>QLOH01000507.1:0-600000 GCA_026901365.1 Sesbania bispinosa | reverse complement strand
ATTTGGTTCCTTTTTTAGATTTATGTTATTTGTTTGCTTGTTTCAACCCAAAGGTAGATGACTTTTATTTTGTATATATTGTTTACCTCTGTTTTGCAGGATAGTAGGGTTTAGTTTATAGGTTATTAACAAGTTTGTATGCTCCCCTTCACACTCTTCATTGTCACTTACTTCACACATTTAGAATATTGTTATGAAAGTTTGTTGCCATTAAAATTAACCTTTGCTTAATAGGGTCTTGGACCTTACATTTATAGCCTAACGTTATGGGATAACTTTAAAACATTCTTTGATAGCATCTAATGTATGAAGTCATTGGTCTGAAATTCGGCTGGTACAAATGCTTTTTGACAATGGTATAATGACTTTTTTTTCTACAAAGCAATTATCCTTAGATCTACTTTTCTGATTTATGTCAAATGTTTCACTATAGCTTAAGAAGTGTTACTTTTGTCTTTCCTCAAAAGTGTAAGTGACATTGTACTTGTGCAAAGACTTCATCCCAATTTGACTTTGAAAATTATTTGAATTCAAGCTTCAACCTATGTTGGGTCTTCAGACTCACTTCAGATGCACAGGTCTTTAGTGTAATATCCCAAATTTCCAAATTTATTTTCATAAATTAAATAGGGTTAGAAAGGTGTTTTTATATAAAGGAACCAGGAAAAGAGGGTAAAAAGCAGGGGAGAAAGCTTGGAATGGAAATTCATAATTTTCATTCTAAAGCAATCTCGCTCAAGCGAGAATGGTCTCGCTCAAGCGAGAATGTTGTCGCTCAAGCGAGAATAGTCTCGCCTAAGCGAATCTATTAGTAAAAAGTTGGGGAAAAGGTTTCTGGTTTGCTCGCTCAAGCGAGGACCTCTCGCTTGAGTGCAATTTAGGGGAATTCTAGGGATGCTCTCTGGAATTGTCTCGCTCAAGTGAAACTCAACTCATGTGACCGCAATTCCTAGAGTTGCTCTCTGGAATTGTCTCGTTCAAACGAGCATCCTCTTGCTTGAGCGAGGAAGCGGGTATTCCAAGATTTTGTTTTTCCTCGCTCAAGCGAGAAGGCCTCGCTTGAGCGAGAGTGCGCATGTCTTTTTTTAAAAAAAAAACAGCTGATTTTTAGGGCATGGCCTTCATTTATTATCACTTGCCCCACTTTTAGAGAGAGAGGTTTTCTAGAGAGAGAGAGGAAGAGCCTTGAAGCCAAGAGGAAGAAGAGGAAGTCAAGGATTGCTCACCCCCAACCCCTCAACTCCATTCCCCTTCACGTTTGAGATCTCTTGAAGTGAGTATAACTCACACACCTTCACCCAATCTTGCTTGAATCTCTCCAATGAATCCTAATCTCTCTCTTTCCCCTTTCTTTGGTTTATGTATGTGATTATTTTGTTGGTTCCTCTCTATTATGATGTATTGTATGTTTGGATTGGTTGGAACATGAGTTAGGGCTTTTCTTTAGTTAGGGTTCTTTACAATGTTTAGGATAGTTACCCATTATTTCATGAATCATGTGTTATGCCTTATGTGTGAGTTATGCATCATGGTTTCGACCTCAGCTAATAATCAGGAAATGAATTTGGCTTCGGTCCTAGTAAAATGGCTTCAGCCCCAGTTAACCTTAATTAATCAAGATTTGGACTT
The DNA here is from genome assembly GCA_026901365.1 of Sesbania bispinosa. Taxonomy (NCBI): domain Eukaryota; kingdom Viridiplantae; phylum Streptophyta; class Magnoliopsida; order Fabales; family Fabaceae; genus Sesbania; species Sesbania bispinosa. Next base: position 598,371 of record QLOH01000507.1, on the reverse strand, counting down.
CGGTCCCCAGTTAATTGGACTTCGGTCCCCAGTTAAAACTCAGGTTTCGACCCCTAGTTAATGGTGGTGATTAGTGCCCAAGGAAGACGTTCCTTCTAGTCTGAGCTCAGGTCTAGCCCCCGATAGTGATAAGACCCCATATGTCGGGTAATGCAAGTCATGCATATCATGTTTATGTTCAGCAGAGCTAATATATCATGATTTGGTATGCTTTTATTGTTGCATTGCATTTGCCTACTTACCCGACCCACACTTCATGTTGCATAGTTATATTCACTGAGACATCCGTCTCACCACAAGTTATGTGGATTGGTCTGGACTCACAGGTTCCTCCTCGCACTAGTCAGTGAGCATGGAGCTTGGGAACTGTTCTGTTTATATTTTGATTCTTGGGCTCAGGATGTTATGTATTTAGTTGTTAGGTCCTATTTATGATTGCATCTTGATGCATGTTGTATAATACTTATTCTTTTGTGGGATATGACTGTACATGTGCAGCCTCTGGGCCCTCTCTATTTTATTTAGGGCACATGTATAGGGATATCTCAAGTAATGTAAGTATTGGATATTCTGATAGCCTTGACGGAATTTTATGTATTCAGCTATGCATTCATATACCGTTTAAGTAATCGTTCAAAGCTTAAGCGCTATATGATGTTTGTATGAGTGATATCTAAATGGCGCGAAATAATTTCAGAAATTCGGGAATTTTGCTTCCAACGGGCTTAATTCTTGGATTTAGAAAATAGGACGTTACATTTAGTCTATAGAAAATATACTTCATATGCATAATGATGTTTAACATTTAGATTGATGCAAGAAATGACCTCTTAAGATGCATTTCAGGAAAAGCTTTAAAAAGATGTATTTGTAACACTTAACTTCAAACTTTTAATTTCAATTATTTTTCTTATTAAAATTCTTCAACGTGTTATAATCAAAACTTGAGATTCTAGACTTTTGAATGTCCTGAAACTCAACATTCTAATGGTTAGCAACAACCTAACTAATTCTATCACCTTTTAGTCAACTCTTAACATTTCCAGAATGAGAAACTACCATGTGCCATACTATGGATAAATTTGGTTGAAAAAAATTTATGAGAAAAGGGGAAAAAGGGACAATATGCAATGATATGGACTAAATTTGGAGATAAGAATACTTCTTTTTCCATACCCAAACTATTGTAAGAAGGAGAAGAAATAAAATTATTAGGCTCCATCTTCTTTCTGGTGCTTGGTGCACTGATAAAGATAGTCTAAAGGCTGAAGCATTAAAATTTTTCCAGAGCCTTTTTTTGTGAAAGAGAGAATGTTGATTTAAATGTTGTTAATTCTTCTAATATTCCTCAACTATCTCTTGAAGCTATTCAAAATCTAACTAAAAATATGACTAAAGATGAATTTTCAAGCGCTTAATACTATGAATTTTTTTAAAGCCCCTCGTCCATATGGTTATCAGGCTATATTTTTCAAGACTTTCTGGAACATTTTCAGAGATAGTGTTTGCAATCTTTTTAAGACTTCTTTCACTAATGGAGTTTTTCCTTTGTCTATTTCAAAAGTTTTTCTACTCCTTATTCCCAAGGTTGATCATAATCATATGCATTTTAAGGACTTTTGTCCTATTAGTTTCTACAACATGCTCTACAATCTGATAACTAGAGCCATTGTTTTTAGACTTAGATTGTTCATTGTTGATTTTATCACCCCTCTTTAGAAAGGTTTTATTTTTGGAAGAGGTACCTCTGATAATGTTGTTATTTTGTAGGAAATCATTCACACAACGAATCATCCTTCTAGAAAAGTGAGCGATGTGGGTTTTAAATTAGATCTTGAAAAGACTTATGATAGAATAGATTGAGATTTTCTTAAACAAACTTTGCTAAGTTTTGGTTTCCCTTTTACTTTAATCAATCTTATTATGTTTATATTGTCTTCTTCTTCTAGTAGCATTTTGTGGAATGGTTAAATGTTGCCACCTTTTAATCCTAGAAAAGGCCATCGACAAGGGGACCATGTCTCCTTATCTGTTTGTTTTATGCATGGAGCTACTTTCTATCCTTATTCATGAGGAAGTGAAGATAAAGAGATGAATTCCATTTTCAGTAGCCAAAAAATGGACCCCAAATATCTCATTTGCTTTTTGTTGATGATTTATTGTTATTTGCTAAAGCTAAAACCTCCCAGGTTTGAAATATTTATGTTAATATGGTGAGGTTTTGTAAAGCTAGCTTCTGGTCTTAAGATTAACGTCTATAAGTCAAAGGTATTTTCTTAAAAAAGGGTCACCAATAGGAATAGAAAGAAGCTTTCTTGGATTATCGGTATTAGATTTGTATATAGTATTGGTAAGTATTTGGGTTTTCCTATTTTTCCAAGAAGGGATAATAAAGAAGATTTTAGTTTTCTTTTGGATAAGCTCCAATGTCGTTTAGCTGGTTAGGAGAAAATTTTTGTAAATAGAGTGTGTAAATTGTCTCTCATTTCTTCTATCATATCCACTCTTCCATATTTTGTTATGCAAAATAGGACATCTATTTCGAAGCTTCTATTCCACAAAAAAAAATCTTTTTGTTGATTTTCAATAATTCATTGGCTACTAATGTGCTGAGATTTCATAGAAATATCTCTTTCTCTCCCGTTTCAATAATTGTTATAAGGAAATTATGCATTGTTTGCGCGATTATCCAGCTTCTTTGAATCGTTAGAATGGAGTTGGAATTTATGCTCTTCCTGGTTTCAATACTGTGAATAATCATAGAATTTGGATTAAGAATTTCATCTATTTAGCTGGTGACATTTTCTTATACTTTGTGGCAAGCTTGATTAGATAGAAATGATACTCTTTTTACAGCAACAAATAAGCCTCTCGTGGGTTCTTTGCATTAGATTGTTATGAGAAACTGTGGGTGGTTTCATCTTCAAAAGCCTCCTAGATTGGTTTGTTGGATTCCTCCAAACCGAGAAAGGGGTAGCTCTTAATGTAGATGAAAATGTTCTTGGTAATGTTGAAGTATGTGGTTCTTTTTGGGTGTTTTAAGGGTTTATCATGGGAATTAACATTGCGGTTTTCATGGCTACATTAATCATTGTGATATTATTTTTGTTGAGCTTTTGGCGCTTTTACATGGTCTTCAATTAGCTTGGAATGAAGGTTACAAAATTGTTATTTGTTGGATAGATTCTTTAGAAATTACTCACTTAATTCCAAAATCTCATGAGAATCTCCATTAGTACATAATTAGGAGAATTCAAGATTATTTTAATATGGATTGGAGTATCACCTTGAATCATACTTTAAGAGAGGGTAATTTTTTTGCCGTGCCTTGTCTATTTGAATTTAGATAAATTATGTAGTCTTAGATATCCCCCCATGCTCTAGGATGTTGGCTTGTAGTAGATCGAGCAACCGTGTCTTTTGTTAGGTTGTAGTTGCTTTTACTTTTCTTACGTAACAAAGAAAAAAAAGAAAAGAAAACAACATCATATTTCACATTTAGAATTTCAAGTATGCTTCAAACCTGATTAAATTTAAGAATAAAATATGTAAATTTTACTCCTTATTTTATGTATTTTTAATATTTTAAACACAATCTTGAATGATTGAGTTTTTTTATTAATTATTTAACTTTAGATTAATCAAAGAATCTATTGTAACAAATAGTAAGAGTATAAAGATTAATTGAGGTAAAGTGAAAGTTTATGATGCCTATTTGATGTGAATCCAACCGGGTAAAATTATGATATTTGGATGGTTACAAAGACAATGGTGCGGCTGAATTAAATTCAAGGGACAAGGGAAGTTACAAACTAATTTGGCCATCAAGAAGAGGGTTGTTACAATATTAAAAGGGTAGCCAGCATTCAACACATGGAGGTTACAAATTGATGGAGTAACTAGCAATCAATTCTTGGGTTGTTATGTTTCTAATGAGGGGTGGCCAATTCATGGTTGAATTACAAGCATTTTATTTCTTGTTGGTTGTTACGAAATTGCTTGTAATTGTGCGGCTACATGTGAGTTAGTTATAGGCTGATTGTTTTAATTTTTATTAGGCAGTTACATTTTAATAGCCACTTAGTAGTAATTTAAGGTTGTTGGCTGAATACTAATAGACTACATTTTGCGCATAGCTGAAGGTTATATATAGGGCGCATATTTCTTGTAAGAGAACAACTTGGAATTCAGAATTTATAAAATTGAGAGTTTGATTCTCTGGTGTGTTCTTGTTATACAAGAATTGAGTTTTATCAAAGTTCCTTCACCCCTTTGTGTGTACAACTCTTAGGCTTATCTTCCATCCTTGGAAGTGTGACGTCTATCACTTTCCATTTCATCTTCTTCCTCTTTCCATTTTTCTTGTTTTAACATTTTCCCCAAATTTCTTTGTTATGAGCATTCCAACCTAGATAAATCCGTAAAACGAATCCACCCCCTTGGATTCACGTCACTATTTGTAGAAGACATGGGGTGTGTTTTTGAGTTTAGAAGGGAGGAGAAAAGAAAGGTTAAAGGGGGAAGGGAGAGGGAGAATAGGAGTGTAATACTTTGTAAAATATACGTGAGAGAATCAAACTCCCAAATGTTAGAACCACAGGAAACACTAGAAAGGGGGTTGAATAGTGTTTTAAAACTTTATTGAATAATTTTGGAAATCTTTGATTTAATATATCATTTAAAAAGAACAACGTTCAAAGACCAATCTTAAGATCAGAGTTTAAATGAAACATGCGGAAAATAAGAATGATAAGATTGATAATCTTTCACAACGGTCTTAAGATTGTTTTAAATGAAAGTTTCTCAAAGTATCTTCTGAATATTATTACAAGGAGTATCTTTTAGAATGGTTTCTAAAATACTTCATCAGACTGAAGATCGTCTGAAGTTTAATTCTGGTTCTGAACTGAGTTCTTTAGAGACTCACTTCAGACACCTATTTCAGAACTTCTTCAAGATACATTCTCTGTAATATCTCAAACGATATGAGAGATATTTGAGTTTTAATTATCTTTGAAAACTTGTTTGATTGAAATTGTGATGATATGGTGATTATGAAAATACTTTTCAATCCCCAAAGTAAATGCAGAACTGAAAATAAAAGAGATTAAGGGAAAGGAAACTTAGGCACAAAATTTATCCTGGTTCACCCACATCACCGTGAGTTACATCCAGTCCCAGTGGCAAACCACCACTGGATTTTCACTATCTGAAACCACAGATACAAGTATTCTGAAGTAAATGGTTGGATCACAAGAAGGGGGGTTGAATTGTGATTCCTTTTTAAAATTCTGCAAGTTATCTTCTAATAAAATTCTGCTCAAGGTAAGTTCTTGGCTTTTATCAGAAGATGGATTCCCAAAAGGTTAATTTTAAGTATAATGCTTATTATGCTGAAAATAGGATTCCTTTGATGGAATCAATTAAGTTAACACTTACTTAGGTATTAGGTAGCTTTTAAAATCTTTTTATGATCATGCAATAACTAAGAGTGTAAGGAAAAGAAGAGAACACAAAGGATTTATACCGGTTCACCTTTTCCAACCAAAGGCTACATCCAGTCCCTACCTCAAGTAGGATTTTCTCACTAACCAAACTCAATTACAACCTTGGGTACACACTACCACTAGTATTCTTTTCCCACAGCCTCTTCAGGCTTCTTTCAGAAACACCAAACACTTAGAAACAAGTTCTATCTTCTTACAGTACTTTCTGCAGAAGCACAGAACCTGAAATCTGCAGAACTTGCTTCTGCAGATCCCAATCTCTCACAGGCTCACACTTGAGCCTTTACAACCTCTCAAATACTTCACCTGATCAGTCATAAGAGATTTTACAGCCAACCAATCTCTCTGACTCAGTAGAAGCACAAAGCTACAAAGGTAAAGTACACAAATCTCACAAAGCTCACTAGATTACAATCAGAACAGCAGCAGCAACTTCTAGTGAGCAAAACTCCCCCCTCAACAATGTATATTAAACAATGAGAGAAAAACTGAGGAGAGAGAAAAAATGTTCCAGAAGCTGGCAATGTAAGACCATATATTGTTTTATGCTTCTGGAGAGAGAGGTGTATCTCAATGTGAAGAGAGCACCTCCTTTTATAGGTGAGGAGCCTTGTAGCCGTTGGAATGCAGTCAAAATGACCCAGCTGTGATGCTTTGACAAGTCCCTTTCAGGTACAGCTGTAAAAGCTGACTGGTATAGCTGTCTTGTTGACTGGTCTTCACGCTTCTGCAGAACTTGCTTCTGCAGACAGCAAAACTGGCTCATTTCTTCACCAATGCTTCTGTGAATTTTCTGAGGATGATTTCTGGATTATTTCAAGTGTATTTCAACTTGTGTAACTCAGCTAAATCATCAGAAGAATCATTTTATTTTTATGCCTTAATTTGCTGCTTCTGCAGAATTCATATGTGTATGTTGCTTCTGCAGAATTCTGTTAATGTGCTGTTTCTGCAGAATTCTGCTTCTGATGAACTGTAGATGTTTCTCATGCTTCTGTGAACTATTTGAGGTTCCACGGTTGATATGTCTTGAGCATAAAGTGCTATTATTGCTTTGTTCTTGAAATTTTCTCTTAAAGTGAATCTCCCTTCTAATATGTCTTCATTTGATGTTCTTTGGAAGCTTCTTCATGCTTCTAGAAGATATGAGAAGTGCTTAACAGCTTCTGATTACTTTGAATGAGTTATCTTGAATTTACTCATTTTAATTTCAAGTTGTCCTTCACAGATTTGTCATTCCTTTTTAGTTTGCTGCTTCTGCTAGTTATTGGAATGAAATTTCTCATGTATTTCATGCTTCTTATGTTTCTCATATTTCTCCTTCTTAAAGATTAGACCTGTTGCTTCTGGATACATACTCAAATGAAAATGATTAGTGTTCTTTGAAATCAGAATTATACTAAGTTCCATTTGATTTGGTTGTCATGATTAAAACCACTTTGAGGGGATATTTGAACCTTACAATCTCCCCCTTTTTTATGATGACAACTTATTCAAATTTGCTTAGATAATTCTGATTTTTGATACCAAACTCCCCCTGAATGTGGCATTTATTATAGTTGCAAATTGTATGAAAGAGTTGTAATTTGGATCAATTAATTTGCAACAGAAGCATGTATAATCAACAAACATATGAATATGCAGCAACTAATATCAATATGCATCAAAAAACATCTTTTGTCATTCATAATTCATGATTAATCAGAAGTACATCAAAATGATATTGATCACAGTCAGATCACAAAAAAAATCAGCCAAGTATCAGCCCTGATCCCTAAAATTTAGCCTTAACTTCCTAGTACTACTTCTCCCCCTTTGTCATCAATCAAAACAACCTAAGGGAATGTATGGAGAGAAGCAGGATCATCATTAATCACTTGGATGGAGAGGAGTGATCAGATGATGAAGAGGTAGAAGGCTGAAGCAGATTCTGTGGGGGCTGAAACTGTGTGAAAGGCATGGGAGGTACTTGAGGTGCAAGGACAGGAAGAACAAAGTTGTTGATCCAAAACTGATGTTGAGTGAACCTCTCAATCATCTCATTTACAGTATTTTGTAAGGTGTTGACATTTGAAAAAAGCTTCTTCATGTCAGACTTCACCTTCTGTATATTTCTTTCCATAGATTTTGAAGGAGAAGCACTGGATGATGGGTCTGTAGCAGCAGGGGCATCTTGCTGAGGATCAGCCCTTTCTTTGGTGGCTGCTTCTGGTGGCTTCTCACTGCTCAGCTGCTGGATAAAGGTGTTCATGGAAGACAGATGGGAGGAAACAGCTGGAATATTGTCTAGGATAGGTGCAGCAGTAGGTAAGTCAGAATCTAAAATAGGAGAAGCAAGGAACTGATTTACCATATCAGTTCCAAATGTACCCAAGGAAGGAGCAGAAGCAGTTGCTGTTTTCTGTGCTTCTTCTTCTGCTTGTTTCTCAACTTCTGGTGCTTCTTCATCTGGAAGAGTTTTCATTGGGAAAGTAGAATGTTCTGGAGAAGCAATCTGAGGTGAATGAGGGAGTATGGGGAGCCTTGAGCAAGATGGGCCAGTGTGTCAACTGCCATACCTTCTGCAGAAGCACTGATAGTTTCTTGAGGATCTTCTTCTAATGGTGCTTCTGTTGAGGTAGACTTGGGTTGTGAAGCAGCTTCTTCATCCATGATAGGGTCCAATGATAGTGATGTGGAAGATGAGGATTTAGCAGATATTTCTGGAGTAGGAGAAGGAGAAGAGATTTTTGGATTCTTGGTTGAGGGTTCTTCAGAGGCTTCAGAAGTACTGACATAGATACCTTTCCTCTTTCTGGAGAAGGTCTGGAATTTTTTCTTCTTTGTCCTAGGTGCAGTGCTTTCCTCTTCCTCACTTGGGCTTGAATAATCACTGGATGGCTCAGGCTTCTTGATCAGCATCCTTTGAACATTTATCTTCCCAAAGAAGCTGTAGTTTCTACTGGAGGCTTCATCTTCTAGGGAGATATTGTTTTGTCTGAAGATTCTGGTGAGTAGCATCCCATAGGGCAGGCTTGCATATGCCCTTTGGGGGTTTGCGGATGAGATCATGCTTCTAAGGATGAGGTAGGGTAAGGAAAATGATTTACCAGAGAGAAGATGGTAAATAACCATTAAGTCATGGTCTGTGACATTTTCTAGAGTTCCAGCTCTTGGTAAGATGGAGTAGCAGCACAGCTTGTGAAACAGTCTACAGATTGGTATTAGTTTGCTTGATTGAGGCTGAGAGGAGGAGTTTAAGAAGACTTTTTTCTTGACTTCTTCCTTAGTTATGTCAGCAGCAGAAAACCAGTCATCATATAGATGAGGATGATCATCTTCACATCCAATTGCTTCTGCAATGGTCTCAGCTGTGATCACCATTGTTGCTCCTTTGATTTCTACAACCAAGGAATTGCCATCACTTTTATATTGACTTGCAGAAGCATAAAATGCTTTCACCAGTCTCTCATAGATTGGCTCCCTCATGAGAAGATAATCACCCCAATCTTGTTTTTGGACAAAGTGTCCAATGTCCCATCCACACTTTCTGATTTCTTTGATTAGAAATATTTTCCCAGGAATGACAGCCTTTCATTCCCATTTTTCATTGAAGATTTTCAGCAGTTTCTCATCTTCAAAGAGATCATGATTGGAGTCAAGTGATGCTTCTGAAGAGTTGCTTTCCTCCATAGCTTGATTTGAGCATACTTCCTTTCCTTTGTCAGCTTTGCGGCTTTCATTTTTTAGAGGAGAAGCAGCTGTGTGAGATGGAGGAGTAGCTGAATGAGGGTCTATTTCTATGGGTTTATTGGGGTCATTTCCTATGGTTTTGAAGCTAGCCTTGTTCCTATCTGACCTTCTAACATAGACTACAGAGAGAGCTGGTTATTTAGAGATGGTTTTCACAGAAGGCTTTGGTGTAGTAGGAAGCTTTGAGGGTGAAGGCTTAGGTTGTGGTTCTGGTTTAGGTTCAGTGGCTTCTGGTTCAGTTTGGGATATGATATGAGGTTCAGAGTCTTGGGGCTCTGTTTGGGATTGAGGTTCAGCAGAAACAGAGACTTGCTCTGTGGATTGACTGAGTGCAGGGGATTCAGCTATTTCTGGATCTTCATAGGGCACAATCTCATTTCCCATTACGATGAAGTCTTCAGATTCTGAAGAGGAGTGGTCTTTCTTTTCCATTGCAACTTGCTTAATTCTCATGAGGGCGAGGAGCTTAGAAACAGAGGAAGAAGAATGTGACAGAGTTGAGGAGAGTTTATCGTGGAGGAGAATGAGGATGTCTTTCTCAGCTAAGAGGTATTTTAAAAGGGAAGCTAACTAGCCGTTGTTTCTTTTGAGAGGAAGAGAGAGAGAGAGATGTGTGCGCAGCTTTTTAGGGGTTGGTTAATGACCAACGGTCATTTGCTTTAAATTTCCCTAATTATGCAACAACTACTTTGTACTCTTTCAGCTAGAGACAAAAGTTAGCTTTCCATATTCCTTTTGTAGCTCTTGAAAAAGGCTATGGATGTAGTTTGACTTTGCATAGAAGGGATAAACAATGTTGTGCCCAGACAAGGACATTTCCCAGCATATGTGATGTGACTATCCACTCTTTAGTTAGTCAACAATCACTGTTTCACGTTTTTCTAGCTAAGTGGTTTAACAGAAGCATTTTTGCCTTAGATCCTTGAAGAATGATGATATCAGAAGCTGAGAATTTATCTCTTGCAAAAGCATCTTTTCGTGCAGATTCTGCAGAAGGAGGGATGTTTCTGTAAAGCTCTCTTAGCTTTGCTTCTGCAGAAGGAGAAGTGATAGTTTCACTTTCCAGAAGCAGTATATGCAACTGTGATCCTTACAGTTTAGTGCTTCTGCAGCTAATGGATCTTCTAGATGTTCTTTTGTTAATCAACAAACACAGACATTAATCATCAAGGTTCTTCATATTAATTTTATTTCTAAGAAATACAAATCTATCTTCCACAAGAGGTTTTGTGAATATATCAGCAAATTGAAGCTTAGTTTCAATGAATTTCAATTCAATGTCATGCTTCTGGACATGATCTCTAATGAAGTGATGTTTAATGTCAATGTGCTTAGATCTAGAATGCTGGATTGGATTTTTAGACAAGTTAATTGCACTAGTATTATCACAGAATATAGGGATATTGGTGTACCTTAAGCAATAGTCCTCCATTTGATGTTTAATCCACAGAATTTGAGAACAGCAGCTTGCTGCTGATATATATTCTGCTTCTGTAGTGGATAAGGCTATTGTGGGCTGCTTCTTGCAAGACCAAGAGATCAATGATTTTCCAAGAAATTGGCAGCTTCCACTAGTACTTTTTCTGTCCAATTTGTCTCCAGCATAATCAGCATCACAATAACCTGTGAGCTCAAAATCTGTGCCTTTCTTGTACCATAATCCAAGACTTGTAGTTCCAGCAAGATATCTAAGAATTCTTTTCACAGCTGCAACATGTGATTCTCTGGGACAGGATTGAAATCTTGCACATAGACTTACAGAGTAAAGAACGTTAGGTCTACTGGCAGTTAAGTATAGCAAGGATCCTATCATTCCTCTGTATTCCTTTTCAGAAACATGTTTACCATTTTCATCTAGGTTTAAGACAGCAGAGGGATGCATAGGTGTCCCCATGGATTTTGAACTTTCCATTTTATATTTCTTTAATAGATCTTTAGTGTATTTTTCTTGATTTATGAAGATACCATGCTTCTATTGTCTGATTTGAAGTCCTAGGAAGAACTTCAATTCACCCATGAGACTCATTTCAAATTCACCTTTCATAAGATCAGAAAACTCTTCACACATTTTTAAATTAGTGGATCCAAATATAATATCATCAACATGGATTTGAACTATGAGAAGATCCTTCTTGAATGTTTTTCTGAAAAGAGTGGTGTCAATTTGACCTCTTGAAAATTGATTTTGCAAAAGAAAAGTTCTTAGCCTTTCATACCAAGCTCTAGGGGCTTGTTTCAAACCATATAAAGCTTTGGTTAGTTTGAAAACATGGTTAGGATACTTTTTGCTTTCAAAACCAGGAGGTTGATGTACATAGACCTCCTCATTTATGAAACCATTTAGAAAAGCACTCTTCACATCCATTTGATAAAGATTAAAGTTTTTGAAAGCAGCAAAAGCAAGAAGAATTCTAATAGCTTCTAATCTAGCTACTGGAGCAAAAGTTTCATCAAAATCAATACCTTCTTGTTGATTATAGCCTTGAGCTACTAACCTTGCTTTGTTTCTAATAACCTTACCTTCTTCATTCATTTTGTTTTTGAATACCCATTTAGTGCCAATTATGGTGTGATTATTGGCAGGGGCACAAGTGTCCAGACTCTGTTTTTCTCAAACTGGTCTAGTTCTTCTTTCATGGCTTCAACCCATGATTCTTCATCAAGTGCTTCTTGTACATTTTTTGGCTCAACTTGAGAGAGAAATGCAGTGTCATTTGTTCCTGTTAATTGTCTTCTGGTTCTTACTCCTTCCTCAACATTTCCAATCACCTGGTTATGAGGATGATAAGTCACAGATTTCCAGCTTCTGGGCAGATTCTGCTTCTGTCTGTCAGAATCTTCTCCAGAAGCACCTATTGCTTCTGTAGGATCTGCAGCTTCTGCAGATTCTGCATCCTTTTCTGTAGAACTGTGGTTTTCAGAAGGTATACTCTTTGACTGACTTTCATCATCAGAATCTTTCTTGTCACATGCTTGAGAAGGTGAGTTAGCATCATTGAAAACAACATGCATGCTTTCTTCTATTGTTTGATTCTTGAGATTATAGATTCTATATGCTTTGGAAGTAATGGAATATCCAAGAAATATTCCCTTTTCAGATTTAGCATCAAATTTCTCAAGGTTGTCTTTATTGTTTAATATGTAACATTCACTTCCAAATATGTGAAAATAAGCAATGATAGGTTTTCTTCCCTTCCATAGTTCATATGGAGTTTTATTAAGGATGCTTCTGATAGAAACTCTGTTAAGTATATAGCATGCAGTGGAGACAGCTTCTCCCCAAAAGTATTTTTGAATACCACTATCACTTAACATGGTTCTTGCCATTTCTTGGAGGGTTCTATTCTTCCTTTCTACAACTCCATTTTGTTGAGGAGTTCTAGGACAAGAGAAGTTATGGGAAATTCCATTTTCATCAAAATAGTTTTTGAAAAAGTAGTTTTCAAATTCCCCTCCATGGTCACTCCTTACAGAAGCTACCTTTTGATTTCTTTCATTTTGAACTTTCTTTAGAAAGATCTTGAAAGATTCAAAGTTTCATCCTTAGTTGCTAGGAACAAAACCCTTGTGAATCTAGAGTAATCATCTACTATTACAAGCCCATATTTCTTTCCTCCCAAGCTAGGTGTTTTGGTAGGACCAAAAAGATCAATATGTAATAACTCTAGAGTTCTTTTGGTGGTTATTATATTCTTAGGGTGAAAGCTAGATTTGATGTGTTTTCCTTTTACACATGCTTCACATATTTTGTCTTTGTCAAATCTTAGTTTTGGTAGTCCTCTAACAAGTTCTAGTTTGGATAACTTAGAGATAGACTTCATGTTTAAGTGACCTACTTTTCTATGCCAAATCCATTTGTCATTTTCAAAGAAGCAAAGCAGGTTTGATTTGGGAGTTCTTCTAGACTTATGCTATATAGATTTTTGCTTCTAATGCCTGAAAACAATATCCTTTTAGTAGATGATTCTCTAATCTCACAGAATGTAGGTTGAAACATAACTTCATAGCCACTATCACATAACTGACTTATGCTAAGAAGATTATGTTTTAACCCTTTCACATAGTATACATTATTAATTTGGGTAGAACCTTGCATACCTATCTTTCCAATACCTTTGATTTGAGCTTTGTTGTTGTCTCCAAATGTTACTGTTCCACCTTCTATCATGTGGAGTTGAGTGAATTTGCTCTTGTTTCCAGTCATGTGTCTGGAGCAGCCACTGTCCAAGAACCATAGCTCTTTCTTCTTGGATTTTTTTGCTTGTCCCTACATCAGAAAACAATAATGATTTAGGTACCCAAATTTTCTTGGGTCCTTGGATGTTAGATACCTTTCTTCTGGTACTCGTATTTCTTTTGTAACAGTTTTGATCATACTGTCCAAATCTGTTACACCAAGAGCAATGAGGAGGTTTCCTTTTGGCTGGGACAAAAACTGTTTTATGTGTTTTTGTGTTTTTGTCTAAAGTGAATCCTAATCCTCTTTTATCAGTAGTTTCCCTACTGCTTCCTATCAATTGATTTAGGTTATGAGTGTTGTTAACAAACTTGCATAAATCATTCTGAAGTTCATCAACCTTCTTCTGCAGAAGCATATTTTCCTTCTGTAGTTCTGCAGTTTTCTCTGCTTCTGCAGAGTTGCTTCTTACATTCTTGATTTGTTCAGATAACTTAGAATGAGATTGTTGAAGACAATAATTGGTTTTAATTAACCTGTTATTATCTTCTCTAAGCTTGTCATTTTCTTCTTTTGATTTTACTAATTGTTCTTTAAGAGAAGCACATTTTTGTGCAAGTGTGTGTGAGTCAGATAACAGATTTTCAAAAGCATCTTCAAGTTCTTTATATGCAGAAGGAGTATAGGTAATTACCTCATCTTCTTCAGCTTCTCCAGCCATGAAGCATAGATGTGCAGTTTCTACTTTATCTTCTTCTTCTGTAGAGCTTTCAGAATCATCCCATGTAGCCATCATAGCCTTCTTCTTCTGGAATGGCCTTGATTCTTTCAGCTGTGGACATTCTGCCTTTATATGTCCTGGTTTGTTGCATTCATAGCAGATGATAGGACCTTTACTGTTTTCTCCTTTAGATCCTTCCTTCTTGAAATTGAAGAATTTCTTGGTTTTGCCTTTTCTTCTAATTAGCCTTTGTATTCTTTTAGATATGAAGGCTAGTTCATCATCATTTTCAGATGATGATTCTGTTTCTGAAGGTTTATCTTCTGCAGAAACACTTCTTCTGGATGTATTTGTTTTTAGGGCTATTGATTTGTCCTTCCTTGGCAATTCATCCATGAGCTCCTGTTCATGAACTTTTAGAGAGCCAAGAAGCTCATCTAGCTTGAGTACTGCTAGATCCTTTGCTTCCTGAATTGCTGTGACTTTTGGTCTCCATATTCTTGGGAGACTCCTTAGTATTTTTCTTACTTGTTCTTGGTTAGAATAGCTTTTTCCAAGAGATTTTAAATCATTTATAATGATAGTAAACCTACTGAACATTTCATCTATAGATTCATGTTCAATCATATTAAACATTTCATATTGATGAATTAGAATGTTGATTTTAGATTCTTTTACTTGGTCTGTTCCTTCATGAGCAATTCTTAAGGTATCCCATATTTCTTTTGCTGTATTGCAGCCAACAACCTTATCATACTCACTTCTACTTAATGCACAAAGAAGAAAAAATTTAGCTTTGGAGTTTACAAGATACCTTTGTTTGTCATCTTGTGTCCATTCTTCTCTAGGTTTTGGCTTTGGTGCTTCTTCAACCACTTCGAAGTCACCTTCTGTGAGAGGACCCAGAACTCTGGTTCTTCTTGCAGTAGGAATGTAATTTCCAGTTTCTATGATATCCCATAGATCAATATCTTGGGATTCCAAAAACAGTTTCATTCTGTCCTTCCAATAGTAATAGTCTTTTCCATTAAATGTTGGTGGTCTGTTTGTTGATGATCCTTCTGGAATAAACATTGCAGCTCCATGGTTTGCCATTCCCTTGATCTTTTTCCTCTTTCACTGTTAAGTGAGTTCAACCCAAGAGGCAAGCTCTGGTACCAATTGAAGTAAATGGTTGGATCACAAGAAGGGGGGTTGAATTGTGATTCCTTTTTAAAATTCTGCAAGTTATCTTCTAATAAAATTCTGCTCAAGGTAAGTTCTTGGCTTTTATCAGAAGATGGATTCCCAAAAGGTTAATTTTAAGTATAATGCTTATTATGCTGAAAATAGGATTCCTTTGATGGAATCAATTAAGTTAACACTTACTTAGGTATTAGGTAGCTTTTAAAATCTTTTTATGATCATGCAATAACTAAGAGTGTAAGGAAAAGAAGAGAACACAAAGGATTTATACCGGTTCACCTTTTCCAACCAAAGGCTACATCCAGTCCCTACCTCAAGTAGGATTTTCTCACTAACCAAACTCAATTACAACCTTGGGTACACACTACCACTAGTATTCTTTTCCCACAGCCTCTTCAGGCTTCTTTCAGAAACACCAAACACTTAGAAACAAGTTCTGTCTTCTTACAGTACTTTCTGCAGAAGCACAGAACCTGAAATCTGCAGAACTTGCTTCTGCAGATCCCAATCTCTCACAGGCTCACACTTGAGCCTTTACAACCTCTCAAATACTTCACCTGATCAGTCACAAGAGATTTTACAGCCAACCAATCTCTCTGACTCAGTAGAAGCACAAAGCTACAAAGGTAAAGTACACAAATCTCACAAAGCTCACTAGATTACAATCAGAACAGCAGCAGCAGCTTCTAGTGAGCAAAACTCCCCCTCAACAATGTATATTAAACAATGAGAGAAAAACTAAGGAGAGAGAAAAAATGTTCCAGAAGCTGGCAATGTAAGACCAAATATTGTTTTATGCTTCTGGAGAGAGAGGTGTATCTCAATGTGAAGAGAGCACCTCCTTTTATAGGTGAGGAGCCTTGTAGCCGTTGGAATGCAGTCAAAATGACCCAGCTGTGATGCTTTGACAAGTCCCTTTCAGGTACAGCTGTAAAAGCTGACTGGTATAGTTGTCTTGTTGACTGGTCTTCACGCTTCTGCAGAACTTGCTTCTGCAGACAGCAAAACTGGCTCATTTCTTCACCAATGCTTCTGTGAATTTTCTGAGGATGATTTCTGGATTATTTCAAGTGTATTTCAACTTGTGTAACTCAGCTAAATCATCAGAAGAATCATTTTATTTTTCTGCCTTAATTTGTTGCTTCTGCAGAATTCATATGTGTATGTTGCTTCTGCAGAATTCTGTTAATGTGCTATTTCTGCAGAATTCTGCTTCTGATGAACTGCAGATGTTTCTCATGCTTCTGTGAACTATTTGAGGTTCCACAGTTGATATGTCTTGAGCATAAAGTGCTATTATTGCTTTGTTCTTGAAATTTTCTCTTAAAGTGAATCTCCCTTCTAATATGTCTTCATTTGATGTTCTTTGGAAGCTTCTTCATGCTTCTAGAAGATATGAGAAGTGCTTAACAGCTTCTGATTACTTTGAATGAGTTATCTTGAATTTACTCATTTTAATTTCAAGTTGTCCTTCACAGATTTGTCATTCCTTTTTAGTTTGCTGCTTCTGCTAGTTATTGGAATGAAATTTCTCATGTATTTCATGCTTCTTATGTTTCTCATATTTCTCCTTCTTCAAGATTAGACCTGTTGCTTCTGGATACATACTCAAATGAAAATGATTAGTCTTCTTTGAAATCAGAATTATACTAAGTTCCATTTGATTTGGTTGTCATGATTAAAACCACTTTGAGAGGATATTTGAACCTTACATATTCTTCACAGCCTCTTCATGCCAAAAACGAGTATTCTTTTACAGACAAGCCTCTCCAGGCTCACAAGTATTCTTTCTTCCACCAAGCCTCTCCAGGCTCTACAAACAAGTATTCTTTCTTCCACCAAGCCTCTCCAGGCTCTACAAACAAGTATTCTTTCTTTCACCAAGCCTCTCCAGGCTCTACAAACAAGTATTCTTTCTTTCACCAAGCCTCTCCAGGCTCTCAGACACATAAAGTGTCTACAAATTATAATCAAGTTTAAGTTTCCATGAAACATAAACTTAATCTCTTCCTGTACTAGAGGTTAACTGAGTACTACTCAGGATACAATATATGAATCTAAGTACAAGGGTAAGATAGAGACACAAGTGTTTAACTTAAGTACAATCTCGTCTCTAATAAGTGAGGTACTTCTCCCTCAACTAAATTGGCCTAAGTGAGATATGAAATTTAGCTTCAGCCTCATTCTCCAACCATTGGTTTCCATGGGCTACATTCTCACCCGTATCATTGGAATACCAAGGTATGTTCATGGCTTCAACCTATTCTAGGTTGACTGTCATTTTGGCCAGCATAACAGCTGCCTATTTGTTTTCCCGAACAGTAATGACAAGCATAGCCAATGTCTCTTTTTCTATGGTTGTTCTTTTCAATTTCAACAACAACAACAACAACAACCACTCTTGGTTGGGCAGTAATGCCAACTTGGTTGTGTTAACAACAACAACAACTGGTTGGACCGACCAACTTGATTGATCCTGTCGATCAACATCTTCAAATTCAATCTTGAGGCTATTTATACGTTCAGCTTGAATATAGCCGTTGAAGATGATTCATAATACCGTTGAGCCGATGATGATGTGGCTCATATAGCCGTTGTGTAATAGCTTCTCAAACGGTTGCTTCTCCTTAAGCGAATAGGCGTACAGACGATCCCGTTCTGACACTTGTTATGTGCTTCTTTGTGAGAGATATTTTGATATTGTTTTGCGTACCCTCTCTCTTGAATTTCTTCTGCTTTTGCTTTCTCCTTCAGCTTTCTTCAGCTTTCTTTTGGATTGTATAAATGAGGAAATATCCGTTGAAATACTATCGTTTAGGGATAGCATTGAATCCTCTTTAATCCATTGTGAGACACGCTTTTGAGGGCTCTGACATGTCTGACATAGTACAACGTAGGTGCTGCTATAAAGCTGCCACCGTTGTTGCTGCGAATGCTGCGTTGCAGAGATTTCCTCAGTGGTGTATGAAATTCAAAAGCACCAGGAAAGGTCTCTGTGTTCATTTCCATAAATATGCTTGAGAAGGAAACGTGTAGTAGAGAATGACTTTTCTCAGCAATCTTCAGAGAGCAAAAGTCTTCATAGTCTTCAGCAAGTAGTGCCACGTCGGATTTCAGAAGGACTCAATACTTCAGACGAATTGAGACTTCAGACAGATTGAAACTTCAGACAGCTTCACCACTTCAGACGGGTTGATGCTTCAGACAGCTTCAATACTTCAGACTGGTTGAAACTTCAGAAGGCTTCTTCCTTATGATAAGAGGATTGTATCTTCATTCTTCTTTGTATCTTCTTCTTCTTCTTCTTCTTCTTCTTCTTCTTGTATCTTCTTCTTCTGAGATAAATATGTTGAATTGTATGTACTTTATTCAACCATCTTTCTTGCTTGCTTTTGTTCAGTCTCCTAATACATTCTGGACAGCAGCAGGTGTAGATGCAGTAGGTCTGCGCTCACAGATCCTTTTGTTGCAGGTCCAGCAGGCGTTGCAGAAAGTCTTTACAGTGTTTCCTTATTTGTGCAAGACTTTGATCGAGGTAGAAAAGCATGTCTAGCTTTATCTACTGAGATGAGTGTACTCCATTTGATGGAGTGTGCTTTATGCTTTGCAACGTCTCCAAGAGATCATTTCTTGATTCTGACATCTTCATCTTTCAGTTTCAAGACTGCTTTAAATCATCTTCAAATCTTCAAATCTTCGTAGTCTTCAATTCTTCAGATCTTCAAAGTCTTCAGATAATCTTCGATTCTTCATATAGTCTTCAAGTCTTCAACTTGGTTGTGGATTACTCTTCTTTGGATTCTGCATTTTGTTCTTCTGATCCTGATCTTCTGAATGCGATTCTGATAATCTTCTTCTTCAGATAATTATTCTGACCTGAAACACAATCACCAAACAAATACCTTTCTCAGTAGAATCTGTTTATGTAATCTTATTAAGATCTTATACAAACTTATTTGTTAATCATTAATATAATCTTATTTGTTAATTATTAATATAATCTTATTTGTTAATCATTAAAACTTAAGCATGTTAAGTCTTATAGTCATGTTTAAATACTTAAACTGATTTATAGACTTCACACCAAACACAAATTAGGAAGAGCTTCCAATAAGCCCTCCCCTCGCTTTTCCTAAAAAAATAACTCACAAATATATTCTAACATACTGTTTGGTTGGAGGGATTTAGAGGGGAGGAGCGATATTTTAAATGAGTTTATATATTTGGTTCAATTTTTAGGAGGGGGAGGGAGTCAAAATCCCTTCTAAGACTGTTTTTGTTCCCCTCCATTATGAAATTTCTCTCCCGTACTAGAATTTTCTAGTAAGAGAGAGAAAAAGATACACCCTAGGTGGCCACACCCTAGGGTGGGCCACCTAAGGTGTAACTCTTTCTCTCTTCTACTACAGTAACTAGAGAGGGTTTTTTTCTCTAATAATGGGGGGATTTGGAGGGGAGGGGAGGAGAATTTAAATTAAATAATCAAAATGACTTAAATACTCCCACATTCATCAGTAAAACTAATGTTATAAAGTAAAAGAATATATAAGTAAATTAGTTTTATTTTCCCCTCCTTTTGTGAACCAAATAAGTAAGAGGTAATTTTCCCTCCCCTCCTCTTTTTGAACCAAATAATTTAAAACGTCACCTAGTCTCACTATCTTTCCTTCCTCATTAAAATCCCTTTTCTAATTAGTTTAGGGTGCTTTTATCTCTTTTTTCCTAAATAATAAATAGGACAAAATAACTTTTTCATCTCTATAAAAGACCCGAGTTTTGATTTTCATCCCTAAATTTTTTTATTTCATTCTTATGATCTATTATTCACTATATTGTTAATGACATATGTGTCCAACACCCATCAAACTCATGATCCATATGTATAGTACCCTAACACATTATACAACGATATTAGCCTCATTAAATCCATCCAGAGATTGTATGAGATATAGGAAGAAGAAAATGTATAAAGAATTTTAATTTAAGTTTGACATGAAATTTGGCTCTCCTATAATGACTGTGATGAGCGTTTGATACATTCACTAACTAACAGTAGAGTTAATAACAAGACTAAAAAATAATTTAAATATCTTGTAAGGATGAAACAAAAAAAATTTAAAAATATTACCTACGTTTCTATTTAACTGTCCATTTTGAGGAAAAAAAATTGTTCCTATTTAACTGTCTATTTACAAACCCAATGCAATAATAAATACACATTGCTCTACTTTACTCTTATGTTAATAAATGACTCACTATTGAAAATTAATGAGACCCAATAATAATAAGAGAGATAACAGTTAAAATAGAAAGTTTTAAATTTATTTATATGAAAATAAGAGTGATAATTATATTTTTTAATATGTGTGTTTTTTTATCTAAATGAATAGTTAAATAAGAAGGGAGGTAGTAAGAATTAAAATTCAAATATTTTATAGGAAGAGGAAATAAATATAACGTCCGGATCAATTTTATCGAGAAAATACATGTTGCAGCGGCACTGAAATTATCCTTACGCAATCGAATACATTATTAATCAAATCTAATATTTGCGCATGCAGAGAGAGAGAGAGAGAGTGTGTGTGTGTGTTAGGGCGCGGAGTTTTAGTTAATTGATAACTTAACATTGAATGAATGAAGTAATGAACACTGACCGAAAGGCTAACAGTTGAACAAAAGCTCCTTCTCCTTCGATCTATTACTATCACTATTGCATTTCCATTACGCTCTCAAATCTCAATCCTTGGGATTTGAGCTCTCTTCTCCTCTTTCTTCGTATCTCCTTCTCGTCTTTTATTTCCTTTTCCATCTTCCCGTGAAATTCCATTTTCTCGCAAACATGATTTCTGCGAGCAAAATCAAATCCGTCGATTTTTACAGGTCAGGATCTCCCTCTCTTCACATTTTTTTTCTTTTCTTTTCCTTTTCTCTTCCGCATTCGTGCATTTCGCGTTTGCGGATCAGCTTGTTCTATATAACTATGTGAATGCACCGACTTGCGTGTTCGCGTGCGAATCTTCAGTTACAATGTCGTTGCTTCCGTTATTTTGATCAGAAATGTGTGGTTGCCATTTGCTTCAGATCATAATTACCGTCTCTGTTATTCGCTCGTTGCTGCCTTGCTGGTCATAGTTAACCCTATACGTGGTTTTGGTAGCATTTGTGTGTTTTGTTTTAGCTGTAATTTAATTTGCTTTGATGCTGTTACGCATTTGGCGTAAAGACTTTTTATTATCGTTAAGCTCTGTAGAGATTGATTCGGAGTGAAATGCACAGAATCAGAGCACAAAGTTGCTGTGTTTATTGTGTCTATATACAAAGTGAAGGGAAAATAGTCGTAAATGAAGGATATAATTTTAATATACTGATACTGTAAGATGATTTTGCACTATCAGTGAACCATGAGCTACCATCTATTTCAGATACAGTTAAAAGTTTACTGAAAGTGAAATGCCATATTTACTATTGTGCTGTGATACTTCCTTGTCTACTATGTGTCCAAAGTTTTATACTGACAATTGATCAAGAGATGGTTTTGGAGAGGAAGGAAATGGAGGATATATATGTATTTATTTTTGACGGGAAGGATATATATGTATTTAGCTTCATGTAAATATTCTATAATTTAATATTCTTTTAGAATGAAAGGAATAAATGACAGATTATTGTGAAACTTAATGTCTTAATTCCTCGTTCATTTTTATAGATTCAAAAATGAAAATTTCACTCTCCCTTTCCTTTCCCTCTAAAACCCTCCATCCAAACACATAAGAGAAATGGTGGTCTATGTATGGTATTTGTTACAGGCAGTTTAACTTTTATTTTTTTATTAATAACTAGTGAAAATCCCATGCCTTACACTTTTTCTATTTTTAAATTCATCTGGAAACTAGGAAAACATAGATTAAAGGAGAGAAAATGTTTGAATCTGAAAAGGAGGATATGCTTAGTTAGATTGAAAGAAATTTTGAAATTGTGAAAGCTAAGAATGACACTCAAGTCACTCAAGTAAAAGGACTCAAATTTAATATACAAGGATGGTTTTGTGAATGCATTTGGTACACTATCTTTTTGCTGATAGATAAGTGTTTACCTGTTGTCTTCTGTCTACAGAAAAATCCCAAGAGATTTAACTGAGGCATCACTGTCAGGAGCAGGGTTGTCCATAATAGCAGCTCTCGCCATGATGTTTTTATTTGGAATGGTCAGTAGCTCTTGCCACATTTATTTTATGTTTATGAAATGTGAACCCTTCAACATATTTTGTATGCAAATTTTCTGGATTGATATGTACTCTATGCCTTAATCTGGTTTTATCAAAGTTTATCTTAGAATTGATTGTCAAATTTCATTTTGATGTATTTCATGGAAACTTGTTGCAGGAACTTAGTCATTATTTATCTGTCAGCACCTCTACATCTGTGATTGTTGACAAGAGTTCTGATGGGGACTTTTTACGTATAGATTTCAATATCAGGTAGAAGCCTAAATAGGTATTTGTTATATTTATTTGAATATGATGTTTCTCTATCTGCACAGGATTGTATACATAAATTATTGGTGGCTTCATGGTTTTCTTCACATGAGCTTGGCATACTGCATAGAGCATGGGCTACATAATATTTGTAAACTGTGGCTCTTATTATTTATCAAGAATGCATAACTCTTTACTAGAAAGTTTATTAAGGGTACCCGTACCTCTTTAGGGGTTTGATAAATTGTTCACCAAAATCTTGGTTAATTTGTTGAAGAAAATGGTTATTAATTTGACTTTTTATTTGACAGAATTTCTTTTCTTCAAGGAAGAGGTTAAAACTTAACCGTTCAGTATTGATGATGTTAATGTAGTTATCTCCTTTCTTCCTTTCAAGCATGTCAAACAGGGAGGGGATGGGATGTTGAAACACTGGAAACCTGATTTTTATTTGATGCGTTGTGATGGTTTGTGAAATTGGCATGAAATCAAGGATTGCCAAGGCAATAATTTTGTTTCTCATATCTCATGATTTTTCTCTTAGAGGTTCAATTCCTTGTTCAATTTTTGTAGCTCGTTATACTATTATTTTGAGTGTGTTCAATCAATTTCATGGCTATTTATAAGCTCTCCTTTTCTCGATCAATTGTTTCCTGCTCATGGCTTCAATTTTAATTATCTTGTAGTTTTCCTGCACTCTCATGTGAATTTGCATCAGTTGATGTGAGTGACGTGTTGGGAACAGTAAGTTTCTATTATTCCATATCTTTTCTATCTGATCATCTCTAGCAAAAACATTTGTGCTTCTGGTTTAAGAAATTTTGCTCACTTTGGTTTTTAAATAGTTAAATGTGTCGTATCCGCCCTGCATTGACTGTAATGCAGGTAAAGTGTCTTTAAGACAAAGCAAACAACATTAATATCTGTTTATTTATTGTTTCCTTTCAGTAATGTAATAAGGCCATAAAATGTTAGTCTGTTTGTTCAATAATACCTATCCATGGAGATATTTGTTAAAGCTGAGAGTAGCAAAGTAAAGGGAAACATGAGGATACTGTTCATTGATGGGGGCTTACTTTTTATAATTTTGAGAATTCTGACCTTAAGCAACCTGTAATTAACCACTAGAAAATGCTGTTTGTTGGTTCTTC
Organism: Sesbania bispinosa; assembly: GCA_026901365.1. Taxonomy (NCBI): domain Eukaryota; kingdom Viridiplantae; phylum Streptophyta; class Magnoliopsida; order Fabales; family Fabaceae; genus Sesbania; species Sesbania bispinosa. The sequence goes on along the minus strand of QLOH01000507.1, from coordinate 574,424 downwards.
TAGAAATTCTGTGTTGTTTTATAAAGCTACCTTTAGCCTTCAGAACATTTATTCATTGAATAGACTTCAAAAGTTGTATTTGTATATATGCCACATCCTTGCCATAATTTACCAGTGGAGTGTGAAGCCAGGGCGCTGAAATATAAGATGTACTTGATATGGACTTAATGTTTCATTTATGCACTATTCTTTATATTCAAAATGACAAAATCTTCATTTTATGCATTTTATGATTTCCTATGTTATAATACCCTCTTATCTCTGGTTCCTTGATATTTTATATTTTGTCCCTTGTCCTTAATTTATGACCTCTTGTTTTCAGAACAGGCTGAATATAACGAAAACAGTTCGCAAGTTTTCTATTGATTCAAATTTAAGATCTACTGGAGCTGAATTTCATTCAGGCCCAGCTGCTAACGTCATTAAGCATGATGATAAAGTAGATGAAGAATTCACCGAAGGTGCTTTTGTATTCACAGCAAACAATTTTGATAAATATGCTCATCAGTAAGTGGGTCAATCATGTAATTCATTCATTTGATTTTTATGAGTTTCAGCTATGTGAGAGTTGAATAGTTCTTTTTCCCTCCTTTCTCAGATTGCACAATAGTTATGCATCATTTACACCATTTTTAATAATCTTTTGGCAGATTTCCAATTACAGTTGTTAATTTTTATGCTCCTTGGTGTTACTGGAGTCAACGCTTGGTAATTATTTTATCTTCATTTCTTGCTTCCTCCTCATTTCAACAAATATGATGGTTCCTGATGTCTTCATTGTCTAAATACATTTACTTTGTTTCTATTGTCAACAATTTCTTATTCCTTAAAAGACAATTAACATCCCCATAGGTAAAAACCAATGTATTAGGGTAAAGGCTGATTTCAGTGCTTAGTGCAATGTGACCTCCCCAACAAATAACTTTATTCGTGACTAATGCTATGTCATGATGCATAAGCTTAAATGATATGGCATTCAAAAGGTGGAAACTGGAAATGCCACATAGTGCATATCATCATTCATCTGTCCATATAAGATGATTGGTCATTTACTTAGTCATGGACTCATGATGAAATATGTAGAAGTTCTTCTGTTTAATGGTTGAAGGCCTATATATGACTCTTTAATCTTTTCCTTTCAGAGACCTGCATGGGAGAAGGCATCTAAAATAATAAAGAGAGGTATTTTTTTTTTACTGTGTTTTTCTCACTTCCTAGAAATTGCTATAGAAAATCTACTCCGTTATCTCTTTTGTGATTTTGGTCATTAACTTAGCATCACTTTACTAATTCAGTGTCCTATATACATGATTGCATTTTTATTTAGATATGATCCAGAAATGGATGGCCGCATTCTTTTGGGGAAGGTAGATTGCACTCAAGAAGGAGACTTGTGCAGGAGGTACCCTTTAGTCTTTATTTTTTAAAGATTCAGTTTCTTACTTGCAGTTGATTTGGTTATCTCCTTTCCTTAATTTGTCCATCTTGTTAATTGAAAATCTTCTTTCCATCCCTTATAATTTTTGTCTTAGTCATATAGACCATCTTGAAATTTTTACCTTGGATAAAAGTTCTGAGATAAGATAATTATAAAGGCAACAACACTATGGACTTCAAATTTGTTTTGGTGGAAAAGGACAGGAAAGAAAAACAGTCAAAACTTCCTTGTCACCCAGTGTGGTTCTCGCTAGAGTTGGGGTCTTGTTGATGAGGTGCAAAAAAATTATGTGTAGTGATTAGAATGCCAAAAAAAACTGATTTTTCATTTTTACCATTATTAATGTGTACTTTTCATCAATTTGTGCACGTAACTTAGGTATTACTCAGAGGCAATTAAGGCAGTGGGATAGATTTTTCAAAATGGATATATCATGCTAATAATTTTATAAAAAAGAATATTTTTGTACCAAAAAAGAAAAAGAAAAATGACGAGGGTATTCAAACTCTTTTAAATGTTGAAATAAAATACATTTTAGATCTACCACAATGTATCACTAATAAGCATTTCTTATTAAACAGTCGATGCCTATAGTGAAATTTTGTTTTACATTTTATTTGACCTATTTTGCTAATTTATATAAAAAGTAAACTTCTGTATTTTTCAAGACATGTTAATTTGAGTAAAAGATAGAATAAAAGTAGTGAGGTATATTTGGGATGTATTTTCTAATCCACTATTACTTCAATAATTAAATTAAGAAAGTTGTGATATCTTAATTTTTTTTCCTCTGATTTTCTCCACACTCAAAAGAACGAAGAAAAAATGCATTCTCTTTATGTTCCATTCTCTCTATTTCCTTTCCTTTCCTTTCTTTTCCTCATCTCACAAGTGCAGTTTAGGATTAGCAATTAGCATTGTACATATACTTTGACAGTTGATTCAAGCTTGATTTTGATGTCATTTGGCTTTTGTTAGAAATGACAGTAAAGATAGTATGGGAAATAAAAAGAGGAATGGAGGATGAAGATAATCATTTTCTTGTATCTCCTTGGATTTTATAATCAAATGAAGAAAAAAAATTTAAAATTATATATTCATTCATTAGTGGTCCTGGTGTAAAAATGATGAAAGGAATTATTGTAAAGCATAGTCCTTGTGTGAAAATGCTGAGCTTTAGAATAAATATAAGGCAGCTAAGATTGGGTGAGCAAAGTGTGAGCTAGAGTATTTGACAGGTTATACCAATCCTTAGACATCAAAGTTGGGGAAAGAAGCATCTATAGGTTTGCTAAAGGTGGAGAAAGAAATTGAATCAAGTGAATGCATTAAGGATAAGGAGGGTACATTTTTAGTCAAGGAACAAGATATCAAGGAAAGATGAAAGACTTATTTAACAAGCTATTTAATGAAGGATACGAAATTCTATTTCACTTTGATAGATAGAACACTAGAGAGGAGGATCAAAATTATACATTCTATCATAGAATTCATGAATTTGAGGTAAAGAGACATTGAAGAGGATGGATAATGACAAAGCAGTGGGACTGTATAATATATCTATTAAGGTATAAAAAGGTCTAGGCGAGGAAAGCATCACAAAGTTCTTTAATGAGATTATGAGGTCTAAGATCATGCCAGATGAGTGGAGAAGTACTTTAATCCCTATCTATAAGAACAATGGTGACATACAAAATTGGGCAGATGGAGAGATTAACCTCATGAACCAGAAGTCACACGGTTTAATCTTGGATCTATCATACACAATGACAAAATAAAGGGAGATGTAAACCATATGATTCAAGCATGGTGGATGAAATGAATGAGTTCTTTAGGTGTTATTTTGTAATAAAAAATCACCACTCAAGCTTTATGGAAAAATTTTACCACACAACAATAAGACTTAGGATGTTGTATGGGACTAAATGTTGGGCAGGAAAAAGTCAATAAGAAAATAAGCTCAATGTTGCAAATATGAGAATGTTACAATCGATGAGTGGACACACAAGACATGATAAGATTAGGAATGGACATATCAGAGAGAAAGTTAGGGTAGCACATATTGTGGACAAGATGGCAGAATCTTGCCTTAGGTGGTTTGTGCATGTGTGAGAAGACTTGTTGAAGCCCCAATAAAGAGAGTAAATCAGATAACTATTCAATAGTTAGAGGAAGAGGGAGACCAAGAAAAAGTATAGGTTAAACCATTAAGAAGGATTTAGATTTAAATGATTTGTCATTAGACACTATTCACAACAGGACATTATGATGTCATTTGATTCATATAGCAAACCCTAGTAAGAGAAGTCTTTTGTTGTGGTTATTGTTGTTATATTCACTCATCAGTAATTATTGTCAAGGTATTTGTTCGGCAGAAATGTTTAATTTTGCACACTATACCTAAGTCTTCTATTTTCCTCTTTATTGTATCCCCACTTGTGGAGAGATTATTTTTTTCGGAGATTTAATTTATCTATTCTCATTTTATTTTAATTACTCTTATATTCCTCTTTGTTTCCCAAGCAAGGTAATGTGACTTTCACCTGAATCTTTCTCATTCCTCCAAAATCATTCCCTCCACCTTCATCCCTTACAAACAAACTGTTGGTCTTTGTAAATTTCTCCCACATACCAAATCTTTCCCAAGAAATGCATCAATTGAAACAGCTGAAACTGCATCTTTGAATTTTACCAGAACTTGGACATATTAGGAAATGCATGTTGTTATCTCAGTTTTTTAAGATACTCAATCTTTTGATCATACTCTGTAAAGTATTCTGTCATTGCATATACAGGAATTATGTCCAGGTGGTTATAATCTGTTAGAAATATATTATATAAAACCATCCATGTGTCCTTCACCCAACAACTTAAGCTTTTGTGATAGTTGGTTCATGACTTGGTATCGGAGCCTCTATGACCAAATGGTCAAGAGTTCGATCCTTGCTGTCCCCATTATTTCAATAAAAAAAGTTTAATTTTAGCTTAAGGCAGGTGGGCCTATGCATTGTCCACACTTCAAGCCCAAAAGGCTCTTGCATGAGGGGGCATGTTAGAAATATATTATATAAAACCATTCATGTGTCCACCCAACAGGTTAGGCTTTTGGGATAGTTGGTTCATGACATAATCATTTCAAGATTATGCATTTTTCACAAACAGATTTCTTGATATAGGTTTATAGATATATGCTTAGCTTACTATAAAGATGGAGATGACCTTTAAACATAAGTTAAGCCTGATTGAAAGTTTTCTTTGAAATTTGATATTTCCTTTTGTCTTCCTTTTTTGCTAATTTTGCTATTTTTCTCATCATTCTCCATCTGTGCTTCTCCTTTTTCTATTCATTTGTATCTCATTATCGATATCCAGGCATCACATACAAGGCTATCCATCAATTCGTATCTTTCGGAAAGGAAGTGATGTCAGGTAATACAGGATCCTTTTTTATGTGGGAAATAATCAGTATGTACTGACCTGCTTATCCTTTCTACGGTATTATATGCTTGTTTATTTGCTTAATTATATTACATTTTCCCATGAGAATGATATGTAGCTTCTTTTCCTTTAAAAAATTTTTGGTCCTGGTCCTCAAAACTGTGTTTAGAATGGGAGTATTGATGAAAAGCCAATATATTGACAAAGGCAGTGGGGAGGATGTAAGGATGCGAGTATTGGAATAGCTAGATCAGCTTAATATTGAGAGAAATATGTTATGTGAATCCTGACCTATGTAGTAGTAATGAAAGGTAACTTTGGGCTGTTACCGTTTCCTCCATGAACTTCCCAGTGTATCAATTTATCTGTAGGCAAAGTCAATTTTATTTCAGTATGTGGTTCTCCCTTGTGTTTTTATGCATCTCAATTCATGTCTGTAAAATCTATATGATTAATATCTGGATAGTTTTTGTATATGTGCATCCTGAATATTGTACCTCTTAGGTCTGTGCTTAGGTTTGTAAAGTTTTAGGTTTCTGATTATAGTCTTTTGAATCTTTTTCCTATTTCAGAGATGACCATGGACATCATGATCATGAGTCCTATTATGGAGATCGTGATACAGATAGCCTTGTCAAGGTACATATTATATTTAGTTTAAATTAGCATAATTTGAATCAATTTTAACTTAAAAATGTCTATTTATTGCTTTTAAATGTAATTGAACTTGTCACCAAAAAATTGTAATTGAACATGTTACCAAAAAAATGTAATTGAACACCACTACTTACCATTGGAGTGCATCATACCTGATATGAAGTATCTCCACCGCAGACAATGGAGAATTTAGTGGCATCTCTTCCTGCAGAGTCTCAGAAGCTAGCTTTGGATGATAAATCCAATGTTGCAGAGAATGCAAAAAGACCGGCACCATCAGCAGGGGGATGTAGAATTGAAGGATATGTGCGTGTCAAGAAGGTAAACTCCCATAGGGACGGAATTTTCCTTCTACTCTAGAAATACTACTTCGTTGCTTCTTAGTTTTCCAATGGGAGGATGAACTAAAGATTCTTTACATTGCTCTGGAAATAACTGATACCTATGATTCCTAGCTTATTTGCTTTTAATAGAAATTTCATTTGTTATTATTAAAATAACAGAAATAAATGACATAAGGGACATGGCATCCTATTTTTTTTTCCCCATATTTGGAATAGTATGCTAAAATTTAAGCTGGTTCACACTCTTCAGGTTCCAGGAAACTTGATCATCTCAGCTAGATCTGATGCCCATTCCTTTGATGCTTCTCAAATGAACATGTCGCATGTCATAAACCATTTATCATTCGGAAGGAAATTGTCACCTAGGGTCATGAGTGATGTGAAGCGCCTGATACCTTATGTTGGTAGCAGCCATGACAGGCTGAATGGTCGGATATTCATCAATACACGTGATTTAGGAGCAAATGTTACTGTAAGTTAATATTTTACATAAAAACTTCTAATTTAGTAATTTCTTATATGGGCATTTGACTTGTCTTGTTTGGCATCTGTATTTTGTGTTGTTAATGGACAGGTTATATTAACCTGCATCTGCAAGAGTAATATATAGCATCTATGTACAGGGCCTGATAAAGTTTTAAATATTTTTTGAGGTTATAACTATAATACCTTATAGTCGTCTAAATCCTACTTTAAAATTGATACAATATACCGTTACAGCACCTTTGTAGATAAGGTTGGGCCTTCCCCCTCCTCATCCACTCTTAATTCATCTGGAAAATAATTTGGATATATTATTCTACAATAACCAGCTCAGAAATAGAAAAAGCTTTCTCCCTATGCATGTTGAAATTACATTACTGAAAGGCTTCCCTAAATCTCCAGACTTAAATATTATTGTCTGTTAGTTTCACTATTTAAAATATGCGAACTTGGTGGCCTAAATATGTTTTGGTTGCTGTCTTGTATGCATCCTAATTAGGTGTTAGTCTCTGAGATAACACAACTTCTCACTAATACAGTCTCTTATCATTTGATGACTTTGTTGATCATGGTTATTTCTTTCTGTGTGGATGCTGATAACTTAGAAAGATGAGCATGTCCAATGCTTGGATTTATTGCAGTAAGAATGTTACACATTAATCTGATATCTGTGTCTGCAGATGGAGCATTACCTTCAGATAGTTAAAACAGAGGTGATAACTAGAAAAGATTATAAGTTAGTTGAGGAGTATGAGTACACAGCGCACAGCAGTGTGGCACAGAGTTTACACATTCCTGTTGCTAAGTTCCATCTTGAGCTCTCCCCCATGCAGGTCCACTGATAGAGATTATAAATTTAAATCAGTTTCTGCTTTCTTTTTAATTCCTTACTGTGTCTGTTTTTGTTAGCAGGTCTTAATAACAGAAAACCAGAAGTCTTTTTCACATTTTATTACAAATGTCTGTGCTATTATTGGGGGTGTTTTCACGGTTTGTATCTCAGATATTGTGGTTCTACTTCTATACTTGTATTGTCCCCTATTTGTATTGTTGACTAGTCTTCTCCGTGGTTTCAGGTAGCTGGAATTATGGACTCAATTTTGCACAACACTATTAGACTAATGAAAAAAGTTGAGCTTGGCAAAAATTTTTGATAGGTAGTTGGAAATTTTATCTAGCGTAGGGCTCTTGATTTCTCACTAGATCCACTTTTAAAAAGGTTTTTCGGCAGATTTTTATCTATAGATGTAGTTGGTTTTGGCCTTTTGGGTTCTGGTTCTTTGTTTCACAAAAAAGAAAAAAAAGATTGTTATCACCACATGCCATAAAGATGTAATTTTTGAGTTTTTGATTCGGTAAAATGATCATTAAATGGATTGCGGAGCTCCAAAAATGCATCCTGTATTTTTCTCCACTGTATTTCCATGCTTGGTTATAGTAGAGAAAAAAATGATATAAGATGGTAGATATTCTTGAATATAAAATTGTGACCAAAGTGATCATAATGCTGACTTGCGAGTCATCTTTTCGTACATTATAGTTTTCTTACAATTCTCTCCGTAATATTATTACTCCTGGGCCATAATAATGTTGCCTTAAAATTCATCGATTATTCCAGTGTTATTTGTAACGTAAATGCTGAAAATGACCAATATTATCGGCTCTTGGGGCACTGACACAAGCATCCCTTTTCTATTGGAAAGGATTTAGTTCTTTCAGTTTAGTATATACTCCTCTCATTATAATATTTTACTGGCCTTGTATTGTTGTCTTGTCTTTTCCATTTTTGCTAAAACATTTTAAATATAAAATAGAACAAAACTATCAATTAAAGGCAATTATTATAGAAAGGGGAATAAGTACGGTAAGGAGTGTCTAAACTTTACACAATTTGGATATACTGCAAAAGAATTTCTAGGATATACAAATAGATTGAATCAAAGAGGTTAAATGAATTTAACTTTTTTATAAATTGAAATTAGTTACTTATAGACAAGTTAAATGGGAGAGTTTTTTGAGTAGGTGGGCTATAAAGACTAATTTCAACTTATGGAGAAGTTAAATGCATTTGACCTATTTGATTCATTCTATTTTTTTTCACCTAGAAGTACTTCTGCAGAAGTTTCATCCGACCTAGAAGCAGAAAGGAAGGTATCAAATAAGTGGATAGATGCTCACTTTTCTTTTTACCTTATCACACAAAAGGAATAGGATGACAAAAATATTTGTACCACGAATATATCTGAAATGGGTACTCACATGTTTATAAAATGGGTGAGAATGAATATTATACTACCCGTCCCACGGGCTTGCATATTCATCAAAATATACTTTGTATTAACTATATTAGAATATTAAATTTTTTTAATAATTTTATGATGAGATAAATTTTAATTTATATTATTTTATAATGAAATTTTTAATATATTAATTCGTAATGATATTATATAATATTAATAAAATATGATATTATAGTATATTATAGAGATATGAAATTCATACAACAACTCATACAATATATTTTTCTCTCTATCTCTTTCCATCATATCACTCATCGCATCTCATATTTCTCTCTCTTTTTTTTTTCTTTTCTCTCTCTATGTTGTATATGTTGTACATGTACAATTAACATTACTCTATATTATACAACATTTTCTCTTTTTTTTTTATAAATTTAAAATTCTTAAATATTAATGGATATCCGTAAATATCTATTGTCTGCATTGGTAACCGGTAATTTTAACAGATATGAATACAGGTAATGCACTATCTACCCCCATCCTTCCCTGTTGACATCTATGCACAAAAGGAATAACTTTTTACTTATTTATTTACTTTGTTGAACCAGCATAGCAAAAATGGTACTTTTTTTTTGTCAACAGCAAAAATGGTACTTAAAAGGTGTCAATTAGGGTCTATAGCATTGTTATTAAAACTGGCTCGGCCCGGCCGGTCCAATCGGTTGGACCGGAAACCGGGCCTGTGACCGGGTCGGTTGGTTGAGTGGATCGGATATGCAATCAACTCCGGTATGATGCGGGTAAATCACTGTCAAACCGGTCAAACCAGCTCTAATAACTCGGGTTTGACCGGTCGCTGAAGTTGAGAAGCGCAAAAACATTCTCGCCCAAATTCGAAGGCAGAACCTGCAAGAACAAATGTATGCACGCAACCGCTGTGACACCAGCTCATTTGACATAATATGTGCGTAGTGTTATATATATATATATGTTAAAGATTGCTTAATCAGCCGTTTTGTTTTGTTTATACTTTTACAATATTTTTTAATAACTCAAAATAATGAAATATATAATAATAATAATAATGTAATGTAAAATATATATTATCAAACATAAATAAGTCTTTATATTATTTAATCTTACTATTTTAAATTGTGGCTTTTTATATTATCATAAATTTTAGATTTTTTAATATAAAATTAATAGTTGTGATATATACCGGTTTAACCGGTTCAACCAGTGACTCACTGGTTCGACCATTGACCCAATGACCCAATACCTAGACCGAGTCGATCACCGGTTCGAGTTTTATAACATTGGTCTGTAGATTGACTCGTTATAAGTTAAGCCGAATTCAATTTAAGCTGTAGCAACTAGCAAGGTCTTTTTTTATTTCCTTTTTGTTGGTCAATAAGTTGCAGTGAGTTAAGAACAGTTCAAATTGGTAAGGTTTCGTACCTGATTTTAATTTTTATTTTATGCTTATGAAATATTTAAGCTATTTATTATGGATTTGTCGAACGCCCATCACATTCAGTAATTATCATATACTGATATGCGAAGTACCATAACACATTATATAATAATGTTAACCTCCATAAACTCATTTAAAGATTGTATGTGAGATATAGGAAGGAGAAAATGTGCAAAGAATTTCAGTTCAAATTGGTAAGTTATTTTATCCAATTGGTAAATTATTGCGTCGGTTCAATGTTATGTGAGTTGCATGTTATTTGGACTGATTGATTAACCCATGTTTTCTTTAATTATTAATTATTTATATACTTAAATCTAAAACCATTGAATTTTTTTGACAAAAAAAAAATCATTGAAATTTCAAATAATATTCATAATTTGTATTAAAAATTTAAGGCTAAAATATATTTTTGACTCTATAAAGTACACTACATTTAATTTTCGTCCCTCAGATTTTATTAATTTGTATACATATTTTTAAATAAATTTTTATATTAAATATATTCTAATTCAAATAATATACGTTAATAATAGAAACTATGAATCTTATAAAAAAATGAAACTTAAAAATTAAATTATATTTTTGGTAAGATATATGAACTTAACTTTATTTTTCAACTATTATTATAAATAAAATTAACTTTTATACTAGGATGGTTTGGGGGTAGGGATACTTGAACTTCCGAACTTCCTATCCCGTCAAAGTTGAGTTGCGGGTCAAGTTTTCCCTAATTCTGGTCAAAATAAGTCTTCCTCATCAAAGTCGATTTGATATTAGGTTGATACACACGAGTTTGAATTTAATTACCATACCTTACCCCCCAAGTCCATGAGCCATAAGGTGACTTTGGCTTGTGAGTAACTCAAATATGAATCTAATATTATAAGTCGGTCTTCAACGTCTTGTACAACATACAATCCCCCAAGCCCATGAGTCATGATATATTTTAGACTCGAAAATGTATGTAAAACTATTTTTGACTGCATAAGTCAATTATTCCTTTCGACACCGTTAATTTAAGATAACAATTTAAGTCGACATGATGCCATTTAATATACACCCTAGTAAAAGGGGTTTAAGTTACACCTTTTAATAAGGGTTGTAGAATATAGAGTGTGTTTGATAAAAACTAGCTGAAAAGCTAGCCAAAATTTGAAAAACTAAATGAAAGAAAAAAAGCTAGTTGAAAGCTGAAAAACTAGCTGATTTGATTGAAAGTGTTTGGTAAAACTAGATGAAAATGGTAAAATGACATATAAGGACATCATTAGTTAATGAGTAATGATGAGTGAGGGTTGTTGATGTAAATACACAGGTAAACACAAGAAGGGAGGTTGAATTGTGTTTATAAAAACTTTTGCCGATAAAAATGGATTTTTCCAACAAGCTTTCTTACAAAAAGATTCAGACATGTTTTCAAAAGGGTGTCTGAAGTAAGGTCTCTTGTCTGAAGAAATTCAGACACAGTTTTTATAAAATGATATATTTTCTTAAGACAAAGAAAACTTTATAATCACAGTTCTTGTCCCCTTTAGTTAGTGCGCAGATAAGTAATGAGTTTAAGGGATTAGAAGACTTAGTCAAAGAATTTATCCTGGTTCACTCACAACCATAGTGAGCTACGTCTAGTCCCAGTGCGAAACACTGCTACTAGATTTTCCACTAATCTCAAGATATTACAAGTATTCTTTTATAGTCAACCCTCTTCAGGCTCTATACAACAGGTATTGTATTCGCATCTAGCCTCTCTAGGCTCTAACAAGTATTTTTGCTCACCTAGACTCTTTAGGCTCTACACTAAGTGTTTACAGAAAAGATGAATGAACTTAGAACTTTAGCTAAATTCTTCGTTCAAGATGTAAAATAACTATGATTGAACACATAATATGAAAGTTGTGTACAAAGAATTCAGAGTATGAAATCTAAAAATATTTTCGCAGCATTTTTGCTTCTCAAATAATGTGTAATTGCTTCTCTATTTTTTTTCTCAAAAGGGTTCCTCTATTTATAAGCTCCTGGGTTCGTCTCCCTTAAAACAACCATTAAGAGATGGAATTAAATGCTATTCAGGCCGTTGTGAGACAATGTCTTATCAAAGTACGAGGTTGTGTAGCGCTGCTCTGACTCCTGCAGACTGTTGAGCAAATTTTCCTCTTTTTGTGCTTGTATTTTAAATCTGGCTCAGAAAGTTGCCTTTTGTCTTGCCTAATTTGCATTCTGAACTTACGTGTGAGGATGTGCAAAGTCTTGAATTTTCTATGTCTGAAAGGATTGCTTTTTTTGCTTTAGATGACAAATCTTTAGATGGCCCTAAGCACTTCAGACTGCATCTCACTTCAGATGGAAAGAGGCTTCAGATAACTGTCCAATCTGAAATAGAAGGAAATTGTTAAAATTTTCATTTAAGCATAACTTGGTTTGTTATCATCAAAGTTCAAATATGGGGTGTCTTAGAATTTTCAAGTCTTAAGACTCAACAGTTGAGGGATAAACTTGTAATAAATTTTCAGCTAGTATAGCTGAAAAATGGAGTCTTTTAAAAAAATTACCTCAAGTAGCTTCTTAGGAAAAGCTAATAGCTACCTTACCAAGCACTGATGAAATGGTTTCATCTACTATTTTTAGCTCTCATATAGCTGAAATGCCTTATCAAACATACTCATTATATATTAAATGTAAGACCATGATGTAATGGTGTTGGACTGGTGCCCATTCTAAGTAATTAAGTATACACTATTGCAAGGTAATCCCTAAAGACATCAATCAAACACCGATAATCATTCAACTACCCAATTAGACATCACTGAGATCGAGAACTTATTAATGCATCTCAAGCCACTGTTTTAAGTTCTTCTGGTGAGACTCAAACAAGGAGATAATGAGTGATGGAGCAGTCGAAGAAATCATCACTGAGAACATCATTTCCCAGAGACCTTTGTGGGTCCCTTGAAGTGTTCAACCCAACAAGCAGCAGCTGCAACTCTTCAGTGGTGCACTCCCCCCAGCCCCCTTTGGAAAACATTTACAAAGTCAGCAGAAGAACAATGATGGCATCTTCTTAGAAGAGGAAGTTGGAGTTGAAGTTGATCGGGCCCTAAGGAAGCGCAAGGGCCCAATCATGGAGAAGTTGACTCCTCTACATGAGTCAACCTTGACCCTCACTACTCATGGGTCAATATCATAATTTCTTGTATTTTTTTCCTAAAAGTGGACCTACTAGTTAAAGCCTCTAAACACTAGCTTGATAGAATTTCCTTTGTATTTGATTTTAATTGTATTTTCCTCATACTTAGGTAGGCTTAGGCGCTATCTCCTTTGGGTTTATTGGCTAAGAGGGAGTTTAGCTATTAGGCTTAAGGGTCATGGGTTCAATACCAAGTTAGGAGGTTTTTATTTCTTTACTTTTTTCCTTCTTACTGAAGCGAATGATATAATCACAAGAAGGGGGTTGAATTGTGACTTGTAAAAACTATTGATAATTTATCTCAAGAACTAATACTACTTTTCTAGTCTTGAGAGTTACAACAAGTGATTTGGAATATAATTACAAACAAAGGCTCAAGATATGACAATGAAATGAGCACAATCTAATGATTATGATCCTAATGACACTCTTTCTGAATTTCCTAACTATTACAACATAAGAATAATGATATAGTAGAAAGAGGTATTTCTCCAGAAGGTACAAAATGTAATTTTGATGCTCTTTTATGCTTCTTCTGGTTGTGTGTGTATTTGGGTTGAGGGGAGGCTCTTATTTATAGCCAAGGTTTGTCAATATAGTCGTTGGAGAGCCTTGAGGACTGGTCAAGCTCTTAGCTAGCCGTGAAGGAGCTAACACTTTCATGTAGCATCTTTCCTATCTTATCAGGTTTGACTAAGCTTCCTTCTGCAGAGCTATTCTTCTGGAGCCAGTTCTTTAATTTACTTTTGAACTTCTTTCTTTTGGAGCAGTACGTGAGGAGTGTGGAATACACTCGGCATTATTTCATTTTAAATTTAAATGTATTTTTCTTCTGTAATTAAAATTTGTTCCTTCTTTGAACACTTTCATCCTTCTGGAGTGTTATGGGAATATGCCATTCTTCTGAAACTGTTCATCTAGCTCAATTACAATTTCATTGAACATTCTTAAGACATTTTCCTCAAAGACTGCTTTGGTACATCTTTCTGGGAAAGAATATTCCTTCTTCTGATGAGTGCAGAAGCTTCTTTCAATGAAAATCTTCTTCTTGTCAGAGATGGGTTTAGTTGTTGAATTGCTTCTTCCGGACTTATATGAATTTTGCTGTTGAACTATTCCTTCTGAACTGATATGAATTTTGTTGTTGAGTTGTTCTCTGAACAGATTCTTCTAAGGATTCATTGGAGTTTTTCTGTTCATTTCTTAAACATTCTCAATTGAAACCATTATTACATAATGATTCAGAATTACATTAAGCTTATTTTGGACCTTACATTTACTAGCCGCCCCCTTTTCCTATAAAAGGGAAAGCTCCATCACTTGTATGGGATAATCAAAGTTTTAATATAAAAAGCATTTTGCTTATTCCTCCTCTTGTGAGTTGAGAAGGTTTGGTGGTTCTTGCTTAAACCATGGTGAGTCTTATCCCGCTCCATGAGCTAGTGGCGGTTCTGCGCTCAAGACTTATCTACTGAAGGGGTTGCCTTCATTAGTGACATCTTCCACATCCTCAATCCTCTCCATTTTCAACTTTTCTTTTATTTTGTACATCATTTTCAATTCGAATTCCTTGCTAAATTTTTCCTTGAATTGTGTTAATTTTGTTGTTATTTTTATTCCAATCTACATTTGTACCCGTACTGCTTGTAGGAACACAGGGAAACACTAGAAGGGGGGTTGAATAGTGTTTCTAAATATTTTAAGAAGCTTTTCGAAAACAGATTTACAAAACAGACTTTCAGACAGGTTGCTAGAGGGCTGTCTGAAGTTTTTAGATAGCTGTCTGAAGTTGGTTTCAGACGGCTTTAAAATGGTTCTAAAAGAAGTTTCTTCTTTTTAAAATATTAGATTAAATATTCAGTCCCCTTAATTAGTTTAAAACTGAAATGACAAAGATAAGGGAAAGAGAAACTTAGCCACAGAAATTATCCTGGTTCACTCACTACCACTTGTGAGCTACGTCCAGTCCCAATGCCAACTAGCACTTGGATTTTCTCTTAATCTTGCAAGATTACAAGTATTCTTTTCTATCAAGCCTCTTCAGGCTCTACAACCAAGTATTCTTTTTCAGACAAGCCTCTCCAGGCTCAACAACACAAGTATTCTTTTTCAGACAAGCCTCTCCAGGCTCAACAACAATACAAGTTGAATGGAAAGTGCTTAAGCTCACAAACTATGATCAGTTTTGAGACTTAAACAAGTACAAGATGTACAAGAAATACTGAGGTATGCTCAGAATAAATAACTTTGTGTGTACAAAGATGTATGAAATTAATCAGAGTGTTGCAGCGAAAAATCTTGCAGAGTTTTTGTTCTTTTTCATTCTTCTCTATCTTTCAGGTCTTCAAATGAGGGGGTATTTATACCCAAATGATTGGCCCGTTGAAGACTCTCATGCTTGTGAAATCCATGCTAGCCGTTGTGAGACAGCTGCTGCAGTACAGAATATTCTCTGACATATTCTGATATTCCCTGACAAATTCTGACACTTTTACAAGGTTTGCTCCTGCCAAAAAGGTGCTCTTTGTTGCTGCTGCAATTGCTGCGTAGCAGAGGACACGTTGTGACAGAGAACGTGCTTGAATTGCATTGCACAGGTGCCAGCTGTTTGTAGCAGAGAACGTGCGTGAAAAACGTGCAGAGGTACATGGATTGTCACAGCTTCAGACAAGAGATGCCACGTCATCAAAGCTTTCAGACGGCTTTGATGCTTCAGACGGGTTGATCATCTTCAGACAGCATCAGCTTCTTCAGACGGATCCAACACTTAGTCTTATATAGTAGGCTTCTTGCTGAAAATCATAGATAAACAATTAGACAATTGTATCTATGAGAAACAACTTAAGTTGAATTTGTTGATCATTAAAACTTAGAGAAATTTCAGTCTTTAAAACATCATAAACCTCTTTATGATATTTTTGAGACTCAACATTCTCCCCCTTTTTAATGATGACAAATTTAACTTAAATTATGCAAAATTGAGAGATTAAGATTTAGCTCCCCCTGGGACAAATATATCCTTTTAGATGCTTTTATATATGATTTTCTCAGAAGTTCAGACAACTTTGATTTTCTCAGAAGTTCAGACAACTTTGAACTTTTTCATGTACTCCCCCTGAATCTTGTAATCACTCCAGATTTTGTTAGATTTAATACTCCCCCTTTTGTCATCAATCAAAAGGGAATCATAGAGCAATAATAGTAACAGAGCAATAAAACAAACAGGATTATGAACTACAGATAAAGTAAAAACAAGTATCAGAGCAAGGATCATGAGCACATGAGATGGAATAAAAACACTGATTGTATTAAAATGATGTAAGGATTAAACAGACAATCAGCACTTGAAAAAGAAATATGAACATAAGACAATGGCAATAAATTAGTCCTTCTTCTTCAGCAGGGCTTCAGACAGAAAGGAGATCAGTTCTTCCTTGGCCTTGTCTATGGCAGCTTCAATAGAAGACTTCAACTCTTGTTGACCACTTCTTATCAGCTGTTGTTCATGAAGAATTTCTTGCTGATTCTGAATAACCTTTTGTGCTTTCTTTTCTGAGACTTCACATCTCCTCTCAGATTCTTCACATCTCTTCTCAAGGGCCTTGACCTTGGATTTCAGCTTCTGGTTCTCTTCATACAGGTCAGGTTCAGACTCAACTAGGATGAGCTGAAGGTAGGGACATACAAATCTCAAAACTCCAAAACCAGGATGCAAGCCATATTCTGAAGGATTGTAGACTGGACAGAAAAAGGTCCCAACATACTTCAGAAGCACCCAATGCTTGGTTGAATGAATCTGCCTGTGGGGGAAAGTGATCTCTTAAGAAATGGTACTGAACATTTGTGAAATGTCCAACACCCATTGCAGACTCAGCATCAGGACCACTACACCCAGAAGAAGACCCAGCATCTTCTCTGATCTGCCAGTAAGACTCCCACATCCAATTTTCAAACAGGTGATTCAAGCCTCCTCCTTCTGAGATGATGAACTCAGGTAGACCTTCCCATTCTGAAGCAGTCATGGCTTCAGACAGGGGTGCTGATACAGAATAGATCTTAGGACCCTTCAATTTTTCATCTTGTCCTTCCTTGAGGGGATACCTAGGAACAATCCTATCAGGTTTCACCAAGATTTTGGTTGAAGGCCTGATTGAACTTGTTCTAGGGGGCCTGTAGCCCATCATTCCAACTCCTCTAGCCAAGTCTCTTTGGAATAACTCAGCTTCAGTGTTCAGCATCCTTACCATGAGCCATTCTTCATTGCTCAGCTTCCATGAGTCTTCAGAGAATGGGTTGATAAGATCCCATGTATGACCAGGAGGGACAACACCCTTCCTTATCTTCTCCAATCCATCAGCATCATTGGAGTACAAAGCCCTTTCATCAGACACAGTCCTCTTAGTGAGACCATGATGAAGTGAGACAGCAGGGGCTGTTCTAAAGTGTTGCAGCTCTTCAGACAGATGCTGGAATTTTGGCAAAGGGCAAGAACCAGAGGAGGTTCTTGTCAGTCTCTTGCATAAGGTTGCTATCTCAGCTGAAAGGTTGAATTGATGAACAGATGGAGGTGGTGAGGCTGGTAAAGGTGTAAGAGGTGGAGATGATGATGGTGAGGAAGGTGATGAAGGTGAAGGTAATGAGCTATCAGATAGCTGTATGTACAGAGGTGAGGGGGGTTTGGATGGTGAAGGTGTGGGTTCAAGAACTTGGTTTTCTTGAGGTGCAGGGGGTTCAGACAACAGGTTGTCTGATGGTATGATGGGTGTAGGTGATGAGGGTTCAGATGGTAATGTAATTATCTGTAAGGTTGGTAAGGGTTGAGAAGTAGGTGGAGAAGGTTGTTTTTCTGGTGAGGTAGGTTTAGATGAAGGGTTGAGGTTTCTTTTCTGGGGATGAAGGAGGTGAGGGAGTTACATTATCAAATCTCACCTTGATCCTCTTGTAAGGTTTGGGAGCAGCAACTTCTTGAGCCTTAGCAGCTCTTTCTTTTTCTTCCCTTTCCTTAGCTTCCTTATCCTCCCTTTCTCTTTCTTCAGTTGAAAGAGCCCTTCTTCTCTTGAAGTATTGATTAGCCTTTACAAACTTTCTGATACCTTCCAGCAATATCTGCTTCTTCTAGGTGAGAAGCAGTACTTCTGGTAACCCTAACTTCAGACACTGTCTGAAGTAGTTTACCCTTCTTCCTTTTTCTTTGAGGTGCACTTGACCTCTTTCTTTTCTTTGAAGCCTCAGCAATGGCTGCTTGCTTGTCATCCTCAGCATAAGCAAGTTGTGAAGCTATTGCAAGAGCTCTGTCAGTCCTCTCTTGCTCTTCCTTCAGTTCTAACTCCTCTTGCTTCAATGGCAGTAGCCAAAGCAGCAACCTGAATCAATTCAGGGTCAGAAGGGCATGCAGCTAGAGGTTGAGCAGCAACTGCATCAATATCCACAGCTTCTTCAGCCTGTCCTTCCATTATAGAAGTAGGCTTTGAAGATTGTGCAGGTTCAGACACCTGACCCACAATTTCAGACAACCTTTGAGAAGGTTTCTGAACAGGTTCAGATGCTTGAATCTGTACAGATGCAGAAGCTATCTTAGCTGAGCTTCTCACAGGTAGCTTCTTCAGCTTAGGTTGAGGAGATTCCTTTGAAGGCTTGAACTCATGTCTTCTGATATCTCCTTTGAGTTCATTTTCCAGAATCTGCATTGTAGTACTTCTCCTCTGAGCTTTCTCCATCAGCAAGCTTTCTTTCATGGTTGGAGAGGGAGGCCTTGGAGTCAGCTTAATCTTCATGCTCTTCAGATTTGATTCACCAAACATAGGGATTGAGTGGTGATCAAAGAGCTGGTGAACTGGAACTTTAAATGCAACAACACCTTGGTGATGATGGTGTTGTGAGGAAAACTTCCAGCAGAGTCTCTCAGCCTCTTCTGAAGGTGGTACATGATGATATTTGGAAGGTTGATCTTCTGCTTCTTCAGAAGGTGGATGAGACAGAATCTCTCCAGTTCAGACACATGGTTTCTGCTGCCACTTTTAGGGATTACAGAGTTCCCTAAGATAGCATGCAGAACCCTAGCCTTGTCTGACATATTCTTAGCATCCAGACTTGCAGGAGAGGGAGTTCCATACAAAAACTCTGTAAAGTGCTTCTGACCTCCATTTCTTGATTCCCAGCCAGGAGAGAAGACAGCACCTTCAGTCTTGACACCACAGACAATGGCCAAGATGTCTTCATCAATAAAGATAGGACGTACCAAGCACAGTAGCCCTGATGGTGGTGTAGATGCCTTGAGGGTTAGGGATTCCTCTGGCTGTGGCCCAGAAATCAAGAATACTCTGCTCATGCCACTGTGAACGATTTTTGTTGAAATATTCAAGCCACCCAGCTGCTTGAAATTCTGCATGAAGATCCATTCCCAGTGCTTCAAGATCTTCCAGAAAGACACCCTTGGTCTTCACAATATTATCAGCTCCAGACTTCTTAGGTGCCATTGTTGAAGGTTGGAAAGAACTTGAGAGAAAAAATGCTTTCTTGAAGATGAAGAATAGCAAAGGTTCTGAGAGGGTAGAGAGCTGTAACGTACCAAGGACTCACTGCCTTACTGTACTTATAGACCTCTGAGGCAATGATGGCAGAAACTGGCTGCGCAGACATAGGGTAACGTGCAAAGTGGATTTAAACCGTCCCTTTATTGCCACGTCATTTGTTCATTTCAGACAAGTGATAGATTTCAGACATCCAGTTAATTTCAGACGACCAAAACTTCAGACAGGTCACATGTTTCAGACAGGCTGAAGTTTCAGACACATCATTTTTCATACACACTCACAATGCATGAATGTTCAATTTATCTCTGATGGACTTAAATCTATCTTCAGTTAGAGGTTTTGTGAATATATCAGCCCATTGATGCTCTGTATCAATAAACTGAATATCAAAAACACCTTTCTGAACATAGTCTCTAATGAAATGATGTTTGATTTCTATATGTTTAGCCCTAGAATGTTGAATGGGATTTTTAGATAAATTAATGGCACTGGTATTATCACATAACACAGGTATAACAGATATTGCAATATTAAAATCTTCAAGTTGATACTTCACCCATAACAGTTGTGAGCAACAACTGGCTGCTGAGATGTATTCTGCTTCAGCTGTTGATAATGCAATTGTGCTTTGCCTTTTGCTTGACCAGCTGATCATATTTTCTCCAAAGAAGTGACATCCACCACTGGTGCTTTTTCTTTCAACTCTGTCTCCAGCAAAATCAGCATCACAGTATCCTACTAACCTGCAATCCTTACTTTTCTTATAGCACAGACCAAGATTAGTAGTACCTTTAAGATATCTGAAAATTCTTTTTACAGCTTTGTAGTGAGTGATTCTTGGATCAGATTGAAATCTAGCACACAGGCACACACTGAACATGATGTCAGGCCTGCTTGCTGTTAGATACAATAATGAACCAATCATTCCCTCTATACAAAGTTTGATTCACTGGTTCTTCATTCTCATCTTTATTTAAAGATGCAGAAGGGTGCATTGGAGTTGTCATGGGTTTGCAATCACTTAGGTTGAACTTTTTAAGCATTTCCTTTGTATATTTCTCTTGATGGATCCATATACAATCAGAATCTTGCTTAATCTGAAGTCCAAGGAAAAACTTTAGTTCACCCATTAGGCTCATTTCAAATTCAGATTGCATTAACTCAGAAAACTCTTTGCACAATGAAGAATTAGTTGAACCAAAAATAATGTCATCAACATATATTTGGACAAGTATAAGATCCTTGTTAGACTGTTTTCTAAAAAGAGTTGTGTCAACTTTTCCTCTTTCAAAACCATTGGTTGCAAGAAAACTGCTCAGTCTGTCATACCAAGCTCTTGGGGCTTGTTTCAGACCATAGAGAGCTTTCTTAAGTTTAAAAACATGTTCAGGAAAAGTTACATCTTCAAAACCAGGGGGTTGTCTAACAAAAACCTCTTCTTCAATGAAACCATTGAGGAAGGCACTTTTGACATCCATTTGATATAGTTTGATGCCATTATTTACAGCATAAGATAAAAGAATTCTAATTGCTTCTAACCTGGCCACTGGGGCAAAGGTTTCAGTGAAGTCAATACCTTCTTGCTGGTTATAACCTTGAGCTACTAGCCTTGCCTTATTTCTGATAACTTTGCCTTCTTCAGACAGCTTGTTTCTGAACACCCATTTGGTTCCAATAATTGTTTTCCCATGGGGTTTAGGAACAAGGGTCCAGACATCACTCCTAGCAAATTGATTTAGCTCCTCTTGCATGGCTAGGATCCACCCTTCATCATGCAGAGCTTCATCAATGCTCTTTGGCTCAATTTCAGACAGGAGAGCAAGAGAATTCAAATTTCTGAATTTTGATCTTGTCTTAACTCCTTCTGAAGTGCTGCCAATGATTTGCTCTTTAGGATGATGTGACTTGTATCTCCAATCAGATTTATGAGGAGGTATCACATCTGTCTGAGACTCAACATTTGTCTGAAGAGGTTCAGAAACAGCAGGAACTTCAGACAGTTGCTCATCCTTCAAGTTGCTGTGATCATTCAGCTCCATACCTGCAAAATCATCCTCTAGATCTGATAGTTCCCTATCAGTCTCTTTGTTATCATTGAATTTTACATGAATGGTTTCTTCAACAGTTAAAGTTCTAGAGTTATACACTCTATATGCTTTAGATGTTTCAGAATATCCAATGAAAAATCCATTATCAGACTTTGCATCAAATTTTCCAAGATCATCTTTGGTGTTAAGTATAAAACACTCACATCCAAAGGTGTGGAAATATGATATGTTGGGTTTTCTTCCTTTCCACAATTCATATGGAGTCTTTTTCAGAATTGGTCTTACCAATATTCTGTTTTGAAGGTAACAAGTTGTGTTAACAGCTTCTGCCCAGAAGGTTCTTGGTAAGTTGCTTGAGTTGAGCATGGTCCTTGCCATCTCTTGCAAACTTCTGTTCTTTCTCTCAACAACCCCATTCTGTTGAGGTGTTCTTGCCACAGAGAAATTGTGTGAGATCCCATTCTCATCACAGAACAATTTGAAATTTGCATTCTCAAACTCCCCACCATGATCACTTCTTATGACAGAAATACAGAATCCCTTTTCATTCTGTACCTTCTTACAAAATATTGTGAAATTCTTAAAAGTCTCATCCTTGTTTCTAAGGAATATCACCCATGTGAATCTAGAATAGTCATCAACAATGACCAAACCATATTTCTTTCCACTAAGACTTTCTGTTCTAATAGGACCAAACAAGTCAATGTGTAAAAGTTCTAGTGGTCTGCTAGTTGAAACAACATCTTTACTCTTGAAAGAGTGTCTTGTTTGTTTCCCTTTCAGACAACTATCACATAAAATGTCAGATTTGTATGAAAGCTTGGGCAATCCTTTAACAAGGTTGTGTTTTGCTAATCTTGAGATTAATCTCAAGCTGGCATGCCCAAGTCTTTGATGCCAAATCTGTTTTTCATCTTCAACAGAAATGAAGCATTTTACATTTTGACTTGCTAGATCCTCTAGATCAATTTTATACACATTGTTGTGTCTCTTAGCAGTAAAAAGTGTTTGATCAGAGGAGTCTTTGACTATGCATCCTTCCTTGGTAAAGGATACTACATAACCACTGTCACATAATTGACTTATGCTCAGTAAATTATGTTGTAGTCCTTCCACAAGAAGAACATTTTTAATGAGGGATGAAGGAATTATACCTATAGTCCCTATGCCAGTGATCTTCCCTTGCTGATTTCCACCAAAGGTGACCACTCCTCCTTCCTTAGGTCTAAGGTTTTGGAACAAAGACCTTTCTCCTGTCATGTGTCGCGAGCACCCACTGTCCAGGTACCATTTGTGGGGTCTCCTTTGTCCTGTTAAACACATCTGCAACAGGAATGATCAAGTTTTTAGGTACCCAAGTTCTTTTGGGTCCTGTTTTGTTAGCTTTGGGTCTTGCTTTTCTCTTGTGCTTGCACTGAATCACATTGTGTCCAGGCTTACCACAGTGAGAACACCCAGTAACCTTCTTTTTGCTTTTAGAAAAATTTAAGACAGTAGGAGGTTCAGACATGTTGTGATCAAAAAAGCCTAGTCCACTTTTGTCAGAGGAATGTCTTTGATTTCCAAGCATTATGTTTAAATTTTTAGTTCCTTTGACAAACTTGGCTAGATCATTTGTCAGTTCTACAATCTGTTTCTGAAGTTTTTTATTTTCTTCAGACACAGCTTGTGAACTATGGTTTTCAGTCTCAAAGACCTTTTCCTTGAGCATAATATGTTCTATTTCCAGAGACTCATATTTGTTACACATTTCTGTGTGAGCCTTGGATAGATTCTTATACTCTAGGAACAGTTCCTTGGAACTTTCCACCAGATCATCATACATTTCTTGCAAAGTAAGAGGGAATACCTCAGCTTCAGAGCTGTCTGAAGATGGTAGGCTTGCCATGAGGCACAGATTTGCCTCTTCTGAGGTGTCTTCCTCCTCTTCTGAAGTTGATTCATCCAGGTCCTCCCATGTTGCCATGAGACCTTTCTTTTTCTTGAAAAACTTCTTCTTCTTGAAGTTGTTTTTCTTCAGCTTTGGACACTCAGCCTTCATGTGCCCTGGTTGCTTACACTCAAAACAAATAATTTTGTCAGTTTGTATGTCTTTACCTGACTTACCTCCTTTTGAGGTTGAGGGTTGATTCTTTCTGAATCTTCCTCTGTTCTGCAGCATTCTCTTGATCTTCCTACTTAGAAGAGCAAGATCATCATCATCTTCTGAGCTATCTTCAGAGTCTTCATCCCCCTCTGAAGCTGCCTCAGCTTGCATAGCCTTGATGTTGCCATGCCTAGACTGTTTGGTCTTGGAGTTTAGGGCTAGAGATTTTCTCTTGTTGTCATCTTCTCCAAGCTCAAGCTCATGGACCTTAAGAGATCCCAACAGTTCTTCCACTCTAAGAGAGTTCAAATCTCTTGCCTCTTGAATGGCAGTAGTAACTTTGGGTCTCCAGGACTTAGGCAAGCTCCTTAGAATTTTTCTGTTATTATCTCCAGAGTTGTATGTTCTGCCTAAGGACCTGAGTCCATTTGTTATGGTCTGAAACCTTCCAAACATTTGGTCAATGGTTTCAGATTCTTCCATCTTGAACATCTCATACTGATGTATGAGCATACTTATCTTGGATTGCTTGACAGTCTCAGTTCCTTCATGGGCTGCTGCAAGAGTATCCCAAATTTCCTTGGCAGAGGTGCATCCATGAACCTTCTCATATTCTGATTTGTTCAAGGAACATATCAGATAGAGTTTGGCCTTAGCATTCATCTGGACTCTAGCCTTTTGCTCCAAAGTCCATTCAGTCTTAGGTATAGGCACATCATTTAGCATAGGCACATAGTCTCCATCAGTGACCACATCCCAAACATCAATGTTTGTGCTTTCAATGAACAGCTTCATTCTATCTCTCCAGTAGTGATAATCTTCTCCATTGAAAGCTGGAGGTCTTGTGATAGAGGCTCCTTCTGTGATGTATTGCCTGTTACTGTTTGAAGCTTCCATGTGGATCTTTCAGTCCTCAGACACTTGTTAGGTGTTTCAACCCTGAGTAGAGCTCTGGTACCAACTGTAGGAACACAGGGAAACACTAGAAGGGGGGTTGAATAGTGTTTCTAAATATTTTAAGAAGCTTTTCGAAAACTAGATTTACAAAACAGACTTTCAGACAGGTTGCTAGAGGGCTGTCTGAAGTTTTTAGATAGCTGTCTGAAGTTGGTTTCAGACGGCTTTAAAATGGTTCTAAAAGAAGTTTCTTCCTTTTTAAAATATTAGATTAAATATTCAGTCCCCTTAATTAGTTTAAAACTGAAATGACAAAGATAAGGGAAAGAGAAACTTAGCCACAGAAATTATCCTGGTTCACTCACTACCACTTGTGAGCTACGTCCAGTCCCAATGCCAACTAGCACTTGGATTTTCTCTTAATCTTGCAAGATTACAAGTATTCTTTTCTATCAAGCCTCTTCAGGCTCTACAACCAAGTATTCTTTTTCAGACAAGCCTCTCCAGGCTCAACAACACAAGTATTCTTTTTCAGACAAGCCTCTCCAGGCTCAAAAGCAAATACAAATGAGACAAATGCTTAAGCTCACAAACTATATCAGTTTTGAGACTTAAACAGGTTACAGATTGTACAGAAATTACTGAGGTATGCTCAGAATAAAATAATTTGTGTGTACAAAGATGATAAATTCTATCAGAGTGTTGCAGCGAAAAACTTGCAGAGTTTCTGTTCTTTTTTATGCTTCTCTATCTTTCAGGTCTTCAAATGAGGGGGTATTTATAACCAAATGATTGGCCCATTGAAGACTCTCATGCTTGTGAAATCCATGCTAGCCGTTGTGAGACAGCTGCTGCAGTACAGAATATTTTCTGACATATTCTGATATTCCCTGACAAATTCTGACACTTTTACAAGGTTTGCTCCTGCCAAAAAGGTGCTCTTTGTTGCTGCTGCAATTGCTGCGTAGCAGAGGACACGTTGTGACAGAGAACGTGCTTGAATTGCATTGCACAGGTGCCAGCTGTTTGTAGCAGAGAACGTGCGTGAAAAACGTGCAGAGGTACATGGATTGTCACAGCTTCAGACAAGAGATGCCACGTCATCAAAAGCTTTCAGACGGCTTTGATGCTTCAGACGGGTTGATCATCTTCAGACAGCATCAGCTTCTTCAGACGGATCCAACACTTAGTCCTTATATAGTAGGCTTCTTGCTGAAAATCATAGATAAACAATTAGACAATTGTATCTATGAGAAACAACTTAAGTTGAATTTGTTGATCATTAAAACTTAGAGAAATTTCAGTCTTTAAAACATCATAAACCTCTTTATGATATTTTTGAGACTCAACACTGCTATCAATTGATGATTAAAGCTCTGTTGATTGGGATCAATTGGAGGCATTTTTATGCCATTTTGGGCTACATTAGGTGCAGTTGGTGCAGAATTTTCTGCACTTTTTCACTTGTAATTCATCTCATTTCTTTGTATTTTCGGACTCTAAACTGTTCTTCGGTCTCGATGTACCTTGCTTCTTCTTTCAACACTTGTATGCATGCTTGAATTGCTTGATTCTTGCTAGTTTTGGGGGGTTTTTTGGGCGCGCAATACCCACTCGTTAGGTGCTTGATATTTTGTTTCTTACACTTTGTTCTTAAATGGTCTTGTTTTTCTTTTCTTTGTGTGGTGGATTGTGGTAAGTGGGAGAATTGTTGCTTCAATTTTCCAAAGATCATTCACCTACATCCCCAATCCACTTTACATTCCTTGATCATCCCCTCTTTAATTCAATCATTTACATTTCTGTCATTTAATTTTAGTTCATCCCTATCCTTCTACTTTCAGCTCATCCCCTTTAAATTATGTCGTTTAAATTTTTGCGATTCCTCATCCTTTTAATTTCTGCTCATCCCCTTTAATCTCTACTATTTAATTTCCAGTCATTCCCATCGTTTTAATTTTAGCTCATCCCCTCTACATTTTTGCTCTTTAATTTTCTACAAATTTTCTCTATTTTTCCTTAATTTTTGTGTTAATTTTTGTGTTGTGTTTTGTTCAATTATTCTCTTGTTCTGTTTGTCTATTTTGTTAATCCGATTGCAAATTTGAATCCGACGCTAGGTAGCATATCCTTAGAAAACATGTGGTTGATAGTTCAAAATGCTTAAGTTTAGAATGAGTTGTTCCTGAGGATCTTGGAGAAGTTCATCAAGTTCATGATGAAATTCTTCATTTGAATCAATTTTAATCCGTTAAAATTTCATGTAAACACATTTATATGTTGTATGACCATATGTTAAGGATTGAATTGAAAGGATGATGTTATGCTCATGATATATTTTTTATTTAAGTTGCCACAAAATTTTCATAAACCAATTTAGATTTTGGGTCCAAGCTTTGTTCAATATTTGTTCTTCAAGAACAATATTTTTAGATCTATTTTGAAGAAGAGATACACTCATTTTTTGTTTAGAATAGGGACTATTTTGCAATTTCTGTAATTTGCATGTTTGTGCAAAAGACAATATTTGAAAATTGAAAATAAATAAAGTTAGAGGAAAAGTCAACAAAAAAGTTAAAAGAAAAGAGAAAAAAAGTCAAAAAATGGTGTAAAAAGAAAATATGTGTGGTGAAAAAGAAATCCTTTACAGTTAAAAAAATTGAGTAAGAAAAAGCCCAATTATTTTCCCTTTTTTGTTGTAATTTCATTTGACTGTATTACTCATTTCAATTGTATTTGTTGTTTTTCTAAATTCGGCAACTTAGGTAATTTTACCACTTGAATCAAAGTTATCTCATCCATTCTCTTTGCAATCATTCCGCGTTTTCTTGTTTGCTTTCTATTCTTGTTTAGCTTTTTTTCACCACACCTTTGTTTGCTTGTCATATTCTATTCTTAGTTTTGTCTTTGTCGTTTTCTTTCTTGTAAATCCTGTATAGTCTTAGTGTTGTTCATTCTAGCTCATTCATGCTTGGGTAGGGTATAAAAACTTTGGTTTTTGTAAGACGTAACAAAACTTTCTGAGTAGAACAGGCAAGAGTGAACATTATAGAAAAGGCCTAAAAAGAGAGACAAACACGAATGAATACATTTTTTTAATGTAAACGCGTAGCTTGAGTGGGAAGGTCCAAAGAAAATCTTAAAAATTACAAGTAGGAATGTAACTCCACCTACGCCTAGGACTCTAAGGCATAGGGCAGAAACTGATGAATTAACCTTAAACTTCATTAGGGTTATGAGGAGATAATGGCTGATATTAGAAGAGAAATATCCTTAAGTAGGAGAGGTGAGAGAAGACATTCTTCACAAAAGGAGGAAAGTGATGGAAGATATAATAGGGTGAGGGAGGAGGAAAGGTACCATAGAGAGAGTAGTAAGGGTGAAAAAAGTTCTAGCAACACCCATAGGAGGGAGGAGGAAATGAGAGAAAGGAGAGCTAGAAGGGAGAAAAAGGAAAGGAGGAGAGAAGATGAGAGGGAGGAAAGAAGAAGTGAGAGAGAGGGCTACTACTATGATAGGAAAGAAAGAGATCATAGAAGAAGAAGGGAGGAAGTAAGAAGAAGTGAACCTAGGAGGGAGGAAGAACCTAGGAGAGAAAGTGGTTTAAAGGATGTTAAGATTGAAGTGCCCACCTTCCAAGGAAGGAATGATGTTAAGCAATACTTAGAGTGGGAATCAAATATTGAACCAATCTTTAGTTGTCACCATTATAATGAAGAGGAGAATGTTAAAATTGCTTCTTTGAAGTTTAAATATTATGCCTTAGTATGGTGGCACAAACTCCAAAGTGATAGAAGAAGGTGTGGGATTCCCCTAGTTTCCACTTGGGAAGAAATGAAAGGGATAATGAGGAAAAGATTCATTCCTCAACATTATACTAGAGAGTTGCACGCAAAACTCCAATCACTAAAGTAAGGAACAAAGAGTGTTGATGAGTACTTTAAAGAAATGGAACTTGCTTTAATTAGATCCAACATCAATGTTATTAAAACCGGCTCGGACCGACCGGTCCGTTCGGTACAAATGGACCGTTATGCAATTGAACCAGTCAACACTCGGGTTAAACCGCCTAAACCGGTAGGAACCGGCCGAGTTGGTGGTTAACTAGTTTTCTCATAAAAAATAGCAGATGGTTGCAGTTGTGCCTCGATCCCACGACCTGAGGATAACAAACAAGCACGCCAACCACTATTCCACAATCACTTTTATGATTATACGTTCGATTTTATATATATATATATATATATATATTAGCTTACAAGTCAATTTTATAATTTGTTGAGCTAGCATTTCACATTTCCACCTAGTATGTACTACTATTACTACACTATATTTTTTTTCATGATAGCACTGCACTATATCATATTATATGATGATATATACTATATGATAAGTAAAATAACAAATTAATTTTTCTAAGGAAATAAAAATTAAATTTGGTACAAAAAAATTTGAAATCCTACATATTAAAATAATAAAAAATACATAGCAATCATTACACCACTTAATATTTTACTTTAATATTATTATGTATTATTTATTTAAGGTATATGACTGGTTTCACCGGTTCAACCATTGAATCACCGGTTGAACCAATGACCCATTAACTCGGTGTCTCGATCGAGTCAATGACCGGTCTGAGTTTAATAACATTGTCAAACATAATTGAAAATAGAGAGGCCACCATGTCTAGGTTTATCAATGGCCTAAATTTCAACATAAGGGACATAGTGGAGTTGCATCCTTATGTTGAAATGGAGGACTTGGTTCACCAAGCCATCAAAGTCGAAACCCAACTCAAAAGCTACAAAAGGAGTAGTTCGAATTACCTAAACAAGAGTAGTAAAGAAGTAATGAAGAAAGAAGAGTACAAACCTCGAGATAGGGAAGTCCCCAAAGGGCCTAAGGTAAATCCTAACCCTAGCTCTTCTAAAATTCCAATTGCTGGTACTTCTATTTCTACTCGTGAAATTAAATGCTTTAAGTGTTTGGGTAAAGGTCACATTGCTTCCCAACATCCTACTGAAAAAACAATGTTGATTACTAATGAGTTTTCATTTAAACGTAGAGGGGTGAAAATCACTCTAATGCCTATGTCTCCTCATGAAATATGTGAGGTTCAAATCCAAATGAAAATTGGGTGTGAGAAAGACAAAGATGAGAATAAAAACAAAGAAAGAAAAGAGAAAAAGAAGGGGGAAAACACCAACAAACAAAAGAAAGATAAAGTCAAAGAAAGTAGGAAAAAGGAAGCAATGCTTTTACTCAAATTTCCTTTGACTACTAATAATGTTTGTTGTGTTGAAGAAGAGGAGGAGCTAAACGAGAATATAGAGAGGCACATCTCAAGGGGGTTTTCTTTACCCTATCATCATTTTACTCCTTTAGTTTATATGATTAAAAAATAGTTTTGCTATGATTATCCTGTTGATATTTGAAGATCATCCTTGTGGCCTATCTTTGCTGAAATAGGTTATCAAAGGCACACTAGTGGGGCACAAATTGAATTTCACAACTCATAGGGAAGTCAAAGACTAGTTTCCATTACAATGTCATCCATTCCTAGTTTCCACTTCTATCTTAATATATAATCACTTCCTTTCTTTAAAAAATTTAGGACCTTATACTTCTGATTTGAGGTTAAATCCATTTCAAGAGGGAGGGAATTATGACATCTGCTTAGAAGAGGAAGTTGGAGTTAGAGTTGCTTGGGCCCAAAGAAAGCACAAGGGCCCAATCATGGAGAGTTGACTCCTCTACATGAGTCAACCTTGACCCTCACTACTCATGGGTCAATTTCATAATTTCTTGTATTTTTTTCCTAAAAGTGGACCTACTAGTTACGACCTTTAAACACTAGTTTGATAGAATTTCCTTTGTATTTGATTTTAATTGTATTTTCCTCATACTTAGGTAGGCTTAGAGCAACTCCAATGGGAGTTGCTTAACTTAAAACTATTATTTTAATGTGGGTCCCACAAGTTAAGTTGCTTAAAAATGGGTAAGAGTTGCATATAAGCAACTCTTACCCATTTTTAAGCAACTCAACTTGTGGGACCCATATTAAAATAATAATTTTTATGTTAAGCAACTCTCATTGGAGATGATCTTAGGCGCTAACTCACTTGGGTTTATTGACTAAGAGGGAGTTTAGCTATTAGACTTAGACGTCATGAGTTCAACACCCAAGTTAGGAGGCTTTTATTTTTTTAGGTTTTTTCCTTCTTACTAGTTGCCCCATTTCCTATAAAAGGGAGAGCTCCATCACTTGTAACCTATTGCCAGAAGTAGGCAACTTACACCCTATCTTACAAGGGTGTATTTTAAATGACACCTTAAAACATGAACTTCTTGGTTATAGAAAAAGGGAGAGCACTTTAGATGAAAAGGAAAAAAATTAAGTGGCGATCAAGCTTCTAACAAAGTAAGATTTTAATAACTTCTGGTTCATTAGTGAACAAAATTAAGTACCATAATTGGAAGGTGATTGTTATGGTGCCCTTTAGGGAGAGAGGGCACTATGTTGACTGACCAATGGCTGATATGTTTATGAGACTCTTATTTTGATTTCAACACCTTCCCTAACTTTTTCTTATTTTGATTTGATCACAACCCTTGTTTTCAATTTTATTATTTTTTAAATTAAAATATTAAAGGTTTATTCTGTTCTTCGATAAAACTAATGAAATTTACCAACTAAACCTGTGTTTTTTCACATTTCACCGATCCCTAACACGGTTATAGAGAAGAGATTTTTCTTTTTCCTTCTTCGTAGTGGACTAGTGGCGACTGTGTTATCTTCATTTTTCGCTTATTGTGGGTAGGCTATATTTATCCGCAGTTTTTAATAGGGGTGAGCAAAACTCGGCTCGTCCCGCGGACCCGTCCCAACCCAAGCTTTTCGGGCCAGGTTAGACATTGTCTCACATGAAATATTAGGGTTTAATCGGGTCTCATTCAATAACCCGGTATTGGATTGAGGACGGGTTCAGGTTAATTTTCGGGTTACTCAACTCGTCCCATATACATATATAATACATAACATTTATAATTTTATATTACTTAAAGGCTTAACATCATTTTAACTTTCTAGATATTTTTTAATTTAACTTTTCTCTATGATAGTGACTCTATCTACTTTGAAAACACATTCCATACATAAAGATATATAATAATACAGTGATATTTTTCTCTTAATAATATTTTAAAGTTCATAAGAAAGTAAAATATTGGGATTTAGAGTTTGTGGACGAGTTTCTTCGGGTTGTGGACAGGTTCGGGTTTCAAGTAGTCTTATACATTGTCGGGTTTCTTCGGGTTTATGGACGGATTCGGGTCTGAAAATTTGGTCTAATAAAAAGTTAGGATCGGATTTGGGACGGACAAAACCCGTCTCACGTTGACCTAGTTTTCAATAATATTAAGAATTGCATCTATGGAGATGGGAAATGTTTTGTTGCCATGATACGTGGAATGTTACGTTCTGTATTATTCTTCAAATTTGTGTTCGATAATTTTGTTTCAGTGTAGTAAGATTATGACCGAATAGACTTTCAGCTAATGAATTTCATTGGTTTTAGAAAAGACTTTTAACGTTTTAATTTAAAGAAAATGATAAAATTGAAAAACGCGGTGGGATCAAAACGAAATAAGAAAAAATTAGGGGAGGCGTTAAAAACAGAATAAGAGTCTCACTAAACAGATTAGCCATTGGCATGACTCATAAAAATGATTTTATTTATTTTATAGAATATTCTTACAGCATCAATTAAGAAAGCACACAAAAGGGTACACATTCCAGCTTATTTCTCAGTTCTCACAAACGAATATCAAACCGCATCCCAACTTTGGGCCAAAGGCCCAGTTCAATAATACTGAACTTAAAGTATAGGAATTAATCCATGAAAAAAACAAAAAAATTTATAGAAAAAAAAAACAGAAAATTATACTCAACCAGTCAGATATATATACCCCACTTAGAAAGATAAAACCAGAACAGTAGCCATGAAGGCTCCAACAGAACCAGCAAAACTGACCAAGAATGAAGAAGCAGCATTAGGAGGAGGAGGTTCACTAACAGGAGCTGGAGCTGGAGTTGTGTTTGTCACCTCAGTCCCTGGTGATGGAGGTGTGGCATCTTGCTGAACAGGTGGTGGAGTCTCCATAGTCCCTGCAGGTGGTGGAGATGTTACATCTTGCTGAGCAGGTGCTGGTGAAGGAGCTGATGACTTTGTTGAAAATGATGGTGAAGGAGAAGGAGAGGTAGAAGGAGCAGTGTTTGTTTGGTTGGTGTTTGAGTTTCTGTTGGTCCTGTCAGCCAACACAATCACCACCAGCTTCTCATTCTTGAGACAGTTATTTTTGTTTCCACTTATGAAGAAGTGAGGTCCAGATTGATTGAGCTTGATGACTGTGTGGCCGTCAGAGAACTTTTCAGAATGTGCATCAGTGTTGCAACTGGCATAGTCCTGGCTATTTACTTGAATTACTGAGTCCTGACCAGAAGGGTAATTGAACACTGCAATTGACATGTGTGTTAATTGAAACATAAGTCCACACGTTTTTCATTATAGACAACTGAAGTGAAGAATTTTAATCTGAATGACTGTATCATTTTATTTATTACAAAGTTAATTTAAATATTCTAGTCTTGGAAAGCGATAGGCTTCGCAGAACACAATGTTTTAGGTGAAAGTAGAGGGAAAAGGAGAAATAAATAATTTCATTTGAGTTAGTTCATAACCATAATTTATATCAGATCAATGATATATGATAAAACTACATACTTTGTAACAAAATAATTAATTCTATAAATTCAAGAATGTCATTTAGTTTAAGCCTAGTTAAACAAGACACTAAAACTTGTGTTGATTTTTAATATTATCTTGATTTTTTAATTGCTTGTGTGATGAAAGCATAATTATTGATTAAAATAGTTCCAATTTTTTCCCCTGCCTTTGATAAAACCAATAAAGACATATATAGGATTGAACAATATTAACTCACCTAGGGAGTCCCCTATTTGAAATCGGCTCTTTTCTGCCCATTGATTGTAAGGATTGGAATTGGGGTCACTAGGAACATTCCAACCCTTTTGACCTCCAACTACGAATTCATAGGCATCACCCCTTTGCACCAACATCAGGAGACAGAACAAGCCCAAGGCATGAGCTACTTCATTAGACCTTAAAATGGTGTTAGCCATATCAATCAATGAGGAACTGAGAAGGGGGAAGTGGGTATTGCAACCAAAATGCTGGAAATGTTGAAAGTAGAGTGATGCAATAAGCTGGACCATCAATGGGGTTTTTGTAGGTATCAGATGCATAGAAACTTTACAAACTGTGGCAGGGAAGCTTTTGAAACTTTTTCTTATTCTCTCCTCTCTTTGGGTTTACTTTGATTCTGGTGCAAAGCATAAGTTCTCTTTCATTTGTTTAGAGTCTTGAGTCTCTTTAAATCTTTCATCTTTCATATAAGAACTTGGTGCATGGATTTATCATTTATGCTTTGCTTATAGACTTTTTTTTTCTTATAAATAAAAATTTAAGGACAGCTTAGATTGTCTAATAATTTCAATGTCAAAATATGTTACAAGCTTGGACCGAGATGACCTTCTAATAAAAGCTTATAACAAAGATCCTAAGGTGTTAGAGAAGCTTTTGCAGCTTCTGTTATAGGAATATAACATGATGCTTTTCTCTTGGTAGGCAATGGTGATTAATGATGGATTCCCATTCTTTTTTTGGTGCCTGACGTATACGTGGTAGATTAACACTACGCAAGCATTTTTCTTTCTATGCCTTGTTCGAGCACTTTCTCAAGTTTCAACCTTTAACCCTCTCTACTTTATGATCTCTCTTTCGTAAATTTCATGAACTTTTTTGAATGATGGATATATCACATCATACACTGTGAAAATGGGGAGAAAAGAAAATTGGAGAGCAATTTGATTGGTGAGACAAAATGATAGGAACCGGAAGCGTAAAGATAGGAACGTCTTGAAGATCAATTAACGGTAAATAACGGTAAATAACTATAAGGAGCTTGACACAATCCAAGACCTGCTGGAAGCACCAAAGCTATCAAATATAGGAACTTGACACAATTCGTGACCTGCCGGAAGCACCAAAGTTATCAAATATAGGAACTTGACACAATTCGTGACCTGCCGAAAGCACAAAAGTTATCAAGATATAAGCAACTAGACCCTAACCAAGACCTGCTGGTAGAACCTAAGTTATCGAGTAGTTCTTTAATCCAAGAACAAAGGATAAGCTCTCATGATGAGAAAACTCAAATTTTATTGATAAAAAATAACTTCCTTATAAACTGATTCTCAATGCCAATATACAGCAAATGAATTTCCTAAAATAAACTATCTAAAAGATACAGTCCTAAATTAAATTAGATAAGATAAAATATAATCCTAAAAGATTAGATATAATCCTAAAAAATTTAATCCTAAATAAGATAAAATATAATCCTAAAATATTTAAATATAATCCTAAGAGATCTGGCATTTATTTCTAACAGATTTGATCCTAAATAAATCAGTTAGGATCTGATTAGATACATTTTCCCGAATTAAGTTAAACCACTTCTTTGGATCTTCTTCTGCTTGGTGGTCTTCTTTCCTTTGGACTTCAATGATCAAGAGTTGCAAAGCTCTCTTCATCCGCTCAGATCTGGCTTCGTTCATTGGACCTTCAATCCCTTGCAATGGATCTGAGGCATCTTGGTTAAGGACGGACAAGATCGTGTCACAAAAGAGGGAAGAAGAAAAATATGGTAGGGTGCATTTGCTTTAGAGATTGAAAAATTTCATCTGGAGTGAACGATTGGGAGAGCCAATCAATGTCTTCATGAGACAGTCTTCATGAAACTAAACTAGTTACTTCCTCAATATCTGAAGGTTGATAAGACTGGAATAGTTGCTGAAAATAATGATTAATTATTATTTCAAAATGCTCCTCTTCATAAAAAAAAAGTGACACACTATCATCCACAATTATTTTGAGATGCTTTTTTATGACAGAAACTAATATTTTTGAAACCAAATTTTCAACCAATTCGTTTGAGACCCTTGATTCTGCCACTGCTCCCTAACACTACAAGAAATTATTTTTTTTAGTGACGGCCAAAAGTCGTCGCTACAAGTGAAAAGTCGTTGCTACAATCTATTTAGCGACGACCTCAAGGACGTCGCTAAAAGGCTCATCGTAAATGCAGTAGTGACGAGCAAAACGTGTCGTCTCTAAGTAGAGACGACCAGGCCGTCGCTACAGTCGTCTCTAAAGCCAAAACCGTCGCTACGTATTATTGTTATTTTTTTAATTTTTTTAACTAGTGACGGCCTTAGTGCCGGCTATGGCCGTCGCTAATGATATATTTATAAAAAAATTAAATTTATTATTATTTATTTTAATTTAATTTTAGGGTTTAGGGTTTAATATTTGTTAATTTTAAAATTATAAAGAAAAATACTAAATACTATATAAACACACAAATAGAGGAAAATATATATATATAAAAAATATATGTACAAAGATTAATCAAACATAATACAATAAAAGTATAAAAAAACATAATAAAAAATCAATGGTGGCGGCGACGACGCTGGGGTTGTGCCAGGGGACGATCCTCATCCTCATCCTCATCCAACGACTGGTCATCCAGGGTGTCATCGTAGTGGGGGTGAGCCTAAGCCTGAGCTTGAGCCTGAGCCTGAACTCGAGTAGCCTGAGTGTCCAACAACTATTGCATCTGTTGTCGGAGTCGTGCAAAGTCCTCCTACAACCGTGCAGCCTTC
The DNA here is from genome assembly GCA_026901365.1 of Sesbania bispinosa. Taxonomy (NCBI): domain Eukaryota; kingdom Viridiplantae; phylum Streptophyta; class Magnoliopsida; order Fabales; family Fabaceae; genus Sesbania; species Sesbania bispinosa. The sequence continues at coordinate 537,787 of QLOH01000507.1, read as the reverse complement.
GCTTCATCTCGGCTAGCCTGCTCCCTTGCTTCACTGACTTCCTGGCGCAACGCTTCCTCCGTCGAATGCCGTGACCCGGACCTGTCACTCTTGCTGGTATGAGCCCGAGACTCCTAAGTGAGGCTGGTCACACCTGGACGAAGGTTGGTTTACAAGTCCCCAGTGCCATAACAGCGGCCTTGGGTCTTGACACTCGCAACATCCTTCCAGATTTGTAGCTTGGTGGAGCCACCAAAGCTGGAGTTGTTCCCCATCTGTGACTCCACCTCCCTCAGGTGCTCCTGGTAATTTGTCTGTTGAGTATAGGTAAACGTATAATTAGTTAGTTATATATTCAATTGAAAAATTTTGAAATTATATAAAAAAAACACTGATAAGGACAAACTTGGACTTACATATGTGGATTTTGCTCGGTCATCTACCCAGCCACCATCATTTTTTATGTGGGTGGCCACAAAAAACTCATCGGGCTCTACCTCCCGCCCCAGTTATCGAGACTACACAAAAGAATTACACAACTTAATTATTTTAATAACAAATACAAAATTAATACAGAAGGGTGCTTGTTTATACATACCATATCCAACGACACCTCATGGTGGGCCCTGTGGCCCATGGTGTGGACTGCTCCCTCGCGTTGAGAAGCTCGGTTGCTCTTGTTGCGAGCAAACTTCCCCTTGAATTCATCAGAGGCCCAGTAAGCCATAAGACCCTCCCATGCCTCCTCACCACACCAAGTGGGCCTCCTCCTAGCCGCCCGGGCCTTGTTCATCATATCTCAAAGGCGACGAGCAATCCTCTGCCCGTACACCTTCTTGATTTGGTCCTCATCAGAAAGGTCCCAAGTAACTTTGCTTTGTAAAAAAGGTAAGTTATTAGAAAATGACATAACTTAAGCAAAAAAAAAAGGGTTTAGGGTTTTTATTTACCGTAAACTTGGCCCACCACTTGTCTTGTACATCTTACGGGGTGAACTCCCACAGGTAGTGAGGACCCCGGAATTGCGAATGAAACGCATGACCAATGGTTGCAATGGGTGGGTTGTTAGGCACCCAACTTCAAAATAAACAAATTCAATGTTAATTGTTAAAATAATTAAAGATTCAATATTATCAATTCAAAAGAAGTAAAAGAAACTCACCCCTTGCCAAATGGTCAGATAATAACCCTACCATGAGGGTCTACCTCATGAGGTCGGCTGGAGCTGGCACCCTGGAACCGAACTGGCTTCGCATCAAACTCAGGGTCAGCGTCCTCATCCATCCCATCCTGAGTGTGCTCTAGGTCCACCTCCTACTCAGGGTGGTGTGGAAGCTCCACCTCCACCACTGTAGGGATCTCCTGATATCCCGGTATCGGGATGAACCTCATTCCTTCGAATGGCGGCGAGTCAGTTGCAGCAAGTATAGTGATAAGTGTAAAATATTCGTTATTTTCCTATAGTTTTATTACACTTATCAAGGTTAAAATATTAATTTATGCCCAAAATTATCCCTTTTTGTTAATATTTATAATAATTGTAATTATTTGATTTAAATTTGAATATGATGCTATTTTAAATATAAATCTGTTATTTTATGCAGATTTGCAGAAGATTTGAAAAGAGAGAGAAAATAGCATCAGAAAGGAGGGTGTTTGCAGATTCAGAGTTTAAATAAAGACCAAATAAAGAGGAGATTAACAGTTAGTTAATCATAGAATCTTGTGGATAACTTCTCCAATTCAAATCCAAGCCAATCAAATACAAAATCAATTCAGAAAAAGGGAAATAGGAAAACCAGTCAAGCAAATGCAAGATCAGAAAGAGATCAAGAAGTTAGATCAAGATCTGAAGAAAGTCTGCAACGCATGACACGCTTCACCTGCGCTAAGCGCAGGTGGAGCGCAGCCACAAATTAATCAGGCTTCACCTGCGTTAAGCGCAAGTGGAGCGCAACAACAGATCAGCCACGCTTCATGCGCGCTAAGCGCATATGAAGCGATGGACGCGCAACAGCTTTTGAACCTAGATTCAGATTGACTTCTTGAAGGAGAATTAGGGTTTTCCCAATCTATAAATAGGGCCTTTTGCACATATCAAAAGGCAGGTCCCAGAGACCCGACACAGAAACAAAGAGAGAGAGTAGTTCTAGGATTGAAGAAGGTGACAGATTCTTCAGTGGTTTGTAATGGCTACCATGAGTAGCTAAGCTCTCCAGTAGGATTTGATGTAGTGGATTCAATCCCCAAGTGTATAAGAATTCTCTTGTTTTAAATTATGATTCTTTATTTGTAATTTATCAGTATCTTTATGCTGTTTGTAATGCATTGCCTCCGCGCGTGCGCCAGGGTGGTAGGCTAGTGCTCTGGATACAAAAAGTGGAACTCCGGCTAGTATTAGAGTTAGGTGAGCATAGAGCTGTCTATGAAGCTTAATCTCCGATTGCTAAAGATACTCGTTTGGTTCATATCGTACTATAGTTCTTCGCTGCGATTGAAGCGTTCGGTGAGTTACACACCCCTTCATAGTTGTTCGATAGGAAGGTATGGATTAAATTGATAGCGCTGATTGCAAAATACGGGGAATGTTCGGGGTCGCCAAGCCACTTTGAATGCCGGTAGATAATAGCTTTTGGCATTTAATTATGGTGTTATAGGGGAATTTGCGGGTACGATAATTGCCAGGCATGCCTTATAATTATTGTAGTTAGACAATGCTAAGGTAATTACAAGTATAATCATAATTAAAGGAAGGGATTCGCATACACGAGGAGGGAGATGAAATGAAGTCAAATCCTAATCCAGAGTATCCTTTTCTCTCATCTCAGTTATCTGTTATTTATTATTCTGCATACAACCAATCTCATTGTTAAACTGTTTTCTTGAAAATTCGATCACTAATACTTTACAAATTAAAACCGCTCCCTGTGGATACGATATCTTACTTACTACTATTACTGCTAGACTTTTGGTACACTTGCCAGGAATCCATCATATAGCAGTAGCTTCTGGGGAGGAAGAAGAAGACTGGAGGTGGGCCGCCGCAGGCGCTCAAGTACCTAGCAAATCCCGCAGCTGATTAGGGTTAGAAGAGATGGTCCTCTCTTGACGGGCGTGATCCACTTGTGCAGCCAGCTCGCCTAGAGGGATGGACCTCCCTCTACTAGGTGGGATCTTCTCTCCACCTCTACCACGCTTACGAGGCATTTTTTCCTAATTTTAATAATTTTAAATTAAATATTAAAATACACACCTATAAACTATACATAAATTATATTAAATAACTATATACAATATATAAATTAAATAATTCCAATCTACATAAATTATATAAAGTAAATAATAAAACAATATACCTAAAAATATATCACATTAAATAAATTAAATAACATACCTATATCACATTAATAAACTAATGAACTAATAAAACTTATAAACTAATAAAACTAATAAACAACAACTTCTAAAGCAATGTTTAAAACTAATAAACTAATACCTATATCACATTAATAAACTAATAAAACTAATAAACTATTGATTACTAACAAACTAATTAAAACTGTAAAATTTACTGGTTGCGATGCCAGAGAAGGAAGAGGGAATGGGGTGCAAAGGGACCTACAGGCAACCGATTTAGATTCTAATTGGTGCAAAACGAACCTATGAAGGAGGGGGAGTGTTTAATCAGAGAGATTTTGAAAATGAAAGAGAGAGAGGGAGAGAAAAAGAGCTTGAATGGAGATAAGGAAATGAGAGGGAGGAGGAGGAGGAGGAATGTGGGGGTGTGAAGGAGGAAGAAGAGGGGAGGGAAAAGGTTTTAGCGCGTTACAGATTTTAACATAGGGTCGTCGCTACGTTAAACGCACCAAAATTTTAATTTTAATTAAAACGTAGTGACGACCATGTCGTCGCTTTGGCCGTCACTACGCTTAATTTTAATATTTTTTAGAAAAAAAAAATTTTTTGTAGCGAAGACCAGACCGTCACTAAGTATTAAATGGACTGGACTGCGCATTTAATGCTCTAGCGATGACGTAGCCATGACTTGGCCGTCGCTACATTCTCGCGTCTAAATCAACGCATTCTTGTAGTGTAAAATGAAAAATTTCATAGAAGAGAGAAACTGAGAATTATGTGAATTATGATTCATTCAACTGCTTACAAGTGATACAGAAAGATCCTTTATAGTAGAAGAGAAAAGAAAGAAAAATACACAAAGGAGACAAAACTTAACAGAAAATGAATTAGTTAAATTTTGTTATCAGTTGCTTACAGAATATGCTGAGTTGGTTCCTTGAGTTCCTTTCTCGATATGGGACATGTCAAGTTCTAATACCCCCCGAAGCTGGAGGGCTAAAGATGTCTAGAACTCCAAGCTTGAGAAGAAAGGTAGAGAAAGTCTTAGGAAGAAGGTCCTTAGTAAAGATGTTAGCAAGCTAGTCACGAGAAGGAAGAGGAAAGTAATCTTATAAGGCCAAACTGAAGCTTATGACGAACCAGATGGCAATCAATTTCCAGGTGTTTAGTGTATTCATAGAAGACCAAATTTTGAGCAATATGAAGATCACTCTGTGTATCAAAAAAAGTATGTGGGACTTAGTAAGAGAAATGTGAAGGTCCTGTAGGAGAATGTCAATCCACTAAAGCTCACAATTCGCAGCAGCTATAGGACTCTATACTCAGCTTCAGATGAAGAGCGGGCTACAATAAATTGTTTCTTAGATTTTCAGCTAACAATGGCATCACCAATGAAGAAGCAGTAACCAGAAATTGATATGCTAGTGTCTAAGCAACCACCCTAATCAACATCAGATAAACCTCGGTCTTGGCAATGTGATTGTCTTGGGAAGAAGAGACCAACACCAGGAGATTTCTTTTGATATCGAAGGATACGAGTATCAACTTTAAAACGAGCCTGAGTAGGGGGATTCATGAATTGAATAACTTGTTGAGTAGTAAAAGCAATGTTAGGGGCGCATAGCAGTAAGATAGAGAAGTCTACCAACAAGGCGCCTATATGAAGGAGTATCCTCATAAGGTTAACCTTGAGCTTGATACAAATCAATAGCAGGATCTAGTGGTGTAGTAGCAGGCTTGTAATCAAGCTTATATGTATCAGATAGTAAAACCAAGCAGTATTTTCTCGAAGAAAGAGAAATCCCAGCTAAGGAATGATGATGACATCTGTCAGTTGACTTCTGAGCTGGCAACTGGGAGCCGGGGAGCTAATGGCAAGTTGGACCTGTTGGGGGATGCTTGGACCTGAGTCAAGCCTTGGTCAACCATGTTGGGTCAACCCTCCCATGGTCAACCTTTGACTTTGACCAATTGACCCAAGTCAACATGAAGACTCCACTTAATTAGGAACTTAATTAGAGTTTTAGTTGTAATTAGGACTTATTTGTAATTTTCTTAATCCTCCTCCTAATGAGAGGCGCTATTTTTAAGTGGATTATTGGTTAGGAGGTTGCCTTGCTATAAGGCTTAGGAGTCATGGGTTCAAGACTCAATTAGGATAGTTTTTCACTCATCTTCTAATTTTCCTTCCCACCTAGCCACCTCCTTTTCCTATAAATAGGAGCCCCCCTTGTTTTACAACTTTGATGAAATTAGTAAAGGCATTATGCCCATTTTCCTCCTCATAAGTGAGTTGAGAGTAGGCTTGGTGGTTCTTGCTTAAACCAACCAGAGACTTATCTGATTCTCGTGAATCAGTGGCGTCTAGCATTGGACTTATCTGTTGTGGGTGGATTCCTGCTTCAGTGGCGTCCCAACCATCTCTTTCTCTTCCACTTTTTCTTTCATTTTCTCTCATTTTCTCACACTAATTTGCCGCTGTTCCAGCCTCATTTTGGCTTGTTTTAATTGATTCTAACCGGTTGTTTTGCTCAATTCTAGATCTGCAACTGTCCTGCTATCAATTGGTAATCAGAGCTTGATGTATTGAGCATATTTTGGGGGCTGTTTGCTGCACTTTGGGCGTGATTTTCATGGCTGTTTGGGTGCAGTAAATTCACTTTTCTTTGTATATTTCATCTCCCATTTTAGTTGTAATTTGGACTTGGACTGTTTCCTAGGCCCGAGGTGCCTTTCTGCTGCTATCATCATTGTTTGTTTGCTTGTTGATTGCTTGAATTCTCGCTAGTATGGGGCTGTTTTTGGGCCGCTAATCCCACCCTTTAGGTGTTTGATAAAATGCCTATTCTAATTGCTCATACTTGTTCTTGTGTGATTCTTGCAATTAACTGCTATAAACTGCTTGTTTGTTGGTGAAGTGTGGTAAGAGGAGGCATTGTTGTCTTCATTTTTCCAAAGATCGTTCACCTACATTTCTCCCCTTCACCATTACTTGTTCATCCCCCATATTCATCTCTTTACTTTCCGCTTTTAATTTTCTGCCATTTAATTTCAGTTCCTCCCCATCCTTTTACTTTCTGTCATCCCCTTTACTTTCTGCGATTTAATTTTAGTCCTCCCCATCCTTTTAATTTCTGTCATCCCCTTTACATTCTGTCATTTAATTTCAGTCCTCCCCATCCTTTTAATTTCTGTCATCCCCCTCTACATTCAGTCATTTACATTTATGCTCTCCTCATCCTTTTAATTTCTATCATCCCCTCTACTTTCTACCATTTACATTTTTGTCCTCCCCATCATTTTAATTTCAGTTTCCTCCTTTACTTTCTTGTCATTTAATTTTGCATAATTTTTCTTCCTATTTTTGCCATTTTTACGCATTTCTTGGGTGCTGTGTTGTTCAATTTTTTACTTCTGTTCTGTTTGTCTTCTTGGCATTCTAATTGCAAACTTGAATTGACTGTCATCTCTACCTTGGACTTTCCCTATTTGATTGTGCAAAACGTTCACCCTTTGACTACTTTTTGGTTCACAAAGTTGGAAGAAAATCAATAAATTCCAATTGTTGATTTTCCTTCAAAATTTAATTCCCATCTTAAAATTGAACCAAGCGCATTTCTGTGACCATAGTGTGTTTGTATAATCAACAAGGAAGTGCTAAGCAATTTTTTTGGAATTTTTTAAAATTAGGTTGCCATACCGATTTATTTTACAGTTTTTAGAAATCAGCCTGTCCATTTTGTTTTTCTGGTACCGTTTGGACCAGTTTAGTGTAAAAAATCTCAAAAAAATTATAGTAGTTGCAGTTTAGTTTTCTGTAATTTTGTACAAATTTCTGAAATATTCTGTTGGGAAAAAAGCCAAAAAGAAAGAAAGGAGGCAAAGAAAAATACAAAAAAATTATATTGCCAAAAATACAAAAAGAGGTGTAAAAAGCAAAAGGGGTGCAAAGTCAACGAAAAGAGAAAAAGTCAAAAGACACCCAAAAAGTAAAAAAAAATTAAAAAAAAATCAGAAAAATTAAAGAAAAACAAAAGAAAGTATCCCAACAATACAATTGACAGTTTACTGTAATTTTTCATTTCATTTCTCTGTATACTGTAAATTGAGTTGTAATTTTGTTGTTTTTCTAAAACAACAAATTTTGGCAACTCTTTTAAAAAAATCACCAAAAACAATTCTCTTTGCAATTTCTTTCGTCTTGTCTTGTTTGCTTTCTACTCTTGTGTATAAGCCTTCTTGAGTGCTTGCTTTTCTTGTTTGTCTATATCAACTCTTTGTTTTGTCTTAGGAAATTCTAAATCCTCTTTCAGTAGGAATTTTCTTTTGTTAGTGCGCTTCTATTTGGGAAAGGTTAAGACTTAGTCTCACTATTGGTCTTTGCAAGATCAATCCAACCTCAACCGAGTAGAAGAGGCAAGAGAGTCTCATTATAGAAAAAGCCAAAAAGAGTGACATACACGAGTGATTACATTCCATTGAGTGTAAACACTTAGTGAATGGTGAGGTCCTTTAAAAGCTTTCAAATAAAATCAATTTAAGATGTCATATAGAATGTGGAGGAAGGAACTAGATGAAGATAGGGGAGAATTTAGAAGAGAAAAAGAAGTGAGAAGACACTCTTCTCATGATAAAGTTGATGAAAGGTATAGACAAGAAAGGAGAAAAATAATTAGATATCATTTTGAAGATAAGGAAAGGAGTTATGATAACTCTAATCATGAAAGAAGAAAATATGAGGAAGAAGGAAAGTTTAGAAGATATGATGAAGAGAGGGAAGAAAGACAAAGGTATAAAGAAAGAGAACATAGAAGAAAGGATCAATATAGGGATAATAAAAGAGAAAATAGGAAAAGTACAAAGGATTCTTTTGAAGATAGAATTGGAAGAAAGTTAGAAAAAATTTCTAATGAAATTGAAGATAAATTTTCAAAATTCTTTTCAAAATTCTTAATTGAGATGAAAGCGAGAAGAAAATTATAAAAGAAGGAACAATTAGAAAAAGAAGAAAAGCTTAAGAGAGAAAAAGAAGAGGAGATAAAAAGAGTTCAAATGGAAGAAAAGAAAGACAAAGAGAACTTAGGGAAGCAACCAATTCCAGTGAATCAACAAGTAAATGCTAACCCTTTGTGTGAAGACATGAATAAGTTGATGGAAAATACTTCTAGTGTTGCAAAGAGTACAATTCAAGTTGTTGAAAGGGAGTTTCCTAAACTTACCTTCTTTATGCATGAAATGCCTCTTTCTATTCACAATTTTATGTCACAAAGCATTACATGTTTGAAAGAAATAAACAATGTAGATAATGCTTTGAAACCTATTGCATGTTTAGAAAAATCAACTAAGAGTACCATGAAACTTACTAGAGATGCATGTTTAATCAATTCCTTTGATCAATTTAGATTGCATGATAGGAATGATAACAAAGTTGGATTGAATGTGCATGCACCTTTGGTTTGTGTTTATAAGTTGAATACACATTTTGGACCTCAAATAATTGTTTCATATAAAGATGTGTATTATACTCTTGAACTAGTAAAAGAAAATGATAAAAATTGGGATAAGGCTATCACATGTCAAAACATTTGCATGACACATAAATCACATGATGGTATGCCTCAAGTTTTGCTTACTCAAAGTGATTCCTTAATTGTTTTGCCTTGTTTCCAAAGAAATGACACTTTTGATTTGAGTAAGGCACCAACATGCTTGAGTGAGTTCATTAGGATAAATTTTGACTCATGGCATGAACATATGAAATATTATTTTGACCATCATATTCAAGATGCATGTGTTATATTCAATACAAATGTTGGGATGTTATTGAAAAATATTAAGACATTTATGCCACATAGTTTCACTTGTGCATTTATTTGGGAACATAGTGTAGAATATTTTGATGAATATCGCACATTGAAACACATTTTGTACTTGTGTGGAGTTTATTTCCTAAGCCTTCTCCATGACCACTTACTTCTCTTACTTGCAAGGGAGGGCTTCAAAAGATTAGTCTTTGATCCAGGATCTAAATCCACAGAGTAAATGGACAAGATGGTTCAATCTTCATTGAGGGAGTTTTCTAACCCTTATCTCAACTACCTCTTGTTCACATCCTATGTTTTTCTTTACCAATCTTTATGATCCCCAAGTATTTTTGTTATGAGTCTTCACTTTGTTTAATTGGGAATAATACTAAGGGATCTTTCTTTGTTGACTCGGTTCAAGGAAGTTGTTCATGGCTTGTGGAATCTAGGAAGGGCTCTCCATCCTCTAAGGGAAGTACCTACATACCTCTCTCTACTCTTGTCATCCATCCATTATTCTCCTATTATTTTACTTATGGCTTCTTTCTGAATTTTCAGATTTGAGGTCAAATCCTCTCTAAGGGGGAGGGAATGATGGCATCTGTCAGTGGACTTTTGAGCTGGCAACTGGGAGCTAGGGAGCTAATGGCAAGTTGGACCTGTTGGGGGATGCTTGGACCTGAGTCAAGCCTTGGTCAACCATGTTAGGTCAACCCTCTCATGGTCAACCTTTGACTTTGACCAATTGACCCAAGTCAACATGAAGAATCCACTTAATTAGGAACTTAATTAGAGTTTTAATTGTAATTAGGACTTATTTGTAATTTTCTTAATCCTCCTCCTAATGAGGGGCGCTATTTTTAAGTGGATTATTGGTTAGGAGGTTGCCTTGCTATAAGGCTTAGGAGTCATGGGTTCAAGACTTAATTAGGATAGTTTTTCACTCATCTTCTATTTTTCCTTCCCACCTAGCCACCTCCTTTTCCTATAAATAGGAGCCCCCCTGTATTACAACTTTGATGAAATTAGTAAAGGCATTATGCCCATTTTCCTCCTCATAAGTGAGTTGAGAGTAGGCTTGGTGGTTCTTGCTTAAACCAACCAGAGACTTATCTGATTCTCCTGAATCAGTGGCATCTAGCATTGGACTTATCTGCTGTGGGTGGATTCGTGTTTCAATGGCGTCCCACCCATCTCTTTCTTTTCCACTTTTTCTTTTATTTTCTATCATTTTATCTCATTTTCTCACGCTAATTTGCTAATGTTCCAGCCGCATTTTGGCTTGTTTTAATTGATTCTAACTTGTTGTTTTGCTCAATTCTAGATCAGCAACTGTCCTGCTATCAAATGAGCAATTTCCAAACCCATAAAATATTTAAGAACCCCAAGGTCCTTGATGCCAAAAGATGATTGCAACTGAGTTTTAACAAAAGCAAACTCATCAAATGAATTTCCAATAAGTAACACATCATAAACATAAATCAACTAGTAAAAGAGGAAGGAGAGAATTTGAGGAACAAAGTATGGTCTACTATAACCTAATGATAATAAAGAGAAAAAATCAAATTAGACAGCTTCTCAGACCACTGCCTACTAGCTTGTTTTAAGCCATAGAGTGATTTGGCAAGCTTGCAAACTTTGTTGGAGCCTTGAACATTCATTCCCTATAGAACAATCATGTAAATACCCTCCTTTAGATCTCCATGAAGAAAAGCATTGTTCACATCAATTTGATGGAGATTCCAATTGTTTAGAGCTGCTAAGGCTAAGACAACCCTGAAGGTGGTAATTTTAGCCACTGGAGAGAAAATGTCCACGTAATCTAGTCCTTCAACTTTTATTGTAACCCTTAGCTACCAATCATGCCTTATATCTTTCAGCTGAACCGTCAATTTTCCTCTTAATCTTATAAACACATTTGCTACCAGTGGGAACAACCCCAGGGGGTAAATCAACAAGAACCCAAGTCCCATTCAGGTCAAGATCAGAGATTTCAGCTACCATGGATTGTTTCCAAAAATCAAGATGGCTAGCTTTAGAAAATGATTTAGGATCTGTTTGAGTAGAAAAAGAAGCATTATACACAACATGTGAAGGAGAAAGTTGATCAAAAGAAACAAAAGACTCAATTGGATATAAAATACTTGGATTGGTTTGAAGAGGGGTGATGGATGAATTGCATTGGTAATTGTTAAGGTATGCATGTCTATGTTTTGTTCTGGTGGATCACTTTGGTACAAAATGGGCAGCGTCATTGGGAGAAGAAGATAAAGTAGTATGTGGAGAAGGTAAGGTGTCATCAGAGGTAAAAGGGTGAGAGACGAGATTTGGTAGAGTAGGAGAAGTAAAATGATCCAAAGGAAAAGAGGAAGAAGAAGGATGTCAGATGCATTGAGGCAAGGGAAATTCAGTGCGCTTTGCAACATGTGTAAGTAAGGAAAAATAAATTATTTAAATTTCACATGTCTAGAAGTATGTAACTATTTTGCATATAAGTCTTACAATAAATAGCCTTTTAGTGCCACATTTAAAACCAACAAAAATGCATTTTCTGGATCTAGCTAGGTTCAAATTTCTTTCTGTGTGATGAGTAGTATTATAGTAGAATAGCATAGGCAACCAAAGACTTTCAAATGAGAAACATCGGGATGTTCTCCATAAAGAACTTGATGAGGGGATTTCATGCCTAAAACAAAAGAAGGAATTATGTTTATCAAGTGAACATCATGAGCAGTTGCTAATCCCCAAAATGAATTAGCCAAATTACCTTGAAATAACAAAGCTCTAGCAACATTTAATATAGTTTGATGTAGGATCCCTTGTTCTTATAAAAGGAATTTAATAAGAATCGACTTCCATTATCTGTTCTAATTATTTTAATTTTCTTATTGAATTGTCTTTCTATCGTATCAGTAAAGGTTCTAATGAATTGCTTAGTTTGTGATTTATGTTTAAGAAAAACAACCCATATATACCTACTATAGTCATCCAGTAAAGTGAAAAAAATATTTATGTTGATTGATGGTTGGAACACTATAAGGTCCCCTCTAAATGGATAAGATCAAAATGGTTTTTCTGCATTGTGTGAACAAAGGCCAAAAGAGAGTTTTTTTTGTCTTGCAAAATGACATACATCATATATATGCTTCTTATTACATTTTTGCATGAAAGGATACAACTCAGTTAACATGTTAATTCTAGAATGTGATACATGTCCTAACCTAAAATGTCATAAATCACTTATGAAGTATAAATTCCAATCACAAGAAGCGGGGTTGAATTGTGATTTCTTTAAAATTTCCTTCAAGTTTTCTTTTAATACTTAGTCTGCTCAAGTGGAACTTGGCTTAGTATTAAAAGTTAAAGTACAAGAAGATAGATTATTGTATATGTATTATGCAGAAGATATAGTTCCTGAATTGGAACTTTGATAAGTATCACTTACTTAGGTATTAATTACTTTTCAAAATAGTTTTATGCTTATGTAGTCAATCATAAATAAAAGAGAGTAAGGAAGAGAAGATTGCACACACATATTTTATACTGGTTCACCTCTTCCAACCTGAGGCTACGTCCAGTCCCTACACCAAGTAGGATTTACTTACTCAAATATCAAGTTACAGATTTCTTGGGTACACTTTACCACTAGTATTCTTCTGCAGCCTCTTCAGGCTCTTCTACAAGACTGTGTACTTACTACAACTTCTTCTGCAGAAGATACAGTCACAGAAACATTGCAGAGCACCCTCTGCAGTTTCCTAAATACCAATGACTCTGTTCACCTCTCAGATCACCTTCTCACAACACAATCTCAAGGGGTATTAACCACAATAAACCTCCTTGAGAAGATACAACAATTAAGAGAAGAATATAGAAGATACAAGGCTCAATGAATGAAATTTAAGTACATCAGAAGCTAAGAATGAGCCAACTCTCTCTCAATCACTTTTAAGACCAGTAACTTAAGAATCTGAAAAGAGAGAAAATATTCCAGAAGATATGAAGTGAAATGCTGAGTGTTTTTGCTTCTTTTGGAGAGAGGTGTGCCTCAATTTGAAGACAGATCCTCTTTTTATAGAAGGTCTGAGGAAATAGCCGTTGGAGAGTTGTTGGGTCCTTCAGCTAAGTTCCTTGAGCTATCTCCATCAGGTTACAGTTGTCCCTTATTGTGTACAGATGTTTGCAGTTGACTGGTCATATCTTCTGGAGCCTATCTTCTGCAGAATGTAACATTTGTGAATTCTGCAGCAACTCATTTTGTAATCATATTGGGGACTTTGAAATAGTTTATTCATATCATCTTAAGTGATTTCCCCTTTAGTTGTATCTTTGGAAATGGGTGGAATTCTAATTTTGATGGGCTTTGTTCCTTCTACAAGATTTCTGACAGAACTTTCCTTCTGTATAACTGTCCTGGTTCTTCTGCAGATGAATTAAATGCTTTCTTCTTCTTTAAGAAAATGAATCTTCCTTCTAATATGAATAAAGTCTACTGTAAATTTACTGTATGCTAGTTGCTTCTTCTCAACAGCTTTTTTTCTTTGCCTTTTTGGCAAAACATTCTTTCTAAGATGTTAAAATCATTCCTCAGTTTGCAGGGTTGATTTCCTTCTTCTGGAGTTCCCTGTTCCTTCTCTAACAAGCACTTAAATGAAATGATTAGTCCTTCTTTAAATCAAAATTATGACAAGTGAATTTTGGTGAGTTGTCATCATTAAAACCACTTGGGAGGATTCTTGGACCTTACAATCTCCCCATTTTTTATGATGACAACTTCTCAAAATTTAGCTTGTATGATTCTGATTTTTGCTTAAAAAGATCCCCCTGGATTTATGCTTGATTTTAATTTTAGGTTCTTTAACACAAGGTTTAATTTAAACACATAGATTCTGTATCAATTAGAAGTTTAGACATATAGATGCTTGATAAGTGCAAATTATATGATATATTCTTGTATTTTTACTGCACTTAACAAGGTTAAAATAGTAATTTATACCCCAAAATAATCCTTTTTTAGTAATGATGGTAATAGTTGTGTTTATTTGATTTGAATTTGAATTTGATTCTATTTTAATAGAAAATCTCTTAATTTTGCAGATTTATGAGAAAGATTTGAATGAGGAAAGAAGATAGCATCATTTGAGGATAGGATCTGCAAATTTGAAGTTTAAATGAGAGCAAATAAAGATAAGCCATTTAAACAAGGATTCTGCGGATAACTTCCCAATTTAAATTTAAAGGCAAGATAAATACAAAATTAAATCAAAAAGAGGGAAACAAGGAAAGCCAAGCAAACAAGGATAAGATCAGGAAGAGATCAAGTTAAAGAGAGAGAGAATCAAGAGAAGCTGGAACGAGAAATATGCTCCACCTGCGCTGAGCGCAGGTGAAGCGCAACCATCAGGGTTCCTCTCCGGATCCTGCGCTTCAAACGCGCTAAGCGCAGGTGAAGCGCAGGAACGCGGATTTGATTTTAGATCTAGTTTTCAAAATAGATTCCTTCCAGATTTAAGATAGCTTTCCTTGGTCTATGAATAGGACCTTTTGTAAAGATCACAACGGCGGTTAGTAAAAGAGCGTTTAGGAAGGAGATTAGAGAGACGACAAAGGCAAAGCTAGGATTGAAGAAAAGCGTGACAGTTTCTTAATTAGTCTGTATGGCTACCATGTGTAGCTAAACTCTTCAATAGGGTTGAATGTAGTTGATTCAATCCCCAAGTGTATGTGAATTCTCTTTATTATTTATGAATCCCTATTCTATAATATTGGTGCTTTTATACTTTGCTTAATGCGTAGCTTCCGCACTTGTGCCAGAGTTATAGGTTGTTTTTATAAAATACATTGGTAAATGATTTTATTAATTCAACAGCGAGTTTGGGGGAACCGATACTTAGGAAACTCAAATTCTGATTGGTAAAAGTACTCATAGATCGCTATAGGATTATAGGGGGAATCAATGATTGAAGAATTGGAATGTGACAGCCTCTTCATAGTAGTCCCTATAGGAAAATACGGTGAATTGATAGTGTTAGTGAACAGAAAAGTAGAGCAATCAAGCCAGGGTAATTTGTCACCTGGGAGAACCCGCATGGATTATCTTCAGGTGGTTTACTACTAGTAACTCGGGGTAAAACAATATAGTTTGGCTAGGATATTATGGAAATATATTCATAAATAATATTGGGGTTCACATGCATAAGGGGTGCGATGATACGAAGTTCAATCCTGATCCAAGTAACGTTATCTTACCTTATCTCGATTATCTCTTTACTTTATGCAAATTTACTTTCTGCACAACAAATCATCAAAATACTGTTTCTTACTTAATAGTCTGATAACTAGTAAATACAAAGCGAATCGTTCCCTGTGGATACGATAAACTCATACTTACTATTATACTGCTGAAATTTTGGTATGCTTGCTAGAATCTCATCAATGCTGCAATCAATTTCATTAATCAAAATGTTAAGATAGAATTAGCAGCTAGAAATTCACATCAAAATATCATAAATTCAACTTAGAAATTACATAAAGTAACTAAACCCTTTGCCTATGCTAAATTTACTACTTCTTCCCCTTTGTCATCAATCAAAAAGTAATAGAGCCATTCAAGAACAAGGAGAAGCAGAATCATCATCTTCTATTTGGAAGAAGAAGAATGATCAGAAGATGATGAAGTAGTAGGCTGAAGGATATTTTGAGGAGGCTGAAATGGTGCAAAAGGCATCTGAGGAGCTTAAGGTGCAATGACAGGAAGCACAATATTGTTGAACCAGAACTGATGTTGAGTGAACCTCTCAATCATCTCATTCACTGAGTTCTGGAGAATGTTGACATTTGAGAACAACTTCTTAATATCAACCTTCATTTTCTTCACATGTTTCTCAAGGGAGCTGGAAGAGGAAGGATCAGCAGATTGTGCAGCAGCTTCTTTGGATGCCTTAACAACCTTCTCAAATGGTTCAGAAGAAGGATTGTGTTCCTTCTCAAAGTTGAGCTGCTGAAGATAGGTTTCCATGGAAGATAGAGTTATAGAGATGTTAGGGATATTGTCTCTAATAGGTGCAGAAGGAGGAAGAGTGGAGTCAATGATAGGGGAGGCAAGGAATTGATTTACCATATCAGTACCAAGGGTTCCTATAGAAGGAACAGATTGAGTTTCTTCCTTAGGTTCTTCCTCTTTTTCTGTCCTAACAGAAGACTGAGATTGATTAGCTTCTTCTGCAATGTCTTCATCCATAGGTGCATGACTTGGAGAAGATTGGGCTTGTGGTAAGGATATGTCCTGGTAGGGATTTTCTGAATAACTTGTGGCAAGCATAGCAAGAGTGTTTGTAGCCATACCTTCTATAGAATCAATCCCTGTTCTTTGCACTGTATCATCTTCTACAGAGGTATCTTGAGCTTCACTCATAGAAATATCCATTCCTTCTTCATCATTTTCTTTTGAGGAGTCCCTTGTCTCTTCAGCAAGATCATTTCCAGAAGAAGCATCCTTGTCTTCTTCAGAAGGAGCTTTGCAGTTGAGATGCTGCTTCTTCTCCACCACCTACAGGAGATTCTAGCTCAACTTCTTCATAAGAAAAAGGACTAGGAGGGGGTACTTCTTGATCCTTTTCAGAGGATTCAGTTTTTTGCACTTTGCTAGCTTCTCCCTCTTCATTTGAAAGCTCCTTTTGGATCCCCTTCCTTTTCTGGAGAAGGTTTTAAGGACTTCCTTCTTCTTCAGCTTGGTTCTTGAACTACTAGGAGCTTCTCTTGGCACATCATCATCACTGTCACTTGAGAAGAACAGAGAGGGCTCTAGCTTCTCAATTTTCATTTTCCTTACATTACTCCTATTAAACTGAGTGCAGGTGTCCAAGCTTTCTTCTTCATCAAGAGACACTTGATGATATCTAAAGATTTTTGTCAGAATCATGCCATAGGGAAGACTAGCATAGCTTCTCTGAGGGTTAGCAGATGATATCATGCTTCTTAAGATAATGTAGGAGAGAGATAAGGGTTTACCAAGAAGAAGATGGTGCAGCACCAGGAGATCTTGATCTGTTACCCTTTCCAAGGTTCCAGCTCTAGGAAGAAGTGAGTAGCAGCAGATTTTGTGGAATAATCTGCATATAGGGATGAGTTTACTTGACAGCAGAGGAGAGTCAGGTTAGCTGAGGACTTTCCTGGTTACTTCTTGTTTGGTAATGCTTGCAGAAGCATACCAATTGTCATCATAGAGCTTATTTTCACAGTGAGGAATTCCTATGGCTTCTTCTATGGTTTCAGGAGTTAAGACCATGGTTGATTCTTTGAGTTCAATGACTAGAGAGTTACCATCACTTCTGTAATTGCTTGCAGAAGCATAGAAGGCCTTGATAAGTCTAGGGTAAATAGGTTCTCTGATCATAAGAAAGCTTCCCCATCCTTGCTTCTGGAGAAAGTGACTAACATCCCAACCTCCTTTTTTTATTTCCCTGAGCATAAATACTCTTCCTGGAATAATGATCTTCCACTCCCATTTCTCATAATACTTCTTGAGCATTTCTTCTTCAGGAAAAAGATCTTTGTTGGCATCTTCTGAATCCTCAGAAGGGTCACTTTCTTCCTCACTATCTTCTTGAGAGTTACTGAGCTCTCTTTCTTTGCTTCTGGAAGCTTGGGAGCCCTTGCTTTGCTTGGATGAAGGTGAGGGGGGGTGAATCAATACCTATAGGATCATTAGGATCATTTCCAATGGTCTGAAAACCCGTTTTCAATCTTTCAGACCTTCTTACTCTTACTACAGGAATGGTAGAATCTTGGATATTTGAGGTAGAGGGAGTTGAGTAGAAAGGTGGTATTTCAGAGGTAGCTGGTGCAGGCATAGGTGAAGGCTCTGTTGACAGGGGTTGAACCTCAAGAGGTGCAGTGAAGGAAATGATTTCTCCACCAGAAGCTTTTGTGGCTTCATGGCTGCTGTAGGAGCATTCTGAAGCTCCGGGAGAGGAAGTGTTTTTCTTGTTAGCAACGGACTTAATCCTCATTTTGAATTCTCAAGCAGAAATGTGAAAAATAGAGTATGAGTTTCTTAGGCTTGAGGAAGGTTTTCAGATGCTTTGAGAGAAATGAGAGAAGGGTAAGGTGACTTTTCTATTGAGTGGAGAGGCATCGTACCTATATAGCTCAACTAGCCGTTTGAGGGGAGAGAATTTTGAGAGAGAGAATGAGACTGAGTAGGAGGGAAGCGCGTGCGGGTTTTGAGGAAGTCAGTTTTTCCTCCAACGATCAAATTGTAATTGTTGTTTTCATGCAATTACTAGTCTCTTTTATGGCAAGAGACAAAAGCCCACTTTTCTCATTCTTTTTGTAGCCATCAGCTTGCTCCATGATACATTTATCTAGGTTTGACTTTTCCTATTAAAAAATTTTTTTTAATCAAATGATTTAGTTTGGATTATGTGCTGAGAAAATGACCTTTCCTAGTACCTTGGATAAATACAAATGTGCTGACAGATTGAGACATGATTGCTTTTCTGACTTTTTGAAAAATCTGCAGAAGATGCATTCTTCTTAACAAATTTAATCTTTCATGTAGAGTTCAAGGAGCTTGTTTGACAGGTCAGAATTTTAGAAGACATGTTTTTCTATGGAAGGTGACATGGAACTAAATGTACAGTTCCAGTGAGAGCATTCTTCTGTTCCAGAAGAAATGTTTCAACAAGCTGCTGTATTTACAAAAGATGTGATCTTCTTCAGCAGAAGACATGAGAGGGATATTCTACTGTTTGCAAAAGATAGCAATCTGCAGATACAGTTCTAAGGATTTTTCTCCTATGGCATACTTAATCATTCAATTTGCACATATTCATCATATTTCTAATAAATGTAAATCTATCTTCTATAAGAGGTTTAGTAAAAATGTCAGCAACTTGAAACTTTGTTTCAATGAATTTCAAATCAATTTCATTTTTCTGTACATGATCCCTTATGAAATGATGTTTTATATCAATGTGTTTGGATTTGGAATGTTGTATTGGATTCTTGGACAGATTAATGGCACTAGTATTGTCACAGAAGATAGGAATTTTAGAGTACCTTAAGCAATAGTCTTCCATTTGATGTTTTATCCATCGCATTTGTGAACAGCGACTTGCAGCTGAAACATATTCAGCTTCTACAGTAGATAAGGCTATGGTTGGTTGCTTCTTACATGACCAAGATATCAATGATTCTCCAAGAAATTGACATCCTCCACTTGTGCTTTTTCTATCTAATATATCCCCAGCATAGTCAGCATCACAGTATCCTGTAAGATCAAAAACTGAACCTTTCTTGTACCAAAGACCAAGATCAGTTGTTCCAACAAGATATCTAAAAATCCTTTTTATAGCTGCAACATGATATTCCTTTGGAGAAGATTGAAATCTAGCACAAAGTCCTACAGAAAATAAGATATCTGGTCTACTAGCAGTTAAATAAAGTAATGAGCCTATCATACCCCTATATTCTTTTTCAGAAACAGATTTGCCATTTTTATCTAAGTCCAAGGTTGTAGAAGGATGCATGGGGGTTCCCATGGACTTTGATCCTTCCATTTTGTACCTTCAGAGAAGATCTTTAGTATATTTTTCTTAATAAATAAAGATTCCATCATCTTCTTGTTTTATTTGTAGTCCAAGAAAAAAATTGTGTTCTCCCATAAGACTCATTTCAAATTCTCCTTTCATTAGATTTGAAAACTCTTGGCATATTTTATCATTGGTAGATCCAAAGATGATGTCATTAACATAAATTTGCACAATTAGAAGATCCTTCTTAAAAGTTCTCCTAAACAATGTAGTATCAATTTTTCCTCTAGTAAAATTATTTTTAAGAAGAAAATTGCTTAATCTTTCATACCAAGCTCTAGGAGCTTGTTTTAGTCCATATAAAGCTTTTGTAAATTTGAAAACATGATCAGGATGCTTATGATTTTCAAAACCTGGAGGTTGATGTACATATACTTCCTCATTGATAAAACCATTTAAGAAAGCACTTTTCACATCCATTTGATATAATTTAAAATCTTTGAATGCAGCAAATGCAAGAAGGATTCTAATTGCTTCTAATCTAGCTACTGGAGCAAAGGTTTCATCAAAGTCTATACCTTCTTGTTGGTTATAACCTTGGGCCACTAACCTTGCCTTGTTTCTGATCACATTACCTTCTTCATCCATTTTATTTCTGAAAACCCATTTTGTTCCTATTATTGAATGATCTTCTGGAGGAGGAACTAGTGTCAAGACTTTGTTTTTCTCAAACTGACCTAGTTCTTCTTGCATGGATTTTATCCATGAGTCATCTTCTAAAGTCTCATTGACAGTTTTTGGTTCTATTTGAGATAGAAGAGTTTAGTTGTTTTCATTTTTTCTCAATTGGGATATGGTTCTTACTCCTTCTGTTGTATTCCCAATGATTTGTTCATGAGGCTGAGCAGTGATCATTTTCCAGCTCTTTGGAAGATCTTCTTTATGAGTGCAGATATTTTCTGCAAGATTTTCTTCAGGCTTTTCCTGTTCTATTATACCTTCTGATGAGTTTTTATTGTCAGAAGGTATCTTCTGCAGTTTATCAGCTTCATCATCTGATTCATTGTTGTACTTTCCTTGAGAAGAAAGGTTAGTATCATTGAAAATAACATGCATGATTTCTTCTATGGTCAGATTTTTGACATTGTAAACTCTATAAGCTTTTGATGTAATAAAGTAACCAAGAAATATACCTTTTTCAGATTTTGCATCAAACTTTTCAAGATTTTCTTTATTGTTTAAAATATAACAATCACATCCAAACACATGAAAGAATGCAATGTTGGGTTTCCTCCCTTTCCATATCTCATATGGAGTTTTTTTGTGTATGCTTCTGATGGAAACTCTGTTAAGTATATAGCATGATGTAGAAACAGCTTCTGCCCATAAGTATTTTTGATTGCCACTATCACTTAACATAGTTCTAGCCATCTCTTGGAGAGTTCTATTTTTTCTTTCAACAACTCCATTTTGTTGTGGAGTTCTAGGACATGAAAGGTTATGGGAGATTCCATTTTCATCAAAAAATCTTTTGAAAGAGAAATTTTCAAACTTTCCACCATGGTCACTTCTTACAGAAGCAATTAATTGACCACTTTCATTTTGTATCTTCTTGGAGAAGATTTTGAAGGCATCAAATGATTCATCTTTGGTAGTTAAGAACAAAACCCATGTGAATCTAGAGTAATCATCTACTATGACAAGACCATACTTTTTTTCCTCCTAAGGTAGGTGTCTTAGTAGGGCCAAATAAGTCAATGTGTAGAAGTTCCAAAATTCTCTTGGTGGTGATTATATTTTTTGGGTAGAAGCTAGAATGAGTTTGTTTTCCTTTAGCACATGCATCACAAATTTTGTCTTTCTCAAACTTGATTTTTGTTAATCCTCTTACTAAATCTAGTTTAGAGAGTTTTAAAATGCTTTTCATATTTAAATGTCCAACTTTTCTATGCCAAATCCATTTGTCATTTTCAAAGGAAGCAAAGCATCTATGATCAGGAAGTTCTTCTAGACTTATACTATATAAATTTTTGTTTCTTATTCCTGAGAATAAAACTTGCTTAGTAAATGATTCCCTAATTTCACACAATGTTGGTTGAAACATAACTTCATAGCCACTGTCACAGAGTTGACTTATGCTAAGAAGATTATGTTTTAACCCTTTCACATAATAGACATTATTAATTTGGGTAGAATTCCCCATACCTATTTTTCCAATACCTTTGATGTGTGCCTTGTTGTTGTCTCCAAAAGTTACTGTTCCTCCTTCTATTTTGTGTAACTGGATGAATTTGTTTTTGTCTCCAGTCATATGTCTTGAGCAGCCACGGTCCAAGAACCATTGCCCTTTTTTCTTGACATTTCTTGCTTGTTCCTATATCAGAAGATAGTAATAATTTAGGTACCAAAATTTTGTTGGGTCCTTTGTGGTTAGATAACTTTCTTCTAAAGCTTCCTTTTCTTTTGTAACGGTTGTGGAAGGTGTGTCCAATTCTGTTACACCAAGAGCATTTAGGAAGTTGCCTTTTGGCAGGAACAAAACTAGTTGAGTAATTTTGGAGATTGATTTTGATCATATCCTAATCCTCTTATATCAGAAGATTCTCTACTGTTACCAATCAGTTTATTTAAGTTACTGGTACTACTGACAAATATGCATAAGTCATTTTGTAGTACATTTACTTTTTTCTGCAGAAGATTGTTTTCCTTCTGTAGTGATACAAATTTTGTATCTTCTGCAATATTAGATTTAATTTGACTTATCTGTTCTGATAGCTTAAAGTGAGATTGTTGAAGGCATTGATTAGTTTTAATTAGTCTTTCATTATCTTCTTTAAGTTTTTCATTTTCTTCTTTGGTTTTAATAAGTTGTTCTTTTAGAAGTGCACATTTTTAGCTAGAGTGTGTGAGTCGGATAGTAGGTTTTCAAAGGCATCTTCTAATTCTATATATGCAGTAGGATTTTAAGTAATTACCTCATCATCTTCATCTTCTTTTCCAGCCATGAGGCACAAATTTGTTGTTTCATCTTCTGAATCTTCTTCTGATGAGCTTTCTGAATCATCCCAGGTTGCCATCATAGCTTTCTTCTTCTGGAATCCTTTTGATTCTTTTAACTAAGGACAACCTGCTTTGATATGAAATGGTTTGTTGCATTCATAGCAGATGATTGGTCCTTTGAATCCTTCACCTTTTTGTCCATCCTTTTTGAAATTGAAAAATTTCTTTCCTCTGCCTTTTCTTCTTATCAGCCTCTGGATTCTTTTAGATATGAAGGCAATCTCATCATCATTTTCAGAAGATGATCCTTCTTTAGCAGCTTTATCTTCTGTTGATGCAGAGTTACTTTTGTTTGATGTGCTGGCTTTGAGAGCAATTGTTTTTTCTTTTCTTGGTAACTCATCCATGAGTTCTTGCTCATGAACTTTTAAGGAACCAAGAAGTTCATCCAATTTTAGAACAGCAAGATCTTTTGCTTCTTGTATTGTTGTTACTTTTGGTCTTCATATTTTTGGGAGACTTTTAAGAATTTTTCTGACTTACTCTTGATTAGAATAGCTTTTTCCAAGAGACTTCAGATCATTGATGATGATAGTGAATCTGCTGAACATTTCATCAATGGATTCATGTTCAATCATGTTGAACATTTCATATTGGTGAACCAAGATATTGATTTTTTATTCTTTTACTTGATCAGTCCCTTCATGAGCAATTTTGAGTGTGTCCCATATTTCTTTTGCAGTGGAACATCCAGCTACCTTGTCATATTCTCCTCTACTTAAAGAACAAAGAAGAAAGAATTTTGCTTTGGAGTTTAAAAGATATCTCTGCTTATCTTCTAGAGTCCATTCTTCTCTAGGCTTGGGTTTTGGTGGTTCTTCTTGAACTTCAGATTCTCCATCACAAGGAGGAGCCAGAATTCTTGTTCTTCTAGTCATAGGAATGTGGTTCACATTTTCTATGATATCCCAAAGGTCAATGTCTTGGGATTCTAGAAATAGTTTCATTTTGTCTTTCCAATAATAGTAGTCCTTCCCATTAAATGCAGGAGGTCTATTTGTGGATAATCCTTCAGGAATAAACATTGCAGCTCCATGATTGGACATCTTTCCCTTGATCTTTTCCTCTCTCACAGTTAAGTCAGTTCAACCCTAGAGGCAAGCTCTGGTACCAATTGAAGTATAAATTCCAATCACAAGAAGGGGGGTTGAATTGTGATTGCTTTAAAATTTCCTTCAAGTTTTCTTTTAATACTTAATCTGCTCAAGTGGAACTTGGCTTAGTATTAAAAGTTAAAGTACAAGAAGATAGATTATTATGTATGTATTATGCAGAAGATATAGTTCATGAATTGGAACTTTGATAAGTATCACTTACTTAAGTATTAATTACTTTTCAAAATAGTTTTATGCTTATGTAGTCAATCATAAATAAAAAAAGTAAGGAAGAGAAGATTGCACACACAGATTTTATACTGGTTCACCTCTTCTAACCTGAGGCTACGTCCAGTCCCTACACCAAGTAGGATTTACTTACTCAAATAACAAGTTACAGATTTCTTGGGTACACTTTACCACTAGTATTCTTCTGCAGCCTCTTCAGGCTCTTCTACAAGACTATGTACTTACTGCAGCTTCTTCTGCATAAGATATAGTCATAGAAACACTACAGAGCACCCTCTGCAGTTTTCTAAATACCAATGACTCTGTTCACCTCTCAGATCACCTTCTCACAGCACAATCTCAAGGGGTATTAACCACAATAAACCTCCTTAACAAAATACAACAATTAAGAGAAGAATATAGAAGATACAAGGCTCAATGAATGAAATTTAAGTACAGCAGAAGCTAAGAATGATCCAACTCTCTCTCAATCACTTTTAAGACCAGTAACTTAAGAATCTGAAGAGAGAGAAAATATTCCAGAAGATATGAAGTGAAATGTTGAGTGTTTTTGCTTCTTCTGGAGAGAGGTGTGTCTCAATTTGAAGACAATTCCTCTTTTTATAGAAGGTATGAGGAAATGGCCGTTGGAGAGTTTTTGGATCCTTCAGCTAAGTTCCTTGAGTTGTCTCCATCAAGTTACAGTTGTCCCTTGGTGTGTACAGCTGTTTGTAGTTGACTGGTCATATCTTCTGGAGCCTATCTTCTGCAGAATGTAACATATGTGAATTCTGCAACAGCTCTTTTTGTAATCATACTGGGGACTTTGAAATAGTTGATTCATATCATCTTAAGTGATTTCCCCTTTAGTTGTATCTTTGGAAATGGGTGGAATTCTAATTTTGATGGGCTTTGTTCCTTCTGCAGGATTTCTGACAGAACTTTCCTTCTGTATAATTGTCCTGGTTCTTCTGCAGATGAATTAAATGTTTTCTTCTTCTTTAAGAAAATGAATCTTCCTTCTAATATGAATAAAGTCTTCTGTAAATTTACTGTATGCTAGTTGCTTCTTCTCAACAACTTTTTTGCTTTCCCTTTTTGGCAAAACATTCTTTCTAAGATGTTAAAATCATTCCTCAGCTTGCAGGGTTGATTTCCTTCTTCTGGAGTTCCCTGTTCCTTCTCTAACAAGCACTTAAATGAAATGATTAGTCGTTCTTTAAATCAGAATTATAATAAGTGAATTTTGGTGAGTTGTCATCATTAAAACCACTTGGGAGGATTCTTAGATCTTACAACTTAAAGGAAAAGTAGATTGAAAAGTATAGGTTGAATGGAAATGATTAACAATATTGAAGGTTGGTCTAATATGTGGTCTTCTATAGTAATACAATCCATCCATCACATCAACAGAACCAATCATCGTTGAATGTGTAAGGTCCTATATTAGGAAAATATGAGGTAAAAAGATGAGTGCAAAGTTCAAGGAAGCAGTGTGTTTTGATAAGGAAATTAGATTTAGAAAAAATCCAGGTAGATAAAGAACTTGGCTAAGAATGATATGTTGATCAAGACAAACCTGTCCAGAATGAGTTGCCAAAACTGCATTACCTTTTGGAAATTTTACTGTAACAGAACAAGTTCCTAAAGGTTCTAGAATAGAAAACAAAGATTTATTAGAACGAATATGATCTGTAGCACCTGAATCTAGTATCCAGGTGTTACATTTTGATGTGGATATGTTGAAAACCAAATATTTACCTATATCTGAATTATGGGTAGAGGTTTGAGTTTGACTAGTTTTTATGGCAGCCACCTGATTATTTCCTGAGGCCTAGGTATTAGCTAAACTGTTTGACTGTAGCAAACTCATGAGAGCCTTACACTGCTCTAGAGAAATTTGAGCAAGTTGTGTTAGGTCCTGTTTAGATTTAGAACCGGTTTTATCATCAACAAATATTAGATTATTCATGTTGCTATAAGATTTGTTCTTAAGTTGCTTGGATAACCATGTATTGATAAACACATGACCTTTAATATTCGTTGTAATGCATGTCCTTATCTCATGTTGTAAAACTAAAGAAAGAGCTTTGTTCACATCAGGAAAATGTTTCATTATGAGTATTTGAATTTTAACAACATTAAAATCATTAGTTAAAACAATAAGAAACTTCATAATGTAGTCCTCACTCCGAAATTCTCTCCCATTGGTACTGGTAACACAAACACCTTTCATTGAGAAAACAAAATCTAGAAGTGGCCTAAAATTCTCTAACTATGCCACAAAATTACTAATTTAGTAAAAAAATGTGTAACAGTATTTGCACCTTGCTTTCGAGTCCTTAAATCTTCCTGTAATTCGAACGCTCGAATTCTATCAGCTTGTGAAAATCGATCTTTCAAATTTCTAGGCTTTGGTTGGTACTTCAAGGTACATCAGACTCTAAGCAATTATAGGCTCCACTAAAATTAGAATCCAAGAAATAACTAAATTGTTACACTTGTCCCATGCATCAAAAGTTAGATCGAACTTGGTTAGCATTGGCAAACTTCCATAGACGAATTTAAACTTGTTTTTCGAAATCAAAGATCTCTTCATTTCACTTGACCAACTGTGATAGTTCTTTGCAGTGAGTGGAAGAAAAAAATAGTGCCATTACTGGATTTTCACTTGGATGAAGGTAGTAAACACTGAGTGGATTTGAAGTTGGATCTAAAGGATGAGGATTCACAACTCCTCCATTGTTGTTTGGACTCAAACCTCCTTTAGCCATGCAGCAAGAAATCTACAAAGCTTTTCAAGAGCTCTGTTACCATAAAATAAAAAAGTTCATAGAAGAGACAAACTGAGAATTTTATGAATTGTGATTCATTCAACTACTTACAAGTGATAAAAAAAATATCCCTTTCTGGTAGAAGAGAAAAAAAAAAAGAAAAATACACAACAGAATACATGCAGAAAAACTTAACAGAAAATGAATCAGTTAAATTTTGTTGTCAGTTGCTAACAGAATATGTTGAGTTGGCATGGGTATTGTCATTTCCTTTAGTTCCTTTCTCGATGTGGAACTTTTTAAGTTCTAATACTCCTCCCTTAAAAGCCAATCATCTAACTCTTTTTGTAAAGAAACATTTTGGACCACCACTTCACTAGTTGACTTTGCTCCTTGAGGTGCCTTAATTTCACCATAATCTCCTTTATTTCCTTGAAATACTTCCAAAAGCACCTTAACTCCATTCTTGAAGTCGAAGTTCCATCCTTGCTATTTTGTTGGGCATTGTTCCGCTCCTTGAACTCCATGTATTTTGAATTATCTCTTCACAAACATTATGGTCTACCCACATTTTTGTTTAAAATCTATGAAAGTTTGTCTTCTTTTTGCTCCTCCTTGGTGTGTAAATGCTCAACAAAAATTGGACAATGGTCAGAGGTATATCTTGGCAACTGCTCCACAAAGATGCAATATTATAAATTATTCCAGAAAAACATTTGAACAACCCTTACCAGACGCTTTTGAACCATATGCGACTCTCTTCTTTTATTACACAGGTGAATTTGTGAGAGTTAAACACTTTACCAAACTTTATTTTCTTTAAAGTGTTAGCATGTGGATACGAAAATACCTATTGTTATAGCTTCTGGAGGCAGAGTCATATACCTTGTAATATTTGTGAAAGATTAACATATATTCTTAGTCGATTGTACTTAGCTTTGGATTCAGAGTAAATTAGTATAAATAGTTAGGTGCTTCTCTCACCTCCCCCTTACGCTCTAAACTAGATAGTGACCCACACTTTACGTGGATTGATTTTAATATATTAATGTGTGTACATAGAAGTATAAATGTTATAAAATATAGGTATTAGTCTTGTTGCATATATGTTGTAAATTATGAGATATGGTTCATTGATTCTGGTCAGAGTAATCGTATATAAGAACTATTGATCGATTAATATGTTTAATTTGCTAGGTTAATTTTCAAATTCCATATTCTATATACGCTTCTTTCTTGTAAGATGTGCTCGAAATTGGAGGGAAAAAATTCAAAACTATTGTACGAAGTGGCTAGTTTCCCTTGGAAAACAAATGGAACAACATATGTTGAGTTGGATAGAAGAAAATATTTAATTATGATGATACTGTTAAATAAAAATAGAGTGTTAGAGTCGATGGATGTAATTGGGAGTCATGTTTGGGAAAAGTTATAGTAATTAACGTGGGTTAAAAAATTACATTTAAACTATATTATTATTTAATAATAAAGGGTATGATATAAATATAATATGTAGTGGAAGAAATTAATAATATATTAATTCAAAAAAATAAATATAACAAAAATATCATTTTGTACCTATAATGATACTTGTGAAATCAATAACACAAAATCTGATTTGATATTATTTAAGAACAAAATAATTTGTGTTAAATTTGATATTTGCATAAAAATGATTTTGTTTGTTTCTTTGTTTAAAAAATATATAATTATAAAAATAAAATAATTAACTATACTTGTTTGTTTGTTAGTTATAAATTAATAAATGAAAATCAATAAAATTGTCACATGAAATTATAAATTATAAATAAAGAAATACTCTTACATTATTTTTGTAGTTGCGAATCTCTTGATAATTTAGTATATATTTTAATTATTAGTTGATATTTTTCACAAAATGTATTAGAAATGTCATGTTGAAGATACTAAATAGCTAGTTAAAACATGTAATAAATTCCTCAAAGGTAAAGTGTGATCTTATAAACTAAGAAAGTGAGGGGCACGACTTGACTAATTATATAGCTAGGTGTAATAAAATCTAATAGATTTAAGATTCATATATTATATACATTGAATTTATATTATTGCTCAAGAAAGATTAAATTTTCCTAGTAATAAACTTGTGTTGATATAAGTACAATACATTATGAAATGTTTTAGAAAATTATATTAATTATAATATAATTAAGAAACATTTTTGTTATACTAAAAATAAATATTTTGAAAAGCATTTTTTTAGTATTTTTATAATAATTTGTTTATAATTAGAATAGAATTAGAATTTTAGCTCCTTTTCCAAGTCTCCTAAGCAATTTATTGAGTAAGAGTGTTTAAGTTTTCACACAATCCAAATAAAATTGATTATCTTAAAATTCTTTTATAATTAACATATTTAGCATAAACTCAATTTAAGTGATTATAAAATAATAATTACACATAAAATTGATTATTAGTATATCTCTACAAATAATTTTTTTTATGACTGAAAGGACCAAAAAGGCCAAGCCCAAAAACAAACAAAAAACTAACCTACTCTCTTATACAGAGTTGCGGCCACATTAAAGGCAAAAGGAACTAGGGAAAATGGGGGAAGATAATCAAACACGCAGAGCACAGAAGAGAAGTCGTTCTTCGCAAAACTGTCTGCAACTGCATTTGCCTCACGAAGAGTGTGGTTCCAGAGGATCTCATCAAAAAATCTAACGGCATCTCAGATCAGAGACACAATCCCAAAACTAGGGTGAGCAGGTAAGCAACCCTCTGTTACTATTTTGATCGCATTCAATGAGTCAGATTCCACAATATCAGAAGCTTAATCCCTCTCTGTTTTGCAATTAGGGTTTCCCGTAGAATGCCCCGAAGCTCAGCCTCCAGGATTGAGCAAGACCCAATGTTCTCAGAGAAACCAACAATGAAGGCACCACCATTGTCGCACAGAACTCCACCACAAGCAGCAGTTGAGTGCGAAGAGGACCGAGCACCATTAGTATTGCATTTGACCTAGTTAACAGGGGGAGGATTACATCTAAAAAGGTGAGTATTAGAGAATAGATGAACATTTTCCCGAGATGTAATAGTATTATGTGCTTGTATCATTGAGTTCACTTGCCCATTAATCTGATGAAATAACATATCAGTAGATTGTATCACAAAGTTGAATATAATGTTATTCATGTGTCTCCATAAAGCTTCTAGAGTAAAACCAAAAATCAAACTTTCCTTCCCTGATTGAGAATTTGATTTTCCCGCTTCAATTGTTCCATCATCCATTTATGAAGAGTGTCAGTTCTGAAAAACTTATGATGATTTGCAAGATGAATCAATCTGTACCAAAGAGAAGCTGCTTTTGGACAGTCACGAAGAAGATAGAGAGTTGATTATGCCTCTTGATTACAACTGGTACAAAGATCAACACTGGATATGTGTCTTTGTCTCCTCTATACATTAGTTAGAATTGCATTAGATGCAATTTTCCTTAACAATGGACGAATTCTCTAGGGGCCCTTCCAATACCAGATTCTATTCATTAGTAAATTATTAGATGTTGTGCTTGATTCTGTTAATAACTCATAAGCTGATTTCAGGGAAAACCAGACATTTGAAGACTTTTCCCAAGCAATGACATCACTACCCCTGGGTGTGATAGGAGGAGCAATGAGGAGAATTTTCTTGCAAATCTCATCTGGAAGTATATGTTGGAATCTGGGTAAGTCCCAGTCACCATTAACAGTAATAAATTGATTAATGTGCAAATTCCTTTATGCTTCTTCAATATCTAGGACTACATGATTAGAAAGAATATCAATGCCTGGAACCCATTTGTCTTCCCAGGATCTTGTTGTACCTCCATTTTGAATTTTCCAAATAAAATTTTGGATTAAAGAGTCCCAGTTTTCACAAAACACCCTTCCACAGGTTAAAGTCACCAACCTTCCTCTTGATAATAGGAATCAAGTCATCCCCACAACCATATTTTGATCTCAATACTTTAACCCATAAATCCGGTTGAGTGATTAGAGCCCAACCAATTTTCATCACATAGGCTTTATTAACTTCCTTAGTCTTCCTGAGACCTAATCCACCAATTAATTTAGGACTGCAGATCATATCCCAATTAACCAAATGAATTTTTTTTTATCCTCCAAGTCCCCCCCAGAGGAAATCTCTACACTTCCTATCCAAATCCTCACAAGTAGAATCTAGCAACAAAGTTGTTTGCATAATATAGGAAGGTAAAGCATTCAGAACATATTTAGCCAAACCTTTTTGATCAAATCACAGATATCCTTACCAACAGAATCCCAGTGATGTTGATAAAACATAGCATGAATACCATCCATCCCGGGGGCTTTAAAACCACCCATTGAAAATACTATTTTCCTGACCTCCTCATCAGAAATCACTCTTTTTAGAGATTCTACATGCTCAGAAGCAGTGGAGGGAAGCAACCTTTAAGACAGAATTCTGAGCAAGACCCTTCATATTGAAAGAGAGTTTTATAAAAATTTGTGCATAAATTTTCCAGATCCTAAGCTTCAAAGATCCAAACACCCTCCTCATTTTGTAAACTATCAATTCTATTCCTCTTTCTTCTAGAGATTGTAGTTCCATGAAAGTATTTTGTGTTACGATCACCACAGATAAGCCATTTACATCTTGCTTTTTGAAACCATAAAACTTCTTCTTGAGAAGCAACCTCCTCATATTCTTTCCACAATTTTCTATAAAGATGGGGTAAATCATGATCATGAGTAGTAGTAAGCTTCCTAGTAATTCCCTCCATTCTTCTAATTAATCTCCTTTTTCTATTGAAAATATTACCAAAAACAAATTTATTCCACTCTTGGAGCTTATCTTTAAATTGAGTCAAAGAAGAACACCAATCTGTCCCTGCAGACCAATTTGATGAAACAAAATTTTTGATATGTGGATGAGTAAGCCAAGAAGCGATAAAAAGAAAGGGTCTCCTGTGTCTATTAGGTGTATTCAGATCAAACTGAACCATTATTGGGCAATGGTTAGATTTGAAATATGGAAGATGAGACACAGAAGCATTAGGAAAACATACTCTCCAATCCATATTCATTAGGACTCTGTCTAGTCTTTCAAATAAAGTACCCCTTTTCCAAGTAAAAGGGCAACCAATACAAACCCCATCCAATAAGCTACAATCAACAATCATACCATTGAAATCTGAAACACCTCTCATATTAGGTTGCTGGCTGCCTCCCTTCCTTTCATGAATATTTGAAATAGTGTTGAAATCCCCTAAAATGCACCAAGGATCATCAATGTTAGAAGATAAATTTCTTAAATCATTCAATAGTAAGGACCTGTTAATAGGTTGAGGACTGGCATAAAAGGATGTGATAAGCCAAGGCTCCCCTCCACCAAAAGAAACTTTCATATGAATGAATTGAGTACAATTAGAAAAGAAATCCACAGACCAAACTAAATTGTCCTATAGCACAATAATACCACCAACTTGCCCATTAGAATCCATGATGTGGAAAGAATCAAACCCCATTCTCTTTACTTGTTTTATAGCTTTCTCACCATTGGCATGAATTTCTAATAGAAACATAAGACTGAACTTGTAAATACTGCGAATGTCCTTAATCAGACTAACAAAACTTCTGGATAAAATACCTCTAGAATTCCAGGCTAAAAAAATCCATTAATGCTTAGAAATTGAAGGGTTTTCCTGAACACCCTTGAGGCTAACTTGCGGAGATCCACAATCCTTCATAGTTGAATATTGAATTTTATCACCTGAAGTGCTAATGCAATCCATCATATCAGAATATAAACACTTACCTCTAGATTTGGAGTTGTGGTTACTATTGATATCAGGTGGTTTGGGTTCAATTAATTTATTAATCAAAGAATCCAGATACGCTCTTTGGATATCAAAAGAGCTGCCATTTTCTCCATTAGACGCATCAGAAGTAGATGATCCATTTCTTTGTCTCTGGTTCTGTTTCTCATCATGTTGAGGCTGACTTGATGTTTTTGTTGTGACTGGGATTTCCATACCCGGCGTAACCTTCTTAATATTTGACTTAACTGTGGAACTCTTCCCTTTATTAAAATCCATGGCTTTTGAAGGCCCCACAACATCCTTTTTTTATGATTGCCTTTTAGTATTATCCTTTTGAGAATTTTTCCCAGCATTAGGGTCCCTGATACAAGTAGGCTTTGGATTAGATGACTCCGACTGTGAGGGGGCATTTTCATTAATATTTTCTTCTTGGGAAACATGCTCCGACAAAAGCATAACGTGATCCAGAATCTTGCTTGGGCAATTCTGAATTAGATCTTTTGGGTAAATTATCATTCTTCCTTCTCGGTTGGCGTTTAACAAGCATCCATGGCCCATATGGCCCATTTTCTGTTTTAGACTCATTACCTGCAGTTGCATTTGGTTCAATCAATTGATTAGGAGATCTTGAAGTAGAATTTACCTTCTCTGAATTACCTTTGTTAGAAACATCATCCGCAGAATCTTTAATAAGGGAACCATCTTCCTGAACTGCTTCACTAGAAATTTGTATTAAATCAATACCAGGATCAAGACATAATTCAGATTTATGCCCATACTTTCCACATCTGAAACAAATTTGGTGAAGACCCTCATATTGTAGCCTCAAAACAATCCCCACAGCTTCTATTTCTGGAATTAGGCGTTTAGAAAGATCAACTTCCACACATATTCTTGCAAACCTTCCCCTTAAATGGATTGAAGTCAACCGATCCACTTATAACATTGTGCCAATTATATTACCCACTTTGTGTAGAAAGCTAGAATTATACAATTCAATTGGAAGATTGGAATTCTGACCCAATTATCCCGATTTGCTGCAATAATGACTCCTTATAAGAAGAAGACTGATTCGCTTTTAATGTTTCCTTGAGATTAGATTCTTGTGATGGAGGATCCACTTTGACTTTCTTAGTACTACGGTGAATCAAATCTTCTTCTTCAAATGATTTTTCCTTTTCTTTCTCGTGATCCATCTTCAAGCTTGAGATTGCATCTTGAGAATCTTGAAAAATTTGTTTTGTATCAAATATATGTTATTCCTTTGTTTCTACAAATAATTTAAACAACCTAATTATAACAGAAGTAACAATTTATAATGTGTTTGAATTATGATTAAAAATTTATTTATTTTTATTAAATTTATAAATCATGATTTAAACTTTTTCTATTTCTACTCATGATATTTGAAATGATTTTTATATTTTTTATCTTATGCAAAACGTAAACAGAAAATAAATTTAAAGAATAGATGAGATTAATTTTATTAAATAAATTTTGCAAGAATTAAATAATAAAATATAAAATCATATTCTATTGATTTTATTATTAATAATTCATGTGATTAATTTTTATTGATAAATTTTAAAATAAATTTTGTTATTTAGAAGATACAAAATTATAATTTATTTTATTATTTATTTTTAATATCTTCTTAAAATTTGTACCATTTAAACATTTAAAAAAAATAGAGGGGTATTGTGTAATGAGACATAATTTATATTAAAGATATTTTTGTCAATTTCTTACTAAAGTAAAGATTTGGGGTTTAAGTGTAATATATTTATAATGGAAGATGAATTTTATGTATGTTTTAGAAATAGAAGAACTTTTTTTTTTAAAATATATGAGATAGAAAGTTTAAAAATCAAGGTGAAATAATTTAAGCTCACCATACCATCGATTTTACAAGGTAAAATATAAGCAAAGATCAAGGAAGGATGCGAGAGTATTTATAAAAATATGTCCGTTTAATAAATGGAAATAAATTTCTTCTTTTACTCTTGAGAAAACAACATTTTTGTAAAGAAAAAAATCATATCTATCTTGAGTGAGTATATGATACACCATTTTAAGTTTGATCTATGGTAGACCCTCAATTTTATTACTATAAAAGGTAAATGTAATTTTATAATATATATTATTAATTTTTTTAATATTAAGTTTATACTATTTATAATAAAAGTTTATTATAGACTAGTTTTTTGTGGTCTATTCTAAAATTTCCCATTTATTCTATTGTGAAAATGTTCTGATAATATTTTTTATGAGTAATTATAGGATGAATCTTTTGTGTTTGGGTCTACGGTAGACTTTTACCATAAATAATATAAATGTAATATTAAAAAATGTATTAATATATATTATAAAATTAAAATTACTTTTATAATAAAAAAAGTTAATGGTATGATAAATTCAAACTGCTACACTCTATAATTACCCATATTTTACACCTGTAAAAAGTATCCATGCACCTAACAATGAGAGACAGACAGAAAACAGACCATGTTGCCTAACCAATTACTGAAGTGGCTGCTCGCTCATTCTTCCCTTTTCTTTGTGCCTTTAAGCAATATTTGTTTCCCCACTGTTTGAGTAGATGGTTAATTTCTCTTCAAAAGTATTTGTTTCTGAATAAGATGTAACTTACAAGGACAATTCTTCCTTCATGTTCATTGACTGCTCATTTTGTTGCCGCGTAAAAGCTTGGTCAGCAGACTGCGCTCAAGACCAAGTCTCACGGTTCCACACCAGCTCTCATTTTGCTTGGTCTTTCCATGCATGTTTGACCATCAAGTAACATTGCCCCTCTCACCTTTGTTTTTATCTCTCAAAATTATCATAAATGCCTTTGTTTTACAATCATTTTACATATAATTTATATAATATTTTATAGGGTTAAATATGTTTTTAATCCCTCAAAATATAGTGAAATTTGGTTTTGGTCCCTCATTTATTTTTTCATTGGTTTTGGTCTTCCATTTTTTAAAATCACATGATTTTAGTACTCATCGGTAGTTATATTCCGCTAAAAATGTCGTATTAATATTTTTTTATAGATTTTTCTATTAATTTTCCTACAGATTTCAAAATTGAAAGAAAATTTGTTTAGATTTTAAAATTTGTGGAAATTTACTATATATTTTTTTACAACGAAGCAAAGAAATTTTATAGCAGCATTTTTATTTAAAAAAATTATAGTTTTTTTAAATTTACTATACATAAATTTTCTAGAGAAAAAGTCACAATAAATTTCCTGTAAATTTTTACTCGGGAAAAGTCATAATAGATCTGTAAAAGTAACTTAACAGAGTACAATTAATAAAGAGGACTAAAAACATGTGATTTTAAAAAATGGAGGACTAAAATCAATGAAAAAATAAATGAGGGACTAAAACCAAATTTCATCATATTTTAAGGGATCGAAAATATATTTAACCCTATTTTATATAATAAAAAGAGAGGTAAAAATTGAATAAAAGAAGTGTTTGGTCTTTGATAGACAGATAAAGCTGTGAGATTAATATTCAGAATGGTAACCAGGTAAAACCCTTTCAAAAACATCTAATTTTATAGGTAAAGTTGATATAGAATCAACAATTGTTTGGTAAAGAAGTGTAGAATATTGTAAATGATATAATATAAAAAAATAAAGAAAACATTTTATGAGTTTATTGTATTAATAATACAATTCAATAACTACCGAATCATACTCCATCTCACAAAAGAAGGAATCTTTGGTAAGAGAATTCCATTATTTGACAAATGCCAACACAAAAAAAAAAGAAAGAAAATAAACACATAGAATACAAAATAAAAAACAATGATAAAAGAGAGTTATAAAGAAAAAAAACAAAATTGGAAAAACAAAACCGAGAAAAACAAATGTATGTAAATTTACGCATTAGACGGCGAGTAGGGGTCGTGAGAATTTGGGAGTCTTCTCTTCCCATTCCACCCTTGTGACACCATCCCCACTAACCAAACCCACCCCACAATGCTGTGGATTCTAACTACAAATTAAATAAAAAAAAATAAAAAATTGGTTCTGTGTAGGTGTAGCTCTTTGAAGCTGGGTCCCCTTTGAATTCTTCAGTTGACAAGTTTTTGTTTTTGTGATCTTTTCAAAGGGGACCAGCTTATAGGTGCTCGCAAGGATTGTTGATGCTACAAACCATTGTTTTTTGGTTCCTCGTGTTCTTTTCCTGAGAGCTCTTTTGATTTTTTTGGGATGTGGAGAGATCCAGGAGTTCCAGCTGATTCTTTCTATGAAATCCGCCCCGAGTGCACCGATGTTCCCATTACTCGATTTAAAATCAAGGTCTGTTCTTTCCCCCAATTTCTTTTTTTTTTCCCGGATTTATTATATATTTGTTTGGTACTGAGTACACTAATCTGAGTATCTTTGTTCATCTGTGAATAAGAAGAGTATCGGGTTGATGGAAATTGATGTTGGTCTTTTATGAGCAATGCGTGTCAATATGGGGTTTTGGGAATACATTTGGTTATTCAAGAATGTCAGTTATTTATTTATTTGGCTTATCTGTCTTCGTAAGCTATATTGAGCTTTTTAAGTTAATAACTGGAAGAAACGTTTGTTGGGGGAAACCTTGTGATTTCAGATAACTGACACTTCATATTCGAGGGTAAATTGGTTCTTGACCTTTATGAAGTTGTCAATAACGGTTTTGGTGATGCTACTTTATTAAAGGAGAAAAATATTTTGATTTTAGCTTTTAGCATAACGTATCTTTTTTAATAAATGAAATCTGATTCATGGACAGGAATATATTGTACAGAAATTACTATATCATAAATGCAAAATAGAATGTTAATGTTGCTGGTTATATGATTGCCCCCACCCTAGTCTTATGGATAAAATCCTGATTCTTATGGCTATTTGGATGCATTAGGAGCACTTAATGAAAAATCATCGAGTGGTACTTGATTAAGTGGAATGCTAAGTTATATTAAGATTTCTATTTCACTATCTCTGTATGATTGCTTTGTTAGATAAGTTTAAAACTTACAAGAGAATTAAATTGGAGTATGGACAAATACACTTGGTAATTTATTATGGATCATGACAAATAGCAAATGAGTAATTGTCCTTGTTGGGTTTTTCTTCTTATGAGACAATAAATAACATAAATAAATTAGATGATTCTACACCTTAATACAAAAATCATAAGCCTTTAGCTGAGTACTTTTACATTTATTTGGATTTCCAATCTTTTAACACTTACAATTTTCTCATGTTCTTAACTTCTTGTTATCACGTGGTCCAGGCTGGTAAAACACTAAGTGCAAGAAAATGGCATGCTGCCTTTACTCCAGAAGGGTATTTGGATATAGGAAAGACTCTACGCCGAATCTACCGAGGGGTAATTGCCTTTTTATAGTTAAAATGCTGGTTCAATACGTTTGAAGATATGATATTTATTTGGTCTGTCCCCTACTTTAAGTATGTTCAATAGGGAACTCTAGCTTTCTTGAAAAACCTGAGAGTATCATAAGGAAACTACTGCAGAACATTCCTGATTAGTCTGTCAACGATAAAGAAGGAAAGAATATTGTTGTTCAATTTAGATTTGACAGAATATTGTTATTTATATTTGACAGATGATAGTTGTGAAAAGTTCTCCTATTGATTTATTTTCTCATAATCTTTTTTCTTCATGATCTTGAGTAATGCATGTGCCATGTTGATCATATTATTGGTTTATTATGCCCCTAAAATTATTGAAGATTATGGATTTATAGTATGCGTAAGTGTAGAAAGACAAGTATTCCTCTATAAATGTGGTTTTGGGTTGATGGTGACTTTATTAAAACTTTCAAACCAGGGAGTCCATCCATCAATCAAGGGAGAAGTTTGGGAGTTTTTACTTGGTTGCTATGATCCTAGGAGTACATTTGAAGAAAGAGATCAGATAAGACAACGCCGAAGGTAATCATTTTTCCCATTTCATAATTGTGTATCTTGTGTGATAAGATTCCTCCCTTTACACACTTATTACCAACACATGTCACAGCATCATAGAACATTTTAAATGTTTATGTGGTGTTGCACTTTTCTGTTGTGTAGGCATTCCTTTTAAATAAAAATGCAATGTCTATAAAATGTCACCGTGGGCTTGATGCTCCTTCAAAAATACAGCAAGAATTGCCATCATATAGGGATAAAGATAATACATTATACATTTTGTAATTTAAAATTGTCGTTTTTGAATTCTAAATCTAACAGATCATTACTTGAATTTCACTTTCATGTTTATGTTGTCAGGATGCAATATGCTACATGGAAGGAAGAATGCCGCCGATTGTTCCCTGTTGTTGGAAGTGGTAGATTTATCACAGCGCCTGTAATTACTGAAGATGGTCAGTCAATTCAAGATCCATTGGTTCTGTCAGAAACAAATCCAGCCAAGGGATTAGCTGTACTTCCTCATGATAGTAATAGGCCTTCAAGTATAGATTCTGCAAACGATTTAGAAAAGGTGACAGACAAGAGAGTAGTACAGTGGATGTTAACTCTCCATCAAATTGGTTTGTGAATTTTTTCATTATGCACTGTCTTTTATATTTCTGCTATTATATGTTATTTACTCCATTCGGTCCTAATTATAAGAATCTTTTAACCACTTCAGAAGAATTAAGTAAGTTTGTTAATTTAATTAGTTACAAATTACAATAAATTTGTCAAGAATGTGTATCATTTTTCCATAATTACCCTTGAATTTATTGAGACCCTCTTATCTTTCTTTTTCCATCTAATTACTCCATTTGTCTGATTCTCTGTCTACTAATTAATTACTTACCTATCTCCACCAATGTGTGTATTTTTATCAAAATGTAACTAATGTAGGAGACAATTTGAAAAGGTTCTTATAAAAAGGACCAAGGCCAACTCTCCAAAAGGTTCTTATAATTAGGACCGGTTGGAGTATTTTTTAGGCATGTATAGTCTAAGTTTTAGGTGGAACCCTGCCCCACAATTATTTTCTTCATAATTCTGTCTTGCCTAAAAAATGTACTGTTGTACAAATGCAAGTTGATTGTATGGCATGACTTAGTTGGCATTGACTTTGGTAGGAATGTATACCTTGTTATCTTTTGAAAGTGTCTCATGTAGCAAGATAAAATCCGTTCATCATAATATAATTCACATGCTGAATGACCCTTTTCTTGCACATAACACATTTCAGGTCTTGATGTAGTTCGCACTGATAGGACATTGGTTTTTTATGAGAAGCAAGAAAACTTGTCAAAACTATGGGATATTCTTGCGGTTTATGCTTGGATAGATAAAGATGTTGGCTATGGTCAAGGTGGGTTTTCGAATCTTATATATTTGGCCTCTTTGGACATAGAACAGTACTATATTTAGATATTTCTATTAAGTTCTGAGATTTTACCTAAATACGTGTGATAATGCCGTGTAAGTAGTTTCTGTTGGTTTTGTTTTAAATGAAGAAAAAACAGCATAAAGGAATTGATATGGCAGAGGAATTTTGCTGCAAAGCTTACTTTTATTGAATACAACTTACATTTAAATACAATTGAGAATAACAGAATAAAAGATCATGCTCCTTGATTTTAGGGACGGCTACTGACATTGAAACAATAAAATAAAAAAACTAACTTATCTAATAACAAAATAATAGATTCTTATCTTGACTTATTCAAACTAAAGACTACTTTGACAGCTTGCAAAGGCACGTTCTCAACACTCCTTGCCTTGGAGGCTGCAAACTCCTAGCTTCTTCCTTAGAAATTCAAACCTGCTGAGTGGAAAAGGCTTGGTAAACATATCAGCAGCTTGGTCTTCAGCATTGCTATAAACCAAACTTACATCACCATTTTCTTGTACTTCTCTTAAGTTAAATAACTTGACATTAAAGTGCTTGGTCTTCCCATGAAACACATGATTATAAGAGATTGAAATAGCTGCTTGATTATCAACAAATATTTTTGTGCTTTGGTCTTGCTTCAGGCCCAAATCTGCTAGAATATTTCTTAACCGGATAGCTTGTTTTACAGCTACTGTTGCAGCTACAAACTCAGCTTCAGCGGTTGACTGAGCTACATCCTCTTGCTTCTTTGAACACCATGAGAAAACACCTGAACCCATACTGAAATAGTACCCTGAAGTACTCTTCATATCATCCAAGCTACCCGCCCAATCACTTTCAGAAAAACCAATTAATTTAAAGTCTTGTACCTTGCAGTATTTGACTCCATAATTGACAGTTTTTTTTTTTAATGTATCTTACAACTCTCTTTGCTGCCTTCAAGTGCAGCTCACTAGCACAAAGCATGAATCTTGACAGCAAGCTAACTTGGAATAAGATGTCAGGCCTTGTAGATGTAAGATACGTTAGACACCCAATAAGGCTTCTAAAATGAGCTTCATCAACTTTATCAGCTCCATCCTCCTTGATAAACTTCTCTTTTTGATTCATTGGAGTCTTCATTGTTTTGCATTCATCAAGATCAAATTTTTTGAGGATCTCCTTTGCATATTTTTTTCTGACAAATAAAAATCTCATTCTTCTTTTGAGTGATCTCCATGCCCAGAAAATAAGTCATAAGACCAAGATCAATCATCTCAACGACCTTCTTCATTTCTTGCTTGAATTCTTCAATTAGTGCTAAGTTGCTTCCTGTCATCAAAAGATCATCAACGTACAAAAAATAATTAAAGTATCAGCACCAGCATGCTTGACATAAAGTGTAGGTTCAGATAGGCTCTTTTGAAAGCCCAAGTGCAGCAAATGATCATTAATTCTGCTGTACCACACTCTTGGGGCTTGCTTTAAGTCGTATAAAGCCTTTTTCAGCAAGTAGACTTTATTTTCTTGGCCTTTGATCATGAAACCTTCTGGTTGCTCAACATAAATCACTTCCTGCAAGAAACCATTAAGGAAAGCTAACATGACATCCATATGGAACACTTGCCACCCTTTTTGTGCTACAACGGCCAA
Organism: Sesbania bispinosa; assembly: GCA_026901365.1. NCBI lineage: Eukaryota > Viridiplantae > Streptophyta > Magnoliopsida > Fabales > Fabaceae > Sesbania > Sesbania bispinosa. The sequence continues at coordinate 496,148 of QLOH01000507.1, read as the reverse complement.
TAGAAGCCTGATTGTGTCATGTCTTGCTACTGGAGCAAAAGTATCTGAATAATCTATTCCAAATATTTGAGAGTAGCCTTTTACAACAAGCCTTGCTTTGTGCTTGTTTACAGAGCCATTGGGGTTGAATTTTTTTTCTAAACACCCACTTCACCCCAATGACATTTTTATAATAAGGTATTGGAACCAGCTCCCTGGTTTGATTTCTCTCGATCATGGATAGCTCCTCCTACATTGCAGCTAACCATTTCTCCTCTATAACAGCTTCTTCAAAACTGGATGGTTCACATACAACTATATTGCAATCTGCTACATTGCTTCTTTGATAGATATCAGAAAGCAACCTTGTTCCTCGAACAGGTGGATCATCTACTGTATCTTCAAACTCCAACACAGTATTCTGATTCTTTTTAGAGTCACACCAGCACCAGTTTTTGTCTTCCATGAGCTGCACATCTTTGCTTATCAGAATTTTTCGAGTTTGAGGCTGAAAATTCCTATAAGCTTTAGAAATTGTGCTGTAGCCAATAAATATTCCAGCTTCAGCCCTTCTGTCAAGCTTATTGTTAAAATATTAGAATAATATATTTAATATCTTAAGAATATCCGTTAAGATCAGGTTTAATCCTATAACATCTCCTAGGATTAGTTTCCATATTTCTAGATAATTATTTTGATTTGTTTCCTAGTTACTAGTCTATATTGGTCAGTATAAATAAGTGTCAGTGTATAGCGTTTTATAATCAATCATCCATCATCAACCAATCTATTATCAGTTATCTATTATGAATTATTCTTGTCCTCTCTTCTTCCTTTTTATATCCAAAACCCTATAACTTCAACACTTATCACGCTTAACTTTAGGTACATGTGAGTAGCACAAGCAACCAAATACTTTAAAAAAGTCCAAAGAAGGTTTAAAACCAAACCAGGCCTCAAAAGGAGTTTGATTTTGCAAGGCTCGTGTAGGAAGTCTATTTTGTATGAAAACAACCGTGTTTGTAGCTTCAGCCCATAACTTCTCTGGTAATTCCTTTTCAAGCATATACCTAGCCATCTCCATGACTGATCTGTTTTTCCTTTCACTCACTCCATTTTGTTGAGGAGAGTAAGGAGTGGTCAGTTGATGTCCGATTCCTGCTTCGTCACAGAATTGTTGAAACTGATTAGCTACATATTCTTTCCCATTATCTGACCTCAATGTCTGAATATGGCAATTGCTTTGATTTTCAACATAAGCTTTGAATTTCTAGAACACCGCAACTACTTTTGATTTGTATCTAAGAAAATAAATTCAGCACATTCTGGTTAAGTCATACTTGAAATAGAAATACTGAAAAGTGTATTTTGGATTAATTAAGAATAACAGATACAACACACATATATATACATGCTATGACAGAATCAAATCCCTAGAGTTTTGGGATTAGGATCAACCTAAATAAGGAAACTATACAATAAATCAAGGGAGAATAAACTGTTATATCTAACAGTATATACAGAATATCTCTACATATCTCAACACTCCCCCTCAAGCTGGAGCATACATATCATAGGCATCCAGCTTGTCACATATATAGGTTATCCTAGGACCCCGCAAAGATTTAGTAAAGATATCTGCAAGTTGATCCTTGGAGCAAACTGAGGAAGTCTTGATGACACCGGAGAGGATCTTTTCTCTGATAAAATGACAATCAATCTCTATATGCTTTGTCCTCTCATGAAAAACCGGATTAGAGGAGAGGTATAAGGCTGACTGGTTATCACACATTAGTTCCATAGGACCAACCTTGCAAAACTGCAACTCTTGAATTAAAGACTTTAGCCACAAAAGCTCACATGTGGTGTGAGCCATTGCACGATACTCTGCTTCTGTGCTCGATTTGGCAACAACACTTTGCTTTTTACTCTTCCATGAAACAAGATTACCTCCCAAGAAAACACAATAACCTGTTGTTGACCGTCTATCACTTGCATCACCTGCCCAATCTGCATCGGAATACCCAACAATATCTGTATGTCCTCTATCACTGTAAACAATTCCCTTTCCAGGTGATCCTTTGATATATCTAAGGATCCGCACAACTGCATGCCAATGGCTCTCACAAGGGGAGTTAAGGAACTGACTTACAACACTGACAGGAAAGGATATATCAGGTCTGGTCATGGTGAGATAATTCAACTTGCCCACTAGTCTTCGATACCTCCCCGGGTCAGAATAGGGCTCCCCCTGGTTAGGTAGAAGCTTCACATTGGGATCCATTGGGGTGTCAACTGGCTTACAATCTGTGAGTCCTGTCTCCTCTAGAATGTCAAGAGCATATTTTCTTTGAGAAATAGCAACACCGGACTTTGACTGAGCAACCTCAATCCCAAGGAAATAGCGTAAAGGACCTAAATCCTTAGTTTGAAAGTTCTCAAACAAGTGTTGCTTTAGAGCCTTGATGCCCTCCTGATCATCACCTGTAATTACAATATCATCCACATAAACCACAAGATAAATAAATTTATGTGTCAGTGAGCGTTTAAAGAAAACAGAGTGGTCTGCCTCGCAGCGGATCATTCCAAACTCCTGTATGATTTTGCTAAACCGACCAAACCAAGCTCGAGGTGATTGTTTAAGGCCATACAAGGACTTCCGTAATTTACACACAAGGCCAGACTCCCCCTGAGCAACAAACCCGGGGGGTTGCTCCATATAAATCTCCTCCTCCAAGTCACCATGTAAGAAAGCATTTTTGATATCCAATTGAAATAAGGGCCAATGTCTCACAGCAGCCATGGCCAAGAAGAGGCGAACTGAGGCCATCTTCGCAACTGGAGAGAAAGTGTCACTGTAATCCAAACCATATACCTGTGTGTATCCCTTAGCCACAAGACGAGCTTTCAATCGATCCACCTGTCCATCAGGACCCACTTTAACATTAAAGACCCACCGACATCCAACAACGGATTTTCCAGACGGAGGTGGGACAAGTGCTCAAGTATGGTTAGATTCTAAAGCTGCCATCTCATCAATCATAGCTTGTCGCCATCCTGGATGGGTTAAGGCTTCCTGTACTGTCTTGGGAATGGTAATAGAGGAAAGAGCAGAGACAAAAGCATAATAGGTAGGAGACAAACGATGATATGAGAGAAAGTTATAAATGGGATGGGGATTAGAAGTAGAACGTTTACCTTTACGAAGAGCAATGGGCAAGTCAACTGAGACAGGTGGAGCCGGAGTAGGTGAAGAGACTGGAGCCGAAGCGGAATCACACGGTGCACTGGTAGGAGGAACAAGAGTATGTGACTGACGCTCATAAGTTACCCCAAATCGGTGTGGGAGACGGTTAGACCCTGGGAGAGGTGGAAGACTCTCTGGAGAAGGCAGTGGTGGAGGACTCTCTGGAGAAGGCTCAGGTGCCTCTAAAGTAGCATGTGTAGACTTAACAGAATTAAGATGGGGAATAGGCAATACCTGAGAATAGAGGTCTGAGTCAACTGGAGAGACATCTGAGGCAGGGAAATATGGTGTGTCCTCAAAGAAAGTGACATTTGCACTGGTGTAGAATTGATGTGTAGTGGGAGAGTAACAATGGTACCCCTTTTGGACACGAGAGTATCCCAAGAACACACATTTGATAGCACGAGCAGACAACTTGTCACGTCCTGGAGAAAGATCATGGACAAAACAAGTACAACCAAAAACACGAGGGGGAATAGAGAAAAGAGGGTCCGACGGGTATAATAGGGAATGAGGAACCTGATCATTCAAAACAGAGGATGGCATCCTATTTATTAAGTATCCTGCAATAAGGACAGCAGGCCCCCACAACTTTGGAGGTGCATTGGCATTCAATAAAAGAGTGCGAGCAGTGTCCACAATATGTCTATGTTTTCGTTCGGCTACACCATTTTGTTGAGGGGTATGAGGACAACTAGATTGATGTTGAATGCCATGGGAAATCATAAATGAATTGAAGCAATTAGAGAAATATTCTTTAGCATTGTCACTTCGTAGAATACATTCCTTTGCCAAACTGAGTTTTTATTTCTGAATAGAAACTTTGAAAAATATTGAATAACTCTGAACGATTTTTCATTAAAAATATCCAAGTGCATCTAGAAAAATCATCAATAAAGGTGACATAATACCTATGCCCTAAAATAGAGGGAACACGACTAGGACCCCAAACATCAGAATGAATGACATCAAAAGGAGAGACAACTCGACTATTAATACTACTAGGAAAAGAAGCTCTAACATGCTTACCTAATTGACACGACTCACACTCGAAGGACTCCAATCTTGAGAGATGAGGTAGCATTTTCTTTAATTTATTCAAGCTGGGATGACCAAGACGACGATGGAGTAAACCAGGAGACTCAATGGATGCACATATGGTAGAAGTAGAAGGCTGAAGGTAGTAGAGGCCATGTGATTCAGATCTGGTTCCAATCGTCCGTCCCGTACTCCGGTCCTGTATCATGAATGAATCAGAAGTGAAGGTTATGGAACAGTTTAGTGATTGAGTCAACTTGCTTATAGAAATTAAATTGAAGGGACATCCAGGAACTAGTAAAACTGATTTCAATGATAACGAGGAAAGAGGTGAAACTTGCCCAATACCAGTGGCTTGTACTTTTGACCCATCTGCAAGGGTGATATGATGTGGAGTTTTGGGTGATGATAAATTAGAGAAAAAGGAGACATTACCAGTTAGGTGATCAGAAGCACCGGAATCCAAAACCCATGATCCAGTAGGCGTAGAGTGTGAGAGACAGATTGTAGAATTACCAGTGTGAGCAACAGTGACTGAGGAAGAAGGTTGTTGAGTTGCTTTCAGTTGAAGGTACTCTTTATAATCATCGGCAGATATAACAACCTTGGGAACATCCGCCATGAGAACAACAACTGAACAACCAGAAACACCACAAAAGACCAACAAAAAGCAACAAAAAACGACCAAACAGCCACCAAAAACAATAGGCAGCAACGAGAACAACCAAAAAGCCACCAAAAAACAGTCTGGCAGCAACAAAAAACAACCAAACAGCAACAAGAACACCAGAAAACTGTCTTGCAGAAACGGAAACACCAAACAGCAACCAAAAGACGATCTTGCAGCGACCGAAACCACCAAACAGCAACAAGAATGACCGAACAGCCACCAAAAAGAGTGACCCACAGCCTGAAGGGGGTCAAAACGGAAAGAGGAAGCGCCGACGAGCAGAACCGAACAAACGGCTTCGCGAACGGAGGCCGGGAGGGCGGCGCGTGGACCTCACGCGCCGGCGAGCGAACCGGAGAAAGGCGGCGCGTGAGAGCGCGTGACGGAGGCTACGGAGGCGGTGCGCTATGGGGAAGCAGATCGGCGACCTCTGATCACTCTGGCGGCGTCCACACAGGCGGTCGCTGACGAAAGACGGTGACCCACGTAGGCAACGGGGTTAAAACAGGTTCCTGGACCAGAAGATTGGATCCGCGGTGGTCGGCGGCGGACTGTGGCGAAAAAGGACGCTGTTCTGGAGAAAAAACGAGACTGAAAAAAAAAAAACTGATGTGCAGCAATGAAGGCTGCCTAGAAGACGCGGAAGCAGAGCCCCCTGGATCGGGAGCTCTGATACCAACTTGAAATAGAAATACTAAAAAGTGTATTTTGGATTAATTAAGAATAACAGATACAACACACATATATATACATGCTATGACAGAATCAAATCCCTAGAGTTTTGGGATTAGGATCAACCTAAATAAGGAAACTATACAATAAATCAAGGGAGAATAAACTGTTATATCTAACAGTATATACAGAATATCTCTACATATCTCAACAGTCATCAATAAAAATAATATAATAAAGACTTCCATTTAGTGATGGAGTTCTTTGTGGTCCAGCAAGATCAGTGTGGACAAGCTGGAGCTTTTGACTCGCCCTCCAGCTACTTTCAGGAAATGGCCTCCTTGTTTGCTTCCCAAGCTGACAAGCCTTACATTCAACTAGCTTTTCTGTTAAGGTAGGAACTCCACGAACTAGTTGATTTTTCAGCATGTAGTTCATTCCCAAATGATGGAAATGACCTAGCCTTTTGTGCCAAAGATCAGTTGGGCATGCTGAAACTGGAAAAGCGACTTGCTCCTCTTTCATTGGATTAAACGAAAAACTCTTGCTCTTCATTTTGACTTTGAACATTTCTTGACCTGCTGGGTCCTTGATTATGCAGATTTTAACTTTGAAAACAACTTTGAACCCTTTCTTAAGTAGCTGTCCAACACTAAGGAAGCTCTGATTAATTTCAGGTACATATAAAACATCACTAAGGATTTTCATACCTGTGTAGCTTGTTATAGCTACTGCTCTCTTGCCTTTTACTGGAATATGTTCACCATTTCCAATTCTGACCCATTTGATATCAGTTCCCTCCAAATGATTGAACAATTCTTTGTTATAGGTCATATGATTAGTGCAGCCACTATCAATCAGCCAAGATTCGCATGAATTGTTGCTGGAAAAACAGGTTGTGAAAAAAGTTGGTCTTCCTCTTCATGCTCTGCCTTTTTCACCTCAACTACAGCTTGTTGAATGTTAGCTTTGCAAATTACAGCTGCATGACCCATTTGATTGCACTTGCTGCATTTTGCATCTGGCCTTCTCCAACATTTGAATGGAGGATGACCCATTTTGCCACAGTTCTGACAAGGTGGGTAACTTTTGCTTTTACCCTTTCCTTTGTGGTGATTATTTGCAGTACTGTTGTCACTGCTTGCTAGATGGTTCTTGAATTTATTTATTTTTGTTCATTCCAACTTCTTGGCTCTTAGCTGGTAGAGCACCTTCGACCATGCGATCTTACCTCATAAGCCTCTGTTGCTCTTGGGCCTGCAAGGCATGTATGACTTCTGCCAAGGTGGTCTTACAAAGATTCCCCGTGTTCTCCAAAGTGGTTATAGAGGCCTCATATCTTCCAAACACTGTTACAAGAATTTTTTCTACAATTCTTGAATCAGCAAACACGGTGCCCAGTAATCTTACCTTGTTGGCAATGCTGAGCAATTTGACTAAGTATTCTTTGATTGTCTCAGACTCCCCCATTCTTTGCAGTTCAAATTCCCTCATCAAGTTTATCACTTGCATGCCTCGAATCCTTTCATCTCCTTCATATTCTTCCTTCAAGTAATTCCAAATTGCTTTTGCTGTTTTGAGAGTCATGATTCTGGTGAAAATTGTTTTTGAAACACCAACAAACAAACATGCCTTTGCCTCCTTGGTTTTTTTTTCTCCTTGTGGTTTTTCATCTGGGCCATAGTGGATTTGTCAGGCAGCGAAGGAACATCGTAATCCTCTTCCACGGCTTCCCAAAGATCCAAAGCCTCTAGGTTGTTTTCCATTCTCACAGCCCAAAGGTCATAGCTTTCTCCATCAAAGATAGGAGGAGCAACTTGCGAAAAAATTGATTCAACATCCATTTCACAGGTCCCTTAAGAAGAGAGCTCTGGTACCAATCATTGGTTTTGTTTTAAATGAAGAAAAAACAGCATAAAGAATTGATATGGCAAAGGAATTTTGCTGCAAAGCTTACTTTTAGTGAATACAACTTACATTTAAATACACTTGAAATAGAAATATGAAAACTGTATTTTATTAATAGGATTGGAAAATACAACAGGGTATATATATACATGCTATGAGGAAATCAATCCCTTGATATTTGGGATTAGGATCAACCTAAAACAGGAAACTATACAATTAAATCAAAAGAGAATAAAAGAGAATAAACAGGATATACAAAATATATTTTCATATCTTAACACTTCCCCTCAAGCTGGAGCATACATATCATAGGCATCCAGCTTGTCACATATATAGGTTATCCTAGGACCCCGTAACGATTTAGTAAAAATATCTGCAAGTTGATCCTTGGAGCAAACTGAGGAAGTCTTGATGACACCGGAGAGAATCTTTTCTCTGATAAAATGACAATCAACTTCTATATGCTTTGTCCTCTCATGAAAAACTGGATTAGAGGAGAGGTATAAGGCTGACTGGTTATCACACATTAGTCCCATAGGGCCAACCTCGCAAAACTGCAACTCTTGAATTAAAGACTTTAGCCACAAAAGCTCACATGTGGTGTGAGCCATTGCACGATACTCTGCTTCTGTGCTCGATCTGGCAACAACACTTTGCTTTTTACTCTTCCATGAAACAAGATTACCTCCCAAGAAGACACAATAACCAGTTGTTGATCGTCTGTCACTTGCATCACCTGCCCAATCTGCATCGGAATACCCAACAATATTTGTATGTCCTCTATCACTATAAACAAGTCCCTTTCCTGGTGACCCTTTGAGATATCTGAGTATCCGCAAAACTGCATGCCAATGACTCTCACAAGGAGAGTTAAGGAACTGACTTACAACACTGACAGGAAAGGATATATCAGGTCTGGTCATGGTGAGATAATTTAACTTGCCCACTAGTCTTCGATACCTCCCTGGGTCAGAATAGGGCTCCCCCTGGTTAGGTAGAAGCTTCACATTAGGATCCATTGGGGTGTCAACTGGCTTACAATCTGTGAGTCCTGTCTCCTCCAGAATGTCAAGAGCATATTTCCTCTGAGAAATAGCAACACCGGACTTTGACTGAGCAACCTCAATCCCAAGGAAATAGCGCAGAGGACCTAAATCCTTAGTTTGAAAGTGCTCAAATAAGTGCTGCTTTAGAGCCTTGATGCCCTCCTGATCATCACCTGTAATTACAATATCATCCACATAAACCACAAGATAAATGAATTTATGGGTCAGTGAGCATCTAAAGAAAACAGAGTGGTCTGCCTCGCAGCGGATCATTCCAAACTCCTGTATGACTTTGCTAAACCGACCAAACCAAGCTCGAGGTGATTGTTTAAGGCCATATAAGGACTTCCGTAATTTACACACAAGGGCAGACTCCCCCTGAGCAACAAAACCAGGGGGTTGCTCCATATAGATCTCCTCCTCCAAGGCACCATGTAAGAAAGCATTTTTGATATCCAATTGAAACAAGGGCCAATGTCGCACAGCAGCCATGGCCAAGAAGAGGCGAACTGAGGCCATCTTCGCAACTGGAGAGAAAGTGTCACTGTAATCCAAACCATATACCTGTGTGTATCCCTTAGCCACAAGACGGGCTTTCAATCTATCCACCTGTCCATCAGGGCCCACTTTAACATTAAAGACCCACCGACATCCAACAACAGATTTGCCGGACGGAAGTGGAACAAGTTCCCAAGTATGGTTAAATTCTAAAGCTGTCATCTCATCAATCATAGCTTGTCGCCATCCTGGATGGGTTAAGGCCTCCTGTACTGTCTTGGGAATGGTAATAGAGGATATAGCAGAGACAAAAGCATAATAGGTAGGAGACAAACGATGATATGAGAGAAAATTATAAATGGGATGAGGATTAGAAGTAGAACGTTTACCTTTACGAAGAGCAATGGGCAAGTCAACTGGGAGTGGTGGAGCCGGAGTAGGTGAGGAGACTGGAGCAGAAGCGGAATCACACGGTGTACTAGGAGGTGGAACCAAAGTATGTGACCGATGCTCATAAGTTATCCCATATCGGGGTGGGAGACGACCAGACCCTGGTAGGGAAGGAGGAGGACACTCTGGTGGAGGCTCAGGTGTCTCTAAAGTAGCGGGTGGAGACTCAACAGAATCAAGAAGAGGAATAGGCAATACCTGAGAATAGAGATCGGAGTCCAGTGAACATTCTGAGGTACTGAAAAATGGTGTGTCTTCAAAGAAGGTGACATCTGCACTGGTGTAGAACCGATGTGTAGTGGGAGAGTAGCAATGGTACCCCCTTTTGGACACGAGAATATCCTAAGAACACACATTTGATAGCACGGGCAGACAACTTATCACGACCTGGGGAAAGATCATGAACAAAACAAGTACAACCAAAAACACGAGGGGGGACAGAGTAAAGAGAATCCAATGGATATAACAGGGAATGAGGAACTTGATCATTCAAAACAGAGGATGGCATCCGATTTATTAAATATCCTGCAATAAGGACAACATGACCCCACAATTTTGGAGGTGCATTAGCATTCAATAGCAGAGTACGGGCAGTGTCCACAATATGTCTATGTTTTCGCTCGGCAACACCATTTTGTTGAGGTGTATGAGGACAACTAGATTGATGTTGAATGCCATGGGAATTCATGAAGGAAGTGAAACAATCAGAGAAGTATTCTTTAGCATTATCACTTCGCAAAACACGGATTACTTTGCCAAACTGAGTTTTGATTTCTAAACAGAAAGTTTTGAAAATTGTGAATAACTCAGAACGATTTTTCATTAGAAAGATCCAAGTACATCTTGAAAAATCATCAATGAAAGTAACATAATACCTATGTCCTAAAATAGACGCAACACGACTAGGACCCCAAACATCAGAATGAACAATATCAAAAGGAGACACAGCTCGACCATGAACGCTACTAGGAAAAGAAGTTCTAACATGTTTTCCTAGTTGACACGACTCACACTCTAAGGACTCCAACTAGGAGAGATGAGGTACCATTTTCTTCAGTTTATGTAAGCTAGGATGACCAAGACGACGATGAAGCAAACCAGGAGACTCAGTAGATGCACATATGGTAGAAGAAGAGGACTGAAGGTAGTAGAGACCATGTGATTCAGATCCTGCTCCAATCGTCCGTCCCGTACTCCGGTCCTGTATCAAGAAAGAATCAGAAGTGAAGGTGATGGCACAATTTAATGATTGAGTTAACTTGCTTATGGAAATTAAATTGAAGGGACATCCAGGAACTAATAAAACTGATTTCAAAGGTAGTGAGGGAACTGGTGAAATTTGGCCAATACCAGTGGCTTGGACTTTGGACCCATCAGCAAGGGTGATAGGATGTGGAGTTTTAGGTGAGGATAAGTTAGGGAAAAGAGAGGCATTACCAGTTAGGTGATCAGAAGCACCGGAATCCAAAACCCAAGGTCCAAGAGGCGTAGAATGAGAGAGACAGACTGTAGAATTACCAGTGTGAGCAACAGTGACTGAGGAAGAGGTCTGTTGGGCTGCCTTCAGTTGAAGGTACTCCTTGTAATCATCAGCAGACCAGGAGATTGGATGATTGCTCTCAGATTCAATCTTGGGCTCTGAAGTCAGAGATTGAGCAACATTAGTTGTCTTGCTCGGAAAACCATGCAAAGAGTAACACCTATCACGTGTATGTCCATCTCTCTGACAGTAGGTGCAATGAAGGTTTCCTCTACCCCTTTTTCCATGACCACGACCACGACCACGACCTCGTCCCCCACGTTCAGTGGTACTGGAGACAAAAGCAGAGGACTCAGATGTTGTTTGAGATTCTGCCTCAGGTGAAGGAACCCGAATCAAACGATCTATGAGTTCTTCCACCGTAGGGATGGTAGGATTTGTCAAAATCTGATCACGAACAGATCCATAGTCCTTATGAAGTCCATGAAGGATAAAGACCATGAACATATTATCGAGCTTACTTAACACTTTCTGAAGATCATCACTAACCAACATCAGCTTCAGCTCATCAATGGTGGATTGAGCATGATTCAAATACGATGGCAAATCATGATCAACCATTTGAAGTGTTGCTAAACCACGAACAGATTCATACAATCTCTGGATGTCATTGGCATAAATATTCCGAGCTTTCTTCCAAACATCATAACATGTCTTGTACGGGCGAAAATGCACCATTAATTTGGGCTCAATGGACTGCCATAATACAGATACAAGTTGATAATCTGCTCGCTGCCATTCATCACTCACGTCTTTATCAACCTCGGAAGCCTTCTTAACAAGGTGATCATAAAGACCCTGGCCTAAAAACCATATTTCAACTGCAGTAGACCAGTCTAGATAATTTTTACCATTCAACTTCTCAGAGGTAATAACCGGTGAACCAGAAAAAGCAAAGGAAACCAGTCCCCTTTTGGAAGACTCAATTTTTGGATCCTCCTTATCAACTTTGGGAATCTCCGCCATGTGAAAAAGAAGGAGAACAACAACCAGAACACCAAACAGCTACTAAAAGACAGTCTTGCAGCAACAAGAAAACACCAAACAGCAGCAAGAACGTCAAACAGCCACCAAACAGTAGCAAGAACGCCAAACAACAACAGGAACGTCAAACAGCCGCCGAAAAAACGGTTTGGCAGCAACCAAAAACGACCAAACAGCCACCAAAGAGTGTGACCCACGACCTGAAAGTGGTCAAAACAGACAGTGGAAGAGCCGACGAACTCAACGGAACAAGCGGCGTCGCGAACGGAGGCCGGGAGGGCGGCGCGTGGATCCCACGCGCCGGCGAGCAACTTGCAGAAAAACGGCGCGTGGCGGCGCGTGGCGGAGGCGGCGTGCGGTGGGGTGGCAGATCGGCGACTTCTTAACACTGTGGCGGCGTCCACACAGGCAGCCGTTGAAAAAAAAAAAAGGTGACCTAGGTGGGTGACCAGAGTATAAACGGTTCCCTGGACCAGAAGAGCTCTGGTACCAACTTGAAATAGAAATATAAAAACTGTATTTTATTAATAGGATTGGCAAATACAACAGGGTATATATATACATGCTATGAGGAAATCAATCCCTTGATATTGGGATTAGGATCAACCTAAAACAGGAAACTATACAATTAAATCAAAAGAGAATAAAAGAGAATAAACAGGATATACAAAATATATTTTCATATCTTAACAAATACAATTGAGAATAACAGAATAAAAGATCATGCTCCTTGATTTTAGGGACTGCTACTGACATTGAAACAATAAAATAAAAAAACTAACTTATCCACTAATGACAAATAACAGATTCTTATCTTGACTTATTCAAACTAAAGACTACTTTGACAGCTTGCAAAGACACGCTCTCAACAGTTTCTACTGTTCTATAATATATTTGAGTAGTTGTTGACCCTAATGTTAACCTCAACAACCCTGGCTCCAACAGGAAAGCCAACATCCATAGAATGTTCAATCACTATTTAATGTATTATGTTCAAGTATTTTGTATTTTTGAAACAACATAGCAGTTCCTTCATGTGTATTTAGTCACTCTTTTTATGTAGTCAGTGAAATTAAGACCTCTAAATTAATTGTCATTGAAGAAAAAAATAAACCAAGCCCAAAAGTCTGAACCATGAGAGAAGAAAAGAACAAATAGGTCAATGGATTTATTTATAGGAAAAAAGAATATAATATATAGGACTTACTCATTTGTTATTAGTTTTACATCTTTCTTGCAATCTTGCAAGAAATTATTGCAACCACCATTTGCAACTAATTTAGGATTTCAGTTTTAACATTTTACAATTCTGAACAGGAATGAGTGACCTATGCTCCCCTATGATAATTCTTCTTGATGATGAAGCGGATGCATTTTGGTGCTTTGAGCGTTTGATGCGCAGACTTGTAAACATCTTATCTCTATGCTCTATTTATTATTTTATTCTTTTTAGCACATTTTTTATGCCATGTTTTCTTGAAAAGATGGAAAAGAAAACATATAATCCAGTTTTTGGTTGTTGGAGTTTCCTTCTAAATTTCACAGGGTTTTTAGAGGATGAAATGCTTTGTAATTTGTGTTGTATGTTTTTCTATGAAAGCTTGTATTCATATTTTGCTTCACCCTGATTGTTCACTTTATTATCTCTTGTTTAAGTTGCACAATGCATATAGGCTTGTTAAATTCTGGGCTTGATTTCTTAGAGGTTTGACTTTAATGTTTTAACTGGTTCAGCAATTCAGTCATTATGATAATTTGAAAACCAATTACAGTCTCCTTTTATTTCTAATCTTTTTTATGTGTATTCTTCCCTAGTTTTCTCTTTTCTTGTGCATACTTGGACAAAATTATGCCACTGTGCCTTTTTTATGCCCTGCACAATAGGAATTATCCCAAAAATTTGAAATAATGCCACCTTGTATAAAATTACAGTCGAGCGTTGATGCTTGCAGATATACAACTCGGAAGAGATTCTTTAATGTATATGTTAAAAATGTGATAAAACAATTCATGAGCCTTCACCTAATACCTTAAGCTTTTAGGAGAGTTATTGACATGGTATTAGAACCTTCATGACCAAATGTTTAAGTGTTCATCCTTGTGTGATGAGGTGTGTTAGAGATATAATAAAGCTATTCATGAGCCTTATGTAACAGCTTAAGCTTTCAAGAGAGTTGGTCATTGATGGTACTTGTGTGAAAGTTTATTCAACAAGTGGGTGCACAAGGATTCCATGTGATTAGTTAAATTTACACTACATGGCTACAATTTTTTTTTTTGCTAATCACTACAAATTTTATTAATAGTATTTCAGACATTCAACTTTATCTCATTTTCTTATGATCTGTGTTATTGAATTTTCAAAGCGAGGCAATTTCAGATGCACTGATAACTCTGTTGGGGTGGAGGCTCAACTAAGTAATTTGGCTTCAGTTACTCAAGTAATTGATCCAAAACTTCATAAGCATTTAGGTATTTTCTTGTATATGTGCTTTTGTATTTTATTTGTCAAATATGGAATAAATTTTCTTTGTGTGGGTTTTGTGTATTGTTGTTTTAAGAAATTATGATTGTAAGGGATAGTAATTAGTGGAAAATGATTTGTTATAACCATTGTTATTTTGTCATTCAAAGTTGTTGAAAAAAACCAACATTATATCTTTTTTAATTAATTTGTTGCCAATGTTCTCAGTTGATGTTTGATAAGTGGAAAGTAACAATGTGCTGTCTTTTAATTTTGGAGCACAGAGCATCTTGGTGGAGGTGACTATCTGTTTGCATTTCGGATGCTAATGGTTCTCTTTCGTCGAGAATTCTCCTTTTGTGATTCATTGTACCTTTGGGAGGTATGGTTGGATTCTTCCGTACCTTCTGTTATATTCTATTGCATTTATTGAACATTGGAACATTAAGTTACTTTCTGCATATAATAAATGTGCTCTCAGTATGATACGATTTCCAATTTTTGTTTTGTCATTAATAGTTATTCTTTAAGACTGTTTTCATTATTTTCTATTAAAAGTTATTGGATTTGGATCAATTAATTAATGATATATTATATAGCATCTTAAGTTTATGAAATTGGTTTTATGTTATTATCTATGTGTCAATATGTATGTATGGTGTGTGTGTGTGTGTGTGTGAGTAATATTTTTCCCCCTGAAATCATTTATGGAATCATATTCCTTTCTTTTTCTCTTTGGGAGTGGGTATCTCAGGAATCTTTGTAAAATGATGATTGATAACCAATAGCTTGAAATTTTTATCAGATGATGTGGGCTCTAGAGTATGATCCTGACTTGTTCTTGATGTATGAAGACCCTCAATCAGCTTCTGAAAAGGCGGAGGGCTCTAGAGGAAAAGCAAAGTCAGTACGTCATTGTGGAAAGTATGAGAGAGAAAATATGAAAAATGGAGCAAAGAATGTTGAGGCTCCTCTTCCTATGTCTGTTTTCCTTGTTGCTAGTGTGTTGAAAGATAAAAGCGCAAAGCTACTCCAGGAAGCACGAGGCTTGGATGATGTTGTTAAGGTTAGTCTTGTGACATCCAAGTTTAAGTTGCACTGAATTAGAAGGAACAGTCACTTTGGTACAAAAGAAACAAATAGAATGGAATAACCTTTTCCCTATTTGGTGTGAACAATAATTCACTTATTTCATCATGAAAGTCTTGTCTTAAGACTTTTTATACTTTATTTAAAAAAAAGGAAAACTTACTATAGTCTTTTACAAATTTTGTTTTGCTATTTTTTTATCGGTTGAATTCCTTCTTTGCTCCTCTGGATGTCTCCTTTGATATGATGATCTTCTCAGATATTGAATGACACAACCGGAAATCTAGATGCCAAAAAGGCCTGTACTGGGGCTATGAAACTTCACAAGAAATATTTGAAAAAGGTAGTGTTTCTCTAGAACTTTTACCCCCTTTTCATATGTTCATATTTCCCTATAATGGGAGGAAAAGGAAACTAAATCATAGGTAATAGTTGTTCATAGTGATCAATCCCTCAAGATGTAAAGGAATTACCGTGTTGTAAGCTACATGCTAGTGCCTAGCATCACTGCTAAATCAGAAAATCGATTACCATCAACTCTCTCTACAATTTGTCATTTTAACTGCAAATGTTCTCTTAAACTTCATTTAGTTTGAGACCCCCATCATATTCTCCAATACATTATACTGGTTATGTAAATCTTTAACCCAAATTCTAATTATTGATCTTTAATTACAGTGATCAGGATGTAAAACATGAAAACGTATATTCCATTTAATGCTACCTAGATCTCTATACCTTGTGTTGCATCTATCTCAATTTTTCCTTTCTTAGACTGTTATTCCTGCTATTACCGCTTCCTTATACATCAAAAGTTGTGTTGTGATTATTTTTATTACTGTCTTGAGCTTTTAATCGGTTGTAAGAAAGACTCATTGGTTTTTTGAGGCTGTTCTTATTATACAATTTGCTTGTTGACCTGTGCGCCCAAATCATCACCACTCAATCCACAAGAAGGAAACAAAAGAATAACTGAACTTATTGATAGAGTAACTACACCCAGATTACATGCATCTTTTTCTCGATCCCTCCACTTACTAATAAAATATAATACGGAGATGGTTCTGTATAGTTATATATCCTTCACGGAAAAAATGCTGCTGCTTTAAATTGTCACCTAGAATAGATCATTATAATTATATTGTTTCTTGATTTTTTGTGTGTCTTCCTTTTCTTTTTCCTGTTTCCAATATAATTTCATTCATTTATCTCCTAACTATATTAGTAATTTTGTAATTGCTGCAGGCCAAGAAACCCTAGCACCAAATAAATCTTTGTTTTCATTTTCCTTTTGGGCTGATCAAGTGATATGTTGCCTCCTGCACGCTATCATGTTATTCCTTGGGAGACAACAATGAAGTCCATCAAATTTGGGATGGAGTTTGCAGAATTGAATTTGAAAGGGATCCAAGTATCCAACCATCAAAATTCCTCGAGAGAACTGTTGTATGTGAAATTAATTTCATTTTTTTTTTCTTGTGTATTGAAAAGGACAAGAGTGTATAGGAAAATAGAATTTCGTACAACTATTGTACTTCATAATATGTTTGAATTTGTATTGCTAAAGGGAGAAGAAGTACAGGAAATAGCCATCCATGCCAATAAAATTGATTTATTCATTTAAGAGGGTAAAGATTTTGCTGCCTATTTCTGTCATTCACAAGATTTGAAATTTTGAATTCAACATCTTATTTAAGGGAAATTAAGTTTCTTGACATTTGGAGGTGTTGATCTAATTTGACACATTGAGTGGTCAATTGAGTAAACATGAATTTAAAATCTAGCAAAAACAAAAAAGCAAATAAAACAAAATCACATCCATACAGAAGAGGGATATAATTAACTTAAACTCATGGATCAAATAAGATAAAAAAAAAAGTAAAAACATTTAAAGAATGTTTACATTATAAACCAATTAAAGACAGATATTCAGGATAGCTCAATTAATTTTTACCCCTTCAGCCTTTATTTGGAAAGGGGAGTTAGAGGGTTGTAGGAATCCCTTACGTTTGAGAATGTCCAATATATACAAAGTCAGTTAGGTTCATCGCAATATTCTCCTTACAAGTCAGCCTTTAGCATTTTAAGTTTTGTGTGCTGACTGCTGAGAGATATTATGTCTTGGTTGAATCACTTGTGTGAACCAAGTGCACCTCCAAGTCCTTGCAGTTTCTTCAATGACTCAGTTTTCTCACCCCATCACTTAAGTTTCATGACAAACCCATATAGTTTACATTTTCATGACTTCTTTAACTAAACATAATAGCTGTACATTAGTGAATAGTGTTTTTGCAGAATGTACATTTTATAAAACCAAATGATTATGTATATCAAGTTTAAGAAAATTTGTGAAATTTATTCTATTCTATTTTTGAGTCGTCCTCTTCCAAATTTAAATATTTGGCTTTTATGTATTGAAACCAACAAAATAATAGACCAAGAGAGAAAACAATATTGAGATTGAAGCTCTTAGTATCATTATCCCCCCCACCCTCAATTATTCTCAGATTGAAATCATATGATCAGATCTGTGAGAAGATTTTGATGACAGTTAGAAAATGAGCCTATCAATCAAAGGGTAGATGCTTTAAGAAAGTATCTACTTGAACTAATAATGTATACACTAGAGTAACGTATGTAGGTGAGACAAAATGGCAATCTAACATGTAATATGAACTAGATAGTACTGAACTTAAAAGTTGCACAGTCAATCTTGTATCAGATACACTGTAATGTACTTTTACACAAACAAGCTCCATCATTCATCACGTGGTCATATGCATTGTTAGCTATCTGCCCCGTTTGTATAGGCACTCGTCATTGATGAAACTGATAAATATGTTGAGGTCAGCCCTGAAGGAAGAAAAAAAACAAAAGCTTTTCAATGCAGATTTTTACCACAGTCAAATTCTCTGTTGCAAAGTCCTGGTTAAAGTCAGTAAAAGCGATCTGTCATCAGGAAAAAGGTCATAAAAGCTGTGCAAATGACAGCAAGGACACTGATGGAAGATTTATGCCCTGAACTTTTGGCAGGTCTGATTGGAGGAATTGCACACTCCATTCCATTGAAGAAAACCTTAGTAGGGAACGCATCATGTGTAACATCAAAGTCTTTAATGTGCTTCTTATTGAAAGAAATCACAGATTGCTGCTTTCCAGGCACCCTTGGGTCCCCAACACGGGTTCCATTGGTTTCTCCAACCAAGTAATTCAAACCCTTTAGGCCTTGGAAGAAGATGGTTTTGATACCAGGAATTCTAGTCCCATTGAAGGAATACACATCTTCAAATTCATCAAAAGACCTCTTAAACTGGATGCCAGTGAACCAATCATCAAAGGCATTGTTACCCCAGTTGAAAAGAGTAATCCTAGCTGTCCATCCTTCCTTGTGGTCTGAGCTGACATGCCAATTGATGCTAACAGGGCAGTTATCTCCACAAGGCAATTTGCTAGGCACATGCAAGTGTTTTAGCTTGGCCCAAGCACGTGCCTTTAAGGTTCTGTTGACAAAAGGCACAAGAAGAGCATCAGGTGGAAGAAGCAATGGAGAGGCTTTGGAGTTGCAATTCCTTGTTTCATCACAACCACAAGCACAGGTGTTGCAAGGGATAGCAGATTCATTATAGAATGCTGAGAATGAGACACAGCAACGGTTTTGTTGAGGCTTTGGTTTGGTCATGTTGCAGACAATTTGCCAACTAGCCACAGCTGTGGAAATTGCTCTAAGCCCAGCTGGGTCAGGGAA
The DNA here is from genome assembly GCA_026901365.1 of Sesbania bispinosa. Taxonomy (NCBI): domain Eukaryota; kingdom Viridiplantae; phylum Streptophyta; class Magnoliopsida; order Fabales; family Fabaceae; genus Sesbania; species Sesbania bispinosa. The sequence continues at coordinate 476,818 of QLOH01000507.1, read as the reverse complement.
CTCTTGTGGGTCAACTCTAATTGGAGGTCCACATGTGTATTTTGGATTGATAACCCCATCAATGTTCCATTTCATAGGTGGGGTGAGAGCAGTTCTGTTGTCATCAGGTGGCATCTTGAAGACTTGTAACTGAAACATGGATTTTGATTTGTTCTTGTCCATGATGGGAGGCAAGACAGTGCCATTCCTACAACACCAGGGGAGTTTTCCAAGCTTCTCATCCTCTGCTTTTCAGAAGGGAGATCAGAGAGGATAGGCTTTTTCTGACAGTTTGCGACTTGTGAGAAATCCAAGTCCCTATAGTATTTGCCAGCAGGGCCATATAAGCACTCAGAAGGGTCCTTAATGCGAGCATAAGCTCCTTTCAATGAGTAAATGAACTCTCCTTTCTGCCATTCCCATGTCAAATTCCAATGATCAAGACGTCCTAATGGGTGGTTGTTTTCAATGGTCACCTGGGCGTAGTAGTTGGTTTGGAAGGCTTGAAGCACGTCGTAGGCAATTGTTAGATCTCCATAGCGACGAGGAAGGAACTTGGTTTTCTTGGCTAGCTTAGCCTTGGCTTTCGGGTCCTTTCTGCAGCATACAAACATTCTCGACCCTGCATGAACACATCCACATAAATATATATATAAAAAACATATTATCATATTATATATATACAACCAAAATCTTATTCCTTTTGTAGTATAAAGTTAATTTCGCTTTAAATTTCTATATAGATACAGATATTTTCCGATCCTCACACGAAATATCCATCTAATCAAACTATTGTTCATTATAAAAGACTTACAATTATATAAACATCATGCACAATTCATTCTATTAGAATAAATCTTTCACACTCCAAAAATTGGGTGTGAAAAATATGAGAATAAAAGAAAAAAAGTAGAGAGAAAATAAAAAAAATATCATAGGTGATGTGATGAGAAAAAAAGATAAAAAAAATAAAGGAAATGTGAAGAGAGATATGAGAAAGTAACATGTGCAAATTAAAAATCGGTATTAGAAAAAAAAGTCCCTAGAAACATTACTTTTGGTATCATATCTAGCAATTTAAGATCGGTTCATACTAGTTATCAGACGTTAATAATTACATTAATTAATAACTTTTCTTAAAATTAAAATTTGACCATTTCACTTTTTTTTTAAAAAAAAATAACTCTTGTACAAGTATAATCAATCAGAAGTTTAAAGCTTATTAATTAATTATATCTATAAAAACTGTATTGTGGAAAGTTTTTTGAAACAAGCATTAATTTTGCATGACTAATCATAGGAGACATGCAGAGATAGATACCTTTACGACTAGGTCCAGGGCATTTGAAGCCATCATTAACAAGTTTGATAGATTTGGGCATTGGGGTAGCACCAGCACCGAGGCCAAACTGTGTACCAGTCATCTGAACCCCCACAGCCATCTGGTTATAATCCCCAGCGGTCTCAATGGCGGTCTTCAAGTCCGTCACAGGGTTACCGGCAAGGGTGGTTCCATTGCTCACATCGGACGGAAAATCCTCAGAGTCAATAGGAACAGCGCCATCCGCCGACACAAGAATCTCCCTGTGCTGAAATCCAATGAACATCTTCCACCCTTTAAGCTCCTCATCCCCTACGTTCATCAACGAAGCCTCTGCTTTAAACGCCCATGCTTGCTTCGACATGTTTTTCACGTGCGGATATTCCTTCACCCGCCCAAGCAAACTGTACGTCAAGAAAATACCATCACAGCTGTCGAGCTCCGGCACCGGTGGCGGAGACGCCGGCTTAAAGCCTTGTCCATGACAAACATCAAAACTCAACGATAACAACAACAACAACACGGGTATTATTATTGTGTAGGAGGAAACTGCCTCCTTGATAGCCCTCATGTCTCCTTCCAAACAACCACTATTATTTTCTTTTTTGATTTTTTTTCTTTGTGTGTTGTAAAGAAGGAGGAGGAAGGAGTTTTTTTTTATTTGGTTTTTGGTTGGTGTGAAAGGAGGAGAAGAAGAAGTGGCGGCCGCGGCGGGACGCGGCGGTGGAGAGGGGAAACTAGAGAGAAAGAGGGTGACATGATGGTATATATATTAAATGGGAAGGGGAATTGGAAGGGTGGTCAGAGGAGGTTCAAGCTTTGGAGTTATGTTCCGTTAGTTTTAGCGTTATTTTAGGAGGACAGGTAGGGGGTGTGTGATATATTTGGAAAAGGGGAAAGAAATTACTGATTGCATTTTGTTGTGTTGTGAGAGGGAATTAATATAGGGTGTGTGTTTAATTTGCTGGGTTGTGTGTAACTTCAACTTGTTTTTAGTTTTTCTTTGGCTATCAACTTTCATGTTTAATTGTCTAAATAATTTGTCATTAGTATTATGGACATTAACTAACCCTTAATTATAAAAATTTGAGATATTAAATTCATACAACATAAAAACATACAACAACTCATACAACACATTTTTCTCTCTATCTCTTTCTATCACATCACCTATCATATCCCACATTTCTCTCTCTTTTTTTCTCTTTTCTCTCTTTCTCTCTCCTTGTTGTACATGTACAACATGTACAAATTACATTACTCTAAAAATTTATATAGAGTTTAATATGTATGCTTGCTTAATATAATTTTTTTTCCAAAGTCTAATAATGAGTTTAATATAAGTACATATTGTTCGTGTAAAAAATTTACATATTGTTATCAAATAACATATAATTTAATAAATATCATGTTTAAAGTGATAATAACCCACTAGGGTCGGTCTAGTGATTGGGGGTTTGGGTAATTTAACATGAGATTCTAGGTTCAAACCTCATTAATTTCCTTTGTACATAAAAAAAAAAAGTGATAATACATCATTAAATCATAATATAAAGCTTTTTCACATGCACAATCAATTAATTTAATAAAATAATATGATAAAATAAATGATTCTTTTTTTACCTTCACAACATATAACCATTATGGGTTTCTTATTAAGAAAATGAAAGAACAAACTGTTATAATTTGTTTTCACTTTTTTAGAATAGAGACGTCTGTTATGGTCAACTTATATTTTTGTTATATGTACAAACTTAATTCCATGCTAACATGCGATGTTTTTTTAGTTAAAACGGTTAACTACTCTCCTCGAAAAATAAGGCAATAACATCAATTAATGCTTTGGGTACAAATACAAACTAATTAAACTAAATTTAGTTAGTTAGTTTTCATTTATGAAAAAAATAAGGTTTCATTTTTAATCAAATTGAAATATTCTAAGAATTAGTCTATCTTAATTACACACATATACAGGAGGGTTCAACTTACACGGGTATAAGTTAAACCAAGTATTACACTGTTGATAACTACAAATCGAATGTGTTTTTTAGTAATCCAACCGTTGAATTATGTTTATTCATCATCGTGATTATATGTGTCAAATTTCGTAAAAATTTCGATACTAATAACTTAATAATCAAATGCTTTGGTTTTTCATATATTTTAAATGTATATATAACGTTAATCTTGAGACATCTCAATGACATATCAAATAATTTCGGATTAATGTAAAATTTTATATGTATGATCTATATGATAGAAACTTTTAATCCAATGGTGGATTACTTAATACACTTATCCATTAAAAAATTATTCAGCGGTGTAATACTTGGTGTAAGTTACACCGGTGTAAGTTGAACCCTCCTCATATATATATATATATTATAACTTTGTTTTCTAATAAAATTTAAATCTTGAGGCTCCGAAACAAAATAACCAACACCCTGTTATACAAATACTCTTTATTTATAAAATCATGATTATTTTGAAAAATTAAAAAAAAGAATAAAATGAAAAAAAGAAAATAAAAACATTAATTTTGTACAATTGATATATTTTATTAATGACGAGTGTTCACCTTACACCAATATAAGTTATTTCAAGTTTTACATTATTGATAACTTTCTATATAATGTGTTTTTTGTGATCCAATTGTTAAATTATAACTATTTAGTATCTTGATGATTTGTGTCAAGTTTTATAACACGTTAAGACTAATAAATTGATAATCAAATGGATCATATTTCAAAAGTTTATATTACATTAATTTTGACATATCTCAATGTTGTATTAAATAATTTTGAATCAATGTAAAATTTTATAGATTTGATTTATATGGTAGTAATTTTCAATCAAACAATGAATTTTTAAAATATAATTATCTCATTTTCATCTTTAAAATTTTAATACAATTCCTCTTTTATTACTCTCTTTTTTCATTAATTTTAAATTAGTATTATTTTTAATATAAAACATTTACTAAAAATATTCCTCTTTTATTACTCTCTTTTTTTCATTAATTTTAAATTAGTATTATTTTTAATATAAAACATTTTACTAAAAATAAAATAATTTGTGTAATCACTCTTCGGGACGGGTGAAGAACCTTAACTGTGACTAAGCCCCGAATAGGATTGCCCCCGGTAATAGGGGATACCTATGGTTTATACCAAAAAATAATTTGTGTAATAATTAAAATAAATATATAATATAGAAAAATAATCTAAAAACAGTAAAGTTATTTTCTATATCATACTATTTATTTTAATTTTAATAAAATATTTAGAATTTAAAATTAATAAAAAAAACCTAACATGATTATCTTAAAATGTATTTTTATTTATTTACAAAACAAAAAAAAATTATATAAAAAGTATATAAATATTTCTTTTTATGTTATTATACATTTAAGTTACATAAACAACTAACTTTACCAAACCATTATAATTCAGTAAGATATAAGCTTTAAGTTTTTAGATAACAGTTATCTAGTTTATCAACTAACAACTAACTTATTAGTTAATTTTGTGAAACATAGTTATAATATATTATTGTTGTCCATAAAACACATTATGGTAATTCTTAGTGCAACATTGTTAGAACTATTGAACAGGGAAAACATAATCTGAAGGGGGTTGAATTGATATGTTTTCTAAATTTTTTGTAAAGATATTTCTTTAGATGGTTCACAAATCAATCGTGCTTAAACATAGTCGGTGACGTCTACTGTGTACCCCTTAAGTAAGTGGAATACGGTATACCCCCTTTTTACTGGCTGTAGGAAGTACCCTCGGCTTTTTTCGATAAACTTAAGCTGATATGGGGATTTGCTGTTTGGTCCTCTATTAGTTCTCCCCCAATATCAAAACGACTCATTGTGAAGTCTAATTAGCCTTCATACGCAAACAGTGTCTCGCTTTCGTCCGTTTCACCATTTTTTTTTTCCAATGCCTTCTCCTTTGCCATTTTTTTCCACCGCCCCTTACTTGGGCCACACAGTTCAGGACTAGGTTCAATAGGCCCACAAACCCAACGGACTCAGCTACATGAACACGTGGTCACAAAAAAAAAATTAAATGAGCACGTCATTCCTAACAAAGTCTGCTCCCTTTTACCTCTCTTACTAATATTGGCTCTCATTACTTTTTAATAATATGTCATCCGTTAATAGAAGGGTAAAATGGAAAATATTGCATTTATTTATAAGTGGACAGTTAAATAGGAAGAATTTTTTTCTTTGAAAATGGACAGTTAAATAGGAACGGCGGTGGTACATTTAATTATTGTTAGGTAAGTTATGAAACTTAGATTTAATTAATGGTACCAACGAAAAATGAGGTTACAGTATTAAACGACATCTTCATACCTATTTAACTGTCCACTTTAAAACAATAACTTTGTTCCTTTTTAACTAGCCACTCACAAACCCAATGCACAAATAACTACACTTTTCTTCAATTTACCCCTATGTTAAAATTTGTCCACTAATAAAAACTAATGAGACTCAATTATAGTAACATACATAAATGGGTTAAATGGGGGAGTGTACAATTTATTTTCATAAAAAGGGGAGTATTATTTGCATTGCTTAACGTCTACTACCTCTAGGGATGACAATTGGACTCAGACCCAGTGGGTACCCGCAAAAATTACCCACGATGGGTAGGGTAATTACCCATCAAATGGGTATGGGTGCGGGTATGGGTAATTACTCGCACTTTTTAATGGATACGGGTGCGGGTACGGGTACTACCCTACCCATAATGGGTATGGGTAATTACTCGCACTTTATATACATATAATTAATTTAATATATATATATTATTAATTAGTATTTTTAAAAAAAATAATTAATGTTAATATATATTATAGTCAACAGAAAATATTAATATATATTACTAATTTAATTAATTTAAATGTTATAATTTTTTCCTACACACTAAAAATAGAAAAACATTAACTAATTTCCATTTCTCCTCCCATTATTTTAATCTCTCATCTACTTCCACATATGATAGTTATTTTATAGGTTAAACTTGGATGATCTATGGATTATTTTTCATTTACTTTTTAATTATTTTTTATTTTCTAATCAATTTATTTTCTTATAGTTAACAAAAGTGCGGGTAATGGGTACGGGTACGGGTACTTGAGTACCCAGCGGGTAAGGGTACGGGTACTAGAATAATTACCCACGCGGGTATGAGTCCGGGTATTTTTTTAAAACACGGGTATGGGGACAGGTACTATAGTACCCTACCCATTACCATCCCTAACTACCTTTGTTCCTATTTAACTGTACACTTTTAAAGAAAAAATTTGTTCCTATTTAACTGTCCACTTACAAACTCAATGCACTAATAAATACACTTTTTTTCATTTTACCCATATGTTAATAAATGATCCACCGATACAACCTAATGAGAGCCAGTAATAGTAACAGAGATAAAATGGTAAAATGGAAAGTTTAAAATTTATTTCCATGAAAACGAGAGTAATAATTACATTTCTTAATATGTGTGTTTTAGTCAAAGTGGACAGTTAAATAGGAACATAGGTAGTATGTTTTAATCAAAGTGGACAGTTAAATAGGAACGAAGGTATTAATAAACAACTATATTCACGGAAGATTTTCTTGTTGAAAAAAAATATTACAATTAAATTTCCGACCAGAAAATTTGTTACACAAGGAACAGGACATTACCTAACTACTTCGAAAATCTCTTTTTACACATAACCGACCGTTGCAATTCCTTAACACTTAAGGGACCATGAAATAAATAAAGGAAGATCAGCGGCTTACCTGCTCAATCAATAGCCAGTAAGGAATCACATCCACTCAAATTAAAAACATTATATCGGACGGCGAATACAACCTGGTATACGGTATACCACTTACATTGGGGGTATATATTAGACCCCGCCAACATGGTCTCATGATTTTTCAAAAGATAGTTTGAGTTTGTTAGACAATATCTAAAAGCTTGTTCAAGTGTTTGGCCCTCTCAACAACTTACAAAGTTATGCTAATGATTTGTGCACTAAAATATATGGAGGAACACTCAAATTTTCTAGAAATTGTATAAGTAAATATAGTTAATGAGGATCTTGGATGCAAAGGAAAAAGATGTTTTCCTTTCTTCACAAAATCTCGTGAGTTGAAGTGAATGATCTACAATTTATAGGCAATATTGACTTCTGTCCACTAGACATACCAATGCTTTTGTTTTGAATGTTTTGACCAACATTAAACGCATTATCCCATTGAGCCCTACAATTGCCTCCATTTTCTGGGCACTGTACATTCATTGTTGCTTTTTCTGAAAAGTTGTACTTGCATTATGCTTTTTCTGGGCATTGTACACTCACTATTGCTTTTTCTGGGCACTGTACATTTACGATTGACCCATAATATGATGTACGTGATGTGTCAAATTAACCCTGTACCATTTGAGAAGAACTTATTCCTTGGATACAATCGTCATTAGAGCCTTTTCCAAACAGAACAAGCCATGGTAGCTTTTGGTGCCATGAAACAAAGCATGGCATAAGTCAAATATGATGGCTATATAGTCAAGATTTATGAGTTATACATGCACCAATAGGTTATAGCCTTTTGGTGCTTTTTTTGTACACTTCTATTCAGCTCTCCCATATAAATGAGAGCATACTAGTGTATTGATCAATCAAATACAATTGAGTTTTCTTATACAAAGTGAGAGATTTCTCTCTTTTCTTTAGGCTTCTCAGCCATTTTGGTGATCAGAGCAAGGTTCCTAATATCGGTGTTGAGTTTAAGTGAGAAAGAGTGTCCGAAATTGGTGAGAATTTAGAGTTTTTAAGAGGTGTTCACAGCTGCCACCCTTAAAAGTCCAGTTTCCGATCATTTTCTAGAGAAACCGACCCCTCCATCGTGTTCAGAAGGTCGAAAAACCTTGGAATAGTGAGTTTTGCCTTCGCTGGAAACCACTGTGTCATCGCCGGAAAACCATTTTCCGATCGCCGTAAAATCAAAGGTTAAAGACGACCACGTCAGCTACCACATCAGCACTAAGGTGTCAATTTTGACACGTCAACCCTATAACATCTTGCCATTTGTCCTAATTGCCACATTATCCAAACTCTTGCTAACTTCAATTCTACCCCACAATTTTTTGAAAATTACAAAATTGTCCCCAAACTTTTCAAAATTATCTTTTAGCCCTTGAATTTTTGAAAATTTCATTGTTGCCCCAAAAATTTCCAAATTTTTATTTTGCCCTTAAAACCCCAAATACATACCTAGCCTATTTTAACCTACAAAATGCCACCAAGACAAAGACCTCACCATGAAATTGAGATGGAGGAATTGAGGCGTCAGCTTCAACAACTTCAAGCCACTGTTGAAATTCAACAAGCCCAAATTGAAGAACAAAGAAGACATTTCGAATGAGAATCAGATGAAAGTGATTCCCCATACACTGATTACCATCACTCTCGGAAACAAAAATTCTAAAATAGTGATATTAAAGTGGAAATTCCAGATTTTGAAGGCAAGTTTCAACCTGATGAGTTTGTTGATTGGCTTCAAATTGTTGAATGAGTGTTCGGGTTTAAAGACGTCCCTGAGGATCAAAAAGTCAAGATTGTTGCAGTCAAGTTGAAGAAGCATGCTTCCATATGGTGGGAGAACTTTAAGAAGCAACATGAGCGTGAAGGGAAATTAAGATCAAGACATGGGAGAAAATGTGTCTGAGCTTAAACGTAAGTTCTTACCTAAGCATTATTATCAGGATAATTTTATTCAATTGCAGAGCTTGCGACAAAACACCCAGTCAGTAGAAGAGTATACCGAGGAATTTGAAAAGCTCATGATGAAGTGTGACATCCAAGAAAAGGAAGAGCAAACAATAGCTCGTTACCTTGGAGGATTGAACATAGACATTGCCCACCAAGTCCAACTTCAGCAATATTGGACTTTAGATGATGTTATTCGTCTGGCCGTCCGAATTGAAAAACAATTAACCAAGAAATTCTCATACCAACCTTCCTCCTCTTGGAACACTACATACATCCGTAAGCCACAAACCCAACAACCTAGCCCATCCAACAAAACCCCTCCTAAGCCCACCAAAGAGACCAACCAAAAGGCAACAAAGTGTTTCAAATGTCAAGGATTTGGCCACATAGCTTTTGATTGTCCAAATCGCAAAATTGTCACTATTATTGAAGAAGAAGACCATGAAGCATCTGAAGTAGATGAAGAGTCGATGTTTGATGAAAAAGAGCCAATATATGATGAAGAATTCACCACTGTTGATCATGGTGAATCATTGGTGGTTAGACGAAGCCTACACACCACACCAGCAAAAGAAGAACCTTGGTTGAGGCACAATATCTTCCACACCCGTTGCACTACTCAAGGAAAAGTCTGTGATGTTATCATAGATAGTAGAAGTTGTGAGAATGTAGTATCAAACTACATGGTGGAGAATGATAAGTGCAAAATATATGATAAATTCTTGTATAATTACTGCACTTATCAAGGGTAAAATAGTAAATTTATTCCCCGAATTACCTCTTTTTAGTAATAAATGCATATTTTGTAATTATTTGATTTGAATTTGAATATGATGCTATTTTGATAGAAAATCTGTTGATTTTGCAGATAAAAGGGAAGGATTTAAATGAAGAAACAAGATAGCATCTATTTGAAAAGAGAATCTACAAGATAAGGATTTAAATGGCAGCTGATCAAGATAAAATCAACAATTATTTGGATAAGGATTCTGTAGATTAAATTCTAAATTTAAATTGAAGATCAAATCAGCATAAGATCAAGCTAAAAAGAGGGAATTAAGGAAAGGAAAGCAAAAAAAGGATAAGATCAGGAAGAAATCAAGCTGAAAAAGAGGAAATCAAGGAAAGTTGGAACCTGAATCACGCTCCACCTGCACTGAGCGTTGGTGGAGCGCAGCAATAAAATTACTCTCTGGATTCTGCGCTTCATATGCGCTGAGCGCAGGATGAAGCGCAGGAATACAGATTCAGTTTTTCAAAGGATTTCAAATCAGATTCCTTCCAGATTTCAGATGGCTTTCCAACATCTAAAAATAGAACCTTTTGCATAGATCTTAGTAGCTTTTGGAGAGACAGCAGAGCAGAGCTAGGGCTGGAGAAAAGTGTGACAGTTTCTCGGTTGGTTTGTAATGGCTACCATTCGTAGCTAAACTCTCTGATATGATTGAACATAGTCGATTCAATCCCCGATTGTATGTGAATTCTCTTTAATATTTATGAATCCCTATTTTTATGATATCGATATTTTTATTCTGTGCTTAATGCTTAGCTTCCGTCCGTGTGCCGGAGTTATAGGTTGGTTTTATAGGGCGAATTCGAAAGGTGATTTTATAAAATCAATAGCGAGTTTGGGGGAGCCTAGACATAGGGAACTTGAACTCTGATTGGTAAAAATACTCATAGTAGTCACTGTGGACACCAAGGTGAATTGATAGTGTTAACAAACCGAAAATAGATCATTATAGCCGGGGTAATTTGTCGCTTGGGAGAACCCGCATGAATTATTTCTGAGTATTTTATCATTGTGGAAACTAGGGTAAAATAACATAGTTTGACTAAGGTATCATAACTACATATTCATAAATATTATTGGGGTTCACATATGAAAGGGGTGCGATGAAACGAAGTTCAATCCTAGTCCAAGTAACTGTCTCTATCTATCTCACTTTAAGTTCAATTTTATTTACTTTTGCAATTCTCAACAATCAACAATCTCATTCTTTTACTTAATAGTTATGACCACTAATCTTTATAAATTGAACCGTTCCCTGTGGATACGATACTTTTACTTACTATTATACTGCTGGGATTTTGGTACGCTTGCCAGATTTCCAATAAGTATTTTTTGCACCGTTGCCGGGGAACGGTGTATCAATTTTTAAAGACTTGGGAGGTCTATATTCTATCAAGTTGTATATATTTTATCTTAGGATTTTTATTTTTTATTTTTTATTTTTTAGGAAAGTTTTAATTTTAATTTTTTATTTTTATAATTCTCTTCCATACTTATCCTTTTCGATTTTTCTTGATTTATGCTTTTGCGAGGTCAGGTGTCTCCAATTCAATTGCAATTTGATCCAGAAATAGAAAGGACATCTAGAAGGAATAGAAGCAGAAACAGGAGAAGGAGACAAAGGAGAAGTCAAGAAGAAAACAAAAATATGGAAGAACAACAACCAAGAAGAGTCTTAGGAGACTATGTCATGCACCAAGGACCTCATCAATACTCAAGCATTATTTTACCAGTTACAGCGAAGTCCTTGGAGATGAAGGTTGCACACTTAAACCTCATTAGTGCCCACCAATTCGCAGGATTGGATCATGAAGATCCCCATACTCATCTTTCTACCTTCTATGAATTGATTGGTACTATGGGATTTGAGGAAGGAGATTTGGAATCCATCTACTTACGATTGTTTCCTTTTTCTCTAATAGGTAAAGCGAAGGAGTGGCTGAAATCGCATCCTAAATCAGAGTCTGAACAATTGGGGCGTGGTAGAAGATAAATTTCTAAAGAGATTCTTTCCACCATCCCGATATATTCAAGCCAAGTCAGACATCTCCACATTCATGCAAGGAGCAGATGAACCATTATGTGATGCCTGGGAGAGATTCAAGTCATTTTTGCTAAAGTGCCCAAACCATGGTTTTGACGACATTGCCCAATTAAATATCTTCTGCAATGGACTCAAACCCAATTCAAAGTCATTCATAGATGCTGCAGCAGGAGGGACAATTTTGGCAGTGGATGCAGAGCGTGATATCACCATCATTGATAATTTTGCACAAAATGACCAGCAAGCTCAATATGGGAGACAACCAGTCTAAGTTCAGAAGAAAGGAGTGCTAGAATTAAATAGCAATGATGCACTTCTAGCAAAAAACAAGCCTATCAAGCGACAGCTAGAGGCACTCACCAAGCAATTGGAAGCACTTCCTCAACAACTGAAAGCAGTACAGTCTCAACCCAGCCAAGCCCAACCGTTGATCTGTGACTTTTGCGGAGGTGACCATCCCAATGGTCATTGCTCCTCTCAGGACATTCAAGCAGAGCAAGTCAATTTCATGGGAAATCAAGGAAGACAAGGTAATTTATCCAACAATAATCAGTATTCACAAGGATGGAGATAACAACTCTGGCTGGAGACAACAAGATGGAGGAAACAGGCAGATGCCATATCAACAGCAGCAACAAAGTTATCCTTAAACAAATGACAGACTCTCGAAACTGGAAGAAAAGATTAATGCTTTTATGCAGAATTTTGATGGCTTCAAGAAAAATACAGAAGCATCAATCAAATCCTTGGAAAATCAAGTTGGACAGTTGGCAAATGAGATGATAGAACATAAAAGGGCCACTTTACAGCAAACACTCAAACCAATCCAAAGGAGCACTGCAATGCAGTTACTACTGATGGTAACGCAACAAAAGAGAGTGACTTAGAGGACAACATCATATTTGAAGAGAAAGTGCTCACAGAAGAGATTGTGCAAAGAAGTGTTCAAGAAGAAGAGAAGCCTGAAGAAGCTATGAAAGAAGCAGAAGAATCAGAAAAGGTCAACAGCACAGGTAAGTCACTTGACCCAGGTAAATTTACTGTACCAATTTCTATTGGTAATCAGCCAGTTACCAAAGCTTTATTAGATCTTGGGGCGAGCATCAATTTGATGCCGCTATCATTCTTTAAGAAACTGGGAATTTTGAAGGTCAAGCCTGCCAAGGTGAAGTTACAGCTTGCAAATAAAACCACTCAACTTCCGTATGGGATAATTGAAGATTTGCCAATAAGTGTGGATAAGTTTGTGTATGTTGTAGATTTCTTCATTGCTGAAATGGATGAGGAGGATTCTGATGTCCCCTTAATCTTAGGAAGACCATTCATGAAAGCTTCCAAGGTATTAGTGGATGTTGATCAGGGAAAATATCAAATCATCTCTAAAGAAGAGAGCATAATTTTTCATTTAGACAGAGGAATTCCGCAACTAGCTAAACCACCAGATCAATTGAAGATAGATCCTACTGATGGGATCTGCATCACTCACTTTGAACCAAAGTTGCAAAAGGTAAGGAAAAAGGAAACCATTAATCAAAGTGCCTATGAGCTCAAGAAGAAAAAGGTTCCCAATATTCTGAGGAAACCAACATGAAGGAAGAAGTAGCAGAAGGAGTCTATCATGGAATTCAAGTTCAAAAAGAGAAAAAGATCAACATCAGATGAGAAAGGAGATCATAAAGACAGTGAGGAAAGTGATGACAATACCAGGAACTGGCTTGGAGGATGGGAAATAAAAGGAAGAATAGGAGCTGAGTCCACTATCATCCTCCAATTGAGGCCACCATGAGTAAAACAGGCATTGAGCTAGAAGACATTAAACAGGCGCTTCCTGGGAGGCAACCCAGTGTTCTTGTGTTTTTGTTTTTGGTTTTTATTTTGGTTTTTGTTTTTTGTGTTTTGATTTTTAGTGTCTTAGTTAGAGTCAATGCCTGTTTAGTGTGGAAAATTGTTAGGAAAAGGATCAATTAAAATAAGGAAAGGAATTAGAAAACACTTTGATTTAGGAAGCAACAGAAAATAGAACTGAAATTTCAATTCTGTTTTCTGCGCTTCACTTGCGCTTAGCGTAGATGAAGCGCAAAATTACCAATTTGATTCTGTTTTTAACGCTTCATCTATGCTGAGCGTAGGTGAAGCGTAGCGCTTCGCTTCAGATTCTTTTGAAACACGCGCTCCATCCTCGCTGAGCGCATATGGAGCACATGTTCCCGCTTCAGTTTAAATTTGAAATTCTGAAGCGGGGGAAGGTCACTTTCACCTTCCCCTCACTTCCTAAAGTAATTTTCTCTTAGATTCTTACCTTTCCCTTACCTTTTCACTTTCAAACCCTTTTCCTTTCAACCTTTTGCACTATCCCAGGTATGTTTTTACTGTTTTATTAGTTTTTTTTACTCATTAAAATTTTTAGTTCTCTATTTTATTGAGCAATACCTTAGGATAGAAGACTTAGGCTCTTAGGACCCCATAAATTAGGATTATTTGTAAATAGAGTCTTAGTTTAGTATTCTGATTATGATTATATGCATGGTGGTGTGTTTTGATATGTTTGGTGGCAGTTTTTAAAAGTGCTCAGTAAAATTTTGCAAATTATTCTGTTTATGGATGCTTAATTTGGCTTAAAATTTTTGCATGACCATTACATGAATAATTGTGCATTATAGCATGATTGAGAAGCATGATTTTTTAGAATAATTTTGTTTACTCTTTAATGCCCTGTTTGGAAAATAATTAGGACTTGCTTTACCTGATCACTTTAGCATGTTCTTAATAAATTAATAAATTGGCATTGGGTAACATAATAATCAAGATTTCTATGCACAAGTGCTTGTTAAATGATTGCTCTGATTTTTGAATTAAATTGGCCACTTATTTCATTAATCATGAGTTGATATTTTATTTGTATAGAAATAATCTTGGTTTGTTTTTCTTTTGAAGATGGCTCGTATGAAGGAAGTCCACGCTACCAGCACCTCTAGGAGAGGAAAGGGAGGCCAGGACAAGAGGCCTCGAGAGGACGCCGAGTTTGACCCATCCAGATTCAAGAACGCCCAGGCGTTTGAGGCTTAAAGTTCACTGTTGAACTGTAACTTTATCCTAGAGAGGCCAGTAGCTTTGCAGTCTGGCGAGTTTGATATATTCTTGGATGAGATCATTAGGAGAGGATGGAGGTGCATTGCTGAGCTAGCCAGGTTCTTTGATCTCGAGATAGTCAGAGAGTTTTACACCAACGCCATTGGAGACCATGGCATTGACGTGCGACGACAGTCCTTTATGAGGGGTCAGTGGATTTCATATGGTCGTGATGAGATCAACACACTATTGGGCTACCCAGCACCAGAGGACCGGGATGAGATGGTTTGCCAGTATCATGCACTTGTAAACGAGGTGGGCATCTATGGCAATGACCCATTGGATACTAGGACCGCAGAGTACTTATGTCTGCGGGGGCGGACCTTCGAGAGGAACGCTTATGGACATGCTGCTAGGATTTATAGGCGTGATATGAAGGACATTTCACAGATGTGGACAATGTTGGTGTTGGCTAACATCCATCCCACTAACCATGTCTCAGATGTCATCATGCCAGTTGCTCATCTCCTCTATAGCATTCTGGCTGGGCTGGACATTGACATTGCCAAAGTGATATCCCACAAGATATCAGATTTCGTGTCTGCTGTGGGGCGACGGAGCGCCCAGTCCAGGATTAGTTTGGGTTTCCCTTC
Organism: Sesbania bispinosa; assembly: GCA_026901365.1. NCBI lineage: Eukaryota > Viridiplantae > Streptophyta > Magnoliopsida > Fabales > Fabaceae > Sesbania > Sesbania bispinosa. The sequence goes on along the minus strand of QLOH01000507.1, from coordinate 461,180 downwards.
CCTCATCACTGCCCTTTGCCAGTCTAGGGGGATTGAGGTGTCGGCCACTGCACGCATCAAGACCCCTATGAACAGGGGATATATAGCGGCCAACTGCATTCCTGATGAGGATGAGGAGGAGCAGCAGCAGCAGCAACCACAGGCACCACCACCACCATCAGCAGCAGCAGATTCTTCTATTCCTTTCTGGGCCCAGCACATGATGGCCCAGATGTCTTCCCTCCATAGATTAGAGGTCCACCTTCAGGAGTATCATTACTTGACCCGATCAGACCCGTACCCAGGCATGACACTTGATCAGTTCAGAGATTTCATACAGTGGCCTGGGGACAGGCCTATTCCTCCGGGAGAGGGAGGAGCAGATGATGGAGCAGACGTTGAGCCTGATGACATGGATAGAGAGGATTGGGGACTTTACTTTGTGTTTTTTCTTTTCTTTTTCTTTTCATTTTCTTTTATTTTCTTTTATTATTTTTCTTTGATCATCCACTGGATCTGTACTGCATATATAACTCTATTGACATATCATTTTATACAGTGCAGTTTCAGAGTCTTTTTTTTTAGGATAGTTGAATTTTTTCAGGACTTTAGGATAAAGGGAATTAAGGATTTAATTTTAAAATCTCAAAGCTAGGCAGTCTAATTAACCAAATTAGGAAAGAAATAGGAATTTTGTGATTGAATCCATAATCAGTTAGGATTAGGATATTTTACAGGAGAACATATCAGGATAGTTAATTAATTTCAGTAAGTGCTTTATCAAGGAATTTAGCCAAAAAGCCGGTGAGTTGAGAGACCAAACACTTAAATTGAGAGTTTTCATCGCTGCTTGTCAACTGTTATTGCTTGAGTTTTTTAATTTTATTCTGCACATGGAAAATTTGGAAGTGATAAAGGGAAATTTTGTTGATTATAATTGCTCAGTGTCAAAAAGCCAACCTTTGAAATTTTTTTCCAATTTTTGGTAACCCATTTGAGCTTTAATGTTTCTTCTTATGCACCCCAGCCAAAATTAATGTTTGTATCCTATCCCTTACACTTGGGATAGAGAGCAAAGGTGCAGTTGATAAAATGGAAAAAGTGGTTGGTGGCTTGAAAGTGAAGAAATTCAAAGAGCAGGCACAAGAAAGCAAAAGAGGATCACTCCCTCAAAAATTAAAAAGAAAAAGTGAAAGAACATGAATAAAAAGAGGGAGTGAATCATCAAACAAAGAATGAGGCCAGCTGAATGATACAAATCAGGAATGAATTGGAAGAATGGAGAGAAATTTCAAGCTCAAGAAAAATTCAAAGATGCTCTCTATTCCGGTGTTCTCTTTGCATATCCAGAAAACCATGATTTCTTGATAGCCCAGCCTCATTACAACCAAGAAAAGACCTTTTGATCCATGTTGACCATGTGCATGTTTATTAACCAGAAATGACTATCAATTTTAGTTGTTCAATTACTGTGAAAAATTGAGGGAAACACTTACTCGTGAGCATGATAGAATTCCTTGATTTATTCATTTATTGTTTTGGTTACTATCTCTGAAAAAGTTTGAATGATTTTTTGTATCCTGTTCTGATTGAGTTTTGGAAACACGAGTTAATTCTGATTTTCAATCTGATATTTCGAAACTGACAGCTGCCTAGTAAAGAGGTGATGAAATTATTTCCTTACTTAGTGAGAATCTTAACAGGGGATTGAATCCATTTGATTGAAAAAGGTTTTCTTGCTTGAGGACAAGCAAGAAGCTAAGTTGGGGGGGGTATTTGATAAGTGCAAAATATATGATAAATTCTTGTATAATTACTGCACTTATCAAGGGTAAAATAGTAAATTTATTCCCCAAATTACCTCTTTTTAGTAATAAATGCATATTTTGTAATTATTTGATTTGAATTTGAATATGATGCTATTTTGATAGAAAATCTGTTGATTTTGCAGATAAAAGCAAAGGATTTAAATGAAGAAAATAGATAACATCTATTTGAAAAGAGAATCTGCAAGATAGAGATTTAAATGACAGTTGATCAAGATAAAATCAACAATTATTTGGATAAGGATTCTGCAGATTAAATTCTAAATTCAAATTGAAGATCAAATCAGCACAAGATCAAGCTAAAAAGAGGGAATTAAGGAAATCAAAGCAAAAAAGGATAAGATCAGGAAGAGATCAAGCTGAAAAAGAAGAAATCAAGGAAAGTTGGAACGTGAATCACGCTCTACCTGCGCTGAGCGTAGGTGGAGTGCAGCAATAAAATTATTCTCTGGATTCTGCGCTTCATATGCGCTGAGCGCAGGATGAAGCGCAGGAATACGGATTCAGTTTTTCAAATGATTTCAAATCAGATTCCTTCCAGATTTCAGATGGCGTTTCAACCTCTATAAGTAGAACCTTTTGCATAGATCTTAGTAGCTTTTGGAGAGACGACAGAGCAGAGCTAAGGCTAGAGAAAAGTGTGACAGTTTCTCGGTTGGTTTGTAATGGCTACCATGCGTAGCTAAACTCTCTGATATGATTGAACATAGTCGATTCAATCCCCGATTGTATGTGAATTCTCTTTAATATTTATGAATCCCTGTTTTTATGATATCGGTATTTTTATTATGTGCTTAATGCTTAGCTTCCGCCTGTGTGCCGGATTTATAGGTTGGTTTTATAGGGCGCATTCGAAAGGTGGTTTTATAAAATCAATAGCGAGTTTGGGGGAGCCTAGACATAGGGAACTTGAACTCTAATTGGTAAAAATACTCATAGTAGTCACTGTGGACACCAGGGCGAAATGATAATGTTAACAAACCGAAAATAGATCATTAAAGTCGGGGTAATTTGTCGCTTGGGAGAACCCGCATGAATTATTTCTGAGTATTTTATTGCTGTGGAAACCAGGGTAAAATAACATAGTTTGACTAAGGTATCATAACCCTAGATAACATCTATTTGAAAAGAGAATCTGCAAGATAAGGATTTAAATGGCAGTTGATCAAGATAAAATCAACAATTATTTGGATAAGGATTCTGCAGATTAAATTCTAAATTCAAATTGAAGATCAAATCAGCACAAGATCAAGCTAAAAGAGGGAATTAAGGAAATCAAAGCAAAAAAGGATAAGATCAGGAAGAGATCAAGCTGAAAAAGAAGAAATCAAGGAAAGTTGGAACGTGAATCACGCTCTACCTGCGCTGAGCGTAGGTGGAGTGCAGCAATAAAATTATTCTCTGGATTCTGCGCTTCATATGCGCTGAGCGCAGGATGAAGCGCAGGAATACGGATTCAGTTTTTCAAATGATTTCAAATCAGATTCCTTCCAGATTTCAGATGGCGTTTCAACCTCTATAAGTAGAACCTTTTGCATAGATCTTAGTAGCTTTTGCAGAGACGACAGAGCAGAGCTAAGGCTAGAGAAAAGTGTGACAGTTTCTCGGTTGGTTTGTAATGGCTACCATGCGTAGCTAAACTCTCTGATATGATTGAACATAGTCGATTCAATCCCCGATTGTATGTGAATTCTCTTTAATATTTATGAATCCCTGTTTTTATGATATCTGTATTTTTATTATGTGCTTAATGCTTAGCTTCCGCCTGTGTGCCGGATTTATAGGTTGGTTTTATAGGGCGCATTCGAAAGGTGGTTTTATAAAATCAATAGCGAGTTTGGGGGAGCCTAGACATAGGGAACTTGAACTCTAATTGGTAAAAATACTCATAGTAGTCACTGTGGACACCGGGGCGAATTGATAATGTTAACAAACCGAAAATAGATCATTAAAGTCGGGGTAATTTGTCGCTTGGGAGAACCCGCATGAATTATTTCTGAGTATTTTATTGTTGTGGAAACCAGGGTAAAATAACATAGTTTGACTAAGGTATCATAACTACATATTCATAAATATTATTGGGGTTCACATATGAAAGGGGTGCGATGAAACGAAGTTCAATCCTAGTCCAAGTAACTGTCTCTATCTATCTCACTTTAAGTTCAATTTTATTTACTTTTGCAATTCTCAACAATCAACAATCTCATTCTTTTACTTAATAGTTGTGACCACTAATATTTATAAATTGAACTGTTCCCTGTGGATACGATACTTTTACTTACTATTATACTGATGGGATTTTGGTACGCGTGCTTGCCAGAAACCCAACAGAGAAGTTGAAGTTACCAACAAAATCCATCCATACACTTATAAGTTACAATGCCTCAACATGGGAAGCTAGGTAAAAGTTTCTAAACATTGCCTTATGTCTTTTTCAATAGGAAAGAAATATCAAGGTGAAGTATGGTGTGATGTTATTCCTATGGATGCATGGCATCTTCTTCTTGGGAGACCTTGGCAATATGATCGTCGTGTCTTGTATGATGGTCATGCAAATACTTACTCCTTTGTGAAAGATGGAGCGAAGATCAAGTTAGCACCTCTGCCACCCAGTTAATTCAGCCAAAGCAAGAAGGAAACAAAGCCATTGGTGTCTTTGGTTGCCAAGAAACAATTCAAGGTGATGAAAGAGGAAGAACAAGCCTTGAGCCTCGTACTACTACTTGAATCAATTGAGGGTACTATCCTTCAACCAGAAATTGAACAACTGCTCGATAAGTATCTTGATGTGATACCAGAAGAGATTCCGCATGGACTTCCTCCAATGCGAGACATCCAACATGCCATCGACCAGTTGATAGGATGAGTCTATAGGAGCATGCTGAGATCCAACGTCAAGTTGAAGAGCTATTGAGGAAAGGGTTAATCCAAGAAAGTATTAGCCCTTATGTTGTGTCAGCTATTTTAGTACCGAAGAAGGATGGAAGTTGATGAATGTGTGTTGATAGTTGAGCTATTTACAAGATAACCATCAAGTATCGGTTTCCGATACCAAGACTCGATGATATGCTTGATTAGTTAAATTGTGCTGAAATCTTTTCCAAGATTGATCTTCGTAGTGGATATCATCTAATCAGGATTAGGCCAAGAGATGAATGAAAGGTCGCTTTTAAAACCAGAGATGGCCTATACGAGTGGACTGTGATGCCCTTCGGGTTATCAAATGCCCCTAGCACATTCATGCGCCTGATGAATCATGTACTCCGACCCTTCATTGGTAAGTTTGTTATTGTTTAATTTGACGACATTTTGATCTACAACAAAGGCAAAGAGGAACACTTAGAACACCTCCAACAAGTGTTACAGACTCTTCGTGAACAAAAACTTTATGCCAACCAGAAGAAGTGCTCTTTCTTAACCAATGAAGTTATTTATTTTTAGGGACATCATTACTGTCGAAGGAATTCGAGTTGACCCTAAACAAAATTGAAGTTATTAATAGTTGGCCTATTCCAAGATCTATCCATGATGTGAGGAATTTACATGGATTAGCTTCCTTCTACAGAAGGTTCATCAAGAACTTTAGCTCTATTGTTGCCCCACTCACAGATTGCATCAAAGGAGACAAGTTCCAATGGACAGAGCAAGCTTAGAAAGGTTTTGAGGAGTTGAAGAAACGTTTGACTGAAGCACCTGTGTTAGCTCTTCCAAACTTTGACTAAGTGTTCAGAGTTAGTTGTGACGCTTCCAACACTGGGATTGGTGTTGTCCAAAGTCAAGAATGACATCATATAGCGTTTTTAAGTGAGAAACTAAACGATGGAAAACTCAAATACTCCACTTATGACAAGGAGTTCTACGCCATTATTTGTGCACTACAACATTGGAGTCATTACTTGTTGAATAAAGAGTTTATTCTCTACTCCGATCATGAAGCCCTCAAACACTTGAACTCTCAACAAAAGATCAGTCGCAGACATGTTGCTTGGATCGAGTTCTTACAACCTTATTGATGGGTTTCTGGCAAGCGAACCAAAAATCCAGTAGTATAATAGTAAGAAGAGTTATCGTATCCACAGGGAACGGTCAATTTACGTAGACTATGATCTAATTATCAAGGGAAAATAACGGTTTAGAGATATTGTTGCGGAATTGTAAATAACAGATAAAATATTAATGGAATTAGAAAGGAAGAGTTGGAGACACTTTACTTGGATTAGGATTGGACTTCATATCATCACACCCTTTATGTATGTAAAAGCTATCTATTATTTTAGGTTTACTCTATAATATCCTAGACAAACTTTATTGCTAGGACCCTGAGTTACCAGCGGCCTCACACACTCAAAGATAATCCATGCGGGCTCTACCAGGCGACAGACTTACCCTCGGCTTATTTTGCTCTTTTTTAGTCAGTTTGTAAAAGAATTAGTTGATAAACGAGGCCTTATGTTGTAGACGCACCTTCGCTCCAGTACTGTCACTACCATCACTCATCAGGACACACCTATGTTCGGTCCTGGATTCACAATCAACCAACTCTTTGCTATCGGTTTATCAATACCAAGCTTAATGGTCGGATGCCCTTCATTATGGTACTCACACTACCCATCAATCATTAGTAAACACCCTTGTTCAGTCAATGGTTAGCCGAGTATTCTTATTCAATCAGAGAATGAGCATCTTCAGAATCCGCTCCCCCACTCTCAGTCCTAATCAAAACTAACTTAGTTAAGACTAGCCTACAACTCCAGGCGCAAGCGCGGGAATTAGGAATTAAGTACAAAATAAGATTACCAATATTATAGACAGAGAGCACAGAAATAATAATATAGAGTTTACATACACTTCGGGATAGAATCAATTACATCCAATCCTAATGGAGAGTTAACTACAAAAGGTAGCCATACAAACCACCGAAGATGTTGTCACCATCTTCAATCCTTGTGAAGCGCTCCTCCTCTCCTACTCTAAACTTAGCTCTGGTGCATTATCACTGAAATATGACTGTATTACAATAATCGTGCACACCTGATCTGGTGCAAGAGGTTTCTATTTATAGGATAAGGAAAGACAAAGCAATTTGGGGAGAAATCTATCTAAAAACGGCAACAGGGAGTAAATTAGCGTAACCTGCGCTCCAGGCTGCGCTACAGCGCAGGATGGCGCGCAACTTCCAGAGAGTTTGCGCTTCACCCTGCGCTATAGCGCAGGTGAAGCTTCAGAGAGTCTGCGCTTCACCCTACGCTATAGCGCAGGTAGCGTCCTGCAGCTCCAACTTTCTCTTTTTAATCTTGATCTCTCCCTGAGACTGGTTTTGGCAGATTTTTCTTTCCTTGTTTCCCTTTTCTTGATAAAATCCTTGCATTTATTGGGCAATCTTTGATTTATTCGGGAAGCTTATCTGCAGAATCCTTGATTGATTGGCAGTGATCTCCTCATTAATTGTATTATATCTTCTTCAAATCTTTATTAAATGTCTTCAATCAATCTCAAATCTTGCAGATATCTTCCTCCTTTAATGCTATTTATCCTTCAAATCAAATCTTTGCAATATCCTGCAAAAATCAGCAATATTTCTATCAAAATAGCATCAAATTCAAATCTTAGATTAATAAATACAATTTCTCTAATATTTAATAAAAAGGGATTAAACTGGGGCAAAATTACCATTTTATCCTTGATAAGTGAACCAAAAAGTACTCTAATTTATCAACTAATTTTCACTTATCAAAATCCCTCCAACTTAACTTCTTGCTTGTCCTCAAGAAAGAGACCTCTTTGCAATAAAAAATCAATTCTATTCCCAGTGTATTTCTAACAATTAAAACAAATTCAAGTAACTATTCCTCAACTCCTTCCTAAGTAGCAGTCACTTTCCAAACATAAGAAAAACTCAGGATCAAGGGATGTTACCAATCATCAATCAGAATAGAAATACAAACATCAATCAAACTTTCTCAATAATAGCAATTAAAGCAGTAAGTGATAAACCAAGGAAATCTCTCATTCTCACGGGTAAGTGTTTCTCTCAATCTTATTCACCACTGTTGAACAACTAGAATTGATAGTCGTTTCCAAGATCTGAACCTGCAAGCAGTTAATATGGATCAAAAGGTCTTTCTTAGGTTGTAATGAGGCTGGGCTATCAAGAAATCATGAATTTTCTGGATATTCAAGGAACACTTTGAATAGAGAGACTCTTGTGATTGTGCTTGGGACTTCTCTCAATTCACCTGATCATTCTTGAATGGTCACCCTTTTTCAGCTTGGCCTCATTGTTTGAAGAAATTCTCCCCCCAACTTATTCAATTTCCACACTTTTGTGCAAATTTTTTTTCTTTTTATTTTTTTTTCTTTTTTCTTTTTTTTGAATCATAAACAATAACATAGAGAATTTATTTATGGCGGAGTATTCTTCTTTGTGATTTTCTTGTGCCTTTTCTTGACTCTCTGTGACTTTTCACTTCACCAACCTCTTGTCCCATGTTGTTGTGGTGCACCTTGCTCTCTATCCCAAGTGTTAAGGGACATGTTACATTCAATGAATATGGTTAGGGTGCATCAAGGAAATATTCAAGCTCAAATGGGCAGTCAATAAATGGAAACATTTAATCAGGGTTGGCTATTTGGCACTGAACAAAATATTATAATCACAAAATATGCCTTTGTCACTTCCATATCTTCTTCAAGCAAGCAAAAATTCAGAAACTCAAGCAATAACAGTTGACAAGCAGCGGTGAAAAGCTCTCATTCAGTGTTTGGGCTCTCATCTCACCGGTTATTGGCTAAAATTTCCTTGATAAAGCACTTAATGGTTTTAATTAACTATCCTGATAGGTTCTTTTGAGAAGTACTCTAATCCTAACTGATTATGGAATTAATCACAAAACCCCTTTCATCTTTCCTAGTTTGGTTAGTTAAACTACTTAATTACAGAGAATTTGAAAGAGTTACCTTGATTCCTAATTTCCTAAGGTCCTAAAAATTTTAAAAAATATGAAATACAAAACAAAAAAATCCTAATTAATAGAAAAAATAGTAGAAAATAAAAGAAAAACTAAAAGAAAGAAAACACCAGTGTCAATCTTCATCCTCTGTATCCTGTGAGTTCTTGTCCTACTGTTGCTTCCATCCCCCCTGGGAAAATAGGCCTGTCCCCAGGCCACTGCAAGAATATCTGGAACTCTTCAAGCAGCATGCTTGGGTATGGGTCTAGTACTCCTGATTGGTTTGAGGGCAACTGGTCTTTATACTTTGCAGCAGTCTGTGCAATTCATGAAGAACATGGAAGCCATCATTAACCAATTTACACGCATAATTTAAAGAATTAATATTTTCACAACAAAAGTTCAATGCACTTGGTAATGATTTCCTAAAAACAATCATACTCATTAGTTTTGCAAGTATTCAATCAATCCATGGAAAGTGAAAGTTCAAGATTTTTGAAAGAAACAGAGCATAACACCTTCAAATTCAATAACTCACAAAACAAAGAGCATTTCAATTCAGCAAATTGTTCTTCATGTTTCACACAGCCAAAATCACATTCAAGATAGCAATAATCAATAATATTCACAATCCTAAAGTTGCTACCCTAAAGTGCAAATAGAGTAAATGAAGATTTCAATTGGTAACAATTAAGGAAAACATAACTGAAAGTTTCAAAACTGATGGAGGTTTGTGAGTGGAAAGATTGAAAAGAAGAGCTTAGGAAGTAGAGAAACAGCACATGAGAAATAGAAGATTTTTTTTTAAAAAAAAAATTCGTATCTTGCGCTTCACCCTGCGCTACAGCGCAGGTGAAGCGCAGAATACAGTGATTAAAATTGCATATCTGCGCTTTCCTGCGCTACAGCGCAGGTTGAAGCGCAGAAAACAGAATGCAGTTTTGCAATTTTCAGTCACATTTTCTGCTACTTCCTATTTTTCTAAAAATTTTATTTTCCACAAACTTATTCCAATCAATTTTGAAAATTTCCTAAATCCTAAAAAATGAAAAGTCCTAATTAACAGCAAGAAAATAAAACAAAACGAAAATTACTTAAAAACTTTAAAAATCTCTGGGTTGCCTCCCAGAAAGCGCTTGTTTAACGTCTGATAGCTCGACGCCTGTTCCCTCAAGGTGGATGAAACTGAAATATTTTGATGAGCCTGTGAGCTGCACCCTTCCTTTTTCTGGCCTGTAAAACTCCCCATAATCTTGCCTTGGAGCAATCTGTCCTTTTCTTTATTTTTTTTGCTCTCATGTGCATGAGTCTTCTTTTCCTGAAGCTTGAATGATTCACAAATGATTTCTCTCAATTTCTTTGCTTCGGGGGGTTCTTTGATATGAAACACACCTGACCACTTGATCTTTAATCTGGCTCTAGGCTCTGAATTTGATTCTAGCTTGACTTTTCTTCTCTTTGCATTGTCCTGGTCAGTGTGATTGCAGGCCTTTCTTTTTGTGGGGTCTGGAAGGTTCATCACTTGCACCATGCCTTTCTTGATCTTCCTTTAGAGGACTGGTTGGATAAGGCAAGGTCTCTGTTCTTGAAATCATTTCCCTTCCTTCCTCAAGCTTTGATTCACCATCTCCCTGTTCACTTTTTTTCTCATTTTCTTGATCATGTATACCCTCATATGTTGTATTCTCTACCTCCCTTTCATAGCCAACCTCTTCTTCAAGCACCATCTTTTCTGTTTCATCCTCTCCTTTTCTTCTTCTTCTTCTTCTTCTTCTTCTTCTTCTTCTTCTTCTGCTGCACCTTCTTCTTCAGCTTTTCTTTCTTGTGTTTCTTCAAATTCATCTTCTTTATCAGCCAAATCATCATTGATTTCCTCCCCTGTTAATTTAACAATTATGGTGGGACAAAATTCTACGGGGTTGGGTTGAGCGTTTGCTGAGCTCTGTTCTAATTGTTGGTTGGCTATTGCTTCTGCTATCTCTTCACTTGTGGCATCAGGAAACTTTCTCTTCTTATTGAGCAGTTCCAACATGGTGTCAGTGTTTCTTCTTGCTTCTTCTCTTTCCTTCTGAAGTCTTGACTCCCTTTGTTCTACTAGCTGTGCTATCAAAGCGTCATTTTTTCTTCTTGCTTCTTCTCTCTCCTTTTGAAATTGTATATTGCCTTGATGAATTTCTTCGATACTCTTGCAAAATCTTAACTCCCTTTGTTTTTCCATCTATTTTAACAAAGCGTCAGTGCTTCGTCTTCGCTCTTCGCTCTCTTTCTGGAATTGTATATTGCTTTGATTGAATTCTTCCAAAAACTCATAAAATTGTAAGTCTCTTTGTTGATAGGAGGAGTAACTTTGTTGTTGTTGAAAAGAAGGTTGCATATGGAGTGAAACATCATCTTGGTGCCTCCCAAAATTCTGGTTCTGGTAAATTCCCCAATCCTGTGAAAAATTGTTAGAATAATTGTTGTAATTAGAGAAGTTACCTTGAATCGGTGCATGAGAGGAGTAACTTGGTTCTTGCCACCTAACATAATCTCCAAGGGTTCTCCTTGGTTGATTTTGCCATGCATAAGCCATTTAACATTTACTTCACTTGGGGTGGTAGAACAGAGAGTGTTGAGATTGTCTCCTTGAGCTTGTCCCTTCTTCTTCTTGGGTGATCAGAGAGTGTTGAAATTGTCTCCTTGAGCTCTGCCCCTTTTTCTATTACTTGTCTTCTCAAGAGAAATAATCAAGACTCAACAAAATAACAAAAATTAATATATTTTTTTATAATATTTATTTTAAAAAAAAAAATTTTTCAAAATAATAATAATAATAAATAGTAATAATAATAAAAAAAATTTAAGAAAATAATTAAAATTGAATAATTAAAAATAAAATATTTTTGTTTTCTTCTCGACTGCTCCCTTGTCTCCTTTCCTTATTTCTACTTTTGTTCTTCCTTGATGTCCTTCCTATTTCTGCTTCAAATTGTAGTTGATTTGGGGACACCTAGCTTCTCAAAAGCAAACACAAGAAACTTTGAAAAAGGTAAGTGTGGAACAAAATTAATAATAATAGAAAAACTATAAATTTCCTAAAATAATAAAAATTTCCTAAAACAATAAGAATAATAAATAAAAGAAATCCTAAGATAGATATCCTTGATAATTAGACCACCAAGTTCTACACGAATTGGAAACCGTTCCCCGGCAACGGCGCCAAAAATACTTGATGGGTTTCTGGTAAGCGAACCAAAAATCCAGTAGTATAATAGTAAGGAGAGTTATCGTATCCACAGGGAACGGTCAATTTACGTAGACTGTGATCTAATTATCAAGGGAAAACAACGGTTTAGAGATATTGTTGCGGAATTGTAAATAACAGATAAAATATTAATGGAATTAGAAAGGAAGAGTTAGAGACACTTTACCTGGATTAGGATTGGACTTCATATCATCACACCCTTTATGTATGTAAAAACTATCTATTATTTAAGGTTTACTCTATAATATCCTAGACAAACTTTATTGCTAAGACCCCGAGTTACCAGCGGCCTCACACACTCAAAGATAATCCATGCGGGCTCTCCCAGGCGACAGACTTACCCTCGGCTTATTTTGCTCTTTTTTAGTCAATTTGTAAAAGAACTAGTTGATAAATGAGGCCTAATGTTGTAGACACACCTTCGCTCCAGTACTGTCACTACCATCACTCATCAGAATACGCCTATGTTCGGTCCTGGATTCACAATCAACTAACCCGTTGCTATCAGTTTATCAATACCAAGCTTAATGGTCGGATGCCCTTCATTATGGTACTCACACTACCCATCAATCATTAGTAAACACCCTTGTTCAGTCAATGGTTAACCAAGTATTCTTATTCAATCAGAGAATGAGTTTCTTCAGAATCCGCTCCCCCACTCCCAGACCTAATCAAAACAAACTTAGTTAAGACTAGCCTATAACTCCAGGCGCAAGCGCGAGAATTAGGAATTAAGTGCAGAATAAGATTACCAATATTATAGACAGAGAACACAGAAATAATAATATAGAGTTTACATACACTTCGGGATAGAATCAATTACATCCAATCCTAATGGAGAGTTAACTACACAAGGTAGCCATACAAACCACCGAAGATGTTGTCACCATCTTCAATCCTTGTGAAGCGCTCCTCCTCTCCTACTCTAAACTTAGCTCTGGTGCATTATCACTGAAATATGACTGTATTACAATAATCGTGCACACCTGATCTGGTGCAAGAGGTTTCTATTTATAGGATAAGGAAAGACAAAGCAATTTGGGGATAAATCTATCTAAAAACGGCAACAGGGAGTAAATCAGCGTAACCTGCGCTCCAGGCTGCGCTACAGCGCAGGATGGGGTGCAACTTCCAGAGAGTATGCGCTTCACCCTGCGCTATAGCGCAGGTGAAGCGCAAGTAGCGTCCTGCAACTCCAACTTTCTCTTTTAATCTTGATCTCTCCCCGAGACTGGTTTTGGCAGATTTGTCTTTCCTTGTTTCCCTTTTCTTGATAAAATCCTTGCATTTATTGAGCAATCTTTGATTTATTCGGGGAAGCTTGTCTGCAGAATCCTTGATTGATTGGCAGTGATCTCCTCATTAATTTTATTATATCTTCTTCAAATCTTCATTAAATGTCTTCAATCAATCTCAAATCTTGCAGATATCTCCCTCCTTTAATGTTATTTATCCTTCAAATCAAATCTTTGCAATATCCTGCAAAAATCAGCAATATTTCTATCAAAATAGCATCAAATTCAAATCTTAGATTAATAAATACAATTTCTATAATATTTAATAAAAAGGGATTAAACTGGGGAAAAATTACCATTTAATCCTTGATAAGTGAACCAAAAAGTACTCTAATTTATCAACTAATTTTCACTTATCACTTATCCATTCCTACTCAAACATAAGGGGAGAGTTGTATCAAAATGATCCTGATTTTTATAACATCTGGAGTTCTACGGATGTTCAACCATTCTAGCAATACCACATGCACGAAGCATTCTTATTCAGAGACAAAGTATTGTGCATTCCCCAATGTTCATTGAGAGAAGCAATTATTTGGGAAGCTCACGATGGGAGATTAGCAGGTCACTTTGGGAGAGACAAAACTGTGGCCTTAGTCAAAGAAAATTTCTATTGGCCAAAGCTTGAAAGAGATGTGAATAGGCATATCCAAAGATGTCAAATTTGCCACTTGGCCAAAACCAAAAGCCAGAATATAGGTTTATACTTACCTCTGCCAGTTCCAGAAGCACCTTGGGAAGATGTTAGCATGGATTTTGTCCTTGGACTACCGCGAACTCAACGACGGAAAGATTCTATAATGGTATTCGTAGATAGATTCTCGAAGATGGCTCATTTCATTCCTTGTCAGAAGACCAATCATGTTGTTTAAGTTGCAAACTTGTACTTTAAGAAGATTGTTCGTCTTCATGGGATTCCAAAGACCATTACTTCTGACCGATATGTCAAGTTTCTGAGTCATTTCTGGAGAACTCGGTGGAAGATGGGAACTAAGCTACAATTTAGTAGTGCTAGTCACCCCAAACAGATGGGCAAACTGAGGCGATTAACAGGCTTTTGGGAAATTTACTTCGGAGCTTTTGTTGGGAAGAATATAAAGCAGTTGGATCTCATCCTTGCGCAGGTCAAGTTTGCTGACAACAACTCTACTAATCAAGCTACAAGGAAATGTCCATTTCAGATCATCTATCGCAACCGCCCACTCAGTCCACTAGACTTGACACCTTCACTTGATAGTCGTCAGTACAGTGCAGATGCAGAACCAAGATTGAAGAAAATCAAAAAGTTGCATGAACAAGTTTGTGAAAGGATTAAGAAGCAAAACTCAAGGTACAAAGCACAACCTTATAAGCACTGAAGATTGCAAACTTTTAAAGTCAGAGACTTGGTTTGGATTCACTTGCAAAGGAACGATTTCCGAATCAACCAAATGCCAAGTTGTTTGCTAGAGCTGATGGTCCATTCAAAGTTGGGCAGGAGATTAACGATAATGCTAACAAAGTAGAGCGGCCAAGTTTCTGTGGAGTTTCTGCCACTTTTAACGTTGCAGACCTTTCACCATACTTAGACGATGAAGCAGAGTCTGACTCGAGGGAGAGTCTTGTCAAACCCGGGTAGGATGAAACAGAACAAGCCTTTCGGTGCCATGAAACAGAGCATGGCATAAGTTAAATATGATGGCTATATAGTCAAGATTTATGAGCTATACATGCAGCAATAGGTTATAGCCTTTCGGTGCTACTTTTGTACACTTCTATTCAGCTCTCCCATATAAATATGAGAGCATACTAGTGTATTGATCAATCAAATACACTTGAGTTTTCTTATACAAAGTGAGAGTTTTCTCTCGTTTCTTTAGGCTTCTGAGCCACTTTTCCACAAAAGTGGAAATCATCCTGAAATAATGTTACTTTTGGAACTTTGTAACCAAGTCCTTTGAATTTTTTTATCTAATTAGGCTTCTTGGACCAAGAGTATAAAATATTCTTACTTTCGAATTAAATCTTCCATAGATGGTCTTGAGATTTTCTAGTGATAATTTGACTAAGTCTTGAAGGATCATTCTTTATCCATTACCTTCACACTCAATCAAGGATATTAGATATCATTTATTCATCTAATCATTCTTTTATTGTTTTCATCAAAACCACAAGGGATCAAGTCATCATTCAACTTGAGACTTTCACTACTTTTATTTTTCTTTTAATTAGATATAAAAGTGCTCTTCCAAATGTGTTATACAATGAAATTAGTGCAAATCTAAATTAATTTACTTGTTGTGTTTTGAAATAATTATCTTTTTTGTAGTCATTCAAATTTTTAAATAAAAACTAAAAGTCACATTCAAATCAATGAGTGATTCTCTTTTAGTAAGGTGCATTGATGCTCTTTCTTACTATAGTCATTGAATATCGATCAACAAAAGAACTTAAGGGTAAGAATATTGTAAACATGCTACGAGATATGAAAACAATTAAAACAAGGAAAATACAAGAAAAGGGGTTGAATGGATTGAATTGTGTTTTCTAAAAATATTTTGCAAAAATGTTTGAGAAGAAAAGTGATGTTAATGCTTTTGAAAAATGTCAAACTAAGTTTGATGATTTTTAACAATAATTTGAAGTTTTCATACGATGTAACTAACACGAGATTTTATAACTAAAATGGAGATTTTTCACATAAAGACACTTGACCCCTTGATTAGTGAAATAAAGAGATAAACAAAATAAAAAGAGAAGTTTAAGTGTACAAGAATAACACATAAATATGTATCCTAATTCACCCTCTAACCAACTGAGAGCTATGTTTAGTCCTTAACAACCCAATCGAAAATTTTCACTATACAATTGTTTGTTGTCGATTTTGGTATGGCAATTTTTTTTGTTTCACTAAAACCATTTGTGTCGGTTATTTCAGGCATCAGTTGAAGCAACTTGTTGACTTAGGAGTTTGAGTGTTGTCAACAAGTTATACAATCACAATACTTTGTTCACTTATTGGGTGGCTGCTAGCGTGAAGTAATGCAACGGGTGGTTCAGACATGAAGCACCATTTTTTAGTAAAATACTTTTTTAACTATTAGTCTGTAAGTCTTAAAATTGCATAAATAACCCATATTTTTTTATCAGATTAAAAATTAAATAAAACTAATAAAAGATTTGTTTTTCAAAATATGCAGTCAAGTGTGATTAGGGAATCACTTCATTTCATCCTTTGCTTATACATAACAGAACCGTGGCCGCAAACAGGTGGAGGCGAGGTAGCTTTGTGCACGGTGATTCTCCAGTCGCAGCCTCCCCCATCCTCGTCGCGAGCGGCCATCATCCTTGTCGCGTGCGGAAGCAGGGCCACGGTGTCGTTCCTACATCCGTTGTCGTGAAGCCGCTCATCCAACCTCATCCCGTGGCCTGGCGCCATCGCTGAAATCATTGTCGTGCATCGCTATTGCACGTCTTCTGCCGTCGCCGCTGTGTGCCCCATGAGCGGCGCCAAATGGAGGAGGGGTGGAGTGGTTGTGGTGTTTCAGGAGAAAGATATATGTTCTTTGATTTGAAAAATTGAAGTGTTGGATCTGCCGATCTGGACGTAGAAATGCACCTGGGAGAGGAGGAGTTGGTGCGACCTCATGAGCATGACAAGACAAAGCTATGTGCTGGCGACAAAGTCAGCACGGGTTGGCTGGTGATGGCTACAAAGGGAGAAAAATACCTATGTTTGTCTTCAGTTTGCTGTCTATGTTCCTATTTCTTTGATTTCTCTTTGTTTAAGCAATTGTTTATTTTTTGTTCAGATTTTGACCATGGATAACACCCAATGAATTCTACTTTGAGTGTGAAAAAATTAACAAAACCCCAATGAACCTTATATGGTTAATGGCAGTAGAGATGAATGTGCACAAGCCATCCCTTTGAATTCTTCGACCTAACACTGAAACACAAATATCAGATTTTAAACAAATTAACAAACCCCCAATTATTTCTTTTTTGTTTTAAGTTCTGATGGTTGAATCAATCAGTTCTGATGGTTGAATTAATTAAATAAATGCTAATGATTTTTAAGTTTTTGATTAAATTAATTAAAAAAAGTGATGCACAAATATCACTTTCACTGAGACCTCTTTTGCAATATAGCCAAAATTTTATTCAGCTTAAAAGTTATGCTACTCGCATGAATTACCCGTGTGCTGCTTCATGCTAGTCGCCGCCCACTTATTGGGGTGAGGCAAGAACAACTTGTAGAGCACTTCATATAGAAAATAACTAGTAAAGAGATTTAAAAAAATTGCATGAAATGTAAAATGGAATATGGGAATAAATTGATGAAAGAAACATAAAAAGTTAGAAATGGAACAACATAGTAGAAAATGTAAAGTTGCAAGAACAATAAATTTTGTAAAACTAGATTGGTAGAAAAAAGTGAATTGGTTGGCAAATGTAAACTGCAATTGTTTAGAAAATGTAAAACTTCAAGAAAAGAGTAAATGCTTTAGTATAGGAAAGTAAAATTGGCAGGAAAAGTAAAGTTGTAGGATAAATTGAAAGAAAGATCAATTTGCATTATGATAGATAAAAACAGTTTGGAAAGTAAAATTTGCACAAAAGTAAAGGGTGATTAAGTCTCGAGACCGGGGGTTTAGGGTGACTGACTTGGCAAATTGTGCTTCAATCCTTCAACGATTTTTGTTACAATGACTTGAATAATTTATCTCACTCTAACATGGAATCCAATTCTTTATAGACTTTTTACAATGAAATGAATAATTTATCTCACTCTAACATTCTGATGTGTCCACAATTAAACTTAGGTGGCAGCTAAATTAGTAACACATGTTTAGTTTGGGATCAAATCCTTATTAGTTAACCCTAAAATAATTCATAACCCTAAAAAACATACACAGAGATTCTAGAAGAAAAAAAGATAAAAAGGAGGGGGAGCCATGGAGGTCGAGTGACCAAGTAGGTGGTGATTGCATGTGCAGCGGGCTATAACGGTGAGGAAAAAGAGGTGGAGCTTTTTGGTTTATTTTTCTTCTTCTAACACACAAAGATTCTACAAGAAAAAAGGAAAAGAAAGAAAAGGAGGAGGTTCTATGGATATTTGTAGTTGGGATTCCATATTTGGGTTATTTGAGGTTGGGATTTCCACAGAATCACTCTATTTTTTGAAAGTTCTTAATTTTTCCCAAATTATTCCGCCAACAATGGAGGAAAATAGGACAAACTTGATGTAAGAATGATAACTAAACACACACTTATTATTGGCAAGGATGATTTGAAAATAAAAAAAATTGCAGGACCAAAAGTAAAAGTCACTAATTTTATAGAAACTAAAAATATATTTTATAAAAAAAAGATATTATTAGAGTAACTATGATGATATTAATTCCAGATAACCCACCTTCATAGTTTTAATGTGATTATACTCAATTTTTTCAAAGAAAATCTACAAGGATGAAACCAATATAAGTTCAAATATATTTCTAATCTTTAATTATATATTTTTTAAAAACTAATTATATTTAAAATTTTCTTTATTTTTAAATCCTACATTAACAAAATAATATGCTTTTAATCCTTAAAAAGACATTTTTAGTAATTAAACAAGTAAAACTAAAATAGATTATTTTAAAAATACTATATTTTAAAGACTAAAAAGATATTTAATCCTTTTTTTTATTAATAAAGGGGCAAAAGCCTAAAACTACACAGAAATAACTTTAGGGAGCACAGTTCCCCTAAAATCTTCAGCTACAAAGCTAATCAGAGAACTAGGACAAGAAACATAAAACTGACAACCTATAGACATTGATTGTCCTAACTTAGCTAAATGATCAGCTGCCCTATTAGCTTCTCTATAGGTATGGCCCAAAACAACAATCCAATTACCCTGAAGAAGCTTTCTAATATCCCTAACTAAAGGAAAGCAATGGTGAGATGTTGAACAACCATCTCTCACAAGTTGAACAGCTACCTTAGAATCCATCTCCAAATTAGCTTGTGTATATTAAGCTCCTTTGACATTTGAATCCCCAAAAGAGCAGCCCACAACTTAGCTTTTACTGCTGAGCAAATACCCACCTTAGCCGAGAAGCATTTAAGAAAGAGTCCAGTATCATCACACAGAATTCCTCCACAAGTTGTCGTCCCCATGCTGCCTTGGACTGACCCATCCACATTTAATTTATGGTACCCTGTTGGAGGAAATCTCCAGGATATGTAAGCCTCCTCCTTACGCTGTCCATTAAAATTGGAGTGAGGGTCACCAAAGCCATTAATAATCATATGGGCATAGCTAAGAACTCTCCCCGGAAGGTGAAAAGGGAGATCTGACTTCCTGTTAACCACAAAATTATTTTTGTCTAACCATAGCATCCAGATAGCCACTGGGAACACAATTCCCCAATCTAAATTATTTTTCCCAAATAACGGGTTAATAAGATTAGTTTCCAACCAAGCAGTTAAACCTGTGCTGAAGAAAAGTGCCTCATGCTCCATATATATAAGATTTTTCCAAAACTCCTCAGTAGAACAGTCTCACAAGACATGAATCACAGTTTCAGGAGCATCATGACACCGAGTGCAGTTGTTCTCTGTTGACATGTTCCGAATTCTTCTTTCTGCATTACATAGTAACTTGCCAAGCATGACTTTCCAAAGGAAGAGCTTTATTCTTGGCGGTCCAGGCCATTTCCATAATGGCTTCAGAAAATTCGAGTTGTAATCTGAAGGAGAATAATCACTAAGCATCTCATAGGCACTTTTGATGTTGAATGTACCATCAGGACTATGCTTCAACACCAGAGAGTCATCTCCCAATTCTTCCCAGGGCCCTCTAATAGCCATGAGTTCACTAATAATATCTTGAGGAAGGAATTGATGTAACCACTCCATCTTCCATTCACCTTGATCAACATAAAAAGATGTAGGATAATTAACTAATCAGTCCGGGATGACCTGAGTAGCAAACTGCAGCAGGGTTCCGCGCTTTGGTATAAAACAATCATGCCAAAAGCTTACATTATGACCATTCCCAAGGTTCCAGGATGAGTTCTCCACCAGGATGGGCCATAGTTTAACAATAGCTTTCCAAACATGTGACTCATTGCCCCAAGACCGAACTTCAGGCATAGTTAAAACCCCACATTTATACTTGGCCTTTATAATCCTCACCTAGAGAAGGTCTGGTTTGGTCACCAAGTTCCACGCTAATTTGAGCATGAAAGCATCAATTAAAATTTTTAGAGTCTGAAATCCAAGACCCCCATGAGATTTTGGTTTACATATAGTATCCCAAGCAATTAGATGAGTCTTCCTCCTGTCAGCTGTTGATCCCCATATAAAATCTCGGCACAACTTCTCTATGTCATCATAAATGCTGATAGGAATTTTGCAACCTTGCATGATGTACCCAGGAATGGCCATGACTGCACTTTGAGCTAATGTAATCCGGCGTGCAAAGGACAAATATCTCGCCTTCCAGTTTGAGAGCTTTCTCCTAACTTTATCCCCCATGTTTGAGAAATAGCCTTTATCCATTCTACCATGAAACACCGGGAAACCCAAATATCTACCAAGATCTGTAGTGGGTCTCAATGATAAAGCTTAACTAACCTCTGAAATTAAGGAAGGGTTAGCATTAGGAGAAAAATAAATAATGGATTTAGAGGGGTTCACCTGTTGACCAGATTCTGAGCAAAATAAATCCAGAACACTCCTCACTACCATAGCTTGATCTATAGAAGCCTCAGCCACCAAAATAATATCATCAGCAAAAAAGAGACTAGATATTGCAGGACCCCCTCTGCTCACATGAAATGGATGCCAAGAGTTATTACTAACCGCTTCTTCAATGAGGTGGGATAGGCGCTCCATACAGAGAACAAAAAGGTACAGTGATAATGGATCACCTTGACATAAGCCACACGAAGAAGAAAAGTAATCCCGAGGCTTGCTATTCCAATTGATTCTGGAGCTAGTAAGAGAAATGCAGTTGTGTATAACTTTCACTAGGTGGTTCGGGAATCCAGCTGCAATAAGGGCATCTTTAACAAATGACCACCTTAGCATATCATAAGCCTTGGCCATATCCACCTTTAACACCATAAAAGCTTTCTTCCCTTTCAAATTATTCATGGAATGCACAACCTGTTGAGTCTCAAAAATATCATAAGTAAATTATGATGTTTCAAGACAATATAATTCCCAAGTTTTAATGACTAAAAAATTTGGGTTAAAATAATTCATCCTAGATACATATATGTTTTAATGATTTATCTATGATTTCAGCAAGCCACTATGAACTTACAAAAAGACTTAGTGAAGTGTTTCAAACTGTCTGAGGTATTAAGCCTTCTGAAGGATCAACCCGTCTGAAGTGTTGAAGCCGTCTGAAGTGCCCAACCCGTCTGAAGTGTTGAAGCTGTCTGAAGTCTCATTAATGACGTGGCACCTTTACTGAAGTTTTGTGAAGACGTTTTCTGAGTCTCTGCTGCACGTACCTTTTCAAGCATATTTATGGCAAGGTACACAAAGGTCTTTCCTAGTGTTTTTGAAATTCATACACCACTGAGGAAAATCCTGCATCGCAACCTCTGCAACAGCATTTGAAGCAGCTTTTTGGCAGATGCAACCTTGTTTTGTGTCAGAAAGGTCAGGACTCTCAGAAGCATGTCTCACAATGGATTAAATAGCATTTAATGCTATCTCTAAATGGTGGTTTTTCAACGGACTGAAGTCTGGGTATAATTACCCCTCATGAAGACCATCACAAAGAGAGAGACAAACATATACATATAGAGAAGAACAGAGAAGGATTTCATATTCAAGAAAATCAAAGAGAAACAAATCGCTGCTAGTTTTTACTCTGTAAAAACTCTATGATAATATTCTTTGTACACACATTTGTATATCCTGAGAATACCTCAGTTATCTTTGTACATTGTATTTGTTTGAGCTTATAACTGGTTTAGTTTAAAAGCTTAAACTTATCTTTTCTCTGTAAAATCGTTCTAGAGCCTGGAGAGGCTTGGTGTCTAAAGAATACTTGGTTGTAGAGCCTGGAGAGGCTTGGTGTCTAAAGAATACTTGGTTGTAGAGCCTGGAGAGGCTTGGTGTCTAAAGAATACTTGGTTGTAAAGCCTGGAGAGGCTTGGCAGTAAAGAATACTTGGTTTTAGAGCCTGAAGAGGCTTGACTGTAAAAGAATACTTGTAATCTTTGTGAAAGATTAAGAGAAAATCCAAGTGCTAGTTGGCATTGGGACTGGACGTAGCTCACAGTGGTAGTGAGTGAACCAGGATAAATTCCTTGGTTAAGTTTTCTATCCCTTAACTCTTGTCAATTCGTTTATACTAATTTAAGGGAGTTGAAAAGCAATTCTAAATATTTCAAAAGCTAAGAAACCTTTTAAAATATATTTCCAGAAGCTGTCTTAAAAACTTCAGACAGTCCTCAAAAACCTGTCTGAAACAGTTTTATAGTTGTTGTTTTGAAAAAGCTTTCAAAAATATTAAGAAACACTATTCAACCCCCCTTCTAGTGTTTCCCTGTGTTTCTACAGTTGGTATCAGAGCTCAACTCAGGGTTGAGCACCTAACAAGTGTTGAGGATTAAAGATCCAGATGGAAGCTTCCAACAACAACAGGCAATATATCACTGAAGGAGCCTCTATCACAAGACCCCCAACGTTCAATGGTGTGGATTACCACTATTGGAGGGATCGTATGAAGTTGTTCATTGAGAGCAACAACATTGATGTGTGGGATGTAGTCACTGATGGACACTATGTGCCTATGCACAATGGCTTGCCTATACCTAAGGCTGAATGGACCCTGGAGCAGAAGGCTAGAGTCCATATGAATGCCAAAGCCAAGCTCTATCTGATATGTTCTTTGAATAAATCAGAATATGAGAAGGTTCATGGTTGTACATCTGCCAAGGAAATCTGGGATACACTTGCAGCAGCCCATGAAGGGACTGAGACTGTCAAGCAATCCAAGATCAGCATGCTTATACATCAATATGAGATGTTTAAGATGGAAGAAACTGAAACCATTGATCAAATGTTTGGAAGGTTTCAGACCATAACCAATGGACTCAGGTCTTTGGGTAGAACTTATGAATCTGGAGATAATAACAGAAAGATTCTAAGAAGTTTGCCTAAGTCCCGGAGACCCAAAGTTACTGCCATTCAAGAGGCAAGAGATTTGAACTCTCTTAGAATGGAAGAACTGTTGGGATCTCTTAAGGTTCATGAGCTTGAGCTTGGTGAAGATGACAACAAGAAGTCTCTAGCACTAAACTCCAAGGCCAGTCAGCCTAGGCATAGCAAGATGAAGGTTATGCAAGCTGAAGAAACTTCAGAAGCAGATGAAGATTATGGAGATAACTTAGAAGATGATGATCTTGCTCTATTAAGTAGAAAGATCAAAAGAATGCTGCAAAATAGAGGGAATTTCAGAAGAAACCAACCTTCAACCTCTAAAGTAGGTAAGTCAGGTAAAGACTCTCAAAATGACAAGGTTATTTGTTTTGAATGTAAACAACCAGGTCACACGAAGGCAGAATGCCCAAAGCTGAAGAAGAATACCTTCAAAAAGAAGAAGTTCTTCAAGAAAAAGAAAGGTCTGATGGGTACATGGGAGGAACTTGATGAGTCCACTTCAGAAGAAGAGGAGGACACTTCAGAAGAGGCCAACCTATGTCTCATGGCCAGCCTGCCCTCATCAGACAGCTCTGAAGAAGAGGTATTTCCCTTAACTCTTCAAGAGATGTATGATGACCTGATGGAAAGTTACAAGGAGCTCTTCCAAGAGTATAAGAATCTATCCAAAGCTCACACAGAAATGTGTAGTAAATATGAAGCTATTGAGATAGAAAATATTATGCTCAAGGAAAAGATTCTTGTGTCTGAAGTCAGCAGTTCACAATCTGTGTCTGAAGAAAATAAAAAACTTCAGAAACAAGTTGAGGAACTGACAAAAGACTTGGCTAAATTTGTCAAAGGAACTGATAATCTTAACAGATTACTTGGCAATCAAAGTCATTCCCTTGACAAAAGTGGTTTAGGCTTTTGTGATCATGATGTTTCTGAACCTCATATTTTCAATGACGATAAAGGCAAAAAGAAAGTTATTGGGTGTTCTCACTGTGGCAAAGCTGGACACAATGTGGCTCAGTGCAAACACAAAGGGAGACCTAAACCCAAGTCTAACAAGAAAGGACCGAAAAGAATATGGGTACCTAAGAACTTGATTATTCCTGTTGCAGATGTGTTTAACAGGACAAAGGAAACCCCACAAATGGTACCTGGACAGTGGCTGCTCGAGACACATGACAGGAGAAAGGTCTTTGCTCCAAAACCTTAGACCCAGAGCAGGAGGAGTGGTCACCTTTGGTGGAAATCAGCAAGGGAAGATCACTGGTATAGGGACTGTAGGTATGACTCCTCTATCCCTTATTAAGAATGTTCTCCTAGTAAAAGGACTTCAACACAATCTATTGAGCATAAGTCAATTGTGTGACAGTGGATATGTGGTTTCCTTCACTAAGGAAGGATGTATAGTCAAAGACTCTCATGATCAAATCCTTTTTACTGCTAAGAGGCACAATAATGTGTACAAAATTGATCTAGAGGAGTTAGCAAGTCAAAATGTAAAATGTTTTGTCTCTGTTGAAGATGAAAAACAGATTTGGCATCAAAGACTAGGGCATGCCAGCTTGAGATTAATCTCAAGGTTAGCAAAACACAACCTTGTTAAAGGTTTTCCCAAGCTTTCATACAAATCTGATATTTTATGTGAAAGTTGTCTGAAAGGGAAACAAACAAGACACTCATTTAAGAGTAAGGATGTTGTTTCTACTAGCAGACCATTAGAACTTTTACACATTGACTTGTTTGGTCCTATTAGAACAGAAAACATTAGTGGTAAGAAATATGGTTTGGTCATTGTTGATGACTATTCTAGATATACATGGGTAATATTCCTTAGAAGCAAGGATGAGACCTTTAAGAATTTCACAATATTCTGCAAGAAGGTACAGAATGAAAAAGGATTTTGTATATCCGTCATTAGAAGTGATCATGGTGGAGAGTTTGAGAATGCAAACTTTCAGCTGTTCTGTGATGAGAATGGGATCTCACACAATTTCTCTGTGGCTAGAACACCTCAACAAAATGGGGTTGTTGAGAGAAAGAACAGAAGTTTGCAAGAGATGGGAAGAACCATGCTCAACTCATGCAGTCTATCAAGGACCTTCTGGGCAGAGGCTATTAACATAGCCTGCTACCTCCAAAACAGAATATTGGTAAGACCAATTCTGAAAAGGACTCCCTATGAGTTGTGGAAAGGAAGAAAACCCAACATATCATATTTCCATCCCTTTGGCTGTGAGTGTTTTATACTTAACACAAAGGATGATCTTGGAAAATTTGATGCAAAGTCTGATAAAGAATTTTTCATAGAATATTCTCAAACATCAAAAGCCTATAGAGTTTATAACTCTAGAACTTTAATCGAAGAAGAATCAATCCATGTTAAATTCAATGACATGAAAGAGACTGATAGGGAACTATCAGATCTAGAAGATGATTTTGCAGGAATGGAGCTAAACACACACAACATCACCAAGGATGAACAGGTGTCTGAAGATCTATCAGAACCCCTTCAGACAAATGTTGAGTCTCAGACTGACTTAGTATCACCTCTCAAACCTGACTGGAGATACAAGTCACATCATCCTAAAGAGCAAATCATTGGCAGTACTTCAGAAGGAGTTAATACAAGATCAAAATTCAAGAATCTGAATTCTCTTGCTCTCTTGTCTGAAATCGAGCCAAAGAACATTGATGAAGCTCTGCATGATGAAGGGTGGATCCTAGCCATGCAAGAGGAGCTGAATCAATTTGCTAGGAGTGATGTCTGGACCCTTGTTCCTAAACCCCATGGGAAAACAATTATTGGAACCAAATGGGTGTTCAGAAATAAGTTGTCTGAAGAAGGAAAAGTGGTCAGAAACAAGGCAAGATTGGTGGCTCAAGGGTACAATCAACAAGAAGGCATTGACTTTACTGAAACATTTGCCCCTGTTGCCAGGTTAGAAGGAATTAGAATTCTTCTTTCTTATGCTATAAATAATGACATCAAACTATATCAAATGGATGTCAAAAGTGCTTTTCACAATGGATTCATTGAAGAAGAAGTTTTTGTTAGACAACCCCCTGGTTTTGAGGATGTTGCTTTTCCTGATCATGTTTTCAAACTGAAAAAGGCTCTTTATAGTCTGAAACAAGCCCCAAGAGCTTGGTATGACAGATTGAGCAGTTTTCTTATCAAAAATGGTTTTGAAAGAGGAAAAGTAGATACAACACTTTTTAGAAAACAGTCTAACAAAAATCTTATGCTTGTCCAGATATATGTTGATGACATTATATTTGGTTCAACTGATTCTTCACTATGCAAAGAGTTTTATGAGTTAATGCAATCAGAGTTTGAAATGAGTTTAATGGGTGAACTAAAATTTTTCTTAGGACTTCAGATTAAGCAAGATTCTAATTGTATATGGATCCATCAAGAGAAATATACAAAAGAAATGCTTAAGAAGTTCAATTTAAGTGATTGCAAACCCATATCAACTCCTATGCATCCCTCTTCATCTTTAAGTAAGGATGAAAATGAAGAACCAGTTAATCAAACTTTGTATAGAGGAATGATTGGCTCTTTATTGTATCTAACAGCAAGCAGACCTGACATTATGTTCAGTGTATGTCTTTGTGCTAGATTTCAATCAGATCCAAGAACTACTCATTACAAAGTTGTCAAGAGAATTTTTAGATATCTTAAAGGTACTACTAATCTTGGTCTATGCTATAAGAAAGACAAGGATTGCAGGTTAATAGGATACTGTGATGCTGACTTTGCTGGAGATAAAATAGAAAGAAAGAGTACCAGTGGAGGATGTCACTTCTTTGGAAGCAACATGATCAGCTGGTCAAGCAAAAGGCAAAGCACCATTGCATTATCAATAGCAGAAGCAGAATACATCTCAGCAGCCAGTTGTTGTTCACAACTGCTATGGGTGAAGTATCAGCTTGAAGATTTTAACATTCCTATATCTGTTATACCTGTGTTGTGTGATAATACAAGTGCCATTAATTTGTCTAAGAATCCTATTCAACATTCTAGGGCTAAACATATAGAAATCAAACATCATTTCATTAGAGACTATGTTCAGAAAGGTGTTTTTGATATAAAGTTCATTGAAACAGAGCATCAATGGGCAGATATATTCACAAAACCCCTGGCTGAAGATAGATTTAAGTTCATATGCAATAACTTGAACATACATGCATTTTCTAATTGATTTTGTATGTTGTATGAAAAAGAGCATCTGAAATCTCAGGGTGTCTGAAATTGTGACATGTCTGAAATTTTAGGGTATCTGAAATTTTATATGTGTATCTGAAATTTCTCACTTGTCTGATATAACTTAATGACGTCGCTATCTGAGACGGTTAAAATACATTTATTTTGTCTCTTCCACTTCGCACGTTACCCAACGTCTGCGCAGCCAGTACATGCCATCATTACATCATGGGTCTATAAATGCAGGAGTTAGTGTGTTGAAGAAGCCTTACACTTTCTCTCAGCTTCTGTTTAAACTTCTTCATCTCTCTCGCAACCGTTTTCATATCAAGCTTTCTCTGCAACTTCAATGGCACCAAAGAAGTCTTCAAGTTCAGGTGGAAATGTGGTTAGATCCAAAGGTGTGGACCTTGAGGATCTTCGTAACCTTGGGATGGACTTGTTTGAGGAGTTTGATGTTGTGGGCTGGACGCCATTCTTTGACAAAGTTTACTGTTCGTGGCATGAGCAGAGTGTGATTGACTTCTGGGCATCAGCAAGAGGAATCCCTAACTCCAAAGGGATATATGAAAGCATCAGGGCTAATGTTCTGGGTGTTCCTGTGTTCGTGGATGAAGGTATTTTGTCTACTGTCACTGATGTAAAGGCAGAAGGAGCATCTTTCTCTCCTGGATGGGAGCAGAAGAATGGTGGTCAGAAGAAATTTACCAAGATGCTGTATGGAACTGAAGTCCCTGAAAGTCCCGATTCCAAATTCATGTTAGATAAGGTGAGAGTACTCCACTCCATCTTAGGGTGCTCCATAATCCCTAAGAGTGGGAGCAGAAATCATGTGTCTGAACTAGAAAGATTCTGCTTGATCCATCTGCTGCAGAAGGAGAAGATGAATCTTCCAAGCATCCTTATGTTTCACATGCAGAAGAAGATCAGAGATTCAGGTGCAAATCTTCCCCACAATCTGCTCATAACCAAAGTACTCTTACACTTCAAAGTGCCTATTGTGAGGTTGTATGATCACAAAGGCCCTAATTTCTTTGGTGAAGCAAATCTTAAGAGCATGAATCTAAAGAATGCTCTAGTACCAAGACCTCCATCTCCTACTCTGAAGTAGAGTATGTTACTGGAGAAGGCATCAAGGAGGAAAAGCACCATTGAGATACTGGAAAGAGAGCTGCAGGGAGACATCAGAAACGAGGAGTTCAAAGGCTCTAAGCCTTCCCTTCAACCAAAGCTACGGATGTTACCAGTAAGAAGTGCAGAAAAGTGTCTGCAACAAACCCTAACTTGCACTCTAAGACAACTGAACCTGTTCAGAAGGCTTTGCCAAAGTCATCTGAAATTGTGGGTCAAGGGTCTGAAATTGCAAGGCCCTTAAGCCTACTTCAGACAAAGAAGGAAAGGCTTATGAGGATAGGATTGTTGTTGCTGATGCTATAGCAGCATCACCTTTGGCTACTTGCCCCTCTGATCCAGAACTAATCCAAGTGGTTGCCATAGCTACTGCTTTGGATCAAGAGGAGCTGGAACAAAAAGAAGAACAAGAGAAGTCTGATCATGCACTTGCTGTGGCTGCTCAACTTGCCTTAGCTGATGATGAAAGGCAAGAAACCTTGGCTCAAGGTTCTAAGAAAGAAGAAGATCCAGTGTTGTTCAGAGGAGGAAGAAGAGAAGTAGACTTCTTGAGGTGGCTCCTGAACCTACTACTAGGGTTACAAGAAGTGTGACTAATCAACAAGAAGCTGTGGAGATGGCTGACAAGTACCAGAAGTTTGTCACAGCCAATCTATTTTTCAAAAAACGTAGAGAATCCAAGCAAGCTGAAAGAGAAAACCAGCAAGTGTTTGAACCTGAAAAGGCTAAGACTCCAGTAAAGAGGCTTAGAGTCAAGTTTGACAATGTGACCCCTTCACCACCCTCTTCACCTGAAAAGAGGCCTGCTGAAAAACAAGAAAAAGAAATAGAGGTTGATGATCAACCTATGGTTACTGAAGAAGAACCTGCACCAACATCACCATCATCTCCTCCATCACCCCCATCATCACCATCATCTTCATCATCTTCAGAGTCAGCTCAATCTGAAGAACCTGTTGTGGAGATTCAGCAAGGATCAAGTTCCAAGGTATGGAAAGGGAGTATGTTGCCTGAACACATTAGGCTTGGACCCAAAAGTAGGGATTTCTTCACAGAACCCACTTTTGATCCTTATGCATTCCCCTTCACTGATCATCAGTATGAGGAAGAAGCTGAAGTGCCCCATAAGAGGTATGAAGGACCTTTCTTTGAAAGGGAAAGGGTTCCTAAGTTCCCAAACCTCTATGAAGAGTTGTTGTACTTCAAAGATGCACCTCCCATCTCTCTGCATCAAGGTTTGATCAAGCACACTGCTGAAGCTGAAAGAGATAAGTACAAGGGAAACTTTAATCAGCAGTACTCAGGACAGTTAGAGAAGATCAGAAAGGGTGTGGTACCACCTTCTCATAAGTGGGCTCCACTCAATCCTTTCTCTAATAAAGACTGTCTGAAATTATCCAATGAAGACTGGAGCTTTGCTAGGCAGCTGTATACAGAAGGAGAGCTGTTTGAAAGAGACTGTCTCAAGGGCATAGGTATGAGAGGTTACAAGCCTCCTAGGACTTTCTCAATCAGGCCAACCACCAAAATTCTGGTGCAACCTGATAGGATTGTGCCTAGGTATCCTTTGAAGGAGGGTTCTGAAGATAAGTTTAAAGAACCTAAAGTTTACTCAGCCCCCTTCAAGCCTTTGACTCCAAGGGAGTGGAGAGAGCTTCCTGCCAATATAAAGAAGCAAGGAGGAGGCATGGATCACAGTCTCAGAGACAGAGTTTGGGCTTCGTATTGGAAGATAAGAGAGGATGTTGGATCCTCTTCTGGGTCATCTGGACCTGATGAAGATTCACTAGTTGGTCATGGGAAGCACCTCAATGTGCAGTATATGTTTATCAGACAACCCTTTCCCCCTCTGACTGCACCATTTCATGAAAAATGGGAGTTATTAAACCCCATTGGCACCTTCTTTCATCCTGTCTATCATCCTCATGAGTATGGGTTGTTTCCAGGTTTTGGAGTGCTGCGATTTGTATGTAGGTACATTCAAATCATCTTCTATGAATCAGATCCTGATCCTGAGGAAGAAAATAGAAGGCTAAGGATGAAGATAAAGAAGCTGGAGAAGCAGAATGTAGACCTTGTTGTTAAGCAAGACCAAATCCTTCAAGAGCAACAGCAGATTAAATATGGCCAAGAGGATATGAAGACTGCTCTTCTTTCTCAGATTGACAAAGCCAAAGATGAGCTGATTTCTTTCTTGAAGGAAGCTTTGCTGAAGAGAGATGGATAGTCTATGATGTGTAGCCATGTTTCTTAGTTCATTTCCTTCAAGTGTTTAAATTTCTGTTTGTGTGAACTATTTGTTGTAATCTATTAGTTTTTACTCATGAATGTTGTGCTTTATTGTCTGAGTTTGCTGTTATCCTTCATGTTTTTGTTGTGATTTATTGTCTGAGTTTGTTGTTGTTGTGCTCTGGAAACCCTTTTGATTGATGACAAAAGGGGGAGTATAAAAAACTAACAAAATCTGAATCTGAAGTGATGACAGGACTCAGGGGGAGCATATAAGAAACTGATAAAACTGAAAAGAGTAAATCAGTTTGAGTCTGAATTTGAAGTGATTACAGGACTCAGGGGGAGCATATAAGAAACTGATAAAACTGAAAAGAGTAAATCAGTTTGAGTCTGAATCTGAAGAGGGAGTTATCATTTTTTTTATTAAAAACTCCTTTCAGATTTGTATATTTTTAAGCAAATTTTTCATCATTAAAAAGGGGGAGAATGTTGAGTCTCAAAAATATCATAAGTAAATTATGATGTTTCAAAACAATATAATTCCCAAGTTTTAATGACTAACAAATTTGGGTTAAAATAATTCATCCTAGATACATATATGTTTTAATGATTTATCTATGATTTCAGCAAGCCACTATGAACTTACAAAAAGACTTTGTGAAGTGTTTCAAACTGTCTGAGGTATTAAGCCTTCTGAAGGATCAACCCGTCTGAAGTGTTGAAGCCGTCTGAAGTGCCCAAACCCGTCTGAAGTGTTGAAGCTGTCTGAAGTCTCATTAATAACGCGGCACCTTTGCTGAAGTTTTGTGAAGACGTTTTCTGAGTCTCTGCTGCACGTACCTTTTCAAGCATATTTATGGCAAGGTACACAGAGGTCTTTCCTGGTGTTTTTGAAATTCATACACCACTGAGGAAATTCCTGCATCGCAGCCTCTGCAATAGCATTTGAAGCAGTTTTTTGGCAGATACAACCTTGTTCTGTGTCAGAAAGGTCAGGACTCTCAGAAGCATGTCTCACAACGGATTAAATAGCATTTAATGCTATCTCTAAATGGTGGTTTTTCAACGGACTGAATTCTGGGTATAAATACCCCTCATGAAGACCATCACAAAGAGAGAGACATACATATACATATAGAGAAGAACAAAGAAGGATTTCATATTCAAGAAAATCAAAGAGAGACAAATCGCTGCTAGTTTTTACTCTATAAAAACTCTCTGATAATATTCTTTGTACACACATTCGTATATCCTGAGAATACCTCAGTTATCTTTGTACATTGTATTTATTTGAGCTTATAATTGGTTTAGTTTAAAAGCTTAAACTTATCTTTTCTCTGTAAAATCGTTCTAGAGCCTGGAGAGGCTTGGTGTCTAAAGAATACGTGGTTGTAGAGCCTGGAGAGGCTTGGTGTCTAAAGAATACTTGGTTGTAGAGCCTGGAGAGGCTTGGTGTCTAAAGAATACTTGGTTGTAGAGCCTGGAGAGGCTTGGTGTCTAAAGAATACTTGGTTGTAGAGCCTGGAAAGGCTTGGCAGTAAAGAATACTTGGTTTTAGAGCCTGAAGAGGCTTGACTGTAAAAGAATACTTGTAATCTTTGTGAAAGATTAAGAGAAAATCCAAGTGCTAGTTGGCATTGGGACTGGACGTAGCTCACAGTGGTAGTGAGTGAACCAGGATAAATTCCTTGGTTAAGTTTTCTATCCCTTAACTCTTGTCAATTCGTTTATACTAATTTAAGGGAGTTGAAAAGCAATTCTAAATATTTCAAAAGCTAAGAAACCTTTTAAAATATATTTCCAGAAACTGTCTTAAAAACTTCAGACAGTCCTCAAAAACCTGTCTGAAACAGTTTTATACTTGTTGTTTTGAAAAAGCTTTCAAAAATATTAAGAAACACTATTCAACCCCCCTTCTAGTGTTTCCCTGTGTTTCTACACAACCTCCTGTAATGCAATAACATTATCTATCCTCTGCCTCCCTTTTACAAAAGCACATTGAGAAGGGCCTATAAGTTTGGGCATCCATTCCTGAATACGGTTGGCAATTAGCTTAGTTAATACTATGTAGCTAACATTGCACAACGATATAGGACGGAAGTGAGATGGAAGCTCAGGCTTATCTTGTTTAGGAATCAAGGATATATTAGTATTGTTTGCATCCTTAATCCTAATGGGATTTTGCCACATATCCACAATCAGATTCAGGAGAGATGGAGAAATAATATCCCATCATTAGCAGAATTTTTGTGCCCATCATTTGCAAGCAGTTTACTCGCACCATCCCTTAATGCATGATCCTCGGGATATGACTCATCCCTGTTAGCCGAAAATTGCGCTCCTTCAACAATCTGAGTTTGGCTCGCTTCCGGTGAAGAAACAGCTCCCGCCGGTGGAGCAACTTCCGAACAAAATTCCTGTTTATGACCATATTTGCCAACACCAAAACAAATTTGATGAAGACCTTCGTATTCAACAGGGAAAGTACTCCCAAGTGAATTAAAATAAGGAACCAATTTTTTACGAAGATCATTTTCTATGCAAATGCGAGCAAAGCGACCCCTGGAATGCAGAGAAGTAGTTTCATCTATCTTCAACATAGTGCCCAACTGCCCTCCAGCCCTTCACAGAAAATGATTATTATAAAGTTCCACCGGTAGGTTAGGGATACGAACCCACACAGCTATCCTTCTGAATTCTGCATCAACTGGTTTGAACATAGGCCTTCATCTCTGGACTAGGAGGTAATGGTTCGCAATCATCCATGGCCCCTCAAAGAGGGCATGTTTATAGTCTCCCTCATTGGAGAAGCGAACCAGATAAAAATCTTCATTTAGATCAAGGACCCTGACATCACCCTTACGAGCCCAAAGAGACTTAATCCGCTGAGACATGATCTTCATTCCTAAACGCTTTCCCAAAAGCTTCACAATCAGTGAATATTTCCAAGGTTTACACCAAGACTCATATTCCTCCAGTCCCACCTTGACAGTTGGATTCGGGTTAAACTCAACCTGACCACCCTCAGAATCTGCATTAGTGTCCTTTCCAGGGAATAGCTCCTCTGTAACTAAATCAATAATCTCCTCTGGGGAAAACAAGGTTCCTTCTGACTCAAGAACCTTATCTCTGAAAGAAGGTTTACTTGAGATTTGAACGTTATCACTCCCTGTATCTGACCTTGGCCACTCAACATCCATGGTTTCATGCGAGCTAGGGGTGGAAACAGGTCAGGCCAGGCCAGGCTTTGACAGGCCTGAGCCTGGCCTGACTCCCAATTCTTAAGCCTGAGTCTGGCCTGTTACCTGTTACAGGTTTTTTTATAAGGCCTTGGCCTGGCCTGCGAAAAAGTCTGACCTGGCCTGTAAGCCTGTTTAGAAGCCTGTTTTATAACAAGGCCTACAAACAGGCCAACAGGCTTATAAGCATATGCAGGCCAACAGACCTTTTAAGCAGTTTTTTATATAATTAATTTAATATATTCTAATTTTTTACTATATTATAAATTTTTTAATTATATTTATAGTTATTTATATAATTAATTTAATATATTATATATTATTATATTAAACAAGCCGGTCTGTTAAGCCTAATAGGCTTTTTAATAGGCCTGAAGCCTGGCCTATTTAACTAAATAGGCCTTTTAACAAGCCTTGATCTGACCTTTTTAATAAACGAGTCAGGCCAGGTCAGACCATAAACAGGTCAGGCCGTAGGCCCCTGACAGGCCGGCTGGCCTATTCCCACCCCTAATGCGAGCCATCTTTAACTTTCTTCGTACTTCTATTCATAAGATCATCCTCCTCCACAGAACGGCGATGGGGATCACCATCCTCACCAAGAGCCATTTGCTTATAAGGTCTTCAGCTTTAATTGGCAATAATTTCTTTATTTAATCCTTTTAAAAGTAAAAAAAAAATGAAAAAGGCATAACATCTTGTCCTCGTTTTACACCGGTGACATCTATCTATATAAATAGGCGATGCTCTACATGCATTTATGTTAAAAAAATAAAATGATTTTAAATTTTTGTCTCATTTAACCATGGTTTTAAAACTTGAATTGGACTGATCGATTTGACTTATTTACCGTCAAGTGTCTAGTCTATTAAAAAAAAAATTGTCTGGTTTCAGAGCTGATAAAAATTAATCAAATTCAAAAAAAAAAAAAAATAATTGGTGAAAACCAATATCGAAAACCCTGTTTGAACCTGTCATTAAAAAATTTTCAATTTTCCATTTTTAATATTTTTATTTATTTTAAAACATTTCAGATAAATAAAGATAAGTATTTAAAAAATATACATAAATATCTATTATTTAGTCAATCATTATTGATGTCTTATAAAACATAATAAAAACCTCTATTAATTTATATTTTGTATTACTTAATTACTTTAAAATATCATATATATATATAATATTATAAATATATATTTAATTTATTTTCTATAATATTATGAATATATATTTAATTTATTTTCAGTTTGACCATGATTGAACCAATCATCTTATCATCTATATGTTGGTGCTTTGACCAATTAAATTCACAATCCGGTTAACATTGAACTAACATGTTCTTCCATCTAGCTGGAGTTTCAAATTCTATAGGAGCACACCTTGAAATCTTGCCTTTGCCGGAGGGAGAGAGAAAGCTAAAACTGGTAATACACTTTCTAAAAGTAGTTTTTGGGTAATTTCATCTTAAAAGTAGGATGTAGATCCGCATATTGTGGAAATTTCCGATTAATCTGTTCTTACAGAACAGTATAATTTCGGAAGGACAATGTGTTTGCAGGAAAATCTAAACTGCAGTTATATTCTAAAGCTGCTCAAAGTCATCATGTACCAAATCCTAGTCAAACAAGACCACTGTGTTCATTTTCTTATGTACATCATTTGATTTTCCTCCACCCTTAATTCAAAAACCCAAGTCAGTTGTGACAGTAATCTCCGCCACATTACTTATGTCCTCAGCTGACAGTAATCTCCTCCACATTACTTATGTCCTCAGTGTACTGAGCTTTCGGCTCTAAATCAATGAACTGGTTTGATTTACTAGCTAAGTGGGAAATGCTAACCCTCCCTTGCCGCTTAACATAATCAGCAACAGCTTTCATTTCTTCTTGTGAGATGTAAATAAACTTTCCCCTATCATCCATGACACCCGAAAGCCGACCTGATGCATAAATAAATTCATAATTATATCGATTCAGCAGGGCTAGACAATATGTAACATATTGTAGTCTTAAAAAGGCCAACAACATTTCAAGGTTGTAACTATATATTGCATTTTACAAAAATGATCATGATAGTCCTGGCAAAAACATTGATCTCTTCAGCAGTGTTGGATTGAGAAACAAAATGAAATTTCTGTTTTGGAGAAATAAGCAAAACATAACAAGCAGCAGCAGTGCTAATTTTAAACTTTGCCAAGTAACAACTAGAGGTTGTGTGCATACAACAGATGCTTCATTTCTATTATTTTCCTAGGATTTAAAAGTTCTCCTTCTCTAAAGAAAAAAATGTAGTTATACTGACTTTTGAGAGGAAAAAAATTATAGAATTCAATTATTGTAGAAATGCCTTCAAAAGAAACAATGTCACGATAACGTACTAAGGTAATATAACTTCTTTCAGGATGCAGAATATTAATTTAAGATGTCAAACCTGAAGGAACCAATAACAGAATTAAAGTAAAATGGATGATTTGAACTCACAACATAATGTACGCACGTTGATTGCACAAAGTGAAGAAAAAAAACTCTGATGGTTTTAAAAATTAAAAAATAAGAAAAAATGGAACTTTGGAGATTGAGTAACATAATCCTTAGAGTCGGTGTTTACTAACAACATTATTTCTAGTCATTCATTGTAGGAAGGTTCTAATATAAAGGCAGCCAATGAGTACTTGTGACAATCAGGTGTAACAGTATAAAAGTTATTAGGCT
Organism: Sesbania bispinosa; assembly: GCA_026901365.1. Taxonomy (NCBI): domain Eukaryota; kingdom Viridiplantae; phylum Streptophyta; class Magnoliopsida; order Fabales; family Fabaceae; genus Sesbania; species Sesbania bispinosa. Next base: position 424,211 of record QLOH01000507.1, on the reverse strand, counting down.
TCTAACATTAGTCAAATATTTCTTCCACTTATTGAAGCCCTTTTCAATGATTTGGCTATTTAATATGGTAAATTGGCTACATATGAGTTCAAAAGTGGGCATTGGTGATGAAGAAGACAAAAACTGAAGAAGACAAATAAAACAGGAAAGGTAATAGATACTTCTTTTGATGGATGAAAATTTAAAAAGAAATGCTCTTACCCATACTTTCCAGAGATGTGATGCGATTGATACATTCCTGCATCAGTTTAAGGTGTCATAAAAAAGGAAGTCCTTTGACGAAACAACTATCACTCAGATATAACAAAATGATTCATACTTAAATATGTTGATATATAGTCCCAGACAAAGTATAAATAGGGCTTCACTTACATTAGAAAAGGATCTGACAAGCTGGTTTAACACTCATAAAATTATAAAGTAAATACAATTTAAAATAAAAAGTGGAACTGTAATTCAACTTAAAATACCTGTATCTCTTCTCCAAAAGGGAACAGGATTTTTTATTTTTTGATGACTTTCATTGGAGGGAGGGAGTGGTGTGTATTAATGTAATTTAAAGTACTTAATAAGGAATATAATTAGTAACTAAGAAAGTGCATTGGGATTATTAGTTACTTGAGTGCATCCAAATTAAAGGGCAAAAGACATATTGTAGTTGCAGTATAAGTATAAATAGAAATATACGACCACCCACAATTTGAGCCTTTAGTAGAATACTATGTTCTCTGCCTCACATCTCCTTCATTTTCACTTTGTCTTTGTCTCAAACTATTTTTTCTCTGACATGATATCATACTGGTATCATCTATCTTGAATCCTAGGTTCTCACTAGCTTCCCTTACAAAATATTTAAAAAGAATTAGGAAAAAAAAACAAAATCAGTGGCCCAATTGGTAGGCTTATCTTTCTAACTATACTTCCATTCAATTGCTTTTGGGAACAGAAATTAGATTGTAAGAATTTGGTGATGAGTGATCCAAGTAGTCAGTGGCTTATGGAGTATAAGAGTCATTAGGCAGTACTATTCACGCGTATTAGTATCAACGGGTATAGGATCAGCTTGGGTATACAATTAATCCAAGTCATTACTACAATACTATGTTCTCTCTGTTACATCTCCCTTAGTTTGTTTTGCCTTTCTCTTTCTCTCTTAACATGCATGTTTTCTTTCAACACCACTAGAGATTTCGCCAACTATAAAGTAGAAAAATCAAATTACATACAAAACATCTTATACATAAACCATAAAGCATACTAGCACAGGTGAATATATTATGTTACACTCCTAACATAAAACATTTAGCAACAACTGATACAAGAAAAAATGAAATGGTAACAGAGAATAGGAAATAGATAGGATGATTCAGATAAAGGAAGAGAATAGGAAAGAATACCTGTGTACGCAATTTAAATTCTGCAGCGAGATCTTCTAAGGGAACACATTTGTGCTTCTTAAGAATTACAAAAAAAATCAAGTCTAAATTAGAATGGTTATAAAAACTCTCTGAAGGTGGAAATGATTACCCTAGCTAATTGGTATTAGCAACCTACAGAAATATATAAATTTTGGCAAATTTACTAAGGAGAAATCAAGGGAAGTAAGAATGTAGCAAGTACAAAAACAGAGAATAACCTTTATATATTCAACAAAATTGGCTAGCAAGTCTTCAGTATTATCCTGCTCTTCTTCAAGGGTACCTTCATCGTCAACTGAAAATTCACCTTTCCACTTCTCAAACTCCAATGCAGCAGCTTCCTCCTCCTTAGCCTTCTGAGCTTTGGCTTCCTCTTCCTATATTAACCATGACCAAGCATGTGCTTTTACAATTAATAAACCATGAGAAAGTTAATCCTAAAATCAAATCAGAACAAGGTTATCAACTCACCAACATTCGCTCCTGTGCCTCGCGCTCTTCATCCTTCCGCCTCCGCATTTCTGAATAACGATCTTGTTTTGCCTGCCTTGACTCTCGTGCAGCTTCATCAGCCTTCCAAAACGATAGGCCAGAATGCAAGTAAATATTTTAATTTCAATCAACATAGAACCCACCCACAAAAAATAAAAAAAAAATACAGAAATTTAAGGAATGCCCTTGGGGGGTTGTCTTGAATAACACTAGAAACCTCCCTTTTGGTAAGTCAAATTCTACCTACTTTTCCCTTTTGGCATATAAGGTTACAAGCCATGGAGCAAAAGTACATCCTAGTATGTTTTAAGCACATGATGGAGAAAGAATACCTGCCGTCGTGCTTCCCTCTCTTGCCTTCTCATTTCCTTTTTCTTTGATGCTTTAGCCTCATAATATTCACCATCAGCACCTTCATCGTCACTCTCATCTGCAGACTCTGCTCAAATGTATACGATTGATCACTTCACAAATGCAACTCAGTTTCGAGAAGCAATGCATATACATCCTTCCAAGTTGCAACATAACAGTGTACGTAACATATCATGCTTTCATACCAATGATACCAGTACAGCCTACTAGTTCGACAGTACTTCCACACAACAAAAACAGTAAGCCAAATAAGAATGCCAAATAGTTGACTCCGCAGAATGAAATTCTACCCTAAACGTATCTAATGTAATAGCAAAATAAAGAAGTCAAAAAACACAAAGATCCCCAAACCGAAGCGATTTCACATCCACTATTCCTTCCCAGTGAAAAACAACACATCTTAGTTCAAAACACATCTGTGATTATTTTCATTCACCAAGGCCAATATTGCATCACACGTAGAAACCGACGTCAAACATTACGCAAGACTAAACGCAAATAAAATAAAACTAAATTAAAATGAACGAGTTGCACAAACAAGAAACCTTGTAGCGTTGCAGGGGGATCTGATGAAGTGCTAGCTCCAGAGGCAGCCGGTCTCCGACGCATGCGGCGAGTGGCGGTGGCACGCACCACGGTTTCTCTCCGCGGAGCCTGACGATTTGTTATTGTTGATGTAAGAATTTTTTTATTTCAAGGTGGTGCAATTCAGAATTATGGCAGCGAAATGGGGGGGAAATGAGGGAGTTGGAAGTTGCAAACCTGGTGAGGTTCTTCGTGGTGAGAGGACGATCGAGAACCCTGATGGCGCTTCCATAGGTAGAGTGGGATCAGTGCTACCACCAGAAGCATCGACAGTATAGCTACGAATAGTTCCTCCATTGCTGCAAACGATGTCCTCCGGTTTTTCCTTTTTCGATCTTTGGTTTCTTGCGAAATTGATTTCTCAACCGTGCTGTGCTGTGTTCGTCGACTCACGGCAATTTTGAAACGACGTCGTTCTTCCAGTTCTCTTCTTGATCCATTCGCGTCACATATCACGTGCGTACGCGCTTTTTAATTGTTATAAGATAAGATTTTAGTTACTGCATTTTAATTTATTTATTTTTTTGCTTTTCGTTTCTATTAGCTTTTCTAGCAAATACTCCATCTGTTTTTTTTATCTGAGGTTTTTGCATATGGATTAAGAAATACAATAAATGTGTCTTTTTAGATCCATTGTTTACAAATATACCCTTTCTCTCTCTCATTAAAGTATTTAAAGTTCTCCACTATTTTTAGTCATATGCAATAAATACCCCACTATTTAATAATTTTGGAAGAGGATAAAGTTGGAAAATTAGCATTTATTGTTGCCTTAATATGTGAAAACGACAGTTATTTAGAAACAAATTTTAGACTCTAAAACGACAGATAAAAAGGAACGGAGGGAGTATATCTTTAGTCCCGAAATATAGTCGATATTTGGTTTTAGTCCCTATATTTTAAAATCAGTGGTTTTGGTTCTTTAAAAATTGAAAATATACTAATAAGGGGTCGTTCGGGGTGGTTGTGAGTTTTCAGTTTTTGGTTTTTAAAAATTTTCAATCAAGTTTTTACAACTCAAAACCAAAAACTGAAAACCAAACAAGTTTTCAGTTTTTGGTTTTGAGTTGTGCTACAAATTTTGCTACGGATTAACTATGATTTTTTATCAATAAGGACTAAATTGGTGTGTTTTCAATTTTTGAAGTACGGTTTTAAATTATATGGACTAAAACCAAATTCTGACTATATTTCATGAACTAAAAACATAGTTAACCCTTAATTTTTTGTTAATAAATTTAGGTTTTACTCTTAAGTGAGCACCACATAGTCAACCCTGTTCCGTGATGACATGACCAATTTAGTGTGAACTCATTTATCTCACCACTAAATTACTAATTCAATTTAAAGGGTATGGGTGTTTTTTTTATTTTTTAATTATATGACACTTTTAATATGGAGTAAATTACTTCAATCCCTTATATTTTGCATTTCTTACATAAAACTCTCCTTATTTCTAAAACTTAGACCAACAGCCTATTTGATTACTGTTTTTAAAAACATTTTTTAGTTTTTTTAGATTTTAAATATTAAAAAATTTGTTTGATTAACAGTTTTTAAAAATATTTTTAAAACAATTTTAAAAAATTTGTTTTTAAAAACTAAAAAAGGAAAACAGTTGTGAGCTGTTTTGTTTTTAATATCTGTTTTTAATTTTAAAATTGGAAAGATATGGAGAACCAGTGTTATAAGACCCGGACCGGACCGGCCGGTTCAACTAGTTCAACCGGGAATTGGACCACTGTCCGGTCCGGTCTGCTGGTTAGATCGGTTGTGCCACAGAACCGGAGATGACGTCACTGAACCGGGTAGAAACCGGTGGAACCGGTCAGACTCGGACCGGATCAACGCGGTTGACTCGCTACAAGTGTTGATGATGCGTGCAAATAAAATGCCAAAAGTACCTCTGCTGAGAGTCGAACTCCAGACTTGTAAGGGATTAAACGTGGGGAAGGCACTTACCACTGCGCCAACACGTTCTTTAGTAATATATGTACACATTTTAATATTTAAACTATATTGTTCAATCAACGAATACTTTTTACATATACACACGATCATATATGCAGTTGGTTCATACAAAGTTTTTATTATATTCATTCACTGTCTTATATTTTAATTTTGGCTTAAATATCATTTTGGTCCCTACATTTTTTCGTGTTTTTTGTTTTAGTCCCTGCCAACTTTTTTTTAAATTTTAGTCCCCACTTTTTCAAACGTATGTTATTTTAATCCCTGTTGTTAAAAGGGTTAAGTGTATTGATAACGTGGCAAACATTTAGTCATGCTCGGATGGTATCCTTCTCTCTTACAAGCGTTGACATTAACCCTCATTTTTCCTGCTCGGATGGTATCCTTCCCGGATGATATCCTTCTTGGATGGCATTGAGCTCATATTGTAGCCTGCTCAGATGGAACTTAGAATGATCTTGCCTACCTCTTCACCTTGGTCGAATCATTCTGAGTTTCATTCGAGCAGGATACCACCCGAAAAGGATACCATCTGAGCTCAATACCCGAGCATGATACAATCAAAGCTCAACAACATCCGAGCAGGATACCATCCGGGTTCAATACCATTCGAGCAGGACTAAACGTTTGTCATGCCATCAATCTTGTTAACCTTTTTAACGACAGAGACTAAAATAACATAAGTTTGAAAAAGTGGGGAATTAATTTAAAAAAAGAAGTTGGCAAGGATTAAAACCAGAAACACGAAAAGTTGGCAGGGACTAAAACCAAAAACACAAAAAGTTTGCAGGGACTAAAACCAAAAGTGTCGGAAACTAAAATAACATACATTTGAAAAAGTGGGGACTAAATTTTAAAAAAAAAAGTTGGCAGAGACTAAAAAAAAACATGAAAAGTTGGCAAGGACTAAAACCAAAAGTGCCAGGGACTAAAATAACGTACATTTGAAAAGGTAGGGACTAAATTTTAAAAAAAATTGGCAGGGACTAAAACAAAAAACACGAAAAAAATGTAGGGACCAAAATGATATTTAAGCCTTTATTTTTTTAATTTAAAATGTATTGATTTATATTATTCACATTTTATGACTTTTACTTTTTTATAAATTTCAATTTTTTATAATTACATTCAAACATTGTATCATAATTATTAATTAATATAAGCTTACTTATTTTAATGTGTATATATGTATATAAGGCTTAAATATCATCTTGGTCCCTACATTTTTTCATATTTTTTGTTTTAGTCCCTGCCAACTTTTTTTTTTAAATTTAGTCCCCACTTTTTCAAACATATGTTATTTTAGTCCCTGCCGTTAAAAGGGATAACGATATTGATAACGTGACAAACGTTTAGTCCTGCTCGGATGGTATCCTTCTCTCTTACCAATGTTGACATTAACCCTCGTTTTTCCTGCTCGGATGGTATCCTTCCCGGATGATATCCTTCTTGGATGGCATTGAGCTCAGATTGTAGCATGCTCGAATGGAACTTAGAACGATCTGGCCTACCTCTTCACCTTGGTCGGATCATTCTGAGTTTCATTCTAGCAGGATACCACCCGAATAGGATACCATCGGAGCTCAATACCATTTGAGCATGATACCATTCGAGTAGGATACCATCGGAGTTCAATACCATCCGAGCAGGACTAAACGTTTGACACGCCATCAATCCTGTTAACCCTTTTAACTAAAATAACAAATGTTTGAAAAAGTGGGGAATAAATTTAAAAAAAAAATTGGTAGGGACTAAAACCAAAAACACGAAAAGTTGGAAAGGACTAAAACCAAAAGTGTCAAGAATTAAAATAACATTTATTTGAAAAAGTGGGGACTAAATTTAAAAAAAAAGTTGGCAAGGACTAAAACCAAAAACACAAAAAGTTGGCATGGACTAAAACCAAAAGTTTCAGGGACTAAAATAACATACATTTGAAAAAGTGAGGACTAAATTTAAAAAAAAAGTTGGCATGGACTAAAACAAAAAACACGAAAAAATGCAGAGACCAAAATTATATTTAAGCCTCTATATAATTATATTTCCGGTTTAACCGGTTCAACCAGTGACTCACTGGTTGAACCACTGACCCACTGACCCAATACCCTGACCGAGTCGATGACCGGTCCGGTTTTTATAACATTGCAAAGAACTAATGGTTTTCAGTAATTGCATTTATGTAATTTTGGTGAAATTTTTTAGTGATTTTAGAGCGGACGATGTGGTACTTGTTTACAGAAAAGCTTCTTGCGAGCAAGCCTTCACTTCTTCTCTATGAGCATAGCACAACCACTCGTTCAGCTCCACCGCGCCAAAATCACGTTTGACGACATCGAGATCACTCTCCCTCAACTTCTCATCCTCAATCTCAAGTTTGTTTTTATTTTCTTTTTGAAATGCAACTTTGTGATTTCAGTTTAGGGTTGGATCCAAGTTCGTTTGGTTTAGTTTTGTTTTATAAATATATTACACTTGGACCTCCCAATAAGGATGTCAACGGGGCGAGGGCGGGTAGTACACTACCCGTATCCATACCGCTAAAATTAACGGGTACCCATTAATATATAAAAATTCAAAATTTATAGAAAGAAATAGAGAAAATGTCATATAATATACTATAATCATATTATATTGATATTATATAATATAAATTAACATTATATAATATTATTATATATTAATATATTAAAAATATCATCATAAAATAATAACAAAATAAATTTTATTTCATCATAGAATACTAAAAAATCCTAATATGTTAATATATTTAATAGAAAATATATTTTTCATGAGTATGGGATACCTGCTGAGCCGGAAGTATAATATTCATCCCTACCTATTTAATAAATATGCAAGTCCCCACCCTTTTTAGAAGTTTGTCTTGCCTACTAGCTTATTTGAAAGCCTTAATATGAAAAGGGCTTAAATAAGCCTATAAGCCTGATTTTAAATAGGCCAACAGTTCTAAATAGGTTTTTTTTTCATATTAAAGCCTTTAAGTAGGCTCAGATAGGCCTCTGGTCTTAAATTATCAATTGAATTCAACAACAATAGATTTCACACCTTAATCAAAGAAACACAACCAAAGAGGCCTTCGACCTTAAATTACCAAATGAATCCACCAAGAATATGTTTCACACCTTAATCTAAGAAACATTATCAAATAGGCCTCAAGCCTTAAATTATCATATGAATCCAACAGAAAAAATGTTTCACACTTTAATCTAAGAAGCACTACCAAATAGGCCCCCGACCTTAAATTACCAAATGAGTCCAGTAAATAAGTTCAGCATGCAGTAGCAATTTTATGCCCTAATCTAACAAACGGCCAAATAGTCCTCAAGCCTTAAACTACCAAATAACAATGAAGCTCTAATGATAAAATCAAAAGGACAACAAGAAGTAAGATGCAACAAGCAACATATAAGATAGTCAAACATCAAATCTTCAAGGTGATCTCTTCATTTGCTTCATCCACCTTCAAAAATAAGAAAATATTTTGTTGTTAAACAGAAAAATACATTAAAAATACATATGCATGTTAACTAATATAAGAAAACATGTAAACATAACAAGAATTTAACCTTTGATTTTCTCTTCAAATTATACTTGTGGCACAACCAATACCCACCACAAATAAGTGCTTCAACAGATTCTTCATTCAAATTAGAACTAAACTCATTAATAACTTTACCTCCAGCACTAAATGTAGAATCTAATGCCACAATTGAGATTGGAATAGCTAGTATACCAGCCGTCATCTTTGACAAGACCTTATATTGTAAATTGTTATTCCTCCAACACTCCAAGGCACTAAAGGAGTTGTTATTACCATCAGGAATATAAACACATTCATCGAGATAAGCTTGTAATTCCGATTTCATTGGAGGAACCGCTTCCTTTTCACGCACCAAGCTCATAATTTGGTCAAATCCAGTGATGAATGAAGATGTAGGTTGAGTGGAAGATGTTGGATTGTTAACACCATCATTTTCTGTAAAGGATGACTCCTCCAAAGCCAATGACACATACCCATCATATAGCTTTTCTAATTAACTTCGTATCTTCTGTATATTCTCTTTAGCAACTTCCTCATGTTTATATATCAATGGAAAACATATATCAATAGTGTGAAATTTGCATCTAGGGTCTAAAACACTAGCAATACCCATCAACATCCTCAAAATCATTCCAAACAGCTTAAGTTTTCCGCCTCTTCCTTTTAATGATTACATCTTCACTAACTTGATATTTGCCCTTTTCACTCTCTTGTGCATTATTTTGTAGTTGACTTGAATCTATGGGCACCCATTCAGTCACCACATTAATAGATTCTGAAGTGGATGAAACTACTTCATTGCTCTAAAGTGGAGAAGCCATTTTCTGAAACTGAAAATTAAATGAAAGTAAAATTAGAACCAACAATACATAATTAATAACAAAAGAAATAAAATAATATAGACAGTAGCAAATAGCAGTCAGAATAGACAATAATTATAGACTAAAAACGTAAAAACAAGATGAACAAATTATTATAGACAATACCAAATAGCAAATTATATTTAAACTATATAAATTATCAAATAGGCACTAAATAATAAGCATTTAGGCACTAAATAACAAACCAAATAGGTATGGTTCCCTATTGCTTTATATTTATATGATAAACTATCAAATAGGCACTAAATAACAGACCAAATAGGCATGGTTCCCTATTGCTATATATTTACATGATAAACTATTTAATATGCACTAAATATCAGGAACTAAATAACAAACCAAATAGGAACTAAATTCCTCATCCCCAACCCACAATAAACTATCAAGTTGAATCTGTAAATGTGATGTGTAGCACAACAAAATGAATTTTTAAATGTTATATGATGAACCTGTAACTCACTGGAAGAGGAGCGACCTAGGAGCGAGACGAGGTTCAGTTGGAGTTCCCTATTTGCTCGAACGGTGTGCCATGAGCAAGCGATGTTCCTATGAGTGACCGGATGAGATGCGCTAGCAGGAGCGGTGTGGCCATGATTGAGTGAGGTAAAGGCAGAGAGGTTGTGACGAGTGACAACGAACGGCTGGCGTGATCGACTGTGGTCATCACCTAGTGGTGTTCCTGTCAGCAGGTGAGGCTATTACAAGTGACGACGAACAATTGGCCGTGTGTAGAGAGGCAGAAGCAAAGGCACAGTCACGCGGCGAGATGGGAGAATGGGATGAATGAACAGAAGGTGAATTCTACACTCACTAATATGTGATTTTGTTCAATTTTCACTATTTCAGATTCGATTTTTTTAATTATGTGTATAATTGTAAAAACAATTGTCTATATATATATATATATATATATATATATTAATACTAATATAATAATATTAAGTGTATTCAAATTGGTTATAAGTAATTTATATCTATACAATTTTAATATATTTTTGTTTTATAAATATAATATATAGTATGTATATTAATTAATTTTTAAATATAAATAGTTCGGCCTATCAGGCTTCACAGGCTTATGAATCGGCCTAAGCCTAGCCTTTTATTTAAATACACTTTTAAAAACACTTAAAGCTGACATTTTTATTAAACAGGTCAGCCAGCCCATAGGCCCCTGTCTGCGGCCTGACCTATATTCCCACCCATACTGCCAAGTATTTTCCTTCTTGGCACATTCTCAGCAACTACCTATAACAACAGTAGCACCAACATCAACAGATTCAACGTTTCCAAACTTGGTAGCAACAACATCAACAACATTCTGAGGCTGTGGCTCTATTGGCTTAGGCTCTGGTGGTGGTCTGATAATAGTAGCTTCAACCTGTGGTACCATTGGCTCAGACTCATTAGTGGGTCTGATAGTGGAGGCCACATCAGACTTGAATTCTTTAGCCACCTTTGCCACCTTAGGCTGAGGCTCAACTTCAGACTTACACTTGATGTTAAGCTTAGGTCTAAGGACCTTTGTACTGTTTACATAAGGAATTTCTTCTTCATGCTTCCTTTTGGTTCTTCTCTCCTACTTCAACTCCTGTTGAGTCTTTCTCTTCTTATCTATTTTAGGAAGAGGAGAAAAAGGTAAATCTGAATCTTCTGATTCACCAAAATCTAGATCAGACTAAGGTGTGGTTGGAGGAGTAGTCACAGATTATGGGTCTTCCTTCCTCATAATGGCCACATCTTGCAATCTGGCCTTTTCCAACTGCATCTCATAATTCATCTAGCCACTCAGCTTGTTGGGCTTTGGGTACAAAACAATATTCATCCTCTTGATGTTGTCTACCCCAAATTTTGAGGGTAGAACAAATTCATCTGACTCCTTTAATATGACGTGAGTGTCCTGGGTGCAGTAAGTGAAAATGTCACTGATAAGGAATCCATATGGCATGGACCCAGTTGCATCAGTGAGGGACTTCCTCTAGTACTGCATGATTAAGTTGGGCAAGTTGATTTTGTTGCCCTTCAACGGATGGTAGAGACAGAATGTATCCATCATTAGTACATTGTCTTGGCTTCCCTTCCTTAGCATAACTACGTCTTACAATCTGGCCTTTTCCAACTGCTAGTTGGGCTTTGGGTACAGAACAATATTCATCCTCTTGATGTTGTCTACCCGAAATTTTGAGGGCATAACAACTTCATATGACTCCTTTGATACAACGTCAGTAGCCTGGGTGCAGTTAGTGAAAATGTCACTGATAAGGAATCCATATGGCATGGACATAGTTGCATTAGTGAGGGACTTCCTCTAGTACTGCATGATTAAGTTGGGCAAGTTGATTTTGTTGCCCTTCAACGGATGGTAGAGATAGAATGTATCCATCATTGGTACATTGTCTTGGCTTACCTTCCTCGGCATAACTACGTACTCAAGAATGACATGAAAAAACTTAGCAAGGTCCTTCATTTTGAAGCCATTGTTTTCTTCGGTTTCCTTGATCCATAGATAACTTCGTAAACATCCCCTTTAGACAAACCTTCCTCATCCATCCGCCTATGGGAAAACACTTTTCCCTCAGAAGCACACTAGACAACTTATGCAACCATCTTCTCTATGATTTTAAACTCCTTCTTCCTAACAGTTCTCATCGGTGAAAAGGAACTGTCGGTTTCTTCACAAACCTTTCCAGATGCAAAGAAATCCTCGACAAAACTTACAATCTAGCCATACCTAGCTGAGTGAAAGAAATCTGACCATCCAGCTTTCCTCAAGTTCTCCATACCCTTCACACCAGTCTTGCTTAGGGTTCTTAGTCTCACATACTTAGTTTCAATGGGAACTTTTTCTTCTTTTTAGCTTCCATACTTTCAACAGCAGCAAGCTGAGCAACAGTCTTTCCCTTAACCACCTTATGTTTCTTGGAAAACTTTTCAATCTTCGGGGCCATCTCAGATTAGGGTTAAAGGTGAAAGCTTTTAGGGTTTACACAGAGGGACGATGAACAGAGCAGAGAGAAGGGGCGTTCATTAAATTCCAATGACAATTGTGCAGTCCTAGATGCACATTCCCACATCATTAAGGTTTTGAAAAGTGAAAAAAATGTTTTTGAACGGGAAATAAATGTGTCTTAATAACTGTTCATGCCATTGTCTTTAGTGAAAGCAGAACAAGACACATGGACAAAAAAGCTCAACCTTCAGATTGAGTGAGCCGTGGATCTGAGACTTCAAACTCACACATAAAATACGTTAAAAAAGAAATGGAATGCATGCCTAGATTCTTTTAATAAAGATGAATCTATCTTCAGGAAGGGGTTTTGTAAATATACAGCCCAATGATGATTTGTATCAATGAATTGAACTCTTTTCTAAGCATAATCTCTACTAAATCGATCTGCAAGGGCTCGCTCAAGCCAGGGATAAGGCAGAGAAGGTGGATTTTCTGAGTTGAGGCTCGCTCAAGCGAGCAAAGGGCTCGCTTGAGCGAGGGAGAGGAGAGCTCCAAGGGGTGCTCTCTGACTTTGGGCTCGCTCAAGCAATGTGTTGTTCTCGGCTTTGGAGTCAATTTTGAGAGTTTATAAATTTTACTCACTAGCTATACTTTAAAATTGGACTCTGATTGGTTGATTTTGGTTAGGTTTTGGCTTGGTTGGACATCATGACCTTGGAACTTGGTTACTTTGATGTTGGAATCGGTAGGAGGAGTAAATGGCAATGACTAAGGGTTTTCAATGTATTGGACTTACTAACTTGAGGTGGAACCAAGGGTGAACTTCTAAAGTGAGGAATTAATCGATTACATGCCTTCTGGGTTTACTTGTTAAAATTTAAGATGATCTCCTTTCCTTATAAGTCTCATTGAGTTAGTTTGTTTTGATTCCTCTCCCTACTTCAATTGCTCTCCTTAGGTGATCCTAGAATGTAATTAACTACCTCTGTGATTTTCTTACTTCTTATCTCCCAACTTCGGGCCTAAGGTTTAATCTTAGATAGCTAGCCTAATTGGTTATTTGTTGGGCTTTCCTAAATAAAAGTACCACTCTTGCCTTAACTAATTTGACATGTTATTCTTTAAACTATTAGTAAAATAAAGGAAGAGTAACTAATTTCCCTTGATGCCAACACGTCTTCCACTCGAAGTTATTATACATGCACCCACACATGTAGCAATATATATATACACACATATATACTCTTACATCTTACACAAAAAGTCAAGAGTTATTTTTTCCAATGCGATTCGAGTACACCCTAATTCTCTAGAATGGCCCTCTAGCAAATCTTTCTTTAATTCTTGATTATTGAGGGTGACTCGAAATCTTCCTTAAACAAACCATTTGAGCTCGAATTTTTGTCATGATTGATAATTAGAGAGATTTGGTTTCTATAAAGACTAAAAATGGGACCTATTGCCTTCTTTCTAATATGGTTTATTTAACCTCGTCTTAAGATTTCTTGTGAACTGAATGACATGGTCATGGGAAGATATTCATTGATTCTTTACTTTAATTTTCTTCCTTGTGAATTCTTATATGCACATTTACTTCACTAGTTACCAAAATCAATACTTCTTCTTGATCATATGGTTTCGACTTTATATGTGTGTATGACTAATCATGCTAAAAAATTATTTAATTTGATTATTTCCCTTGAGTGCAACACCCTGATATTGGTTAGAACCTTTCACTTACAATTCTGCTCTAACTTGATATTTCAATGTGTTGGTGATTTAAATTCTCGGCCTTACCTTTTCTCCATTGGAGTTAAGTTTAAATTCCCTCAAGTCAATCATCTCTAAAGAAGTTTTATGATTGAAGGAGATAGGTTGCTTTGATTGCATGAATCTTTTCCTCTTACACTAGGAATTTTACTTAAGAAACAATGTTAAGACTCCCTTGGAGTTTTAGTGGTCTCGGCCATAAGGCTATGGCTTTCATCCTTAAGTAGTAAAATTTACCAGGAATGATAAGTTTAAAATTTAGTTTTCAGCCATAGCAGTCTTTATGTGTGTGATCTCTTTGACTTGGGATTTTGTTCATGTATGTTTTGATTACTTGCCTTGGTGGAGTAGATGTATTCTTGGGAATGAATATAAATTAACAAGAGAGATTAGATAAATAACCAATCTTAGTCAATTCGGTGTAGGCCTTTAAGATGATAGTATTTAGTATTTGATGATAGAAAATTGTGGGAATAATTGGATTTAGTAAACTAAGATTAGGGAAATTGTCCGACTAGTGAGTAAGCCTTATGTTTAGAAAATTGATAAGATACCTAAGACACCCGTTTGTGAGACTTTAAGTAGAATTCATATACCAATTATCACTATAAGATAATTAGCTCAGTTGTAAACACTCCAATTTCGATAGAATTTATCCAAAGCTATGATCTTAGGGAGGATGGGATTTAGAATAGACAATCATTCTTAATAATCCATAGTTACTTGTAGCCCAAACAATAACTCTTTAAGGGTCATGTTTGGGTAGAAAGGATGTTTGTTCTCTTATCGGGATAAGATAAAGTTAGGAGTTTAAGTGACATCTCTAATTCGTCTCAGATTAGTGTGTTGCCACTTCAAATTTTGAGGACAAAATTTATTTAAGGGGGTAGAATTGTAACATCCCAAAGTTAGTACCTAGAAAAGATAGTGGAAGCCTTGGTGGTGAATTCCACCAAGGGAAGGATGTTAGGCATAGAAGGAGGATCTAGGAGTCTGAGGGTAGATTAAGAGAAGAGATAGGGAATTCATTGAGAGTTTATGAGTTATAAGGGGAATTTAGAAGTACAACCAGGTATTAACCCATCACAACTGTAGGAGGAATTGAGAAGAAATCACACCTTAAGACGGAGAGGATTATAGGTATTGAGATGAGGCCGAAAGTAGGGGCGTTGAACGAGTAAATTAGATATAGGAGGACGAGATTAGTTAGAGGATTGACGGAAATGAGGGCAGAGATTCGGATGAAGGGAACTAAGTTAGAAGGAGGTTAATACACTAGGAATAGAGGGGAGGAGGGAGTAGGAGTGAAGAAAGGAAGGATTCGAGTTCAGTTAGGCTCGCTTGAGTGAAGGATAAGGCAGAGAAGGGGGAGTTTCTGAGTTGAGGCTCGCTCAAGCAAGCAAGGGCCCGCTCAAGCGAGGACCTCTGCAGCATCAGGGGTGCTCTCTGAGTTGAGGCTCACACAAGTGAGCAAAGGGCTCGTTTGAGCGAGGGAGAGGAGAGCTCTAGGGGGTGCTCTCTGACTTCGGGCTCGCTTGAGCGAGGGAGCATTTTCAGCATTATTTGTGTTGCTCGCTCAAGCGGCCGTATCCTCGCTTGAGCGAGCGCGCGCGGTTTCTGTTTTTAAAAACAGAGAGAAGGGGGAGATTGAAGAGAGATGCTTAGATTGAATCCACCCACACCATTCAAGGAGTTTGGATCTTCACCCCCATCCCTCCATTCTTCCTATTTCCTCCATTAGAGGTGAGTATAACTCACACACTTCCACCCATTTATGCTTGAATCCATTCTATGAACCCCACCTCCTCTTAACCGCTTCTTCTGTAGTCTTGTATGTGTTTGATTGGTTGATTTCTCCCTATGAGTTATAGTGTTTTGGTGTTTGAATAGAAATGTGGATTTGAAATATGGTATGCTTAGGGTTTCACCCACCCTTGTTGTCTTGTACATTCATGGCTCATGCTTGGATAACATGTTGGTAATGACTGTGGGGTTTTGGTTATGGGATTCACATGATGGGGTTTCGTTATGGCTATGATAATGTTTAGATCTATCATGAGACATGTGCTATTTGAGATGTTTGGGCATTTGCATAAAGGCCTTTGGCCCCAGTTAATCGAAAAATTAATTTGGCTTTGGCCCTAGTTACGGCTCCGGCCCCAATTTTGGCTTCGGTCCTAGTTCACTTTAATTAATCAAGATTGGACTTCGGACCCCAGTTGGACTTTGGTCCCTAGTTAAAACACGGGTTTCAACCCACAGTTATTAACGGTGATTAGTACCCAGGGTGATTAGTACCTAGTGGTGGTGATTAGTACCCAGGGAAGACATTCCTTGTAGTCTGAGCTCAAGTCTAGCATAAGACCCCGTCTGCCGGGCAATGCATGTCATGCATGTTCATGTTTATGTTTAAGTAGAGACGAAATGTCATGTTTATGTTCCTATTGCATTTCATCCGTCTGCTTTACCCACACTACTGCATGCATAGTTATACTCGTCGGGACATTAGTCTCACCTCGTGTTGTGGTGTTCATTTTAGATATGCAAGATTAACTGGCTGGATGCTTGGACGTAGAGATGAAGCTCTTAGAGTGGATTATTCCACCCCTACTTGTTTATCTTGTATTCCTTGCTGGAAATCATTGTGTAAACGTTATGCTATGTTAAGTTGGGATAGGAACCTCTATAATTAAAGATAATGTAATTCTGAGCCACAGAGTGGCATTTGTAAGATGGTGTTTGATTTATTGTACAAGCTTATGTTATCGTTAGAGTTACGTAAGTATTTGATGATTGTGTATGTAAAGATATCAGTAATTGCGCGAAATAATTTAGGAATTTAGGAATAGTGTCTCCAACAGACATTATTCTTGAATTTAGAAATTAGGATGTTGCAGGAAGGTTCTTGTTTTTACATACTTGATGGTTGCCACTAACACAGTTGTCATGGGAAAGGTGAAAAACAACCATGCCATTGGAAACTTGTCCATTTTTTAAACAAGAAAGTCAAGACCTATATGAATAATTTGATATGCCACTAAATTGCGAATTTTCAGCTTAAAAATCTTAAAAGTGTAACGCCTATATTCTGATCACAAATCCTTACAATCCCATTTTAAGACAGGAAATATTGCACCTAAAACAAGTAAATAAATTGATCCGCACAAGTGAAACATAAAGAAACAAGGTGATGAAATAGCAAGTTCTAGATAACCCATCAAATTCACTGTAGATACTATCCCAAGCAAGACAGGCTGTAAAGGGAGCAACAATAAACTTATAATACACAGGGTGTATCTCCTTGGGCAGTGCCTCATTTATTTGTTTATAATTTTTCAAAATTTCAAAGACTTTTTTTTTGTTACAAAAATTTCAAAGACTGTGAGCTAGCTACATTAATTACAATTTAAAACTTGCAGTTTAAAACTTGCACTCCATTATTAGAATGGTGGTCTAGCATGACCATGAGCCCAAGGAGAATAAGCTTCGTGGTTAAGTCATTGCTCATTCAGAAGAGCCAAATTAGGAGGAAGATTACTATATGATGAATGAATTTGTATACACACTCTGTAGCCTTAATAATGGCACAATTAGATGATATTTGGGCTTACTTATATTGATTTGATTGAGGTTTTGATAAACTAGATTTTATTTGGGCTTATTTGTTTATTTTTTATTAAAATCGGATAATTTGATCTAATGACATGTGCTTGCTTTTCATATCAAATTTGGAGCTTTAGGTCAAATGTTCAAGCACTTACAGTTGCGTTACAAAGTTAACATATGAGTCTTTAATTTGATATATAATTTGTTAGAACCACAGGCAACACTAGAAGGGGTGGTTGAATAGTGTTTTAGACATTTTAAGACAATTTTGGAAATCTTTAAAATAAACAATCACGTTAAGTGATCATTGTACAAAACCAATCTTAAGATCAGAGTTATTTTAAAAACATGCGGAATATATGAAAGATTTAGATTAAAAACTTTTTCTTACACTTAAGATTGTTTTGATTTTAAACAAACTTCTCTTAGTGTCTTCTGAAGAATATTACTAAGAGTACCTTCAGAACTGTTTCTGAAATACTTTAGATGATCAGAGACCATATATATCATGTGTCTGAACTGAGTTCCTGTTGAGCTCACTTCAGACAGGTATTTCAGACATCCCTCTGAATATATTCTTCTATAATACTTCAACCTACACTAGAGACGTTTTAACGTTATGTTTGTATGAAAACTTGTTTTATTGAAATCCTTGAGTTAAGCTTGTTATGAAAAATACTTTTCAATCCCCATCGTAAATGTAAAGACTGTAAATAAAAGAGATTAAGGGAAAACTTAGACACAGAATTTATCCTGGTTCACCCACAAACCCTGTGAGCTACATCCAGTCCTAGTGGCAAACCACCACTAGCCTTTTTATAACAACAACACATATGTGCCACTCCGAATCCCCCAGAACCTTGCAGCCACATATATGTCACACTATCTGAAACCACAGATACACATGTTAACCTCTCCAGGCCAACACAACAAGTATTCTTTTCTATCAAGCCTCTCCAGGCTCTACCACAAGTATTCTTTTCTATCAAGCCTCTCCAGGCTCTACCACAAGTATTCTTTCTTCCACCAAGCCTCTCCAGGCTCTCAGACACTTAACTAAGTGTTGAGTATTACTACTCAATCTAAGCTAGATGTTCGCTAGAACCTCTCAACTCAGATTTTTCTTGTACATAGAGATTACTGAGTACATACTCAGGATACAGTCATTACAAACTAAATACAAGGATAGACAGTGATACAAGTGTTTGAATTTAAGTACAATCCCTGTCTTTTCTATGAGGAATACATCCTCTGAGAGTAGGCTAACTAAGATATGAAATTAAGCTCCAGCCTTATTCTCCAACCATTGGTTTCCATGGGCTACATTCTCACCCGTATCATTGGAATACCAAGGTATCATCCAAGCTTCAAACCGTACCTGGTTTGATAGTCATTTGTACAGCATGATTGCCTTCCCGACAACCAACTCACTTGATCAACAGACCAACTGTACAATCTAACTAACTGACCAGCTGATCAATAGCCTGATTGAGAATTCACTCTCTGATCAATCGTAGTTGACATTTTCATGATGTATTTTAGCTCGAGTCAACTCTTGTTAACTGTAAGACACTCAGCCTAGTTAACAGTTTTCATCCTGATTGATTTCAAGAACCTTCTTGAAAAACAATCTCGATTGATCTATCTTGGTTGTGTGCTGCAACAACTGGTTGTGCCGACCAACTTGGTTGTGCACTTCACAACAACATCTTCAACTTCAATCTTGAGGCTATTTATATGTTCTTCTTGAATATAGCCGTTGAAGATGATTCATAATACCGTTGAGCTTTTGATGATGTGGCTCATATAGCCGTTGTGTAATAGCTTCTCAAACGGTTGCTTCTCCTTAAGCATATTGAGTGTTCAGAATACTCCCGTTCTGACACTTCTGTTAATGAGCTCTGTTTTGAGAGTTGTGATGATTATGTGTATTCTCTCTCTTGAATTCTTTTGCTTTCTTGCATCTGTTTTATCCAGCTTGCATCTGCTTGCTCTAGCTTGTATTATCTTGCATCTGCTTGCATCTGTTTTATCTGCTTTATCCAGCTTGCATTATCTTGCATCTGCTTGCATCTGCTTTATCTGCTTTATCCAGCTTGCATTATCTTGCATCTGCTTGCTTTCGGATTTCCTCTGATTCTCTTGAGAGTATGTATCCGTTGAATTTGCCCTTTTTGCTTATTCTGCATATACTCCTTTTTCACTTGCTCCTGACACCATTACTTCTTTGAATGAGATGTCTTGATCAATAGTCGTTGTTTGCAGATTCCTCTTTTGGGATTTAGATAAAGATGTTGAATTGAATATATTTTATTCAAACATCTTCCTTGTTGCTTCTGCTTAGTCTCTTGAGCTTTTCTTCTGCTTTGTTCCAGATTGCACAAATGAAGAAATGTCTCGTTGAAATGCTATCGTTTAGAGACAGCAAATAGTCTTCTTTTAATCCGTTGTGAGACACGCTTCTTGAGAGTTCTGACATAGTACAACGTTGGTGCTGCAGTAAAGCTGCTACTGTTGTTGCTGCGAATGCTGCGTTGCAGAGATTTCCTCAGTGGTGTATGAAGTTCAAATGCACCGGGAAAGGTCTCTGTGTATGTTGCCACAAATGTGTTTCAAAACGTACGAGCAGCAGAGACTTAGAAAAGTCTTCACGCAAGGTTTCAGCAAAGGTGCCACGTCATTACTAAAGCTTCAGACAGCTTCCAACCTTCAGACGAGTTCCAGTCTTCAGACGGTCTTGGCTCTTCAGATAGCTTCATCACTTAAGACAGGTTGATGACTTCAGATAGCTCAAGTCTTTCAGACAGCTTCGTTGCTTTAGACAGGTTGCGTTCTTCAGACAACTTCAATTCTTCATACTAGTTGAAACTTCAGCGGCCTTCTTCCTTAGAATTGTAGCTTCGTTCTTCTTTGTATCTTCTTCTTCTTCTTGTATCTCTTCTTCTTCTTGTATCTTTTATTCTTCGTTTCTTCAGTTCATTGTTGTTCTTCAGATAGTATTCTTGATCTTCACTTCTTCAGACAGTCTTCAAGTCTTCACTTCTACAGACAGTCTTCTAATCTTCACTTTTATTCTTCGTTTCTTCAGTTCATTGTTGTTCTTCAGATAATATTCTTGATCTTCACTTCTTCAGACAGTCTTCAAGTCTTCACTTCTACAGACAGTCTTCTAATCTTCACTTTTATTCTTCAGTTGCTTCAACTCTGTTAAGGATTAATCTTCTTCAGATTCTGCACTCTTGTTCTTCTGATTCTGATCTTCTGATTCTGATTCTGTTGACAAAATCTTCTTCTTCTTCTAAAGAGTATTTTATCCTGAAACATAATTAACAAACAAATACCTTTCTCAGTAGAACCTGTTTATATAATCTAATTGGTTCTTTATATAATCTTATTTGTTCTTTATATAATCTTATTTGTTAATCATTAAAACTAACGGATGTTAAGTCTTATAATCATGTTTAATTACTTAAACAGATTTATAGACTTCACAGCGTTCTTCAGACAACTTCAATTCTTCATACTGGTTGAAACTTCAGCGGCCTTCTTCCTTAGAATTGTAGCTTCGTTCTTCTTTGTATCTTCTTCTTCTTGTATCTCTTCTTCTTCGTTTCTTCAGTTCATTGTTGTTCTTCAGACAGACGTATATTTGAATCTGTACTTCTTCATATCTTTTGCCTTCAGTTCTTCAGATAGTCTTCTAATCTTCATTTCTTCAGATAGTCTTCTAATCTTCGATTCTTCAGATAGTCTTCAAGTCTTCACTTCTATTCTTCAGTTGCTTCAACTCTGTTAGGGATTAATCTTCTTCAGATTCTGCACTCTTGTTCTTCTGATTCTGATCTTCTGATTCTGATTCTGTTCACAAAATCTTCTTCTTCTTCTAAAGAGTATTTTATCCTGAAACATAATTAACAAACAAATACCTTTCTCAGTAGAACCTGTTTATATAATCTAATTGGTTCTTTATATAATCTTATTTGTTAATCATTAAAACTAACGGATGTTAAGTCTTATAATCATGTTTAATTACTTAAACAGATTTGTAGACTTCACATAATTTGGCATCATTTGGATATCCAAATTGGGAGATATTTAAGTCGCAAGTCGGACCCTAATTTTTACCAATGAGTAGCGACTTTTATTTAATTATTTTACTTGTTTTGGGCCCGAGTTGACTGTATTAGGAATGGTTATCAAAACCAGACCGGACCGGCCAGTTCAATCGGTCTGACCAGGAACCGACCTGATGTCCGGTCCATACAACCCTGAAAACCGGCTAGTTTCATAACCGGTGTGAACCGGTCAAGAACCGGTGCCAGAAAACCAGTTGAACTGGTCAATTTTTTAAAAAAAAGCAATTTTTTGTTTTTTTTTATTTTTTGATATTTTATTTAATCTAAAATATTTTTAAGATAGATAAAAATAATTTTTAAGGATTACACATAAATATTTATTATTTAGTCAATTATTATGATTTTTTTATCATATAATACATGTAATAAAGTCTTTTATATTAATTTATAATCTTATATATCTTGATTTCTTATGATTTTATTTTATTTTATTACTTAAAAAAAATTATATAATATTAAAAAATATATTTAATTATTACCGGTTCGACCACGGTTCAACCACTGAACCGTGAACCAGTACCTTTACCGGTTCAATTACCGATCCGGTTTTAAAAACATTGGTATTAGGCATGTTTTTTTATATTAGGGGTTGACTAGTTATTTATTTCATCTATATATGGGTATTAGGTATCAATTAGAAAAGATTTTTTATTCTTTAATTTTAGGAATAGTTTTCAAATAGTTCTTTCTTCTTCTTTTAGATTCCCTCTTCAACAAACTTTATTCAATACTCTGGTTGGTTTAAAGTCTCCATGGAAGGCTAAATTACTCTAGAATTAATTCTCCGGTGCAGTTCATAATATGAATTTTGAGGTTTTGCTTTAATTTCAATTTCTGATTATTGTTATTAATCTTCTTCTCCTACTATCTTCTTTTTCTATAAATTTTGAATTGGTTGCTTAATCAATTTGTTTTTATTTACTTAATTAATGTTTGCTTAATTTTGTTATTTAGAGTTTAGGGTGCATGTGAGTTGCTTAATCTTGCATGAGATTGATTAAATTTTGGTTTTTATAGATTAGAATTTAGGGGCACTTGATCACTAACCTAATTTGACAAATATTTGCATGCTTAGTGTAATGGATAAATTTATGAATTAATTAATGCTTATCTATTGATTCAAAATTGAATTGAGATTAATACAGTAATTAGAATTTTTATTAGATACAAATGATAAATTAAATTATGGACAAGTCAAAGGATTAACTCATTTTCTAAATCCATTTTGTTCTAAATTTCAATTTTCGTTAATTTTAATTGCAATAGTCAACTAAACCCCATATGTATGTTTTATGAGTGTTTTGGTATCTCGTCTCGTGGTTGAGCTACTTGAGAGACGACATAAGTTGATCCCTAGTATACTATAATCAATTTTAAATCTGTTATTTGATCGATTACAATATTGATCACTATACACCAGAATTGACAATGATGCTTCTCCAAAATGGTCCCTCCACCATGTCTTGAATTAAAGTGATTTTAAAGTCAGTCCACTTGGTCTGCAATAGAGTTGTTAATCCAAGCTATCTGACTTGACCAGACCTGATCTGATGCATATAGCAGGCTTTTGCGGACCGAGCTAGAAAGTCAGGGAGTTATTTAGATTTCTAAAATAAAGGTATGAGCCCTACCTTCTGCGGGTACTGCGAGGTTTTTTTTTTTTGTGATTTTTGCGGGCTTTTACAAATTTTTGCAGGTTTTTTTATAGGCAGTGGACTTTATCCGATCAAATTTAAAACCCGAGAGTTAATAAGACTTTTAACATAAAAGGTTGGAGCTCCATTTTTTTACAGGCCGACCTATTTTGCCAGCTCTAATATGCAAGAAGTCTCACCTAGTGCACCTATGATTTTTTATCATGCAGATGAAGAACTTTCTATTTTTGTCAACAATGCAGATGAAAAACTAGAATGTCCATATTAGCATCATCTCAGAACAGTTATTCGATGAGACTCAAAGTCGAAAGCAATATATATGTTCAACCGGTTCGACCATTGACTAACTCGTTCGACAAGTGACCCATTGACTCAGTAACTAGACCGAGTCAATAACCGGTCCGAGTTTTATAACACTGACTGGATGTGTTGTGGTCCCTTACAGTTTTAGAACCTTTCGACCAAAAAAATAACCTTTAGTTTTTTTTTTTTAATAAAAGTGGGCAAATCCTGAAAAACTACATTGGGATTCTCCTAGAAACAGCTGCTCGGGTGCTCCTATGAGATCCTGGAAAATCAAGGCTAAAGCTCCTAGGGGAGGGGAGTTAAAAACATTGAGGCCTAAAGGAAGATCATACGCACGGGAAGCAGGTAGTCTGCCACTTATTTCTCTCTATAATTATGTGTGATGATAACTTTGTTAAGAGCAGTCTGAAGATTTGGAATCGCCTGGAATTTGTCTAGATGGGTGGCGGGAAAAACAGCCCTTACTAATGAAATTCACAGCTACCTGAGAATCTCATTCAAGCCATAAGTTAAGGATTCCATTTTCCTTGACAAGAGATAAGTCCGAGTGTATACCCCCGAGCTCAGCATAGATGCACAATTAAGTTTTTGAACCTTTCTAAAATTTAGTTTAATCATCATTTATAAGTGAAAGTGAGAACTTTCAGAATCAATTTTTTTCTATCTGTTTAAACAAAATTATTTCTTCGAATTCAATTTTAAACAATCATTTCTAATCACAAATAAATTTTTCTAAAGTATAATTCTTTTAACATTAACTTTTTTATAAAAAAAAAATCAACTCTACGAAAATATAACACAAAGAAAGGGGCACGAATCCTCTGTAATTGAATTTCAACAGCAGAATATGCAGTCTTCTAAATCTATGATTGTAAAATGATGGTTGATTTTTTCAATCTTTAATTTAATTTATATGTAAACTAAATATTTTTATTGGTCGGAATTGTGTCCAGTTTCAAATAAACAATAAACTGATTAGGGACTAGTATCCAGTCCTCAAAGAAAGCCCTTGGTAAAGAATTCTTCTATTTGGCTAAAACATAGTAATATACCCTAGCCCCCACCGATGGGTCCATTAGTTATTGTCAAAATACTTTAAAATTAAACAATAATCAACTCCATTCCAAAGGTGTATATTGAGACTAGTATTTAAAAATATCCTGATTGAACTGCCTTGAAATGAGAAATTTACTTTTTAAAAAGTGAAATATTATAGCCATTGATCGAAAAATCACCAATTAAAATTTCAATTATATGTATGTGCATATATATCAAACTATGAAGTTTTTAAATCTAAATTGATTATGTACCAATCTAATCAAATTCAAAAGATCCTGCACAGTAAATCTAGAGTAATGTATCCAAGTACCTGAAAAGTGAAATAAAGTTCGATATAACACTATTAAACTGCTTTGATACATGTTATTGAAGGAAATATCACATAATGTCATGAATTCCATAATCCCACATCACAAATGTTTAAAAACCAAAACACAAGAAATTCCACAATCACATATAAAGCGAGCCAATACCACTTGACACTTAAGTTTCCAGCTGCTCAGAAACCATGAATCTTAATATGCTCCTTCTTCACAATACCAGCCTGTTCCCGTACACAAGTGGAAAAGAAAGGATTTGGTTAAAAGGAAATAGTCTTTATCCAATAATTTAAAAGCAACATCTTCCATAACAAATTTCCAGAATGACAATTTCAATACAATGAAAGGCATGAATCAATTATATTTGAATCTACAGGGCACAAGTATGAGATGCTATCAATTAAAGAATATAACACAACGTCATGGGTTGGACCCAACTATCATTTTTCAATCCAGGCGTATACCCCTACTAATATAGTTTTAAGAAAATATGGGCAAATCACTGCCCTGTCCAATTGAAAGCTTCTTTAACCAACTCTTGGAAAAAGGCTTGTTCTTTAACTGCCAATTTGCTTCTCAAAAGACTGACCATGGTCCATAGCAAAGATTACGATTTCAACATCAAATAAATTATGTAGGATTTTTATTTAAAATATCCAGTTACATTACTGAGTAACTCCCAAAACTGGAGATACAGCAGTGTGCAGATCAGCATATAGTAAAATGAAAAATCACCAAATTTATTCTCAGAAAGCCACTCATTACATCCTTGAAAATGACACAAACAAAAGCAGCAAAATAATAGAAAGCCAAAAAATGTAAACAACCAGACAACCCACATAGCTCAGAATAGATGAAAATTAAAAAAGCTTAAAAAGTATGGAAAACATTCTAACTGCAAAACTCCAAAGATGGGGTGATAGTTACCTGTACTAGGAAGGTAGATACATTCTTCCTTTGATCACCTTGAAGTTGAATAACCTTCACACAAAAATGTTATTTAAAGCAACAAGGTGTAGAGAGAGATGATTGTCTAACAAAAGGATGTCTAATAAAAGGATGTCAACACAGACCTGTCCTAGTTCTGGGTCCTGAACAACTGTGCCATTGCAACAGAACTCTTTCTTAAGGTCTTTAAGTATCTTGTTATAGCTGAATTCTTTCTTCAATCCTTGGACAGTTGTCAAACTTTTCCTACCATTTCGCTGCTGTATACGAATATGCACGTATTCCTTTGACCCAGCACCTGAGTCCTCAGCATTTGCCTCAGCAAAAGGATCTAAAATTGTTGGCACACATCCCATACAACATTCATATATTAATAAGTTAATCAATTGTGAAACGTGATTATCAATTTATCATAACCACAGTAACCAAGTATTCCATATAAATGGCCGTAAGCATCGATTTTAAGACAACCTTCAAAAATGAAAATAACCTAAATGTATCGATGATTTAGAAGCCCAACATAAAGCCCCTCAAACCAGCAAAAAAAAAATCTCTAATACAGAGAGAAGTTCTGTACAAGTCTTCAAATCTATTTTGCATCTTGTTCAACAATGGATTGTAATCTAATTGATATTGATATTTCCCATAATAATGATGATGATCCTCTGATAATAGTTACAGGTGAAGAACATGGTCATACACCATGCCCAGGGAGTACAAGAGAAAACAAAATCAATTAGAAACTACATTTCTGGAGTATAGTTTAAGATATGAAACACCAGATTTAAACATAAGTTCATAATAGCACATTAGTTACTGGGTATATATACAGAAATCTAAAGATAATCAAACATAAATTACTTTCAGACATAAACAATTATTCTAGACAATTTGATACACCAGTTATGAAGGAAGTTCTACAAGTACCCTACTCAGCAAGTGTAGATACCATAGTAGAACTCCAACTGAGGAAAAATTCAAATAAGGACATGCTATATTATTAATCAGATACAACATTTCCAAAGAACTCAACTATACATAACATATATGCATAACTTATTTCTATCCCCTCCTGAAGGATTGCATTTGCATATTGTGAACAAGACAAATAATCCAAAGGAAACATTCATCAAGAAGTTCCAACATACCGAAGGTAGTAGGGATCTCTGCGTCTAATTCAGACATGAAACTTAACTCTCCGAAACAGAAGGTCCTACCAACCAGATTGCTCAGACCTGAATTTAGAATAAAAAATTAGCTAACATGCTGGATTACAATGACAGCAGGCTCCCCAATAAGACAGCATTAAAACATCAAAATCATTGTCAATAATCCTCCACAAATCCAATGGAATCAATATATCTATCAGGACAGCTAAACTGGCAAAAAAATGTTGGCAGCCAGGCCGATCACAGCCCTCAGCTTTGTTATGCATGTAATGAACAACAACAACGATAATAAAATCAAATGATTTAGAATGGGCCATGACAAATTTAATATTTCTTTAAAACAAACTTCCCCAGAAGTTTTAAACATTGCTGTAAGTTTTCAAAAACAAGACCTTGAAAGCACGGAACAATCTATTCCCATATTAAACAATATGCCTAAAAGTTGATACACAAAAAATAAGAGGGAGACAAGTTATAATTGAAAGATAACAGCTATATCATGAAAGGCATATCGAGTCATCGACTAGATCTAAATTACCACACTTGATCGGCTAAAAAGAAAACTCCTCGGAGACTCTACAAATAAACAAATCTCTTAGTTCCAACAAACTACACCATTCCCAGCGATAAGATCTGATCGAAACCAAACGAAATCCCCAAAATTTAGACGAATTGAAATCGCAGAGAAAGCAAAGCCAAACCCTAAAATTGATTGTAGGAAATTACATCTTGAAATGGAAGACAAAAAGGAACAAAAATCGGATGTTACCTGATCCTAATTTAGGGTTTCGACAGGTCTAGACAGGGTGAAGAAATAAAACCCTAAAATGGATAAGGCAGAACCTTCTCTCTCGCTCGCCCTGTGATCTTGCTTTGTTTTGGAGGAGAGGAAATAGGAAAGGCGTTGATTTGGAAAATATAGAGAAACGTGGGGGTAGGGTGCGGTGCGGTGCGCTTTGGGTAAGGTCAGACGCACTAAGAATACGTGTGAAGATAAATTTTTACTCTCGGAAGTGGGTAAGTAAAATCACGCGCTACCACGAGTCGATAGATATCTTCACCTTCATGGGGCTAAGGACACGTTCCTCCAAACTCTGGCGAGTAGAAAGAGTTGTTCGGCTGGGAGAGTAAGAATAACATTTTTATTTTTATACAAGGACAGAACATCAATGCATGTAAAGCAAAGTATTAGTAGTGTAATCCTTGGAATTTTTTTGTCAGTTGAGCGCTGTATTGATGGAAAAAGGCCGAAGACCAAACAGAACACTGGGCCGAGCCCAAAAAAATAACACTCGAGCATTATGCAGAATCCAGCTACCTAAAAACAATCTAACCAGTGACCAAAAAAAAAAAATCTAACCAAGGATTTGCTGCTTTGAAATAAAAGAACTAAAGACCAATGTTTTTAAAATCGGACCGATAATTGAACCGGTTAATGTATTGGTTCACAGTTCAGTGTTTCAATTGTGCTCGAACCGGTAATAATTAAATATAATTTTTAATATTATATAATATTTTTTAAATAATAAAATAAGATAAAATCATGAGAAATCAAGATATATAAGATTATAAAATAATTTTAAAGACCTTTATTATATGTATAATATCATAAAAAACTCATAATAATTGACTAAATAATAAATATTTATGTGTAATCCTTAAAAAGTTGTTTTTATTTATCTTAAAAAGTATTTTAGATTAAATAAAAAACCATAAAACAAAAAAAAAATTGAAAATTTTGAAACTGACCGGTTCAACCGATTTTCTGGCACCGGTTCTTTACCGGTTTTCACCGGTTCTTGACCGGTTTGACCGGTTCTGTAATCAACCGATTTTTTGGGTTGTATGGACCGGACACCAGGCCAGTTCCCGGTTGAACAGGCCGGTCCGGTCCGGTTTTGTTAACAATGTTAAAGACTGAAAAGCTACTATAAACTAGACTTAGACAAAGACAAATGCAATTAGGGCTTGCGAGCTGCAGAAGGGTTGGAGGGGAGGCTCCTGACTTAGTTCGTCTCATATCTGCGTTTGCGATTTCCCGAAGGTGGATTGGGATTGAAGCAATGGATTGAAAGAGCCTGCCCGAATCCAAGGTCAGCTGAGCGAGGGAGTGAGCTAGGTTGTTTCCTTCCCTTCTGGTCCAAAGAAAACCACATGAAGGTAAGAAATTGCTTGAAATCTGAATATCCCTCACTATTTGGTTAATCATCCACTGTTTTCCCCCCTCTTAAAGCTTCTATAATTAACACCGGGCTTGATTGTAATCCTTGGAATCAACGCTAGGGGACACGCTTCGGATTTCCCGTCAAGGGCTTATGGCCTGACCTAGTCTGGTTTGATTAATAAAAATGTCAGGTTTAGACTTCTTAGGAAAACAAACCAATGCAGATGAAGAACTTTAATTTTTGGGTCAACAATGTAGATGAAGAACTAGAATGTCCATATTTGCATCATCTCAGAAAGGTAATCGGGTGCGACTCAAAGTTGAAACCAGATTTTTTGAAGTTCAACAGCGCCGGAACAGCAAAAAGAAAACCTAAAAGAAAGGAAACCAACAGCGCCGCAGCAGCGCCCCTTTGAGGCTACTCTCCCTCCATGGAAGAGCTCTTTTTCCTCCATGGGGGAGCTCCTACCCATTTTAGGTGGATTTTCCTCTATTCATGGTCAGATTTTTTTTCTTTTCTTTTCTTTTCTTATGCTTATAGTCACATTTTCTCCATATTTTCCAGTCACTCTTCCTTTCTCCTTTTCATCCACCACCTTCATAACCTCTACCGCCCTTTCTTGAGTTTTTGTTTTTTTTTCCTTTTTATTTCACCATTGTTCTATTATTTAACAGTCTGATAGATCTGCCCTTAGCATTTCAACAACATTGTTTTACCCAGGATATGTCGCTTTTATACACATATATTATTGTAGCTCGATTTTGCAGCACTAATTTACTCGGTTTAGCTTCTTTGAGCTGATGTTGGACTTGTACTACTCGATTTTGGGGTAGATGTCAATTAGTTATAAATGCTCCATTAATTGTGATTGCCCAATCATAACCGTAATTGGCTTTCTTAACCATGGAGTGTTAAGTGGGTATCTACTAAGGTTGGTTGATTAAGATAACTCGGTTGGGAATGTATGGCACCTGCATGGACCTGTCTTTGATAAGTTAATGATCGGTCTCCCTTCTAATTAGTCGAGTACCTGGTCGGCCAGGTACGGTACATAAGCCTCCCAAGCTACAAGCTTGAAAAGCGATGAAACTTGCTAAAGTCATTCGAGGTAATAACTCGGTCGAGGAGTATACAATACTCAACATGTAGTGTATGTTACCTGCCATTCTGATATCTATATTTTTGTTATCCTGAGAGTTATACTTGGTCGGCTTAATAATTTTAACATGTCATCCTCAAAGTTTGTACTAAGTTGACTCGGTACATTTTGCTTATCCTGAGATTTGTGCTTGGTCGATTATATAAAGTCCACCTGTTATTCGAGGCTTTGACCGGTCGTCTTTAGGGGTTATAGATCAATTTGTTAACTTGAGGTCAATCTACTCAAGGTCGGCCAACTTCGTCTTTATATATGTGATGCCCTTTAAATGGAGGTCGATTTTATATATAACTCGATCATGGAACTTAGAGAATTTCTAGAGGAATCAATTCGAGTTATTTATCGGTTATGGATAAACTTGAAGATTTTGGTGGAAATCATCCGAGGTAGAACTCGATGATGAAGAAACTTAGATTCTGGTGAAATAATCCGAGGTATAACTCGGTCTTGAAGAAACTTAGATTCTAGCGAAATAATTCTAGGTATAACTCGGTCATGAAGAAACATAGATTCAACTTACTAATCCGAGGTATAACTCGGTCCTGAAGAAGCTTAGATTCTGGTGAAATAATCAGAGGTATAACTCGGTCTTGAAGAAAACTTGGAGACTTATTGGCATAACCAATTCGAGGTATAACTCAATTTTTAAGAGATTGGAAAACCTTTTGCGGAATTAGTGAAATCAACCCGTTACCCCGAGGTATTACTCAGTTTTTAGGGTATTGGAGAATCCTTGGAGAAGTAGGCGAAATCAACCTGTTACCCCGAGATATAACTCGATTTTTAGGGCATTGGAGAACCTTTGGCAAAATTCGTGAGTTCAACCCGTTACTCCGAGGTATTACTCAATTTTTACGGTATTGGAGAAGTAGGCGAAATTAACCCGTTACCCTGAGATATAACTCGGTTTTTAGGATAGTGGAGAAACTTTGGCGAAATTTGTGAATTCAACATGTTACCCCAAGGTATTACTTGGTTTTTAGGGTATTGGAGAACCTTTGACGAAATTCGTGAAATTCAACCTTTTACCCCGAGGTATTACCCAATTTTTAGGGAATTGGAGAACCTTTAGAGAAGTAGGCGAAATCAAGTCGTTACCCCGAGCTATAACTCGATTTTTAGGGTATTGGAGAACCTTTAGCGAAACTCATGAATTCAAACTGTTATGCCCATTATCGTGATGTCACTCAGCTTAGTCTTCATGAATTTAGATAACAATAATGCATTTTATCTGATGTCAGTCGACTTGGTCAGTCAACTTAGTCTTTTATGCTCTGAATTAAAGCCTGTTACTTTGGCGTCGGTCGGATCGGTTTGTGTCTTGACTTTAGGTCGACCAGTTTGGAGTTTTATGAACTAACTTGATTGTGAACTTGAAGTCGGTCAGTTTGGTCATTTTAATCGAATTGGAGCATGTGAACTTTAGGTCGGTCAACTTACTCATGTGAACTTGAAGTCGGTTCACTTGACCCTTATAGATTGAAAAGAATGTTATCTTGAAGTAGCTCGTCATAGTCTTTTGGATTGAAAAGCATGTTTAAGTTGAAAGTCGGTTAACCATATACTTTGGACTGAAATGTATGTTTAACTTAAAGTAGGTCGACCTGGTCCTTGGGACTGAAAAACATGTTTATGTTAATGAAGTTGATCGGCTTGATATTTTGGACTTAAATGTATGTTTAACTTGAAGTAGGTCGGCCTGGTCCTTTGGAGTGAAAAAGCATGTTTTATTTGAAGTAGGTCGGCCTAGGCCTTTGGACTGAAAAATATGTTTATCTTGAAGTAGGTCGGCCTGGTCCTTCTTGACAGAAAAAACATGTTAACTTGAAGTCGGTTGGTTTGGTCTGCAAGAAATTAAATCTACATATTTCTTTTCTAAGATATAACTTGATGTTCAGAAACGTTGGTATTGAGTAAATAGTTCAATAATAATATGAGTATAATATTCTTCCATGCTACCTTTCAACTTGTTTCAAATAAAAACACTTGAAAGCACACATTCCAATATATTGGTTGTAAGAGAGTAAATGGCAAAGAAAATGAAAAGAAGAATCCAAACTAATTATTGAGATAACGTTTAGTCATTCCATATTGAGATTCATGCTCCATAATATGATAGTTAGGGAAATCATAGGAGGTAACATTAATTAACTAATAATGATGATTGGCATCACGTAGGAAAACATATATAGAAATAAGAAACTTGTTTTATTTGATTGAATTAATTCTATTACATATTTGACTGAAAATAATTAATTTGATAGAATTATTGAGATAACGTTTAGTCATTCCATATTGAGATTCATGCTCCATAATATAATAGTTAAGGAAATCATAGGAGGTAACATTAATTAACTAATAATGATGATTGGCATCACGTAGGAAAACATATGTAGAAATATGAAACTGATTTTATTTGATTGAATTAATTCTATTACATATTTGATTGAAATAATTAATTTGATAGAATATTTATTACAGAAAATATTGAGTAAAATGTGTGGTATAAATTTAAGGTCTAAATATCAATTAATTAGTTGCCTTTTTAGTCATGTTTACCTATATAAATT
The DNA here is from genome assembly GCA_026901365.1 of Sesbania bispinosa. NCBI lineage: Eukaryota > Viridiplantae > Streptophyta > Magnoliopsida > Fabales > Fabaceae > Sesbania > Sesbania bispinosa. The sequence continues at coordinate 391,120 of QLOH01000507.1, read as the reverse complement.
TATAGGATTGATAAGTTGGATCCGTGGATATTATTTATTCAAATTGAAATAATAATTGAGCTAATTAAAGCTAAATAACACATGAAATGGAAGTTAAAATTATTTTGATTTAAACCTTTTTAACTTTGATAATTAAAGTAATCACTTTGATTGATTAGACTAACAAAATTTGAATTCAGATTTTAATTTTGTAGTAAGAAAGAAAAGGAAAAGGTCTCATGATACACCAGATAAACATATATTTTCCATAAATAAATATGTTGAGCAAGTAGTGAGCAAAAGAAGAATCAATTCATACTGTAGTTGGTAAGGCCTCAAGAAGGGGGTTGAATTGAAACACATCTAAGCCTGTAAAAAATTAAAAGTCGTTTCTAACTTACGTTCTCAAGTGTTGTGCACTTGGACATCAGAAAGTTAGTCTCGGACAGAAGCAAAAAAGAATCCAAGTTAAGATTGATTGTGTATGAATATTTTTGCTTCTGAGCAGTTTATAATAGTTGTGTTACTATCCTAAGTGAGATTTTGAGTCAAGGTTTGATTTTAATGTTTAAAAGAGAACTCAGAAGCAATTTTCAGATTTTCAAACGTGAAGACAGTAAAAAAAAAGATAAGAATTAGAAGAGAGATATACACAACAGATTTATACTGGTTCATTTTTATCAACCAAGAACTATGTCCAGTGCCCACCTCAGTGAGATTTTTCCACTAACTTCATCAAAGTTACAAGTATTCTCCTTCATGGGCCACTTCAGGCTCCTAAGTGTTCTCCTTCACGGGTCTCTTCAGACTCCTCAGTACTCTCCTTGCAGAGCCTCTTCAGGCTCCTATGTAGTCTTGTACAAGTCTCTCCAAGCTTCTCCACTCAACACCACAATTCAGAAACACCTTCTGACTTGGTGGACGAGTTACAATAGAAATGGATGAAAAATAAATTTTTTTGAACTTGAGGTTTTAAACACATAAAGTATGAATCAACAGTTGGATCCTCAAGTTAAGTTACAGCCAACTGATACAGATGAAATACCCACAAATAAAACTCAGAGAATTGATAAAATAGTGAAGAATGTGTGGGGTAGAAGCAAGATTTACAAAATAAAAATGTGAAAAGCTTTTCTGCAGAGTTTTAGTTCTTTAGCGCGCAGTCTGTCACTCGCTTCTGAGTTTCTCTTGGCTTTTTATAGAGTTGCTTATGAGACATAGCCGTTTATATCCATTGGGATACTTTCCAACATATCTTTGTACTTTTGTGTCAGGAGCTTGATTACATCAGCACATTGTACTTGCTTCTGACTTGATTCAAAAATGCTTCTGCGTCTGACTTGATTTTGAGTTTATTTCTACGTCTGACCTTGGATTTGCGTCTGACTTGAGACAGTGCATTTGGCTTGTGTTTCTGACTATATGCTTTTAGCATTTGTGCATATGTTTCATTTGAGGTTTCAATGCTTGTTTCTGAGATATGATCTTGACTTCATCATTTGGTTCAAATTCTGACTTTCATCCTTATGTGTTTTGACTCTGGGATTTTCATTTAATATTTGATGAAGGGTGATTCTTAAGTCTTTATGTATCTACAACTAAGTCAGATTCTAAACAGCTGCACACTCAATGAAGAGGTCAGATACGATATGAGACTCAAAACGAAACTAGAATTTTTACTAAGTTAGAGGGGTTGCCAATGATTAAAACCTTATGCATCTTATGGTTTGCCTTAACACATACAACGTAATGAGATCAATATTTATTTTTTTTACCATAAATTCTTTTTCTAGTGATATTTGCCATTCAATTTCATGATGCATTTTCTCTGGCTAGAATTTCAATCTCTTACTTTTTTGGCATCAAACTAAGCAAATGATTTTTTTTTTCTAATTTGTGTTTTTCTTTTACCTTTGATTAAAATAAGACATCACTTGTATAGTCCTAAATGTTAAGACAAACCCTCAGATGCATAAGGTTTTAATGATTGGCAACCCCTCTGACTTAGTAAAAATTCAAGTTTAGTTCTGAGTTATAATCTGCATCTAACCACGTTACTTAAGTGTACAGTTCAGCATCTGACCCTATTGCAGCTACATAATGGCTTAAGAAAACACTCTTCATCAAGCATCAAACGCAAATACTAAAGTCAGACGCAGACTCGGAATCAAATGGTGAAGTCAAGAATAAATCCTGAAACAGAAATTGAAGTCTCTAGACTCATAAAAGAAGCATCTGCACAAAAGGCTAAGAAGCATAAGGTCATAAACCAAAGTCGGAAGCCATATCTCAAGTCAGATGAAAATCCAAGGTCAAAGACAGATGCAAGAAGTCAGACACACAAAGTAAGTCAGACACGGACACCCTCATGATAAAGTCAGAAGCCAGTACAACTTGATGACATGTCAAAAGTGTCTGACACAAAAAAGGACAAAGCTGTTGAATGTCTCAAACGACTATAAACGACTACTTTCCAAAGTAACTATATATATATAGGAGGGTTATAATTACACCGGTGTAAGTTACACCAAGTATTACACCGCTAATAACTACAAATCGAATATGTTTTTTAGTAATCCAACCGTTGAATTATGTTTGTTCATCATCATTATTATATGTGCCAAAATTCGTAAAATTTTGACATTAATAACTTGATAATCAAATGGTTGGATTTTTCATATATTTCAAATGTATATATAACGTTAATCTTGAGACATGTCAATGGCATACCAAATAATTTCGGATTAATGTAAAATTTTATATGTATGATCTATATGATAGTAACTTTCAATCCAACGGTCGATTATTTAATATAATGATCCGTTAAAAAAATATTCAACGGTGTAACACTTGGTGTAACTTACACCAGTGTAATTATAACCCTCCTTATATATATATATATATATATATATATATATATATATTGTCCAGAAGCTCAGAAAGAACAAGTGAATACGCGTGAAAAAGGTCAACACTCTGCAGATAATCTTTCACACTTTGCCCTCTCTGTTAATTTTTCTTCTAACCCACATTCTCTTTACTGTTCATTAACTCTCTAAGTTATATTCGTGGGTTTATCATTTGTAAAGCTTTCTTGTAACTTATCTTGAGAATCTTACTGTTTATTCACACTCTGTGTGTTAGAAATCTCAAGTTAAGAAAATCTCTATTTTTTCTCTGTAACTTGTTGTTGCTCCTCCACCAAGTCAAAAGGTGTTTTTGAGCTATGGTGTTGAGTGGACAAGCTTGGACAAGACTACTTAGGATCCTAAAGAGGCCCTGCAAGGAAAATACCGAGGAGCCTGAGAAGGCCCTATAAGGAGAAAACCGAGGAGTCTAAAGAGGCCCGTGAAAAAGAATATTTGTAACTTTGAAGTAGTTAGTGGAAAATCTCACAGGTGTGGGGACTAGACGTAGCTCTTGGTTGATAAGAGTGAACCAGTATAAATCTGTCATGTATTTCTGCTTCTGACACTTATCTCTTTACATTGGTGTTATCTTGTGTTTAAGTTCTAAAAAGTGTTTATGAGTTTCTTCTAAACGATAAAATTAATTCTGAACTTGGATTCACACATAAGATAAATTTGCAATATTCACGAACTGGTCAGAAGCAAACTGTTAGTGTTCATTTAAGCTAAAACTCAGATTCATATTTGCTTCTGTACGAGGCTAATATTTTGACGTCCAAGTGCGCAACACTTAAGAAGAAAAGTCAGAAACAAGTTTCATTTTTTTACAAGCATAGACGCGTCTCAATTCAACCCCCTTTCTTGAGACATTGTCAACTACACTAAAAAGATCACCTTGATTGAAACTTTGTCTTAAAATAAAACAATTTCTTGAATAAAGTAGTGTTATACTATCACCAATAGTATGGATGATTGTAAGCAATTAAATACAAATTGTTGTAAGTATTTTAGACATGTCACTAAATATAAATCAACAATGTATATTTAGATAACGGAATGAATAACAATAGCATGTATATATCAATGATTATGTACAGTTAATAAGTTAAGGAAAGACTTATCTATGCACCACTTGCTCAATGGAGAGATTCACCCTTTTTCTCAAGCAAAAATTCGTATTTCAAGTGTGGTCAGTGGGAAAATTTTTACCGCGGCTCCACGGTGGGCACCAAATGTTCTTACAAATATTCTCCAATGGTGGTCGGACCGCTTGATCACACCGGGGAGAATCTACAAGAGGTCGTTGAAGAAGATCCACAAGAGGATGGTGGGTGACTGCAGAGACTCTGATGCTCAAGTAGTAGTAGCAGCAGCAGCAAGTACACCTGAGGTACCCTTGATGTATATTTATAAAATGAGTGAGTGAGAGGTTATTGAGCAGAAAAAAAAGTTATAGGGTAGATGTCAATTAGTTATAAATGCTCTATTACTTGTGATTGTAGAAACCACATGAAACACTAGAAGGGGGGTTGAATAGTGTTTTATAATTTCAAACAGATTTTATGAAAACCTTCTCACAAGCAAAGTGTTTAACAAACGTTTTGAGCAACATGCTGAAACTAGGATTTTTAGAGACTTACTGAAGTGCTTCAATAGGTACAAAAGACAATGTTAGAAACTTGTTTTAAAAAGTGTTTGAGATTGTTTCAAAGTTCAAGCTTATAGAACAGATTATTCAGAACCCTCCAGTAGCTCAAATAACAAATATAATGAGATAAGGGTAGAGAAAACTTAGCCAAGGATTTATCCTGGTTCACTCACATCCATAGTGAGTTATGTCCAGTCCCAATGTCAAACCAGCAAAGGATTTTCCACTAACTGAGCACAGTTACAAGTATTGTTTTATCCACAGCCTCTTCAGGCCAAATCCCAAGTATTGTTTTATAGACAAATCTCTTCAGGCTCAAACCCAAGTATTCTTTGTTCCACCAAGCCTTTCCAGGCTCTCAGACACTTGAAAGTGTTTACAATGAGTAATAGTTTAAGTTCCTAAGAAACTTAAACAGAAAAGATCTTATACAAAGGATAATTGAGTATGACTTAGGATACAAATGATATATTCTATGTACAAAGATATCAGAGAGTAGCAACTTGATTTTTGCAGCGTAATGGCTTGATAATAATTTTCTTCTCTCTTTTGTGAAATTTCTTTATGAAGCTTTATATAGGATTTCATCTTGAGTCCGTTGAAGATTGATGAGAAACACCGTTGTGAGATAACATTAAATGTTGTTAATACCGTTGTGATACAATCTTAAAAAGCTTCTGATTTTGTGTGTTGCAGGTTCAGGGGTACCAGAGTCTGACACGTGCAGGTACCAAGTTACAACAGTTTCCCTTTCTGGTAAAAGATTTGAAATGCTTCATAAAGGGTCTCTGTAACATTCCAAAATGAATCAAACTTGCAGAAGACGTTTAGGATGCTTTAAAGTCTTGAGCATAAAGCCTTCTTACTTTAGTCAAATGCCACGTAGAGAGTCTTCGGCAGTTCTTCTTGATTCAGATACTGTATCACTTTCAAAGGGTTGATAGCTTTCAGTAGGTTCTCATCTTTCAGAAGGTTGCACCACTTCAGAGGGTTGCTCCTTCATAGAGCTGCTGAAACATGTGAAATACCCTTGAGAGATTTTGTACTTTTATCATATGTTAACCAGATTTGTTACTCATTAAAACTTAGGATTTGTGAGACTTAAACATTATTATTCTCTTAATAATATTTTTGGATTCAACAGTGATTGCCCAATCATGACCGTAATTGGCTCTCTTAACCATGGAGTGTTAAGTGGGTATCTACTAAGGTCGGTTGATTAAGATAAATCGGTTGGGAATGTATGGCACCTGCATGGACCTGTCTTTGATAAGCTAATGATCGGTCTCCCTTCTAATTAGTCGAGTACCTGGTCTGCCAGGTACGGTACATTTAGCATCCTACAAGTTATGTAAGTGTTGTTAGGTATTTTTCAATCAACGATATTTCAACCTAAGAAAGGTAATCGGGTTTCGACAAAAAAAAAAAAGAAGAAGAAAGGTAACCGGGTCCTGAATTGGTTAACTAGTCTGAATTGGCAAACTAGCTTCTTTCTTACTATGGCCCCAGGTTTGCATTTGGTAAATAATCGTCCTACTGGGTGTGGTCCCTTGCAGTTTTAGAACCTTTCGACCAGAAAAAGAACCTTTCGTTTTGTTTTTAATAAAAGGGAGGGCAAAGGCCAAAAAACTACACTAGGATTCTCTTAGAAACAACTACTCCTATGAGATCCAGGAAAATCAAGAATAAAGCTCCTAGGGGAGGGGAGTTAAAAACATGGAGGCCTAAAGGAAGATCATACGCATGGAAAGCCATGTAGTCTACCACTTTGTTTCCCTCTATAATTATGTGTGATGATAACTTCGTTGAGAGCACTCTGAAGATCTGGAATTGCCTGAACAATCTGCCTAGATTAGTGAGTGGCGAGAAAAACAGCCCTTATTAATAAAATTCACAGCTACCTGAGAGTTAAGGATTCTATTTTCCTTGACAAGAGATAAGGCCGAGTGTATACCGTAGAGCTCAGCCATAGATGCCCAATAAGTTTTAAAACCTTTCTTAATTTTAGTTTAATCATCATTTATAAAGTGACAGTGAGAATTTCCAGAAATACCCGATGTTTTTAAAATTTACCAAGTATGGAAGTCATCAGCCTTTTAAAAGTACACATAAAGTAAAATTCTCCCTTACTATCTGTTTAAACAAAATCATTTCTTCTAATTCAATTTTAAACAATCATTGCCAATCACAAATCAATTTTTCTAAAGTATAACTCTTTTAAAAATAACTTTTTTTAAATCAATTCTACCAAAATCTAATAGAAAGAAAGCCCTTGGCAAGGAATTCTTCTATTGGCTAAAACATAGTAATATACCCTAGCCCCCACCGATGGGTCCATTAGTTATTTTGTAAAAATACTTTTAAATGCTATACAATAATGAATAATCAAATCCATAGTGTATATTGAGACTAGTACTTAAAAAAAATCCTGATTGAACTGCCTTGAGATGAGAAATTTACTTTTAAAACAGTGAAATATTATAGCCATTGATCGAAAAATCACCAATTAAAATTTCAATTATATGAATGTACATATATATCAAACTATTAAGTTTTTAAAATCTAAATTGATTATGTACCAATCTAACCAAATCCAAAGATCCTGCTCAGTAAATCTAGAGTGATGTATCCATGTACCTGAAAAGTGAAATAAAGTTGCATATAACACTATTAAACTGCTTTGATACATGTTATTTAAGGAAATATCACATAATGTCATGAATTCCATAATCCCACATCACAAATGTTTAAAAACCAAAACACAAGAAATTCCACAATCACATATATGCCCAACTCAAAGCGAGCCAATACCACTTGACACTTAAGTTTCCAGCTGCTCAGAAACCATGAATCTTAATATGCTCCTTCTTCACAATACCAGCCTGTTCCCGTCCACAAGTGGAAAAGAAAGGATTTGGTTAAAAGGAAATAGTCTTTATCCAATAATTTAAAGGCAACATCTTCCATAACAAATTTCCAGAATGACAATTTCAATACAATGAAAGGCATGAATCAATTCTATTTGTCTCTACAGGGCACAGGTATGAGATGCTATCAATTAAAGAATATAACACAACGTCGTGGGCCGGACGCAACTATCATTTTTCACTCCAGGGGTATACTCCCACTAGTATAATTTTAAAAAAATATGGGCAAATCACTGCCCTGCTCAACTGAAAGCTTCTTTAACCAACTCTTGGAAAAAGGCTTGTTCTTTAACTGCCAATTTGTTTCTCAAAACTCAAAAGACTGACCATAGCAAAGATTAAGATTACAACATAAAATAAATTATGTAGGATTTTTATTAAAATATCCAGTTACATTATTGAATAATAATTCCCAAAACTGGAGATACAGCAGTGTGCAGACCAGCATATTGTAAAATGCAAAATCACCAAATTTATTCTCAGAAAGCCACTCATATATTACGTCCTTGAAAATGACACAAACAAAAGCAGCAAAATAATAGAAAGCCAAAAAATGTAAACAACCAGACAACCCACATAGCTCAGAATAGATGAAAATTAAAAAAGCTTAAAAAGTATGGAAAACATTCTAACTGCAAAACTCCAAAGATGGGGTGATAGTTACCTGTACTAGGAAGGTAGATACATTCTTCCTTTGATCACCTTGAAGTTGAATAACCTACACACAAAAATGTTACTTGAAGCAACAAGGGGTAGAGAGATGATTGTCTAACAAAAGGATGTCTAATAAAAGGATGTCAACGCAGACCTGTCCTAGTTCTGGGTCTTGAACAACTGTGCCATTGCAACAGAACTCTTTCTTAAGGTCTTTAAGTATCTTGTTATAGCTGAATTCTTTCTTCAATCCTTGGACTGTTGTCAAACTTTTCCTACCATTTCGCTGCTGTATACGAATATGCACGTATTCCTTTGACCCGGCACCTGAGTCCTCAGCATTTGCCTCAGCAAAAGGATCTAAAATTGTTGGCACACATCCCACACAACATTCATATATTAATAAGATAATCAATTGTGAAACATGATTATCAATTTATCATAAGTAACCAAGTATTCCATATAAATGGCCATAAGCATCGATTTGAAGACAACCTTCACAAATGAAAAAAAACCAAATGTATCAATGGCAATGCATTAAAAGCGCAACATAAAGCCCCTCAAACCAGCAAAAAACAATCACTAATACAGAGAAGTACTGTACAAGTCTTCGCATCTATTTTGCATCTTGTTCAACAATGGATCGTAAATTCGTAATCTAATTGATATTGATATTTCGCATAATAATGATGATGATGATGATCCTCTGATAATAGTTACAGACTTACAGGTGAAGAACAGGGTCATACTCCATGCCAACTACATTTCTGGAGTATAGTTTAAGATATGAAACACCAGATTTAAACAAAAAAGTGCATAATAGCATATTAGTTACTGGGTATATACACAGAAATCTAAAGATAATCAAACATAAATTACTTTCAGACATAACCAATTATTCTAGACAATTTGATACACAAGTTATGAAGGAAGTTCTACAAGTACCCTACTCAGCAAGTGTAGATACCATAGTAGAACTCCAACTGAGGAAAAATTCAAAGAAAGACATGCTATGTTATTAATCAGATACAACATTTTCAAAGAACTCAACCATACATAACATATATGCATAACTTAAGTCTATCCCCTCCTGAAGGATTGCATATCGTGAACAAGACAAATAATCCAAAGGAAACACTCATGAAGAAGTTCCAACATACCGAAGGTAGTAGGGATCTCTGCGTCTAATTCAGACATGAAACTTAACTCTCCGAAACAGAAGGTCCTATCAACCAGATTGCTCAGACCTGAATTTAGAATAAAAAATTAGCTAACATGCTGGATTACAATGACAACAGGCTCCACAATAATACAGCATTAAAACATCAAAATCATTGTCAATAATCCTCCACAAACCCAATGGAATCAATATATCTATCAGCACAGCTAAACTGGAAAAGAAAAATGTTGGCATCCATGCCGGTCACAGACCCTTAGTTGAGTTATGCATGTACTGAATAACAACAACAACAACAACTCAACATGAGAAACACCAATCATAAGAAAATCAAATGATTTAAAATGGGCCATGACAAATTCAAAATTTCTTTAAAACAAACTTCCCCAGAAGTTTTAAACATTGCTGTAAGTTTACAAAACAAGACCTTAAAAGCACGGAACAATCTATTCCCATATTAAAGCAATTTGCCTAAAAGTTGATACACGAAAAAAATAAGAGCGAGACAAGTTATAGTTGAAAGATAACAGCTATATCATTAAAGGCATATCGAGTCATCGACTAGATCTAAATTACCACACTTGATCGGCTAAAAAGAAAACTCCTCCGAGACTCTACAAATAAACAAATCTCTTAGTTCCAACAAACTACACGATTCCCAGCGATAAGATCTGATCGAAACCAAACGAAATCCCCAAAATTTAGACAGACTTTAATAAAATTTAGACGAATTGAAGAGAAAGCCAAGCCAAACCCTAAAATTGATTGTAGGAAATTACATCTTGAAATGGAAGACAAAAAGGAACAAAAATCGGATGTTACCTGATCTTAATTTAGGGTTTCTACAGGTCTAGACAGGGTGAAGAAATAAAACCCTAAAATGGATAAGGCAGAACCTTCTCTCTCGCTCCCCCTGTGATCTTGCTTTGTTTTGGAGGAGAGGAAATAGGAAAAGCGTTGATTTTGAAGAAGACAATATAGAGAAACGTGGGGTGGGGTGGGGTGGGGGTGGGGTGGGGTGGGGTGGGGTGCGGTGCGGTGCGCTTTGGGTAAGGTCAGACGCACTAAGAATAACGTGTGAACAAAAAGTTTTACTCTCGGAAGTGGGTAAGGAAAATCACGCGCTACCACTAGTCGATAGATATCTTCATCTTCATGGGGCTAAGGACACGTTACGGAATATTCTGGCGAGTAGAAGGAGTTGTTTGGTTGGGAGAGTAAGAATAACATTTTTATACAAGGACAGAACTGTCAATGAATATAGAGCAAAGTAGTGCATCTATTGAAAAAAAAAAAGTAGTGTGGTTTAACGTTAAGAAATGTGTTTGGTTTCATTTTACACAAGGACAGAACTGTCAATGTGTTTGGTTTCATTTTTATTTCCTTTTTTTCATTTTCTGTTTTCTGTTTTCTGAAATTTTACAAAGAAAAATTGGAAATGCTGAAAATGATGATTTGTTGTTCCTAGCATTTCCAATTTTTCCTTTGTAAAATTTCAGAAAACAGAAAATGGGAAATGAAAATGCAAACCAAACAAGCCCTTAGTCATCTATATTAGCTGGATTTTTCACTATTCACATAGCATAAATGAGTCGCATGAGTACATATTACCAAATTCTTATTAAACACATTTTTTCTCTAATTGGCATCTCACTTTTTATTATTCACAAATTTTAAATAGGTCTCACCAATACACATACATCACCCATTTTTATTTACAAATATTTTAATTAATAAATAATAAAATAATATTCATAAATAATAAATAAAAAATTAAGTTTTTAAAATAATTTTTTTGGCGGTTTAAAAAATGCCTTTGCATTAATGGGGTTTAAACCCCAGAAAATGACAAGAAAAAAAAAGAGCATCATTCACAGGGGTTTAAACCCCATGCAAACGTAAGGCAGGAAAAAAATGTTAACGGGATTTAAACCCCAGAGAAACGTAAGACAGAAAAAAACATTAACAGGGGTTTAAACCCCTGAGAATGTAAAAAAAAATTATTGTTTTGAAAGTTGTTATGTTGCGCTGTAGAGTGGCAGCTTTTCAGTAGCATTTACCCGGGGTTTAAACCGCCGAGAATGCCTAAAAAAATAAAAAATTTTAAAACATTGGTGCTCAACTGAGCACCAGTGCTATTAAAACACCGATGAGTGTCAAAGATATATCACCTGTTCTTAATAAGCAGCGGGTCTTATTGAGCAAAATGCTTAATAAAACCCGCGTTAAAGATGGTCTTAATGTAATTATTTGTAACTTTCGAAACATAAATTTATTGTGACACCCTTCTACCCCCAAATAATAATACATTCATCAAATTGATTTATAAGGAGAATTGAAGTCGACACTGAGGTAAAAAGGTTCACATTCCTCTTTTAAAATAAACACTTAATTTAAATCAAACTAAATTTCCATAAAAAGGTAAAATCAAGGTTTTCAAAACTGAATCATCAACAGAATAAAAACATAACTTGGTCATGTAAGACCCTTAAAATAATCTTTCGAAATCTCTACATATTATATAAAAGGAGTAAAGCTCCTAGACACTAATCCTCGATGTCACACATACCAGAGCGAGACCATGTCCCTTCAAAACTCAGCACTTTGAGTGCCCTCTTCATCACCCTAGAAAAATCACAGAAGAGTACGGTGAAGAATGGAATACAAACATATACATGCAATGCAGAAGGCTACCCTCATTCCCACCCATCACCATACATATCATCATTTAATTCACACATCGAGTTCATACACATATAATCTCACACTTTCATAATGTAAATTCACACTTCTCAAACAATCATCATTACCAATGATGGCCCTACCGTTAACACCACACGATAGGTTGCACCCCCTCAATGGGTCCGTGCAAAGACATCCGCCCCCAGGTTGCACCCCCTCTATGGGCCCGTGCAAAGATATTCGTTCCCTGGGTTGCACCTCCTCGATGGGCTCGTGCAGCGAGTGTTCCCCCATCATGGTCTCATTCCACACACCAGGTTCATGCAAATAGAGGTTCACACATTCATACAATCTCAATTAAGGCATATGCTCACACCATGCACATGTACAACATCTATCCCAAGAGTAATGATTTGGAACTCCACACAATGGGCGCACCTTATCAATTCCCTAGTTGTTACCAATGATGGCCTTACCGTTAACACCACACGATAGGTTGCACCCCCTCGATGGGCCCGTGCAAAGATATTCGCCCCTAGGTTGCACCCCCTCGATGGGCTCGTGCATCGAATGTCCCCCATCATGGTTACTGCACCCCCTTGATGGGTCCGTGCATCTCATGAATCGCACCTCATATGCTCATACTCAATGCATCAACGTCATCTCATATATTCACACCTCATATGCTCACGCTCAATGCATCAACATCACCTCATACAATCACACCTCATATGCTCATGTTCAGTGCATCACTCATCATTTATACATTTCTCATACAACATCGTCTACTCAATTCATTCCACATCACATCATGGATAATTTACACATAAAACATCAATATAAAATACTCACACCACGATATTTCATGCCACAGTTAATACATCCAATTTAATTTTATCAATTCCTCAAAATAATTCATATATTAGATAACATCCATCATATAAGTCAAGGATCACCACAATACATCAAAACAACACTCACATATCAAGTTTGGACCTGGTAATCGATTACCAGAAGCAAATACCCCATTTTTAGGCCTGGTAATCGATTACAACATCCTTGTAATCGATTACCAGAGGCTCAGCTACATGGTTTTCTGCCCAGAACACCTGGTAATCGATTACAGACTGGTGTATTCGATTACCAGCAACCCGAGCGCGACTGCACCTGCGTTTTTACCCCTTTTTAACCCTCTTCTTCAATCCCTACTCAAATCTTTAACTCCCTAACTCAATTAGACTCATTTTTACCGATTAAAATCAATCAATTCATCAATTATTTCAATAGATTACAGTTAAATATAATCAACAATCGAATCAATTTATGAAATCTCTCCCCCAAATCCTAATTTGCCCCCTTTCGACAATCTCGTTTCCTACTCTCAATTCCAGCAAGAACATTACAGTAATCATCACAACAATCACGAATTTCATCATATTACAGACAATTCATCATTCATAATTTAAAATTTAAGAATCCTAGATGGACTTATGGTTGCCTTCACTACCCAAGCACTCCAGCATACACATATAGCAGCACCCCTTCCCCCCGTACCTTAGAGATGACGATCATAGATGAAAGACAGGATTTTTTCAACAATCTACACTTCTGCACCTCCCCCTTGTAGAGTCGCTTCTCTCCTCCCTAGAGTTTGGTTATCTGACGTTTTAAAGAAGGTTAGGGTTGAAATAGATGACCCTCTCCCCTTATTTAAATATCTAACTGGGTTGGGCCTACTCCGACCCACCCATCTCCCTTTTTAATTAAATAATACTTTTTCTAAACATAATAATAAATATAATAATAATATTATTCCTACATAAATCTTATAGTATTTTATTTATTCATTTATTGTAGAAATTATTAGGATGTTATAGAATCCTTATCCGTCTACACTCAACTTCAAATCTTATAATTAAACCTTATCCTAAATTTGTTATCAATCCTTGTCTTTAATCATTGTGATCTCATTATTCCTATTTTAATATCCAATCCTAAATTAAAATACTAAAGCATATCTCTCTCATAAGATTATCATTATTAATCTTGATATTATTATATTAATATAATAATTACTATATTTATAACAATTAATTTTAATTGAAATCTTAATAATATGATTATCTCCTAATAAATTTATTATTATATTCGATATAATCAAATTTGATTAAGATCTTAATAATCTGACGTCTCTCCTAATATTTATAATATTATATTATTCATAAATACGGTTATATTAATATTTACTATTAATATTATAAAACTTCTATTTTACAACTAACGTCATCGGAATATGATTATACATATTTTAATTATAATTCTAGATTTCTAAGTTTTGGGATGTTACATTTATCACATTCCAACGCTAAGGGACACGCTTCCTATTACGGGTGGAAGTAAGTCACGACTTGGCATTGCCTCAATAATAAAAATATCAGGTTTAGACCATTGTTACAATATCAGGTTTAGACCATTATTTAAAAAATTGGTTGACTGGTTGGTTCGACCGGGAACCGGTCTGGTGAACGGTCCGTTCAACCCAGAAAACCGGTGGATCTTAGAACTGGTGAAAATCGGTGTCAGAAAAATCGGTTAAACCAGTCATTTTAAAAAAAAATCAATTTTTTTATTTTTTTATTTAATCTAAAACATTTTTAAGATAAATAAAGACATATATTTAAGGATTACACATAGTATATATTGTTTTACCAATCATTATTAATTTTTTTGTCTTATAAACCTTTTAATAAGGTAATTATATTGATTAGAACTTTATATATTTTAATTTCTTATAATTTTGTGTTATTTTATTAATTAAAATGTTATATAATATAAAAATATATATTTAAATAAAACTGGTTCGACCACAGTTGATTTATTGAAACTGTGAATCAGTGCCTTCATCGGTTCAATTATCGGTCCGGTTTTTAAAACATTGGTTTAGACTTTTAAAAAAGCATTTTTAATTAAACAAATCAGACTTAGTGTCTGTTTGGTTCCCAGTTGGCAACAGACAAATCAATTATATGGAATTGATTTAAAATTATTTCCGTCCAACGTGATTTGTAAATCGTGCATATTTTATCTCCTACCATTAATTCTATATATCTATAAAAAAATAATTCTACTCAACTGTAAACCAAACGGAACCTTACGCTATTTAAAAAAGCATGTTAAGCTTGTTGCACTGGCTTGTTTTGGGAAAATATTATTTTTAATAAAAATATATAGGGTTAAATATGTTTTTAGTCCCTCATTTATTTTTTCATTGATTTTGGTCCTCTATTTTTTAAAATCACATGATTTTAGTCTTCGCAGTTAATTATATTCCGCTAAGTGATGACATAATAATATTTCTTGTAGATTTTTCTATGGATTTTCCTTTGAATTTTCCTTTAGATTTCAAAATTCAAAGGAAAATTCGTTGAGATTCTAATATTTGCAGGAAATTTACTATAGATTTTTTTACAACAAAGCAAAGAAATTTTATAGCAGCATTTTTATGTAAAAATTTGTAATTCTTTTGGAAATTTACTACACGTGAATTTTCTAGAGAAAAAATCGCAAGAAATTTCCTGTGAATTTTTACCCAGGAAAAGTCGTAGTGGAGCTGCGAAAGTGACTTAACAGAGTACAGTTAATATGGAGGACTAAAAACATGTGATTTTAAAGATGGAGGACCAAAACCAATGAAAATTAAATGAGGGACCAAAACCAAATTTCATCATATTTTCAGGATCACAAAACATATTTAACCCAAATATATAATATATAATAGAATTATAAAATAGGCTTAAATAACTTTTTGGTACTTGTAAAATATGTGATTTTTACTTTTGGTCCTTATAAAATTATTTTTTATTCTTTTGGTCCTCATAAAATTCAAAAATTTTAAAAAAGGTCTTTATTGCCACTTGTCATGCATCCAATCATGCTACATAGGTAATCATGCTAAGGTGACATGTGATGTGGCGTGTCTAGATGCATGACACATCATCAAAAATGATAGTAAGGACCTTTTTCAAAATTTTCAAATTTTATGAGGACCAAAAGAATAAAAATAATTTTATAAGGATCAAAAGCAAAAACTGCATATTTTACAAGGACCAAAAAGTTATTTAAGCTATATTATTATATTTTTTTTTTCAAATCCCATAACTCCAATTTAGGTCAGAATTGAGTTTAAACTTCCAAACCCTAGATCTAAATCATCCACACACGGTTAAACCCTTCAGAAAAACTGCAATTACAACTCAAATGAAACTGATACAAGCAAAATTGCAATTACAATAGAAAAGGGATGAAATGTTGGGCACTTTCTTACTTCAATTATTTTAACCATTGAGGATTATTTTTCCTCTACACATTTTTTTTTTACTTTCTTTTCTTTTCTTTTGACTCTTTTCTGTTTGTATTTATTTTAAATTGTCTTTTACCCCGACAAAATTTGTTACAAAAATTTTAAAATAATTCCCTATTCTAAATAAAAAATTGCATGTATCTTGCCTAAAAATAGGACTAATATGATGTGCCTAATTTGGCAAAATTGAGCTTGATTTCTAAAAGTTGGCTTAAAAATTGTTGGCAACTTGAATAAAAAGAATTTACCAAAAGCTTAACATTTCCTTGATTTAGCATTCAAGTAGTCAAACAACAAAAAAAACACGCTTGATGAATTTTATAGATCAACACAGAAAAGAAATGGAAATTTCACCATGAAAATGATGATTTTTCTACTAATTTCTTAGCTAAAACCCAGCCTAGACTTAAGCGTTTTGAGCGATCAACCACACGCTTCCTAAGGATTTGCTAGCGTACAATTCAATTTGCAATCAGAATTGGAAGAAAACAAACAGAATAGAAGTGAAATAATTGAACAAAACATGTCAGAAATATGCACATAAAATTGGCAAAATAACGCAAAATAAAGATCTGGAATATAAAGAGAATAAATTTGAAATTAAAAAGATGGGGAAGACTGGAATTAAATGGTAGAAAAATAGAGGGGATGGGAATAAATTAAAAGGATGGGGAATTGACAGAATTTAAACGATAAAAATTAAGGGGATGAGTAGAAATTAAAAGGATGAGATGAACTAAATTAAAATGACTGAAATATAAAGTGGAGTGGGATAAATGTTTGATTGTCCAATGTAGGTGAAAGATATTTGGAAAATGGAAACAATAGTGTTCCCACTTACCACACTCCACCGGATTAACAAGCAGAAATCAAGAACAAGCAAGAACAATTATGAACATGTGTAAGAGGAAATTAGTCAAACACCTAAGGGGTGAGATTAGCGGCCCAAAATCAACCACCAAACTAGCTTGGAATCATGCAAACAAGCAGTCAACAGAAGCTGCAGAGTAGAAGAAGAGCAGCTCAGGCTCAGAACAGTCAAACAATTACAAGAAAATTGAGCTGGAAAACAGGGAAATAATAATAAAAATGCAGAAATTTCTACACATATTATTAAGCAATAATAACATCCAAAATGAGTTCCCAAGGCTCCAAATAACTTCAATTCAACAGAGCTCTAATTACAAATTGATAGCAGTATGGGCACGAATCTAGAATTGAAGCCAGAAATCAATGGGTAAGCTTGGAAATCACAAAAATAGGAGTAAAATTCAACGCACAATATAAGGGAAAAGAGAGAAAAATCCAAAAAAGGAAGAGGAATGGAAGTGGATGAACGCCACTGTTGAAGGAAACTCCTTCAGCAGATAAGTTCCAGTGCAAAACGCCACTAGCGTAGAAGAGTCAATAAGTCTCATGAATGGTTTGGGGAAACACCATCAACTCTTCTCTATTCACACAATTGAGGAAGAATTTTAGTAGAATAGCCTTACTGTATTATCAAGTGTAAGATACAAGTGAGGGTTGCCTTTCCTTTATAGCAAAAATGGGCGGCTAATTATAAGGGAAATAGAAAGAGCTAAATTCCTATCGTACATGGGTGTTGAACCCATGGACCTCTAACACATGTGGCTTAGAAGCCACTTAACCATTAAAACACTAAAAACTAGAACCTAATTCTAATTAAAGAGAGGGAAATTACAATTAAAAATTGAAATACAAGGAAATCCTAATTAAGAACCTTAATCAATTGGCTTTTAGGGAAAATAACTAAAATTAATAAAATTGCTAATATGGGTATCATGAAGCTTTGACCCAAGAGTCATGAAAGTCAAGGTTGACCCATAAGATATAGAGTGTTGACCCATGAGATGTACAGTCAATTCAGTCATTATGTGGGTCAAGTGCTTACGCGCCCCAGACAGCTATCAGTAGGCCTGAGTTCTTCATCCATTTGCCATCAGAAGTCATGCTTAGTTTCCTATTCACACCTTTCAAGCGAGCTATCTATCTATTTTTCTTTTTGAATATGTTTCCAAAAACATTTTTATTCTATTGAGTGGTAGTCTCATGAAAATCATTAACTATAATAAGCCAATTATTGTTAAGGTGCCAGTCAATCTTAACCAAAGAAGGGAAAACACAGATAAGTTAGTTAGGCATCTTGGAATCGAAAAGTTTTTACACCGTAAGAGGTATTCTCCTTCTGCCTAATCTTCAGTAGAATAGGCTTGTACGAAGGTGATTCACAGAAGCTTCCGAAAAAAGAAACCTCTAATAAGCATTTGAGATGGCACTATCTAATCTTTCTTACACTCCATGCCACTCCCAAGGGAAAGGGGGGGCCAAACCCCTAGTATTCCAAACCATAATTCTTAATACAATTATGGAAATCCTCCATAACCTTCAAATTAGGACACTCCCCTTTCTTTTTAAAGCCCAAAGATAGGCATTGAAATCCTTTAAAACAACCCAGGGCTTTTGGCAGGATGTAGCAATATTAACTAAGTTTTGCCCGAAGTGTGGGAAGTGTTTGTCAAAGTGACCTCCCTATGGAAAAATTGATCATACCATGAAAGGACTTGGAAGTTCACATTACTTTGATTTCAACACACCTAAATTCGACCAGAAAAACCCTCTAGCCTCAACTTTAAAAACACAAAAAAGCTCAATTTTGAGACAATGTTGTCCCCCCTGTTACGACTAATCTAAGACTCAAGGATAGCACAAAAATCAACTTTTTAATATAAAGTGAAATCCCTAATCAAAGAAGGGAAAACCTTAGCTCCAACACCTCGTACATTCCATACAAAGCAATTCATGAAAAAGATTGGAATAAGGAAGCAAAGAACAGAGCAACATACCGCTCTAAGACTATTGTTGCTTATGTCAGCATTCATCATTACCCAAGGGGTATCTTTGTCCATTGCTGAAACTATATTTCCAATAGAACTCTTAAGTTGTGTTTTCGTATAAGGTGGTCGAAGATTGCATACTCCCTTGTTGAACCTATTCATAGGGAAAAACACGAAAAGGAGTGTTGAGTTGTGGTTTTCTAACTTTTTGGTGAAGATGATTTTCATAAATTTGTCAGACTAAGTTAGAGTCTGAAGTTTTATATGAACAGTCTAAAGATTACTTCTAACTATTTTGGAAATGTTTTTCACAATGCTTTTTAGACTAAACATGCTGAAACCCTTGTTAGTTATAAAAACAAATTCATAAAGATTAAGAGTTAAGGAGGATAACACTAGAATTTATGGTGGTGTCTACGGTGAGACACTAAAATTGTGTCACACCGGGTGATACACAACATTTTAACCATTGGATCTCATCATTTTTGAGTGGACGACTGAAATAGATGATCGACTACCTGCTGGACTTTTTTAGTCAAATTTTATAAATTTCAGTTATGTCCTTTTCGTAAATAGGTTGGAGGAAGTTTATTAAATTAACATTTAGTCCCCACTACTAAAAAAATCAATTTTAGTGACGGAATTTAGAGAGGGATTAATCCCTCTCTATTTGCGACGTATTTTGTGACGGATCAAATTTTCCCCTCACAAAATAGGAGGCAGGTGAAATTTTGTGACGGATTTAGAGAGGAAATTATCCCTCGCTAAATTTCCGTCGCTAAATCCATCACAAAAATTTCGTTGAATAAGTAAAGAGGGAATTTGTGACGGATTTATTCCCTCTCTAAAAAATCCGTCACAAAATCCCTCGCTAAACTGTTCACAGTTTAGCGAGGGATTTAATATTCCCTCTCTAATTAGCGAGGATTTTTATTCCGTCACTAATAAGCGAGGGATTGTCAGATTCCCTCTCTAATTAGCGAGAATTTTTATTCCGTCACAAGTGGCTATAATCTATACCTTTCATTTAGCGAGGGATTTTAGATTCCGTCACTAATTAGCGAGGGATTTCAGATTCCCTCTCTAATTAGCCATGGATTTTTATTCCGTCACAAAGTGACTATAATCTATACCCTCCATTTAGCGAGGGACTTTAGATTCTGTCACTAATTAGCGAGGGATTTCAGATTCCCCTCTCTAATTAGCGACGAATTTTTATTCCGTCACAAGTGACTATAATCTATACCCTCCATTTAGTGAGGGATTTTATATTTCGTCACTAATTAGCGAGGGATTTCAGATTCCCTCTCTTATTAGCGACAGATTTTTATTCCGTCACAAAGTGACTATAATCTATACCCTCCATTTAGTGAGGATTTTAGATTCCGTCACTAATTAGCGAGGGGAATTTTATTCCGTCACAAAGTAACTATAATCTTTAGCGAGGGATTTTATATTTCGTCACTAATTAGCGAGGGATTTCAGATTCCGTCACTAATTAGCGAGGGATTTTAGATTCCCTCTCTAGTTAGCGAGGATTTTTATTCCGTCACAAAGTAACTATAATTTATACCCTCCATTTAGCGAGGGATTTTTATTCCGTCACAAAATAACTATAATTTATACCCTAAATTTAGCGAGGGATTTTTATTCCGTCACAAAATAACTATAATCTATACCCCTCCATTTAGCGAGGGATTTAAGATTCCGTCACTAATTAGCGAGGGATTTTCTATTCCCTCTCTTTTTTCTCTTTTTAAAAAAATGAAATTTATTTACAACTTTTATTAACAAACATATTCACAATTTTTTAAAATTATGGATATTTTTTTGAAAGAATTATTACCATAAATACCTATTGTTAACTTTTTAGATTTTGATTTATTTGATAATTTTGAAATTAAACATATATCTATAAGGCTTCACTTTTGAATCAACGTGGTAAATTCCCGTAGGGAGAGCTAATCCCACCATGATGTGGATGTTCCTGGCTCGAACATGAATATTGCATTGGGTGGAGGATACTTTTAAAAAGTATTTATTTTCCCCTTTTAAAAATAAAATTATGCTTTTATTTACATGTGTAAGATGTATAACCGTAACGCTAAGTGCCTACTTTCAAGTTAGTGGAAGTGGCAAGCAAAGTTTGAGTGTGAATTTTTATATAATGATCACAAGGGATGTCGGGGGTGGTGAGGGGAACCTTTGGACCGAAGTTTGGTGATTTTTTTGAAATAATGTGTAATTACCCATTGCTATTTAATTTATTCCTGTTAAGCACATTCATAGAGTTATTAAACTGATAATAAAAAAATATAGACAAATAGTAGCTATTAAAATACTTACAATCTCATCTATAAGCATCATCTCAAGGGATAAAAGAAGGCTTCGAATTGGACACCTTTAAATTGCTTAATTAAAATCTCATCAATAATCAAAGTTATGAACAAAGGCAGATACACTGAGTTTATAGAAAAAGAAACAACCAATTGTAGAGATCATATGCATAAAATATAGGATGGTCATTTAACAAAAGTAGGAATTCCAAAACACATATAACCAATTTCAATACAAATTATCAATTCAAAATGGCAGATTGGAACTTCAAAATGGAAATCAGGAAAAAAATGAAAAAAAAAAAGAAATAATCCAAGAAGAAGTTTGATGAGCGTAAAATTTAATTAGGAAAAATTGAAATTCAACAAAAAGTCGTAGTTTCTTTTATCTCTTCATACAGGTTTGACTTCTCTGTTAAGACAAACTCACCTGCTAAGGTTTTTAATGAAGTCAAACCATCAAGTAAAGTGATTACAAAGGCAAATCATAGTATGAGGAAGACTCAGACTCAGACTGAGACTGAGACTCAGAAGCATAAAAGATGCTGAACTGAGACTCAGATGAGAGCCCAACACTGAGAATAGAACTCAGATGCAAGAACTGCCATCAGAAAGACTAAGACTCGGACTCAGCCTAAGGACACAAGGAACAAGGAGTCAACAGGAGTCAAGACAATGACATTGTTAATGCTGACACAAAGCAATGCGCATAGTACTTTTGGCAGGAACCTTTTTCTCTCTTCTCAACGACTATAAACGGTCACCAACGACCATGTAACGACTAGTTCTCATTTGAATTAAATGCCAAGATCAATAGTGAAGAAAAGAGAGAGAGACTACGCTACACATTGAATAATCTTTGCACCTCAACTACATCTTAAGTCCTTCTGATCATCTCAGACCCAATCTCAACTTGAGAATACCTTGTAGTCTCACATATTCTCTTTCAAGTCTTTAACTTTCTATCCTTGTAAAAGAGAATACACCTAGCTGAGCTCACTGTTTATCCATACTTTGTATGTGTAAGCTAGACCATTATCAAATCCTTGTAACCAGTCTTAGAGAGATAGGCGAGAGCCTAGTCTCAATGTGAGTGTAAGAAGCTTGAAGAGGCCAGTGAAGAATACTTGTTTCACAGGCAAGGTAGGAGAGCCTAAGCTTGGTGTGAGGGTGAGCCCGAAGAGGCAGTAAGAGTACTTGTATTTGACAGGGTTGTCAATAGTGGAAATCTCACAAGTTGTGAGGACTGGACGTAGCCCAAGGTGTGGGTGAACCAGGATAAATCAGTGTGCATCTCATTCCTTATCTCTTTATTTCATTGCAGCAAAATTATACCTGAGACGTGTGTAAGCTCAAAACAAAATTAAATCTGTTTAAAAGAACAAGTCTTAACTACTGAGATTCACTTTCACACAGTTAAATAATTGTACTGAGTTAGGACTGTAGCTTATCTAACACGTCTGAGCTTCCAAGTTATCCAACTTGAGAACACGTCTCAACTTGAGCTTAAGTGTTTTCTTTCAGGAACGAAATTTTAAAAAGTCTCTATTCAACCCCCCTTCTAGAGACAACCAACCAACTTCACTTTCACCCTCAATGAATAAGCACATGTAAAGCTACCTTTTATAAATAACAATACTAATTACCAATACCATCCCAAGATATAGTAATTTTAAGTTTTAACAAAATCAAAAATATTCTATCAAACCATAATTCAACAATAAATTAAAACAAAGCATAAAACAAAATTAACAAAGCATTTACCTTTCTATATAATTAAAAGGGTTAAATATAGGGGTGTTCGCGGTTCGGTTTGGATCGGTTTCGAGGCAAAAAATATCTGATCCGATCATTGTGATTTTACCATTTTATCATCCGATCGGTTTTGATATTTTTTCAAATTTGAATCCAATTTAAATTGGATTGGATTGGATCGATTTCGGTTTTTAAAGTGAGCAATAAATATTTGATAAAATTAATAAAATAATGAAGTAAGAGTAAATATTTTCTTATTGGAACTTACATTTATTAAAATTATATAAAAAAAATGAGTGGGTGAATAAATAATGACATAAATTGAATTTTAATTGGCTTTTTTTCTCTCCATAATAGGCTCCACATTTATAACAATTGTTAATTACTTTACTAACCCCATTTAGGGGGAAAAATACCCCTAGACTTCGTTCCTTTATATATATATTAGATAGATAGATAGATAGATAGATAGACAGATATAGATATAGATATAGATATAGATATAGATAACCAATTCGTAATAATAACAATAATATTAATAACTTAAAAAAAATTAATCTTAAAAACTAATCACAATCTAATCATAATAATTCATAATCTATACTAATCCTAATAATTCACGACTTAAATGATAATGATAATATTTTAACATTTAAATTAAGAAATATGGATTGAAATTAGATTGGAAAAATAGAATCAATCAAGATTTGAATATGATTTGTAAAGTAAAGATTAGTGTTAAAAGTTATCATTAAAAAAATAGAATTCAACATATCATCCACAATTTCAATTTGAATTATTAATCTATATTTTTTAAATTACTTTTAAAAACGCACGACTTAAACGATAAGGATAATATTTTAAATTTAAACAAATTTTGCATTTTTTCCCAAAAAAAGTTCATTTGATAAATTATTTTCCCGTAACATTTATTTAAACTTTAAATTATTTTCTTACAATTTTTTTTCACTCATGAGACACCAACTCAGTTAGCGCATCATGTATTGAGTAATGTGTTTATATAATTATTTAAAATTATTTTCCCGTAACATTTATTTAAACTTTAAATTATTTTCTTGCAATTTTTTTTTCACTCATGAGACACCAACTCAATTAGCGCATCATGTATTGAGTAATGTGTTTATATAATTATTTAAAATTATTTTCCTGTAACATTCATTTAAACTTTAAATTATTTTCACTCATCATGATGCGCTAACTCAGTTAGCGCATCATGTGTTATATTACTCAATACATGATGCGCTAACTGAGTTGGTGTCTCATGAAGCGCCAACCCAGTTAGCGCATCTCATTCCACACCGTGGCACAATCCACCCCATTTTGGTAAATTTATTTTTTTGCACATTAGTTAGGTAATTAAATTTTTTTTTCACCAGTACGGTCAAAAAGCCCACTATCCTCTCTTCTCGAACCCTGAACCCTAAGTTTCTCTCATTAGTTTCTCTCATCAGTCATCTCTCATCTCGAGTTATCCCATATGAACACTCAATCTCTATTCTGAGTCTGCCCTTCTCCTCCTTCTACAGTTGGTTTTTGAGTGGCTCCACATCAGTCGCAGAGAAGGAAAAGAAGAAAGGACATAGCTTGCAGAGGAGACACATGGTGAGGGAGAAAACCGCGAATGGCGGCGTTACGCGGAGACTGTGAAGGTGAGGCGGTGACAGTTTCAAAAGAGCTCCTTCCTTTATGTGCATCGTTGCACATTTTCCATGCACTGCTTCTTCTGGAGGCCAGCTCAGACAACACCACTAGATTTGAAACTGAATGGTCATAACCTCTAGCCTCTCTTCCAAGCCAGTATCCATACTTCACTTTCGACCTTCATCTCTCATGTGCCTATCTATTATCAATTAATCTCTAGCCTCCAAGACCATCTTCTTCCGGTGCCTATATAATCAATTCATCATTCATGGCTAGCCTTTGTCCAACTTCAGTCCTCATAAAAAGCTACCAACCAATCCCCTTTCCATTTCATTTTGAAAACCAATCCATGCTTATGTTTTGCATGAGAAAGTCCCTGTACTGCTCCCTGCATCACGTTTTTTAGTATGTTTGTTTATATTATTTTTGCTAAAAATATTTGGGCCTCTGTTTGTTTTGTTACTTTGATTTGTTCCATTGTAGTCTTTTTTTATTTTGGCCTTATCTCTTTATTTTTTGATTTATTATTGGTTTATTAATTCCTCTTGAATCTGAGACTTTCATTCGCGATTATAAAGTGAGATTAAGGCTCAGACATGTAAGTATGGTCTATGGCCCTGTTCCTATTTAATTTTAAAATGTTTATCCCATTTTATTTCTATGTGTTTTTATTATTATATTTGCGCTTTGTGATGAATATAGGAATTTAACTTTTACTTCATCATGTTGCTTTTGTTGATAATGTGTGTATATTTTCTTGTGTATATGTGTGCTTATTTATTTAGCTTTATTTTAATGTTTATGATTTAGTTTAATTGGCATATCTCTGTTTGCTTATGTAATTCAAAATTCCCTTTTCCCATCATTTCTTTCTGACCCCCATAAGGTCTTAGAAATATGTTGTGAATTTTTACAGAGTGCGTAGTTGCTGATTTATTTTATTGAATTTAATATTAATTAATGTAAAACTATTTGTATTAGTAGAAATAAGCAATAGCATGTATAGATGGATGGATATGTATGGTGGTTGTTTGAAAAATGGTTGGTATGTTTACTTCTTTAATTTTAGTCAAAATAGGATTCCTTGTTTGATCTGATGCTCTCTAATACAATTGAGGGAATGTCTTTCTGTAGCTGGATTGTTAAGTTAAAATTTAAATTAAGTCATGGCTAAGTGCCATAGTATAGCTATACTTGAAGATTTAGCCTATCTTTAATTCAAAGACTATAAAATTATTTTATTTTCATCTCAAATCTTTCAATTTTTTTAACACTTCTTACAGTATCATTTTCAAGTTGCAACTAAAAACTCAAATACTTTTAGGTAATATGTAGTTGAAGTTTTTCATTGTTATGCATCACGTTATTTTTTGGTACATATATTAATGGTTTATTCAGATTTAATAACAAAGTAATATCATCCTATGTTTCACTTCATCATCTTTAAAAGATTATGATTTTAGTTTTGATCCATTCTCTTTCAATTGGTTCAGTGTTGCCATGAATCTTTAACATCTACAGCTTTGGTGGACAAAGGTTTGAGCAGGCGCTGAAGCATGGAGCAAAACTGGTCTCTTTGTTGTCACACTAGGTTGGTTTATGGATAACGTTAGGAAAGATGGTAATTGAGTTCATGTGGTTTATCATTGACATGGTTTGGATTTTGGTTAGCTTTTCATGATTGTAATTCAGCCTGTGTTATGAAGTCATGCAATATAGAGGGTGAATGGTAGCTTAATTTCTAATATCAAGAATGGGTGTTCTGAAATAGATGTTTTGGATTTAGGAATGGCATCTTGTTGTATTTGATCAAAATATCATCACAAAAAGTAAATAAGATGTGCCTATGTGGTAGTCTCTACGGTCATAATTTATTTGGTAATTGTAGTTTCATCACCTTTAACTCTCTCTGAATTGATCTGAACAAATTATGTAGATATAATTGAATGGTTGTGTCTCTAGAATAATGTATGGATTTTAATCATACATATTGACTGGAAATTATTGCCTTCCTGTATCAGTGGTATCATGGTATGTTATCACACG
Source organism: Sesbania bispinosa (assembly GCA_026901365.1). NCBI lineage: Eukaryota > Viridiplantae > Streptophyta > Magnoliopsida > Fabales > Fabaceae > Sesbania > Sesbania bispinosa. The sequence continues at coordinate 364,130 of QLOH01000507.1, read as the reverse complement.
TGAAGATGATAAAAAATAATCTATCATTATTTATTATTTTATCTGCCATTATTTTCAATTCAAATGGAACCATATGACTTCCTATTTCTAAATTAGTTATATTGGGTTTTAGATAATGTTTCAATTCTCATAGATATCACTCCAAATATTGTTTCACCAAATTACTTAAAGTAGGCTTATGTGGTGTTCACATGGAGAAGTCTATCTACATGTTGTAAAGTGGCAGAGACCATATTGGATAAGGCCAGGTTAAAACCTAATCAAATTATACTACTTCACCCTTTTCTTACCTTTTCGTTGTTTTTGTCACTGCCTCTCCTTCTCTATTTCAATTATGTGTGCTTGGCTGAAAATAACTTAATATAACTTATTTAAATTTTATATGATAATTTACTGGTGTTTACAGGTGACATTTACAATTTTATGAGAAGAATTGATCTCCAACAAAATATCAATCTGTGCAAGGAACTCCTCAACCAAACATGTTACATGTGAGGGCTTAGAGTGAAAAAAATTAGTGTTAGCTATTGATAACTTGTATATTTTATATATTTACACTTTGTTAAATAGCAATCATGTAAGCGTTGTCCAGGTTCTGTTTCCATGTTGACATATTTTAATTGTTATTTAATGTTATAAACAATAAATTTGAATGTATCTCTATTTTTATTTTCTTTATAAAAACATTTAGTGACCGATTTAGCCACGAAAAATCTATCTCTAAAACTCAGTCACTAATTTAGTCACTAAACAGGGATACAAAATCGGTCACTAATGACCATTTTTCTTGTAGTGAGGGAAGAAATTCCTTTCTAAACCATGAAAAATCCCTCGCTAAATATTTAGCGACGGAAACGAAATCCGTCTCTAAAAGTGGCGTCACTAATTTTGTGAGGGATTGCAAAAATTCGTCACAAATAGCGATGGAAATTTTTCCTCGCTAAGTAACTAAATTCCGTCACTAAATATTTTGAAAAAGAAAGATGAAATTCCGTCACTAATTGTGACCGAATCAAATTCCGTCACAATTAGTGACGTCATTAAATTCCGTCGCTACTTGTGACGGAATTAAATTCCGTTAAATTCCGTCACAAGTAGTGACGAAATTTCATTTTTCTGTTCCAAATATTTAGTGATGGAATTTAATTACTTAGCGAGGGAAAAATTCCCTCGCTATTTGTGACGGATTTTTGCATTCCCTCACAAAAATTTAGTGACGCCACTTTTAGCGACGGATTTCGTTTCCGTCACAAAATCCGTCACTAAATATTTAGCGAGGGATTTTTCATGGTTTAGAGAGGGATTTCTTCCCTCGCTAATAATGAATTTTTTTTGTAGTGCCCTTTGTTAAATATAATTGACGAACGTTATTTGGTACAGTAAAAGGAGGTTTGGGGTTGGAAATTGCATTCTGGAAAAGATAAGAGCAAATAACTTAGGGGGGCAACAAAATGTTGTTGGGATTGTCGAACAAGTCCTAAATAGAGATGGGTTTAATGTAGGATTTGCAAATCATCCCTATGTAGTATCTCCTTTTACTCAAATGGTTTTACAAACTGAGTTACCAAGGGGATGGAAAGTTTCTAAATTCACCAAGTTTTTTGGTGAAGTAGGAGAATCCACTGTCGAACACATTGCTCGATACCAAATCGAAGCAGATGATTTGGCAAATAATGAGGAATTGAAAATGAAGTATTTTCCTAGTTCCTTAACTAAGAATGCTTTCACTTGGTTCACAACCCTTTCCCCCAATTCGATTCACTCATGGAATCAATTAGAAAGAAGTTTTCACGAACAGTTCTTTAGAGGGGAAACCAAGGTTACTCTTATGGATTTAGTGAACATTAAGAGATCATCAAATGAGTCAATAGATGACTATTTGAATAGATTTAGACAAATGAAAGCAAGATGTTTTACTCAATTCCCGAATATGAGTTAGTCCAAATGGCTGTAGGTGGTTTGGATTATTCAATTCGTAAAAGTTGATCAATCAACAATTTAGAGATATGGCCCAATTAGCTGATAAAGTGAGGCAATCAAACATCTTAAGAAAGAAAAAGAGAGATTCAGGAAACCTGAGAAGGTTTTTAGAAAAGATAAAATAGCATACCTAGAAGTTTCTGATGATAGTGACTTCGAATATGACTTAGAAGATAATGATGTTCATGTGGCAGAACTTAAGCCAGGGCCTCCATATGTTTGTCAATCTTTGAAACCATATGGAAATACTAATAATGATACAAAGGATAAATTTCCTAGAAAACTTATGGTTTTGATGTTTCGAAAGCTGATCAAATTTTCGATATATAAGTTAAAGACAAACAAATAAATCTAAGTGATGATCATAAGATTCCTTCTCAAGAACAAAGAAGAGGTCGAAAGTATTGTAAGTATCATCACACTTATGGACATTGGACTAATAGTTGTGTTCGTTTCAGGGATATTATTCAAGAAGCCATTAAACAAGGCAGATTGAAGTTTGAAGAAAAAATCCCATTGGCAATAAGATCGATTCTGACCCACTTCAGGTGAATGCTAACTATGCAGAACCTGCAAGCATTAACATGGTCGAAGTGGAGGATTCGAACTCCGTCAGAGAAGCCACTGAAATGGCTGTTAATGATGATCAGGAACTTCGAGATTTTTTTCCAAAAGGGGGAGAATCACTCTTGAGTTTTTGAATAGGAAGAAGTTTGAAGATGCTTCAATCGAACTGTGTCCCAGATGCCATGCAGTTTTTGATAGATCTGGTGCAAAAACATTTCGTGATTCTGAAGTGAAAAGGCTTTATCAAGCAGTGGCTGTGAAGAGCCAAAAGAATGAGAATAAACAAACAAAGGTAAATCCTGCTTATGGAGGATGGATCTCGAAATCAAGTTCGATTTCAGAAGAAAAAGTGCCTCCATAAATGAAAGTGATGAATAAGGGAAAACAACCTATGCACCCAAATTTCCAGGTTTCTAGGAAACCTCGAACTTTTGTGCCACCTCCACTATTCCTCCAACAAATGGATCCGTCCTGGATATCCTAAACCCCAATACAATTACCAAGTATTTCAGCAAAGGCCTTATTATGGAAACAGGCCACCAATGACGAAGACTCAATGGAGAAGGGCACAAAGAATAAGGAAGGATGCTTTCGAGGAGCAGGAAAACAAAAAGTGATGGTTGAAAAAGAAGCAATGTGCAACCCAAGCCAATTCAAGCAAAAAACACAAGTGATTCAAGTTCAAGCAAACTCGAATCATCCTTCATATGCACAAGTAGTAAAGAAGAAACCATCTTTCCAAGTAACTGGGGGTTTCGACGTAAATGAAGATGATTTGTTGACAACGAATTTCGAAACAGGCTTCGCAGATGGTCTAGATGACATTTGCGCAGTTGTCTCTGTTTTGCCTGCTGAATATGCAGAAGAGCTTGAAAGAGATTTGGAAGATGAAGACTTTGAAGAGGATAACATAGGTGATGAACCTATCTGTTATACTACATTGGAAAACATATTTGCCAAAATGATTCTGCAGTGTTTGAAAGACCTACAAAAGAAATGCAACTTCACATGAAGCCTTTGTTCATCATGGCTTTGATTAAGGATGTGAGCATAGGAAAGGTAGATTTAATGCCTCATCAAATGATCGTTACAAATTTAATGATGAAAAATTGCTGAAGACTAAGGCAGATTTAATGCCTCATCAAATGATCATTACAGATTTCAGTGGAAAGACTTCGAAGTCTGAAGGAGTGTTGTGTTTGGAACTAACAGTGGGAACCATTATGAGACCCACTATGTTTGTTGTGGTTGATTCGAAAGCAAACTATAATTTGTTGCTTGGAAGAATGGATTCATGAAGTAGGTGCTGTTCCGTCTTCAATGCATCAGAAACTTTGTTTGTGGACTAAAGAGGGTGTGCCCATTTATGTTGATGGGGACAAAAATTATTTTAAAGTCGAAGAGGATGCTGTTGATGTGAGAAGTACTGAAAAGAAAGTTATGAAGACTACCTTATGAAGTTATTGATAAATACATGTTAGTACCTACAAAAGTACCTTATCCATTAAGGTTAAATCCTGATTGTGGTTTTATGTTGCAATGTGATGTTGGCCCATTCGAGGCCACAAAAATTTCCGAATGGTCAGATCCAGAATAGATTCGAGCTTTTGTGCTCGAATTTCGGCCTACATGGCCGAAAGAAGGTAGAAGCGACTCTCGAAGCCGAATCTGAACAAATTAAACAGAATGAAGAAATAACGGCCACTAAGGCCGAGTGGAAAGAAGGAAGAATAGTTATTGAGGAGATAATGGAAGAAGAATGTCATCAGACTTGGAAAATAAAAGCTCTTAAAAGATTTCTGAAGGATGTGAGAATTTTGAAAATCAGTATCTTGAGAAAATGATTCAGAAAGTGGAAACTTATGTTCAAGAAATGCAAGGGGTTGACTTTGAAAAGTTAGATTGCATTTATGATGATTCCCCTTTGGGTTTCGAAGGAACTTTGTCTCAAGGTATTAAGAAAATGGAAGCTCAGGATCCTTTAGAAGAGGTGAATTTAGGAACTGATGATGAAAAAAGTCTCACTTTTATAAGTCAGAATCTCGAAGAAGAATTTAAGAAGAAAATAATTGACTTGTTGAAAGAATACAAAGATTGCTTTGCATGGGATTACCATGAAATTCCTGGTTGAGCATAAACTTCCAATTTTTCCAGAAAAATGACCAGTGAAACAAGCTCCCAGAAGATTTGCTCCAGAAATAGTTTCGAAGATAAAAGAATAAATTGAGCGTCTTCTAAAGGCTAAGTTTATTCGAACTGCCAGGTATGTAGATTGGATTTCTAACATTGTTCCTGTTGTTAAGAGAAATGGAACTTTAAGAGTATGCATTGATTTTCGAGATCTTAATAATGCAACCCCAAAAAATGAATATCCAATGCCGGTTGCTGACATGTTAATAGATTCGGCAGCAGGAAATGAACTTTTAAGTATGTTAGATGGATATTCTGGATAAAATCAAATTTTTATTGCTGAAGAGGATATTCGAGAACAACTTTTTGATGTCCTGGTGCAATAGGAACTTATGAATGGGTAATGATGCCCTTTGGTCTTAAAATTGCTGGTGCAACATACCAAAGAGCCATGAATTTGATTTTTCATGATTTAATAGGGAAATTTATGCAAGTCTATATAGACGATGTTGTGGTAAAGTCTGAATCAAAAGACTTACATTTAGACCATTTGAGACAAGCTTTCGAAAGAATGAGAAAGCATGGTTTGAAAATGAATTCTATTAAATGTGCTTTTGGGGTGTCTGCAGGTAATTTTTTGGGATTCATTGTACACAAAAAAGGTGTTGAGATTGATAAGAATAAGGCTAAGGCAATTCTCGAAGCATCTCCACCTACTACAAAGAAATAGTTGCAGTCTTTTTTGGGAAAAGTAAACTTTCTTCGAAGGTTTATTTGAACTTATCAGGAAAGACGAAAGTATTTTCCCCTTTATTGAAGTTAAAGAAAGAAGAAAATTTCAAATGGGAAAATGAACATCAACAAGTCTTTGAGGAAATTAAGAGGTATCTGACAACTCCTCCAATTATGACTCCTCCTTTGCCAGGAAAACCTTTGAAGTTGTATATTTCTGCTTCAGAAGCCACTATAGGAAGTATGTTGGCTCAAGAGGATGAAATGGTGTAGAAAGAGCTATTTATTATTTAAGTAGAGTCCTTAATGATGCAGAAATTAGATACTGTGCTATAGAAAAATTATGTTTATGTTTGTACTTTTCTTGTACTAAACTTAAGTACTATGTTAAACCTCATGATGTGTTTGTAATTTCTCATTTCGATGTAATAAAGCACATGTTGTTAAAACCTATATTGCACAGTACAGTTGGAAAATGGGCTTTAGCATTAATTGAGTTTTCGTTAAAATTTATCCCATTAAAAGCGATGAAAGGACAAGTTGTGGCCGATTTCTTAGTTGATCATCCCCCAATTCCAATCGAAGAATCAGTATATGTAGGCCTAGACCCTTGGAAGTTATATTTCGATGGATCCAAACATAAGAATGGATCAGGAATCGAAATTTTAATAATTTCACCTAAGAGATTTCCTACTCGAATGATGTTTGAAATAAACATCATTGTTCTAATAATGCAGTAGAGTATGAAGCTCTTATTGCTGGTCTTGAAATATTAGTTTTTATGAATTCGAGAAATGTACATATTTGAGGAGATTTCCAATTAGTTATCAAATAGGTAACTGAAGAAATAAATGTTTAGATCCAAATCGGTTAAGTATTTGGTTCAAGCCAATAAACTTCTGGAAATTTTTGAATGAATTTAAGATTGAACACATTCCAAGAGGTCCGAATTTCGAAGCTAATGAATTGGCTCTAGACACTTCAGGATATAGAATGTTCGATTGGAACCTTTAAAAAAAATTAGTGATATTCAGAAAAGATTTCCAATGAAAGAATTCGATATCCATAATATAAATCTTCTAGATCAAAATGATTCATATTGGAGAGAGAAAATAGTAAACCTTATCCAAAATCCTTCCCTTTCTAATATAACACTCGAAATATAGAATTCTCAACTACTGTATTTTAGGTGAAAAACTTTATAAAAAACAATTGAATGGGGAATTTACTTTGATGTTGGGAGAAACTGAAGCATATTTGGCTTTAGTCGAAGTACACGAAGTACATGAGGAGCTTGTGGAGCCCATCAAGCATATTTGGAATGATACATCCAGCTTCTTCGAAAAACCATAAATTTATTTTGGTTGGAGTTGATTATTTTACCAAATGGGTAGGCAGCAATATTCCTTTGAAAGAAGTTTCTCAAAGAAGATATCATTCGTGTTATTGAAGAAAATATTATATTTTGATTTGGCTTACCAGAAACTATTACTACTACGGACCAAGGAAACAATTTGTAGGAAACAAGGGAAACACTAGAAGGGGGTTGAATAGTGTTTTCTATGGAAACTTAATACTTTAGGAAAGTAGATGTAAATATTCCTTTAAAAGAATCAACAAACAAGTGTTATCGTCTGAGGTTGTTCGTTCGTCTGAGTGTAAAGAGATACAATGGAAGTCTAAGAAATATATCTTTCACAAAAGGGTTATTTTTCAGAAATACTTTTCAATTCCCTTCGAAGTGTTAGTTAAAAACTGAAATAACAGAGAGTAAGGGATAAGAAGAAACTTAGCCAAGATTATCCTGGTTCCACCCACTACCCGTGAGCTACGTCCAGTCCCAGAGGCAAACCACCACTGGATTTTCCACTAACCAAATCAACACACAAGTACAGTCTCTTCAGACAAACACGAGTACAGTCTCTCCAGACACACATACGAGTACAGTCTCCTCCAGACACAAGGATCATCCAGACCCAACCAAATAGTCTTTTCTATCAAGCCTCTTCAGCTCTACAAACCAAACTGTTTTAAAACTAAAACAGAGATTGTTCACATCACTATCACACACGATAGGATGAATGCTCAAATGTACAAGTAACTGAGATAGCACTCAGAATATGAAATGAAATGTGTACAAGAGTTTTTAAACAGAATTTTTGACAGGCGTAAGAGTTCAGATGATATCGTCGATCTTTTCCGTTCTGTTCTATTCTTGTCTTCTTTTTCTTCGCTTCGCATGGAAGTATTTATAGAGTGAGATGATTTATCTGTTGTCTCACAGCATTAAATGCGGCCCAGAAGACGTGTGACTCCTTTATCCTTAACTAGTATCAAGCGACTTTGGCAGAAGCATGCACAGACAGAGTCAGGTGAGCAGAAGTAGCAGCATTTTCTTAAATGTTCAAATCATTTGAACGAGGTAGGAAAGCTTTTCTGACGCAGATGCTGAAATCGTTTAGACCGGACAAAGAATGTCCTTTAACACAGTAACGTCTCTTAGCGCGGTCAACTTTGATAGCGATCGGTTTCAGCCTCCAATGCAAAGCTTCAGATGATACATAACTCTTTCAGCTGCATAAGCATTCTTCAGACGATGCGCAACCTTCAGTCGCGATTATATTCTTCAGACAGTCTGAAATAGAACAGAAGATTATGATAGTTTATTTGTTTCATTTTTAAATGATCTTCTGAGCTTTTATATTTGTTATCCATTAAAATAAGTGAGAGTATGATACTTTGGAAAAGTATTCATTTACTGACATACTTTATTTAAGACTCAACAATCTCCCCCCTTTTTAATGATGACAAATATACTATGTGAGAGAATCTGAAAAAGTTTTAGGGCTAGAAGATAACTCCCTCTCAATCAAAGACTCCCCCTGAGTTCTGCATTCGTATTCTGAAGTGTTTGTCTTGCATCTTTGCATCTCTTTTTCAGAGCATGTTCACATGTTCATCACCTGCATACCGTGTTTAGCTCACATCACAATACCTGCAATACTTTGTCCCTGCATACTTTGTTAGCTCACATCAACTCCCCCTTTTTGTCATCAATGAAAAAGGGTAGTCACCAGATATAATGAAGCAACAACAATAGACAGATGACAGCATATAAACACAAAATGATGCATTCACTCAAGATATAGCATTCACAGATATAAACACAATATGATGCAATCTAAAGCACGTCAGATGACAACAGCATCATGAACTGGGTTGAAAACTCCTGACTGCTTGCTCTACTATCTGTGGCAAAGTGAGCTTGATTTCCTCTAATGCCGCAATCATTGCATCCTTGAGTTCAGTCTGATTGGTCCTGATTTGATGTTGGACTTCAAGAATATGTTCTGTCTTTTGGATTAATTCTGCATTTTGAGCCCGTAGAACAAAATTCTCCTCTGTCAGAGCATATAGTTCAGCTTCCAGATTGTCTTCATAGAATACCAGGACAAACCGTGGTTGATCAAGAACATACTGCATAACTTCCAGTCATAATGGAAATTATGGTGATCCCAGTTATATGAAGGGAATCTACCTCTGAAGAATGTGGGAGTCTCAAGAGTACTGTTCTTTCCAGCTTTGGACCATGGAATCATTGTCATCCCATTTCGTGCCTGAGCAGCTGCCTTTTTCTCTTCAATTTTTCCAGTGATAGGCTCCCACGTGGCATTGTATAGAAATGGTCCATACCTCCTGCATGCAGCAACTTCTTCAGCTAAGAACTTCCAGTCCTCATCAGACAGGACTTTGGTCCTTCAACCGAAGTTGATGCTACAATCTTCTGCTTCTTCTTTAGCTTCAATTCATCAGCATAAGGTAGCCTAGGTTATAATTCCATCTGGGCATACCTTAATTTCAGTGTATGGCTTGATATGGATCTTGGAAGGTGGGATGAATCCTCTTGACCAAGAGTACTTCTGACATAAACTGTCCACCTAGTTCAGATTCCAGGACACAATATGTTCACAACGACCCAGTCTTCAAAACAAATTTTGTCATCTGTGAAAGGATCCAGCAGACGCCACTTGTGTTTGGCCTATGTAACAAGCTCCACTTCTAATTTTTCGAAGGATCATCAGCTACACAACCGTTTCTGTTCCAGCTGATATTTGGATAGATCATGAAATTTTGAGAGGTTGTATGATCTTCTGAAGTAACTGAGTTCCTCAAATAAGATTTGGAAAACTAGGCCACTCTTGGCCTTTCAACTACAGGAACATTATATATTTGTGAGGCACTTCAGCAGCCCACATCATTTGCTGATCAGTCTGAACAGACAATGCAAGATCCTGAGTTTGTTTTCTGCCGTAAGTCTCTTGGTCTTGGATTTCAAACAAAATCACCTTAGAGAGATTTCCTCCAAACCATACGAATTCCAGCATTTTCTTCATCCTCAAGCCTGAGAATCCTATGAAAATTCAGGTACAGGTTCAGTGTGATGGTGGGGGAAGAGGTTGAGAAGAAACCTGATGTCCTTGCAGAGATGGATGGTGGAACGGCATCTTCAGTATGTAGCTTTCTTTCTTCTTTGTTTGCAATGCCTCCAAAGTCATCTGCCTTCGTGATTCAGCTATCTCCTGAAATTGATAGCGTCAGACTTTTGTACGCTTCCTCTAGTGCTGATTGGTGAAGCCGTACGATAGGATCAAGCAATCTGGATCTTCTTAGCTGCTCTCCTTTTGTGAGCACTTGCTCTTCTTTTCTTGAGCCTTGAAGCTTGCTCAATCCTCTCTTCCTCAGAATAGCTTGCTGTGTAGCAACATCAATGGCATAATCTTGTTTTTCTCTTGTTCCTCCCTTCTGTCTTCTTTCTTCTTGTTCAATTTCCTTCAGCAATTCTGGTGGAAGTCAGCTGCAGACATACCTGACAGCCAAAGGTGGTAGCCTGGATCGGTTTAATAGATCTCGAGATGTCAACACATTACTGTCCTTTGCCTGTCCTTCAGATTCAGAAGTAGGCTTAGTAGTAATGGTTGTGCCTTCTTCAATCTGACTCACAATTTCTTCAGTTTGTCTGATGATAATTTCTTCAGACTCATGACCCTTCATCTGAGGTCTTGATCTCTTCTTCTTCTGAATCTTCATATGTGTGAGAGATGAGACGAACTCAGAATAATGCTCATCTTCTTGCATTACTTCTTTCAAATCTCCAACGCTTTTCTACCTGTTCTTTCTTCTTTATCAGACACTGCCTCCTCCAGTATAGTCTTTCTGGTGATGGCTTGTTACAAAAAACAAACACGAATCCCCCATTCTTTTGATGTTGTAGGCAGGAGAATAGAGCAGGCCCTTCGTGATCATAGAGCCGCTCAATAGGAACATTTAGCTTCAAAAGAATTTTAGTGATTAGGGTTGTATGAGTATAACTAGTTGCAGAGTCACTAACCCTTTTCAGCATGTTGTAGAGGATGATTCGAGGCAAGTTCAAAGCTTTCTTGTCAAGCAGATGAATTAAACAGAATCTTTCACGTTCAGAAACATGGTTGCTACTTTCCAGACTTCGGTAGCACACAACAATGTAGTATAGCATGGAGAATCCTCACTCTAGGGTACATAAGCGAACATTTTGGGTCATCCAAAACTTTCACACCATAGAGCTTCTTGGTGTACTTGGGAATGCCACCATTTCTTCCTTCCCAACCAGATGGAACATCTCCCCTTCATTTGGGACATGAGTTGCATTGGCGATTACATTCGCATCCACCAAAATTTTCTTTCCTAGCACTGTGGTTTCTAGGGCTTGAAAGGAACCGTCTTCGGCTGAGATATCCCTAGCATTTCTCCAGAACTCAACACACTCTGTTCATGTCAAGCACAGTTAATCGCCGTAAGAAGTTGGTCCATCCAGCTGCTTCAAAGCTATCATGGAGGTTGATACCCCATGCACTGAGTTCATCTATGTCAATATTTTAGATTGGAACGATTTTACCTCCCGCAGATTTGGTTGGCTACTTTGGTGCCATTAAAGAGCTTGAGATGAAGACGATGAAAACACAGAGAGAAAAACTTTGAAACTTAGGGCACAAGGAACACTTGAACAGCTGTAGAGAAGTGTGAGACGAGTTGCTTGTGAAATGATTTAGCCTTCTCCTTGAATACCTGTAGAATGCCTTTATAATAGCTTTTGCAGTCTTGAAAGATGTACAATTGTGCAGAGATCCGTTTCTCAAAGAGAGAGGAAACCCAAAAGTTTCACCTTGCCACGTCATCAGACTTAGTGCTTCAGACACATATGATACAAATTCATATGCATGTTTAGACGAAGCATATTCAGATGCATGTTCAGATGCATGTTCACACGAAGCATATTCAGAAGCATATGTTCTATTCAGATAAAGCTAAGATATTTAGATTATCTCTAATAAACTTAAATCTATCTCAACTAGAGGCTTTGTGAATATATCAGCCCATTGATGATCAGTGTCAATGAACTATATATCAAAAACTCCTTTTTGAACATAGTCTCTAATAAAATGATGCTTGATTTTTATATGCTTTGCCCCAGAATGTTGAATGGGATTCTTAGAAAGGTTAATTGCACTAGTATTATCACACATGACAGGAATGCAAGATACATTAATATTAAAATCTTCTAATTGATACTTCACCATAGCAGTTGTGAACAACAATTGGCTGCAGCGATATATTCAGCTTCTGCTGTTGAGAGTGCTATGGTGCTTTGCCTTTTGCTGGACCAGCTTATCATATTATCACCAATGAAGTGATATCCTCCACTGGTTGATTTTCTTTCAATTCTATCTCCGGTAAAGTCAGCATCACAGAATCCAACTAACCTGCAATCCTTACTCTTCTTATAGCAAAGACCAAGATTAGTAGTACCATTTAAATATCTGGAAATTCTTTTTACAGCTTTGTAGTGAGTAATTCTTGGATCTGATTGAAATTTGGCACAGATACAGACACTGAACATGATATCGGGTCTACTGGCTGTTAGATACAATAATGACCCAATCATTCCTCTGTACAAAGTTTGATTTACTGGTTCTTCCCCTTCATCCTTGTTTAACACAATGGAAGGATGCATAGGAGTTGTCATGGGCTTGCAACCTTGCATGATGAACTTCTTAAGCATTTCTTTTGTATATTTTTCTTGATGGATCCATATACAATATGATTGTTGCTTGATCTGAAGTCCAAGAAAGAACTTAAGTTCTCCCATCATGCTCATTTCAAATTCTGATTGCATAAGCTCAGAGAATTCCTTGCATAATGAAGAATCAGTAGAACAAAAAATAATGTCATCCACATATATCTGAACAAGAATGAAATCTTTGTTAGACGTTTTTCTAAAAAGAGTTGTGTCTACTTTTTCCTCTTTCAAAACCATTTTTGATCAAGAAATTGCTCAATCTGTCATACCAAGATCTTGGGGCTTGTTTTAGACCATAGAGAGCCTTTTCAGTTGTAAACATGTTCAGGAAAAGTAGTATCTTCAAAACCTGGTGGTTGTCTAACATAGACCTCTTCCTCAATAACACCATTGAGAAAGGCACTCTTGACATCCATCTGATATAGGGTGATGCCATTATTTATCGCATAGGAGAGTAAAATTCTAATTGCTTCTAGTCTAGCTACTGGAGCAAAGGTTTCAGTGAAATCAATACCTTCTTGCTGATTATAACCTTGAGCAACAAGTCTTGCTTTGTTTCTGACAACTTTCCCTTCTTCTGACAACTTGTTCCTGTACACCCATTTGGTTCCAATGATAGTTTTCTCATGGGGCTTAGGCACAAGTGTCCAGACATCACTCCTGGCAAATTGATTGAGTTCTTCTTGCATGGCTAGGATCCATCCTTCATCATGCAGAGCCTCCTTGATATTTTGGGTTCAATCTCAGAAAGAAAAGCAAAATTATTCAAGTTTCTGAATTTAGGTCTTGTCTTCACTCCTTCTGAGGTATCTCCAATAATTTGCTCTTTGGGTGATGAGGCTTGTATCTCCAGTCACGGCTGTGGGAAAACACATTCTCAGTTTGAGACTCAACAATATTGGTCTGAGAGGATCCAGGTTCAAACATTGGTGTTGACTTATGCTTAGGTGATCCTTCAGATTTTGCTTTAGAATTTAGCTCCATTCCTGCAAAATCATCTTCCAGATCTGATAGTTCCCTATCAGTCTCTTTACAATCATTGAATTTTACATGGATTGATTCTTCTATTGTTAAGGTTCTGGAGTTATAAACTCTGTATGCCTTAGAGGTTTCAGAATATCCAATGAAAAATCCTTTATCTGACTTAGCATCAAATTTTCCTAAGTCATCTTTAGTATTGAGTATAAAACACTCACATCCAAAGATATGAAAGTAGGAAATATTGGGTTTTCTCCCTTTCCACAATTCATATGGAGTTCTATTGAGAATTGGTCTTATCAAAATCCTGTTCTGAAGGTAACATGCTGTGTTAACAGCTTCTGCCCAGAAGGATCCTGGTAGATTGCTTGAAATAAGCATGGTTCTGCCCATCTCTTGCAAGATTCTGTTCTTTCTCTCAACTACCCCATTTTGTTGGGGAGTTCTTGCCACTGAGAAATTGTGTGAGATCCCATTCTCATCACAGAACATTTTGAAGCTTGAGTTTTCAAACTCACCACCATGATCACTTCTGATCGCAGATATGCAAATTCCTTTTTCATTCTGCACCTTCTTACAGAATCTGGTGAAATTCTCAAACGTTTCCTCTTTGCTTCTGAGGAATATAACCCAGGTAAATCTTGTATAGTCATCAACAATAACCAACCCATGTTTCTTCCTGCTAAGACTTTCAGTTCTAGTGGGACCAAATAAGTCCATGTGAAGTAGTTCCAATGGTCTGCTAGTTGAAACAATGTTTTTGCTTTTAAAGGAATTTTTGGTTTGTTTCCCTTTCAGACAATGTTCACATAAAATATCAGATTTGTATGAGAGCTTTGGTAAGCCTTTAACCAGATTGTGTTTGGTTAGCTTTGAGATTAATCTCAGGCTGGCATGACCAAGTTTCTTATGCCAAATGTGTTTTTCATCTTCTATGGAAACAAAACACTTCACATTTTGACTTGCAAGTTCCTCTAGATTAATCTTATACACATTATTGTGTCTTTTGGCAGAAAAGAGGATTTGATCTGAAGAGTCTTTGACTACACAACCTTCTTTGGTGAAGGACACAACATATCCACTATCACATAGTTGACTTATACTTAAAAGATTGTGTTGCAACCCTTCAACCAGAAGAACATATTTAATAAGGGATAGAGGACTCATACCTACTGTCCCTATGCCAGTGATCTTCCCTTGCTGATTTCCACCAAAGGTGATCACCTCCTCAGCCTTGGGTCTAAGGCTTTGGAACAAACACCTTTCTCCCGTCATATGTCGCGAGCACCCACTGTCCAGGTACCATCTGTGGTGTTTCTTTTGTCCTGTTAAACACATCTGCAACATAAACAATCAAACTTTTAGGTACCCATACCTTCGTGGGTCCTCTTTTGTTAGCATTGGGTTTAGATTTCCTTCTGTTTCTACATTTGGACTTGATATGTCCAGGTTTACCACAGTTGGAACACCCATTTCCTTTCTTGAACCTATCATTTGGCACTTTAAATATTAATGGTTCAGAAAAAGATGAGTCTGAATAACCTAAACCACTTTTGTCTAAGACATGCTTCTGAGATCCTAATAATCTGTTCAGATTGTCAGTGCCTTTAACAAATTTGGCTAGATCTAGAGTTAGTTCTTTGATCTTGTTTTGTTGTTTTTTGTTTTCCTTAGCAAGATTTCAGAACCACTTGGATCTTGTTGAAGTAGTTTTCTTTCAAAGCAAAATTTTCAATTTGTAATTTTTCATTTTATGAAGATATTTTAGAAAAAGCTCTTGAAAGTTCATTGAACTCATTGAAGAGTTCTCTACTACTTTCAACAAGGTCATCATACTGATCTTGCAAGGTTTGTGGAATTACCTCAGAATCTGAGCTATCTGAAGATGGTAACTTGCCATCAGGCATAAGTTGGCTTCTTCTGAATCGTTCTCTTCTTCCTCTGAAGTGGAGTCATCTAGATCTTCCCATGTAGCCATCAATCCTTTCTTTTTCTTGAAAGATTTTTTCTTTTGGAAGGTTGATCTATTCAGCTTTGGGAAATCAGCCTTCACGTGTCCTGGCTGTTTACATTCATAACAAGTAATTTTGTCAGTACTAAACGTGTCTTTACCTGACTTACCTTGCCTAGATATGGAAGGTTGATATTTTCTGAATCTTCCTTTCTTTTGCAACAATTTTTTGATTTTCTTGCTGAGAAGGGCAAGATCATCATCTTCTGAATTGTCTTCAGACGCAGTATCACTATCTGAAGTGTCCTGTGCTTGCATAGCTTTCATGCTGCCATGCCTAGGCTATTTGGCTTTTGAGTTTAATGCCAGTGATTTCTTCTTGATGTCATCTTCTCCAAGCTCTAGCTCATGAACTTTGAGAGATCCCAACAGTTCTTCCATTCTAAGAGAGTTTAAGTCTCTAGCTTCTTGAATGGCTGTAACTTTGGGTCTCCAGGACTTTGGCAGACTTCTCAGAATCTTTATATTATTATCTCCAGATTCAAAAGTCCTACCTAAAGACCTGAGTCCATTAGTTATAGTCTGAAACCTCCCAAACATTTGATCTATGGTTTCAGACTCTTCCATTTTGAACATCTCATATTGATGTACACGCATGCTGATTTTGGATTGCTTGACAGTCTCAGTCCCTTCATGGGCAGTTGCAAGTGTATCCCAAATCTCCTTGGCAGATGAACATCCATGGACTTTCTCATATTTTGATTTATTCAGAGAACATATCAGATAGAGTTTGGCTTTGGCATTTAAATGAACTCTAGCCTTCTGCTCTAAGGTCCATTCACCCTTAGGTATTGGAACTCCGTTATGCATAGGCACATAGTCTCCATCAGTGACCACATCACAGACATCAATGTTGTTGCTCTCAATAAACAACTTCATACGATCACTCTAATAGTGATAGTCCACTCCATTGAATGCTGGGGGCCTTGTGATAGAGGCTTCTTCAGTGATGTACTGTCTGTTGTTGGAAGCTTCCATCAAGATCGTTGTCCTTAACACTGTTTAGGTGTTAACCCCAAGGATAAGCTCTGATACCAACTGTAGGAAACACAGGGAAACACTAGAAGGGGGGTTGAATAGTGTTTCTATGGAAACTTTAATACTTTAGAAAGTAGATGTAAATATTCCTTTAAAAAATCAACAAACAAGTGTTATCGTCTGAGGTTTTCGTTCGTCTGAGTGTAAAAGAGATACAACGGAAGTCTATGAAATATATCTTTCACAAAAGGTTATTTTTTAGAAATACTTTTCAATCCCTTCGAAGTAGTTAGTTAAAACTGAAATAACAGAGAGTAAGGGATAGAAGAAACTTAGCCAAGATTTATCCTGGTTCACCCCACTACCCGTGAGCTACGTCCAGTCCCAGAGGCAAACCACCACTGGATTTTCCACTAACCAAATCAACACACAAGTACAATCCATTCAGACAAACACGAGTACAGTCTCTCCAGACACACACGAGTACAGTCTCTCCAGATACACACGAGTACAGTCTCTCCAGACACAGGATCACACAGACCCAACCAAGTAGTCTTTTCTATCAAGCCTCTTCAAGCTCTACAAACCAAACTGTTTTAAAACTAAAACAGAGATTGTTCACTCACTATCACACACGATAGGATGAACGCTCAAATGTACAAGTAACTGAGATAGCACTCAGAATATGAAATGAAATGTGTACAAAGAGTTTTTAAACAGAATTTTGACAGCGTAAGAGTTCAGATGATATCGTTGATCTTTTCTGTTCCGTTCTGTTCTTGTCTTCTTTTTCTTCGCTCCGCATGGAAGTATTTATAGAGTGAGATGATTTATCCGTTGTCTCACAGCATTAAATGCGCCCAGAAGACGTTGTGACTCCTTTATCCTTAACTAGTATCAAGCGACTTTGCAGCAGCATGCGCAGACAGAGTCAGGTGAGCAGAGTAGCATCATTTCCTTAAATGTGCAAATCATTTGAACGAGGTAGGAAAGCTTTTCTGACGCAGATGCTGAAATCGTTTAGACCGGACAAAGAATGTCCTTTAAACACAGTAACGTCTCTTAGCGCGGTCAACTTTGATAGCGATCGGTTCAGCCTCCAATGCAAAGCTTCAGATGATACATAACTCTTCAGCTGCATAAGCATTCTTCAGACGATGCGCAACCTTCAGTCGCGATTATATTCTTCAGACAATCTGAAATAGAACAGAAGATATATGACAATTTATTTGTTAATTTTAAATGATCTTTTGAACTTTTATATTGTTATCCATTAAAACAAGTGAGAGTATGAGACTTTGGAAAGTATTCATTTACTGACATACTTTATTTAAGACTCAACACAGTTTACTAGTCGAAAAATGGTTAGGTTTGCTGAATCAAATGGAATAAAATTACTTTCCTCTACACCCTATTATGCACAAGCCAATGGTCAAGTCGAAGCAGTTAATAAGATTATTATTGCTTTAATCAAAAGACATATTGGGCAACGTCCCAGAAATTGGCATGAAACATTAAATCAAGTTCTTTGGGCTTATAGAAATTCACCAAGAGAGGCTACTTGAACAACTTCTTATAAGTCGGTATATGGTCATGATGCTGTATTACCATTTGAAGTTAATTTGCAATGAATAAGAGTTCAGAGGCAGTTCGAGTTACCTTCTCAAGATTATTGGACTTTGATGTTTGATGAATTAAACGAACTTGATGAAGAAAGATTGGTTGCTCTTGAAAATATAATTAGACAAAAAGAGAAAATTACCCGTTATTATAATCGAAGGGTTAAGAAAAAAGATTTTCAAATAGGTGATTATGTTTGGAAATTGATTTTACCAATTAACAAAAAGTCTAAGAGATTTGGTAATGGTCACCTAATTGGGAGGGACCTTTCGAGATTGAGAAAGTGTTTTCAAACAATGCGTATTCAATTCGAGAATTACTTGGTGATTTAAGCATAATGTCAATAAATGGGAAATATTTAAAGGAATATAAGCCAAATTTTCAAGAACTAAGAATTGTGCATAAAGAAAATTAAATTGTTCAAAAGACAATTGAATTTGAGCCCACGCTCAACAAACAAATTCGAAATTATGTAGGAAAATTCGAAAAGAGATAGAAATTAAAAAGGAGGATCATTCTTCATTTTGGCGAAGTCATGCATGAGGTCTTCATATTGGATCTTCAGGCTGTAGTCAGATTTTTCCAAATTACTAATATCTCTCGAAATGACTACAACACTTCTCGAAATCCCTTTAACAGAGTTGAGAATTTCAGTTCGAGAAGACCTCTGCCTCGAAATAGTGGCTTCCAAATCACTCTTTTGTGACTGCACTTTTGTGGCATCCTCCTGAAGTTTTCGAATTGCTGCCTCAATTCGAAGATTCTCCTTTTCGAGATCCTCAAACTTGGATAAATTATGCTTGATAGATTGTTCATATTTCTGAACTTTGACTTTGCTATCCTGAAGCTTATCCATCAACTCAACTTTCTCTCTTCTTTGAATGCTCAACCTCGAAGTAGTCTGTTCGATTTGGCCAAGAGTGTTGAGAGTATTCTGAAATAGTTCTGAGAAACCTTTAATCCACTGTTGTTGAGATTCATAAAACTCTTTAAACCTCTTGCCAAAAAGAGTCAAGTAACACTGAATCTCTTCTTTGTAATAAGAATCCTTGGGGATTGTTTTCAACATGGGTTTCTCGAAAACCAATTTCTTGAAGTTTTGAAGCACTGTTTCAACAGAGTCTTCTTCGTTCAAAGGATTTTGAGCAGTTGCTTCAGAATGCGCTGAGGATAATGAAACTTCACCAGAGAGGACTTTTAAGACTAAGAAAGGATTTTCATTCAAGCCTTTGAGACAATCATCTAGGTCTGTTGCATTATAGACATGGGTAGACATAGATGAATCCCTTGAAAAACCTGGAGCTTTTTCTGGAGTTCGGATTCTGTTTGAGTACAGGAAGCCTCTTTCATTGGAGATTTCTCTTTTTCTTGAGAAATAGGTTGAGGAGAAGGTGTTGAATGATCTTCTTCCATTGGAGAATCTTCCTTAGCTAGATCAGAAGGAGATTGAACTTCCTTTTCTCCTTCTTCTTGTTCTTCATTATTCTCTTCGATATCATCCAGAAATTTGTCTTTTGGGATAGATTTTTTCGAAGAGGTAGCCTGGAGTGGAATTTCAATAGTTTTATCTTCTTGAGTGCCACTCTCAGTTCAAGAACTCGAAGAGATGTTTATCTGAAAAGAAAATTGTTGAAGTCAGAAAAATAGGAACATGAAGAAAAGATTGTTATCTTTTTCTGGAAAAGGAGAGTAAAAATTTTTACTTGATCCAAAACCCCACTTGGGATTTGTTTTTTATAGGCCTTAACTTTAAACCTTTGGCCAACTCTCTGAGTTTTGCATAAAGAAAAACAAATTTCAAATAAATAAAACAAAAGAGCTTTAAAAGGATAATAAAAAGAAGAGAATGAAATCTTACAGCTCCAATGGTTTTCCCTGGTGGAATTACAGAAAGAATTTTCTTTTCTTTTGGAGCCTTCTTCTCTTTTTGTACATTTTTTGCTCTCGATGGTATAATTTGTTATTCAGGAGTGGTTTCATGTGAAGGAAGAAAATAAGTATTAGTATAAATTTGAAGTTCATAAAATTTCAATTTCAAAAGAAAATTTGAACTTACCTTCGAGAGAGATTCTTCATTGGACCCAGCTGATTGAATCTTCTTTTGACCTTTTACTGCTTTCTTCTTCGAAGTATTTGAATCATCTGCTTCATTCTTCTTGCCCACAGAAGCAGAAGGACTCTTGTCAGAAGGTTCGTCATTCGTTTCGACCTTACTTAACGTAGTCTTCTTTCGAGATTTAGAAGCAGTATCCTGTAAAGGATATAAACAATGTTATGTAATTTCGAAATGGAACTTTAATAATTTGGAAATTTTAAACCCAACTTACAAAAGGTTTTTGAGAAGATGCTTGAGTCTTTCTTTTCTTAGACTTCTTTTCTTTTTCTTCCTCTTCTTCACTTTCCCAATCCTCTTTAGCCTCTTCTAAGAGATTGGATTCTTGAGCTGAAAAGACAATTGAAAATCATAAGTATAAAGTTGGGATAAGTGAAAGAAATAAGAAGAAATGATGATTTTTTACCTTGAACAATGAAGTTCTTAGAAATTATTCTCACATGTTCTATATCCACATGGGGTATGAAAGGATAATTATCTAAGGTATATTTGGTTAAAGTAACTCTTTTCGAAAGAGGTTTGACATCATTGCAAAAAGTCTCGAAAGTCAAAGGTCTAGTCCACTCAGGACCATATAAACTTTTTGCCAAACCAAATTTTGCAGTTGGTAAAGATGGAAATCTAGGGTAATACCTTTCGAAAATAGTTTTTCCTTAGAATTAATAACTTTGAAATTTTGCAAGTTAACAGAAACCTTTTCTTTTAAAGAAATAGCAGCTTCAGAAATTATTCTAGAAATTTTATTTGGATTATAGAACACATGAAAATATTTCTCGAAAGCCTCAAATTCTTTGACATGCGTACCTTTTGGTTTCTTGACTGATTTCTGCGCATAAGGAATGTCTTTGGTTAGTCTTGAAAAGCAAGTAGCTTCATCAACGTGAATGCTATTATAGTATTTAGACCACCATTCTTCAAAAGACAAAGTGCAATATTAAGAAAGCTCGAAAGGGGCTGGGCACAATGATAAAGGCCTTTGAGCCTTTGTAAGTTGCAGTTCGTTGAAGCCCTTTTCACCAACAACTAAGTCTTTAATCAAGATTTGAGATTCTGAGGTGCAGAAAGGTGTTGGTCAAAACTGACTTAGTCCAAACTGACGAGCTACTAGTTGTGGCTGATAATGAAAAACTCTGAAATCTTTTAATTGAAAGCCACAATAGATGAGATCATAAGATAAGAACTGCTTCCAGATCTCCAAACTCTCAGATTGTGCATTTGCTGAATCATAAGGGAATTTTCGAGTGAACCATTCAGGTCCTCGAGTTCTAGAAGAGAAGGGTGCAAGATTGGGAGCATGCTTTTTGATTTTTAGAAAGGAAGAAATATAAGACTTGAATGACTCTAGACGATTCTTTTTGGAAGAAGGAGTGAAGAAGGATAGTCTAAAACCTTCGATAGAAGAAAAAGGTTTGAATCTAGAGGTTTAGAACTTTCGAATTTATTTTCGAAAATGGTATTTAGCCAAAGTTGGAGAAACAAGAAAGGACCACACAAATTTCGAATTGGTTCTTTAATTTTCAGAGAAAAAATTGCTTCAGAAAACATATCATAGACATTGGCTAACAAACATCTACTTAGATCCATTCGAATACCTTTAGCCAACATTTGAGCAAGAAGGAGAAAAGATTTGGGAACCTGATTGGATCTAGAACAAAAGACATAGGCAGAAAGCCAAACCATGAGAAAAGCCACATGTTCTTTTTCAGTAACTTTGCCAGATTTGGCATTAAGTTGAATGAAATGGGTATAAGTTAATTTGTCCCAACATGGTTCAACATGAGGTTCTGGAACTTTCATTATAGGAAGAACAAGTTGACCTTCAGGTCAAAGGCCAGTAATGGCAGAAACATCAAATAAAGTTGGTGTGGTCATGTCATAGGGTAAATGAAAGGAATTTGAAGATCTTTCCCAAAAAAGGAAAGAAGATAGAATTAAAGCAGGGTCTAAACTTAGGTCAAACTTACTCAGTTGAATAAGATCGAAAATACCCAATTGTTTCCACAAGGGACCCATGGTACCTTCGATCCTATTCAACCACATAATGTAAGAATCCTTTCGAGAAGGAGGAGTTGCTCGAAAAACATCAGAAGTATTTTCGAGATGATCTGTTCGAATTATTGACCTAAAGATTCGAATTTTTTTCCTCTTTTGAACTTGGAAAAAAGTCATCATATTGTTCAAGAGAGGAAGGAAGGGTATAAGGACCTAAGAAAGAGTATTGTTTTTCCTAATGGAATAGAGAATCAATACCTGGGAATTCCAGATAGCTACTTTTTCTTCTGCATTTTCTGGTTCTGGGACATAAACCATATCATCCCGAGCAAGAAAGTCACCCCTAGTAATGGCAAGAGGAACATAGTTGAGAGCTTCAGAAGCCATTAATGGAGTTTTTTAAGCTTCTTGAGAGAGAAAAGAAAATGAGATAACGGTGACAAAGAGCTGGAAAATTTCCAAGAAAAGTAAAATTAGAATCTTTGAAACAAGTAATCAGTGAAAATCAAGTTAAGAGCCAGAAAGAATGATCAATGAGATGAAAAAATATTACCTTGAATAGGAAGGAAATGCCGAGAAAAAGAGAAGTTGAGAGGTTCTTTGAGGTAGAAGATGAAGTGGAAAGTGAAAGTGAAGGGTTTCACTTGGTATTTATATGAGGAACATTGATATGATTAGAGGGAAGTTAAAAAGTAATCATGATTGCACGTTTCTTGAAACATGAGTTAATCGCCTAGAAACGTGGGATAATAAGTTATTTTGATGAAGTAACTGAAATATAAATTTAAATTGGAAAATGAAAGGTTTATCTAAAAAGATATTCAGTTTTTTCCCTCTTCTTTTTTGAATAACTATTATAAGGAATACCAAAGGTTATTCCAAAAATATCTCTTTCTGCAAATAAAAGATTGATTCTTGAAAGAGACTATTTTTGGGGGGGCATCTTTTGCGATTCGAATTTCTAATATTTCGAATTCTACAAGTTGTAAGTTCTTTATGTTTTCGAGTTCACAGAAAACGTTAAAGATTACATTTTCGAGTTTTGTTAATGAGTTTGATAACTTAGAAAGTTCTTAGAGAGTTCTCAATGGAAGTACTTTGAAAAGTGCAAGGATTAGAAGCAGTTTTTTGGTTAGCAGAAAACGTGGCAGACATGCATGCTGCCAACACATAGGGATAGATGATGTGTCAATTGTACAATAGTTAGCCGTTAGGGCTAGAAATCTATAACTAGGTGAACTTTCTATGTAATAAGGGTTGGCAAATCACTTATACTTAAAACTCTGAAACACCTTACACATCCAATCTTGCAGTGACAAACAGGTTACAAGGAGCAACAATATGTGACGAACCCATCCATTTATATTTATTCAATTGTTCTTACAATTTGATTTTTCTTCTTCTTTGCTACATTTTGCAATTTACATTTTGCAATTTACATTCAGTACATTTTTCTTTCTTTTGAACTTTTTATTCTTACTTTCTTTGAAAGTTTGATTCTTCTTTGATTTCTAAAAATTCATCTTAGAACTTTGGTGAAATTCTGTATCAAGTCGTTCTAAACTTTTGAGCAATAAGTTTTTTTGATAAAATTCTGAATCAAATAATTTGAAAAATTGTTGTTTCTGGAATTCTGCATCAGTCAATTTAGTCCCTGATTGTGTGTCCATCAGTCAATTTAGTCCCTGATTGTGTGTCCATGAGTAAACCACCACTTTAGTCCCTGAAAGTGTGTCCATCAGTCAATTTAGTCCCTGATTGGAAGAAACTCCATAAAAAGTCCCTGAAAGTGTTCTCCGTCGGTCATTTTCGTCCTTCTGTTACTGTGCATGAGTTAACAGTAACAGAGACGCTGATGTGTACAGTTAAATGGCAACATGGCTTGCTGATGTGGCTCTGTTTCAGATAGAAACTTTCAGGGACTAAACTGAAGTAGTTTCTAAAAAAAAATCTCAGCAAAAAATTATAAAAATAATTACTAATTAAAAAAATAATACTTTAAATTGTGATAAAATATATAATAAATTATGAATTTATTAAAATTTTACTTATTTTTTATCAATAGTTATAATTTTATATTTT
Source organism: Sesbania bispinosa (assembly GCA_026901365.1). Lineage (NCBI taxonomy): Eukaryota > Viridiplantae > Streptophyta > Magnoliopsida > Fabales > Fabaceae > Sesbania > Sesbania bispinosa. The sequence continues at coordinate 339,833 of QLOH01000507.1, read as the reverse complement.
ATTCTTTAAAATACAAGCCTTATTTTAGATAAGTTAAATTTAAAAGAAGATAAATTGGGATGAAAAAAAAGAGAATATGTCATTTTTCATTTTTCAAGTTATAAAAAAAATTAACTTAATCAATGTCTCCATGAGAATTTTTTAACAAAAACCTGGGACAAATTTTTTTAATTAAATTAGTTGTGAACAAGATAGTGTTGATATCAGGTTTTCCAAACCAAGCAAATCAAGGAAATAAAAAAACTCAAGCTAGGGCGGCGATAGCAGCAGTTTCAAGTGATCAATGTAAATTCATTTGGAAAGATGGATGGCCATGGTTCTAGAAGGATTGCTGATGAAAATGCGTGGTTTGATAATAAGCAAAATGAATTAGAATTTATGTTAGCAATAGTAGGTACCAAAATGTAGTTGTGGGAAAACGTGCATCTTGACATATTGTCAATTGTAATATAAGGGTGTGTTTGGCAAAACTAGCTAATAAGCTAGCTGCTAGCTGATAAGCTCCGAGCTGATAAGCTAGCTTATTGAATTAGAAGTGTTTGGTAGAACTAGCTGATAGGCTAGTTGGTAAATGTAAAATGACATAAAGGGACACAGATATATAAGTTTTATTATATAAATTTTATTTCTGTTTTTTAGACAAAAATATATTATTATTTAATTATAATTTTAGATTTTTTTTAAAATAATTAAATTCCTATTAAACCTTTTAATAATAAAATATTTAATTAAAAATTAAAATAAATAGTATATAACAACAATTTCATAAAATAGGAAAAAGAAAATAGCAATTTAATTAATTTGTAATTTTTTAAATTAATTATTATATAGGTAATAATAATTAAAAAAAATTAAAAGATTTTTATCACTAAAATTGAAAATAGGTAATAATAGATAAGAATAAAATAAGGATAATAAGAGAAATGTATTAAAATATAAGGGATAATGATGGAAGAAAATTAAATAAGCTACAAGCTAGAAGCTAGAAAGCTAGGTGAGGTAGCTTCTAGCTTATAAGCTAGAAGCTTCTAAAATAAGCTACATTGAGGTACGCTACCAAACACTTTTATGTTGGTCAAACTAGCTTATAAGCTAGTCAAATAAGCTAGTAGCTAGTTTATTGGCTTTGCCAAACACACTCTAAATATTGCTTGAGAACTAAGAAGCATAGCCTGCATCTATGATTTTGGAAGTCGTCAATGATAGTAACCCACAACTGTAGGTCAAAATTGTGTACACACATGTTTGGCGACTCACCGTAGCATCCACCAGAATTTATACTTGTCCACTCTAAAACTAAGAGCTACGTGCAGTCCTTGGCACACCCTCAAGAGTTACACTATATTTTACAAAGATTACAAGTATAAATCCCGCTTCCTCAAGCTACAATAGGAACTTGACTTCGCCACCATAGACTAACTCTTACAAAGAAATAAATGAAGTCTTTAAGTGTTTGACTCTTTTACAAAAACTCACTAAGTGAGGAAATGATGGGCAATAAATACAAGAAATCAACACAAAATATTCTCTAAGACAAAATGTACAATATTTGCACTTAATGAACTTAGAGAAAGTTTGGTTAAGAAATAAATGCTTCGGAATGAATAAAGGTTTTTGGGCTCAAGTATTTTAGCAGTTCTTCTTTGCCAACTTCACTGGATTAGAGATCTTCTATTTATATCCTTTTAATTATTCAATATGTCAGACTGAGCTTCTCTTTAATTTTGAACATTCTGACTTGCATTTAATGAATTGTCCTGTTGAATTCTACTACAACAGCTGTTCTCAGTCTTTCTGATAGTGTGTATAGCACTATGTCTGAAAAATTGGTATTTTGTAAATTGTCTTATCAGAGGTTGACTCTATTCGTTTGTAGGTTCTTTTTGTTGTCTCGTAACTTTTTGTAACATAGAGAGGAAAAATTTTCAAGGAAAGAGAAATCCTAGGAGAATAAAGTTGGAAAACACAGGGAAACACTAGAAGGGGTGGAATAATGTTTCTATAAAACTTTAACATTTTTTAAAGCCTTCTGCTGAAAACAAAGTTTTCTGAAGAATTTTAGACTGTCTGAAGTATTTTCAGACAATTCAAAAATATGTTTTCTGAAAAACTGTTCTGTGTTTAATTTTTATAGCAATAGATTCAACTACCTTTGCGTTAGTCAAAAACGTAATTGAAAGAGTTTAAGGGATGGGAAAACCTAGCCAAGAGTTTATCCTGGTGTTGGGATTCGAATTTCTAATATTTTGAATTCTACAAGTTGTAAGTTCTTTATGTTTTCGAGTTCACAGAAAACGTTAAAGATTACCTTTTCGAGTTTTGTTAATGAGTTTGATAACTTAGAAAGTTCTTGGTTGAAGTTAACATAAAGGGAACCTTAGAAATTCAAAAAGAAGACAAAGGTGAATTCGAGAATGTGGTATTTCTAATATTCAGAAAAGTAAAAGATAGTTCTTTTATTTATAATTCAAATTCGAATTACTAGTTCGAATACACTGGAAATATATCTTAGAAAAGAAACTATCCTATATACTCAATACATTAATAAGGAAACTATCCTAAACTATAATGAATACTTGACTCATGTTTCCCAAACCTCCTCCTCTTCTTCTTCTCCCACAAGCTTTGATAGAGCCAAGGCAAAAAGTATTTCTTTTCGAATTGGTAGAATCACCTTGGTGCTTGGGGTACAAATGAAGGTGTACTTGGGGAACTAACAAACGAATTCATTTATTTTTAAATGAACTGATACTTGGCTGTTACGTTCAACCTAAAAGGAATCCTTCAAGAAGAAAGATTGAAAAAGCCTATAGCTTTGGCTATTTCGTCAACCTCATCAAAGATGAAATCATTCTGGATTAGGTTGGACGCAACAACCAAAGGAATATACTTCTTCATATTCTTTGAAGGATTTAGAGAAGGAAGAAGAAGATTTAGAAGGTTGAAGGTTGAATCCAAATAGAACCTCTATTTATAGGAGATAAGAGTATTGAGGTTCATTAATGAGTTTCTTTCAACGTCCAATGAGAAGAACCCTCATAATGGGGTTGAATGGACGGTGGCCGGTGGTCTTCATGACCTTTGATTTGACCAAATGAAGCTTGACACGTGGCACACAAGGGAATGTGAACAAATCTTGAAATCAAGAATGCTTAGTGAATCCAAGTATCAACAGAAAAAGCTAAGTGTTAAAAATGAAGGAATTTTCGAGTACATGAAGTCAAGATTTGAGAATGCTGGAAAGAAGATTTCGAGAAATCAAAGAGTAAGATTTCGAGATATAAAAAGCAGGAAACTTGAAAACAAGATATCTGAAGACTTAGAAGATTTCTGAATGAAGAAGTGTCATTTTCGAGGAAACAGAAGACAGAAGAAAACAGTTACTGGAAGTTACAAAAGTTTGCTGATCAAAGACAGATGGCAACATCCCAATAGAAGTACTTTGAAAAGTGCAAGGATTAGAAGCAGTTTTCTGGTTAGCAGAAAACGTGGCAGACATGCATGCTGCCAACACATAGGGATAGATGATGTGTCAATTGTACAATAGTTAGCCGTTAGGGCTAGAAATCTATAAATAGGTGAACTTTCTATGTAATAAGAGTTGGCAAATCACTTATACTTAAAACTCTGAGACACCTTACACGTCCAATCTTGCAGCGGCAAACAGGTTACAAGGAGCAACAATATGTGATGAACCCATCCATTTACATTTATTCAATTGTTCTTACAATTTGATTTTTCTTCTTCTTTGCTACATTTTGCAATTTACATTCTGCAATTTACATTCTGCATATTACATTCAGTACATTTTTCTTTCTTTTGAACTTTTTATTCTTACTTTCTTTGAAAGTTTGATTCTTCTTTGATTTCTAAAAATTCATCTTAGAACTTTGGTGAAATTCTGTATCAAGTCGTTCTAAACTTTTGAGCAATAAGTTTTTTTGATAAAATTCTGAATCAAATAATTTGAAAAATTGTTGTTTCTGGAATTCTGCATTTTTAAGATTGAATTGGTAAAATTCTGAACCAATTGGTATATATTTTTCCAGAAATTGAACTTTTGAAAACCATTTCACAAATCAGAACACCATAAACCTACTTTTTAAAAGAGTCTCGTAAGAGGATCTGATTCTAATCCCCATATTGTTCTTAGAATCAAAGTGATAAAAAGTTAATTTTCGAATTTGAATTTTATCACCACAAACACGTGGTTCACTCACTACCACTGTGAGCTACGTCCAGTCCCAGAGCAAACACACTACTTGATTTTTCACTAATCTGAAACAAATTACAAGTATTCTTTTCTGTCAAGCCTCTTTAGGCTCTACCACCAAGTATTGTTTACACAACATGCCTCTCCAGGCTCAACAACCAAGTATTTTTTCTTCCACCAAGCCTTTTCAGGCTCTCAGACACTAAAAATGTTTACAAGGAGATAGTTTAAGTTGATGAACTACAAGTCAGTTCGTAACTTAAACAAGTAAATGTACAAGAAAACTGAGTTGAACTCAGAATATAAAAATTTGTGTACAATGAAATATCAGAGTTTGTTTTTTAGAGAAAAACTAGCAGCGTGTAGGCATCTTGATTTTTTGCAAAAGTTTCTTCTATTTTCCAGCACATTGCATGGGCCTTTCAATGCAGCTATTTATAGAGGATGGTTGAAGTCCGTTGAGAAACACTCGTTAAGAGATATCATTTAATGCTATTAACTCTATTGTGAGATGTTCTCCTGACACATTGCAAAGGTTGCAGACCGCACTGACCTTCTATAAAAACTACATTACAGACTTTCCTCTTTTGTGCATGAGTTTCAAACAATTGAAAAGCACTTATCTGCATGCCTTGAAATGGAAGACTGATTTGCGTGATGGAGAAAGGTGCAGAGACGCTTTGACTCAAGGAGAGATAACTTCTGAGGGATTCTTCACTCCTCAGAAATCTTCAGTCTTGAGAACATCTTGTAGTCCACGTCAGCAACCCTCTGATGTGGTGCAACCTTCTGAAGAAGAGGATCCTGCTGAAGGATCAAGACCTGCTGAAGACAATAAACCTTCTAAAGACAAGAAACTTCGTACTGAGACTTGTATCATTTTGGAAATAAGTTTTTTTCTGCTGATCCCTTTTGAAGACTCAAAGTCTTTCATAGCTCTTTGCCAGCTGTCTGCACTTCATTTCTTCTAGAAAGGAAAAACAGGAACTTTTTGGTATATTTCAAATCATTGTTCACCAAAAAGGTAGTCCCTGCTGCAAAAGTACACCTTGCTCAGAAAAGTAGTGTCAGCGCTGCCGACACCTACTCCTGCTGTGCCTTCTGCTGCAAGCTATCAGAAGTTTGTGTCTCAACGGGAAGAAATCTATTTCTCAACGAGATTTTGAAAGAAGTTTAACCTGTCTTATCTCTCTTCCTCTATAAATACAAAGTCTCATGCAGAGAAGAAATGAGAACGAACTTGTGTAGTTTCAAAGCTTAAGCAATCTCTTTTCATAAACAGTTTTCTGTTTGAGCCTGGAGAGTCTTGTTGTTTAAATAATACTTGGTTTAGAGCCTGAAGAGGCTTGACTGTAAAAGAATACTTGTTGTATAGAGCCTGAAGAGGCTTGACTATAAAAGAATACTTGTATCTGTTCAGATAGTGAAAATCGATAGCTGTTTTGCTTTGGGACTGGACGTAGCTAACAGTGGAAGTGGGTGAACCAGTATAAATCTTTGGCTAAGTCTTCTCTTACCCTTATCTCTTTATATTTGAAATATACTAATTTGGAGGGTTCTTAATACATCTATTTATAACATTGAAAATGTAAAACATACCAAACTATTTGAAAAACAAGTTTGCAAAACTGTTTTATTGGACCTGCTGAAGCTGCTTCAGCATGTACTAAACTTTCAGTTTCAGCAAGTTGCTTAAACTTCTTTGTGAAAGTTACTGCTTGTTAAAGGTTTTCCTAAATCAGTTTTAAAAATTATAATACACTATCCAACCCCTTCTAGTGTTTCCTGTGGTTTCTACAGTTGGTGTTAGAGCTCAATCTCGAGTTTAGCATCTAACAGTGCTGAGGAAGAAGATCCAAGATGGAAACCTCAACAAGAAACCCTCACTACATTGCAGAAGGTGCTTCAATGTCAAGACCCCCAACTTTTAATGGTACTGATTACCATTATTGGAGAGATCGTATGAAGCTGTTTTTTGAGAGCAGCAACATAGATCTCTGGGATGTAGTCACTGATGGTGATTACACTTCTACACATGGTGGTGTGCCCATACGCAAAGCAGAATGGAGTTGTGAATAGAAAGCTCGTGTTTAGCTCAATGCAAAGGCAAAACTCTACTTAGTTTGCTCCTTAAGTAAATATGAGTATGAGAAGGTGCATGGATGCTCTTCAGCCAATGAGATATGGGATACTTTGGCATCAGCCCATGAAGGGACTGATAATGTCAAACAATCCAAGATCAACATGCTTGTTCATCAATATGAGATGTTCAAGATGCAAGAGTTTGGAACCATTGATCAAATGTTTGGGAGGTTTCAAACCATAACTAATGGACTCAAGTTTTTAGGCAGTACCTTTGATTCTGGTGATAACAATCGCAAGATTCTAAGGAGTTTACCAAAGGCTTGGAGGCCCAAAGTTACTGCCATTCAAGAGGCTAAAGACCTCAATACATTAAGAATGGAGGAACTCTTTTGATCCCTCAAAGTTCATGAGTTAGAACTTGGAGAAGATGCTCCTAAGAAGAAGTCACTAACTCTGAATGCCAAGTCCAAGCTGCTGAAGCATGGGCCACATAAAGCCATGAAAGCTGAGGAGACTTCAGAGGGCAGTGAAGACTCTAAAGCAAGCTCTGAGGATGATGATGATCTGGACCTTTGATAAGTGAAAAATAGTTGATAAATTAGTATATATTTTATTTCACTTATCAAGGATAAAATGATAATTTTACCCCATTTTTATCCCTTTTTATTTAATATTTACTAATTTGTATTTATTAATCCTAGTTTTGAATTTGATGCTATTTTAATAGATTTATTGCTGATTTTTGCAGGTTTATTGCAAAGATTTAATTCAGAGATTAAATGGCATTAAATGAGGAGGATTTATGCAAGATTGTAGATTGGTTGAAGACAATTAATTAAAGATGTGAAGAAGATTTGAATCATTAATGAGGAGATCAGAGCCAATCAATCAAAGATATTGCAGACAAGCTTCCCAAATAAACAAGGATTGCACAATAAATATAAAGATATCAGAAAAAAGGGAAACAAGGAAAGACAAACGCGTGAAAACCAGACTCGGGGAGAGATCAACAAATAAAAGAGGAAAGTTGAAGCTGCAGGATGCTAGCTGCGCTTCACCCCGCGCTATAGCGCAGGTGAATCGCAACTCTCTGGAACCTGCGCTACAGCTTGCGCTGTAGCGCAGCTTGAAGCGCAGAACACGCAGATCGCTTCCCAGTTGCCATTTTTAAGAGGATCTCTTCCCAAATTTGCTTTGTCTTTCCTAATCTATAAATAGGAACCTCTTGCGTCAGTCAAAAGGGAGAGTTGGTTAGCGAGATAGACAGTCATTGTAATTCAGTGATTATGTATCAAAGCTAAGTTTAGAGTAGGAGAGGAGGAGCGCTTTCACGAGGGTTGAAGATGGTGACAGCGTCTTCGATGGTTTGTATGGCTACTTCATGTAGTTAACTCTCCAGTAGGATTGGATGTAATTGATTCTATCCTTGAGTGTATATAAATTCTATATTATTATTTCAATGAGCTCCCTATCTATAATAGTGGTATGTCTTATTCTGTGCTTATTCCTAATTCCCACGCTTGCGTCTGGAGTTATAGGTTAGTCTTAGCTAAAGCAGTTATTACTAGGAGTGAGGATGGGGGAGCCTAGACATAGGAAACTCATTCTCTGATTGAATAAGAATACTCGGTTACTACTGACGGCCGAAAAGGGATGTTTACTAATGAGCGAGGGGTAGTGTGAGTACTCTAAGTGAAGGAGCATTCGACCAATAGGACTTAGTAATCGGTAGCAAAGAATTAGGGGGTTGTCAATCCAGGATCCGAACATAGGCGTGTCATAATGAGTATAAGGTAGTGACAGTACTGGAGCGAAGGCGCGTCTACAGCACTAGGCCTCGTTTATCATCTAATTCTTTACAAACTGAATAAAAGAGAGCGAAATAAGCCGAGATAAATCTATCGCCTGGGAGATCCCGCATAATTTATCCTTGAGTGTTAAGGTCGCTGGCGAGGGGCCTTAGCAATAAAGTTTGTGTACATTATTATAGAGTAAACCTAAAATAATAGATAGTCTTTATATGCACAATAGGTGTGATGAGATGAAATCCAATCCTGATCCAAGTAAAGTGTCTCTAACTCTACCTTTCTAATTCCAATTAATTATCTACTCTCTTTATCATTCTGCAATTATACTCTCTAAACTGTGCTTTCTCCTGATAAATACGATTTCGTTCTACATAAATAACCGTTCCCTGTGGATACAATACTCTTTCTTACTAATATACTGTTGGATTTGTGGTTTGCTTTCCAGAAACCCATCAACCTTCTAAGTAGAAAGATCAAAAGAATGCTTCAGAAGAAGGGAAAGTTTAGAAAGTACACATCCTCTTAAACCAAAATAGGTAAGTCAGGTAAAGAGTCTTTTTCTATTGACAAAATTATTTGCTATGAATGCAAATAGCCAGGTCATATGAAGGCTGATTGTCCTAAGCTGAAAAAACCATCATTTAAGAAGAAGTTCTTTAACAATAAAAAGGGTTTGATGGCTACGTGGGAGGACTTAGATGATTCAACTTCAAAGAGGAAGATGAATTTGCTGAAGAAGCCAACCTCTGTTTGATGGCAAGCCTACCTTCTTCAAACAGTTCTGAATCAGATATGTGTTTAATAGGATAAAGGAGACACCATAAATGGTACCTGGACAATGATTGCTCGCGACACATTATAGGATAAAGGTCTTTGTTCCAAAACCTTAGACCTAAAGATGGTGGAGTGGTCACCTTTGGAGGGAATCAGAAAGGAAAGATCACTAGTATTGGTTCAATAGGTATATCTCCTCTCTCTGTTATTCAGAATGTTTTTCTTGTTGAAGGTCTTCAACACAACCTGCTGAGCATAAGTCAATTATGTGACAGTGGCTATGTTGTGTCCTTCACCAAGGATGACTGTGTAGTCAAAGATGCATCTGATCAAAATCATTTTTACTGCCAAGAGACACAACAATGTGTACAAAATAGATCTTGAGGAACATGCATATCAAAATGTGACTTGTCTTCTTTCTGTTAAAGATGAAAAACAAATTTGGCATCAGAAACTTGGGCATGCCAGCTTGAGATTAATCGCAAAGTTAACAAAATACAACCTTGTAAAAGGTCTGCCCAAGTTCTCTTTCAAATCTGACATTTTATGTGAAATTTGTCTTAAAGGTAAACAAACAAGAAAATCTTTTAAGAGTAAAAATGTTGTGTCTACCTCAAGACCTTTAGAACTTCTTCACATTGATTTGTTTGGTCCTACAAGAACTGAAAGTCTTGCTGGTAAGAAATATGGTTTGGTCATTGTTGATGACTACTCTAGATTTACATGGGTTATATTCCTCAAAAGCAAGGATGAGACTTTTGAGAATTTCACAAAATTCTGTAAGAAAGTGCAAAATGAAAAAGGATTTTGCATATTTGCAATCAGAAGTGATCATGGTGGTGAGTTTGAAAACTCAAGCTTCAACATGTTATGTGATGAGAATGGGATCTCACACAATTTCTCTGTGGCTAGAACACCTCAGCAAAATGGGGTTGTTGAGAGAAAGAACAGAAGCTTGCAGGAGATGGGTAGAACCATGCTCATTTCAAGCAACCTACCAAGATCATTCGGGGTAGAGGCTGTTCACACAACTTGCTACATTCAAAACAGAATTTTGGTAAGGCAAATTCTCAAAAGAACTCCCTATGAATTGTGGAGAGGAAGAAAACCCAACATTTCTTATTTTCACATTTTTGGCTGTGAGTGTTTGATAAATACAAATTATACACTTTAATCATCCCTCAAATTTAACCTTTTAATGCATTTTTTATGCTTAATTAACAAGTCATAAGCATATTATGCCAATTCAGGTTCATATTGGGCTCAATTACATTTTTCAGCATTAAACTATTTTCGTATTTCAAGCATAACGTGAGTTCAAGACATCTAAAAATTATGTTCTTTATAGTGTAGGAAAGATAAAAAAAAGCCCTACAACTTTGATGAAGAACCCAAAAGCTGAATCGGATGGCTAGTGAGTCAAAATGGGCTTGGAATACGGAATAGTCAGCATCATATGAAAACCTGACCAACACTCAATGATTGGGCCATAACTTGGGCTAGAAAACTCCTTTTGGGCTCAAACCAGCGGCATTTGAAAGCTAAGATCCAGAGCTTGATTTCATATGAAGACAACTCTCTTGGATTCTGCCAGATTGGGGATGATATGCTCGGTGAAAGTGGGAGACAAGTAGATGAATGATAGCTAGAGTAGGTGAATAATTCAAAGTAATAGACAAATGCATTAGGTAATTGATCAATAAGTTCATTTGTGGACAAAACATGCTTAGTCATGGCTGAGTGATCATGTTTGGAATGGCATCTTTTCCCCTCCTATAAATAGGAGGGCTTGCTAAGGAGAAGAGCATCCCAAGTTGTAGTAGAAATTACTAAGAGTTTCATTTACTTTTGTTCATTTTTTTTTGTAAAGTCTTCATGGAAGGCTAAGTTTTTATTCAATTCAAGGAGTCAAGCTTATTTTCATCTTGGTTTTGAGGTTTGATCTTCATTTACATGTTGATTGAATTACATCTACCTTGCTTTTCTACTCCACTTGCTTCAATTCCATATTTCTTTTATCAAAGCTTGATTGGTTAACATGTTTTGGTTATGAAATTTGTTATTGAAGTATGTTGTACTCTTGATTGGTTAATCATCATACAATGAATGAAAAGCATAGAGTGAAGAATTAAATTGAAGGTTTTCATTTAATTATTTACTTCAATTGGGTTCCGTTTACAAAATTGATTTGGATCTAACATAAGATTTCATGGTTATTTGATCTTGTTAATCTTAATCAATTGAATTATGGAAATTATTTCAGTAGTGAATCCGGGATCATTGTAGGGATTCCACATGATTCTAAGTTGATAGATTTGATCTCTTGAATGCATGTTATTAATAACCAATGATTTACCATGAAAATAGCCTCTGAATTCCTTGGATTGATATTGTCTTGAATTGATTCAACCTTTGCTTTTAACTTGATCTTTTATTTTCTTCAGTTTATTCCAATCAATCAAAACCCATCAAAGAAGGATTAATTTGAAAGGATCTTCAGGGTTCGACCCGGTTTATACCATTCTACTACAAGTAGTTTGCAGATCGGATAATTATAATTATAATTTTGTGCAGGTTCGACAACTGTTAGTGTTTCATACTTAACACCAAAGATGATCTGGGTAAATTTGATTCTAAATCTGACAAGGGATTCTTCATTGGTTATTCAGAAACATTGAAGGCTTATAGGGTTTATAACTTTAGAACCTTGACAGTAGAAGAATCTATTCATGTTAGGTTTAATGACGCTAAAGAGACTGATAGGGAACTATCAGATCTAGAAGATGATTTTGTAGGAATGGAGCTGAATCCTACTTCAGAGACTACAGAGATAAAAAATGAAGTACCTACTAAAGGACCCTCTGAAGTACCTGCTGAACAGCTCCTTAGGCAACCTGCTGAAACTGATCCTCTTCACAGAGTCAATGTTGAGTCTCAGATTGAGCATGTATTTCCTCGCAGACATGAGTGGAGATACATGACTCATCATCCTTAAGAACAAATCATTGGTGAAACTTCAGAAGGTGTAAGAACAAGATCAAGACTTAGAGAATTCAATAATCTTGCCTTCCTCTCTGAAATTGAGCCAAAGAACATTGATGAAGTTTTGCATGATGAAGGGTGGATCCTAGCCATGCAGGAAGAGCTAAATCAATTTTCCAGGAGTGATGTCTGGACTCTTGTTCCTAAACCCCATGGGAAAACTATTATTGGAACCAAATGGGTGTTCAAAAACAAACTCTCTAAAGATGGTCAAGTAATCAGAAACAAAGCCAGACTGGTTGCCCAAGGCTACAACCAACAAGAAGGTATTGATTTCACTGAAACCTTTGCACTAGTAGCTAGGCTTGAAGCCATTAGGATTTTACTTTCCTATGCAGCCAATAATGGCATCAAACTATATCAGATAGATGTAAAGAGTGCCTTCCTAAATGGATTCATTGAGGAAGAGGTGTTTGTTAGATAGCCCCCTGGTTTTGAAAAACTGACTTTTCCTGATTATGTTTTTAAACTGAAAAAGGCTCTCTATGGTCTTAAACAAGCTCCCAGAGCTTGGTATGAAAAATTGAGCAATTTTCTTCTCAAAAATGGGTTTGAAAGAGGAAAGGTTGATACAACGCTTTTTAGAAAAATGTCTAACAATGATCTAATTCTTGTTCAGATACATGTTGATGACATTATCTTTGGATCAACTAATTCTTCACTATGCAAAGAGTTTTCAAGGCTTATGCAATATGAATTTGAAATGAGTTGAATGGGTGAACTTAAATTTTTCTTAAGACTTTAGATTAAGCGAGATTCTGAATGTATATGGATCCATCAGGAGAAATATACCAAACAAATGCTTAAGAAGTTCAATATGCATGATTGCAAGCCTATGTCAACTCCTATGCAGCCTTCAGCAATCTTGAGTAAAGATGAAAAAGAAGAATGTGTTGACCCAACCATGTATAGAGGCATGATTGGATCTCTGTTGTATCTTACAACAAGCATACCTGACATTATGTTAAGTGTATGCCTGTGTGCAAGATTTCAATCAGATCCAAGGATAACTCATTACAAGGCTGTTAAAAGAATTTTCAGATATCTCAATGGTACTACTAATCTTGGTCTATGCTATTAGAAGAGTAAGGACTGCAGGTTATTAGGATATTGTGATGTTGACTTTGCTAGAGACAGAGTTGAAACAAAATCAACAAGTGGAGGATGCCACTTCATTGGTGAGAATATGATCAGTTGGGCTAGCAAAAGGCAAAGCACCATAGCTCTCTCAACTGCTGAAGCTGAGTATATTGCTGCTGCATGCTGTTGCTCACAGCTGCTTTGGATAAAATATCAACTTGAAGATTTTAACATCCCTGTTAAAACTATTCCTGTATTCTGTGATAATACAAGTGCCATAAATTTGTCAAAAAATCCTATTCAGCATTCTAGAGCTAAGCATATAGAAATGAAACACCATTCAATTAGAGACTATGTTCAGAAAGGTATTTTTGATATTAAGTTCATTAACACAGAGCACCAATGGGCTGATATATTCACAAAACCCCTTGCTGAAGATAGATTTAAGTTCCTTAGAGATAATCTGCACATTCTTGCATTATCTGAAAATTAAACTTGCTAATATATGCTTATGTGCTCAATATTTCTTGTTCTTGCTACACTGTCTCTGATATGTGTTGTATCTGCTTCTTTTTCACCCTGTGTTTACTGCTCTGATGCACATTTATTACTTCAGCATGCTCTGTTAGCCCTTTTGATTGATGACAAAAGGGGGAATAATATCAACTAACAAAATCCGAAGTTGTAAGTGTTTTTCAGAGAAAAGATCTTCTGTTCAGGGGGAGCAAGCACTTATCTTAGTATCTGATAAAGGGGGAGAATTCTCTAATCTTAATTCTTTAAAATTTCCCTTCAGATATTTTCAAGTTTAAGCAAATTTATCATCATTAAAAAGGGGGAGAATGTTGAGTCTCAAAATATTATTAAGTGACTAATAATGTTTAAGTCTCATAACCTTAAGTTTTAATGATAAACAAATTTGGTTAAGTTTTCTGAAAGAAGAAACAGATTTTGCTAAAAGGTACTTTTTGTGTTTCAGCAACCTTCTGATAAAGCAACCCTCTGAAGTCAGGCAACCCTCTGATGTGGTGCATCCTTCTGAAGAAGAGGAACCTACTGAAGGATCAAGATCTGCTGAAGACAGTAAACCTTCTAAAGACGAGAAACGTCGTACTATGACTTGTATCCTTTTGGAAATAAGTTTTTTTGCCGATCCCTTTTGAAGACTCAAATTCTTTCATAGCTCTCTGCTAGCAGTCTTCACTTCATTTCTTCTGGAAAGGCATAACAGGAACTTTTTGGTATATTTCAAATCACTGTTCACCAAAAAGGTAGTCCCTACTGCAAAAGTACTCCTTGCTCTGAAAAGTAGAGTCAGCGCTGCTGACACCTACTCCTAATGTGCCTATTGCTGCAAGCTATAAGAAGTTTGTGTCTCAATGGGAAGAAAGCTATTTCTCAATGGGATTTTGAAAGAAGTCTAACCGGTCTTATCTCTCTTCCTCTATAAATACAAAGTCTCATGCAAAGAAGAAAAGAGAATGAACCAACCTGCTGAATTGTCGCAAAATTTTCTCTGTGGAATATTTTTATACTCAGTAGCTTGTACATCTTACCCAGTTTAGGCTTTAAAATTGTGTAGTTTCAAAGCTTAAGCAATCTCTTTTCATAAACAGTTTTCTGTTTGAGCCTAGAGAGGCTTGTTGTTTAAATAAAACTTGGTTTAGAGCCTGAAGACGCTTGACTGTAAAAGAATACTTGTTATATAGATCCTGAAGAGGCTTGACTGTAAAAGAATACTTGTACCTTTTCAGATAGTGAAAATCCACAGCTGTTTTGCTTTGGGACTGGACGTAGCTCACAGTGGAAGTGGGTGAACCAGTATTAATCTTTGGCTAAGTATTCTCTTACCCTTATCTCTTTATATTTGATTTATACTAACTTGGAGGGTTCTGAATACATCATTTTATAACGTTGAAACTGAAAAACATACCAAACTATTTGAAAAACAAGTTTGCAAAACTGTTTTATTGGACCTGGTGAAGTTGCTTCAACAAGTACTAAACTTTCAGTTTGAGCAAGTTGCTTAAACTTCTTTGTGAAAATTATTTCTTGTTAAAGGTTTTCCTAAATTAGTTTGAAAAATTATAAAACACTATTCAACCCCCCTTCTAGTGTTTCCTGTGGTTTCTACAGAAAATAGTTAAGGTAAAGGTATCAGAGCATCCATGGCAATAAGAAATCACTTGAGGATTGTCCAAGGCTTATATACCACAATTTGGCCTTATCTCTAGGCAATGTGAGACTCCCTCACGCCTAGGGATGGACATCTGGAGTGTGGATATCTATACGGGTGGTGGCCCAATGACAACGGATCATCTAGGATAGGCTCTGATACCATATTAGATTTTGGACCTGGGCCTAACTCAACCCCAACAGCTAGCTTGTAAGGTGAGGATTGTCCAAGGCTTATATACCACAATTTGGCCTTATCTCTAGGTAATGTGAGACTCTAACAGAAACATTGTCTAAATAAAATGGCTAAGCATCATGGACAATGGCTATCCAGCCTTTCTCCCCAATAAAGATTCTTCAATCAGAGCTTTAATCTCTAGCCGATGCCTTTCAAGTTCAGTGTGTTGAGTCTTAATGTAAATTAAGTATTCAATTTAATTCAAGACACTTTACCCTTAGTTTTAATGTCTAACAAATTTGATTATATAAACAGATTCTACTGAGAAAGATAGTTTGTCTCTTGTTGTTTCAGGAACTCTGAAAGGAACATATTTCAAGATGAAGCAACAATCTGAAGATTTGATCAACCTGCTGAAAGTATGTACGTACTAAAGTTGAACCTGCTGAACACATACTCTCTAAACCTTTGATGACGTGGCAATTCAAAATCTTACAAGAAGCAACTCTCCAAAGTTGATCAACCTGCTAATATGAAGAACTTGGAATATGCTGAAGACTCTCTCAACCTTCTGATGACGTGTTTAAATCTTTAAGCTGAGAAGCCTTACTATATTCGTGCAACACAATATCTGTTAAAGACAAAAGACTTTCTGCGCAAAGGATTAAAAGGTCTGTAAACGTCTTCTGTCATCATCTTCAAAATGATGTCTTTGCAGAGGTCTTTCCGCATCTTATGGAACTTCGTACACGAAAAGGGAACCTCTGAACCTGCTGTGTGTCAGAGCAGTGCTATCTCTGCACACCTACTCTACTTAAGACAAAGACTTTCACAAGCTCATCTATCAACGTCTACTTTATCAATGGCTATCTTTCCATTGCTATATATATCTCAATAAAAAGCTTTGAAGAAAGGGGGAGAGAGAGCACAATGTAGGAAGTACAGATGAGAAAACCCCAAGAGCATGGTAAAAGAAAAAGAGTGAGCAATGTAGAAAAACCTCACAGAAAGGTGAACCACTCTAGAAAAGATAGACAAGAAAGCCTGATAGATTTAAGAGAAGCTATCCAAGAAAGGAAGAAAAGAAAGACTCAGAGAAAGAGTGATTTACCTACTTCAAAGAGAAAAATACCTTCAAGCCTAAACACTCTGTTGTGTTAAATATCCTTGTACTTAAATTTACCCTTTGTGTCCTGAGTCTTACTCAGTTATCCCTTTGTACAAGAAGAACCTGGGTTTAAGTTTCTTAGAAGCTTAAACTTAGTTTATACTGTAAACACTGATAAGTGTTTGAGAGCCTGGAGAGGCTTGGAGGAATAAAGAATACTCGGTTAAGCCTGGAGAGGTTGTGGTAAAAGAATACTCGGTTAAGCCTGGAGAGGTTGTGGTAAAAGAATACTTGGTTGGGCCTGGAGAGGCCAGGTGTGCAAAGAATACTGCATGAGTTACATGAAGAGGCAGTTGAAAACAAAGAATACTTGATGTTAAGCCTGGAGAGGCTGGGGTAAAATAATACTTGTAATCTTGCGGGATTAGTGAAAATCCAGTGATGGTTTTCCCTGGGACTAGATGTAGCTCACTGTGTTAGTGGGTGAACTAGTATAAATCTCTGTGTTAAGTTCTCTCTTTCCTTAACTTTTTACTTTCCGCTGTTATCTGTTTATACTAACCAAGGAGGGTTTTAGAAAATATGTTTTATAAATACACGCAACAAACATTCTTTTCTTTGCGCTTAAAAATGTTTTAAAAGCTGATTACTCAACCTTCTGAGTTGCATCAGCAAGTTGCTGAACATCCCAGGTTCGGAAGGTTGGTCAATTAGTTTCCAAATCAGTTTGCTTGTTTTTGAAAAAGGTTTTCACGAAAATCTGTAAAGATTATTAAAACATTATTCAACCCCCCATTTCTAGTGTTTCCTGTGGTCCTAACACAGTAGGCATTGCAACCTTGAAATCAGCTTGCTCTGCTTGAAGTTGATGTTGGGTTGCCATAATCTGATCTGTCTTCTGAACAAGTTCTGCATACTTCAATCTCAGCTCTTGATTCTCTTCTCTCAAAGCAGCATACTCTTCTTCAATATCCATCTCATATAAAACAACATAGAGAGATGCTTGTTGGAGAATCTAAAGAATTGAAAACCTTTGGGTAGCTCAAAAGTGATGGCTTCTGAACAACACAAAAAAATTGAGTGAAGGGTCTTCTTTGAACTTCCCATTCTTCATGAGGGAAATGAGACAAAGGAAATTGTCCCGGGAAGAAATCACGCTTCTCCAAAGTATACAAGCTTCCAACAGTGATTGAATCTTCATCACTCCATGAAGTTCCAAATGCAGAACCTTCCTGCTCTTTGAAGCTCCAGTAAGATGACTAGACCCAATTTCTATAAACATGATCAAGTCCTCATCCATTCCTCCGCAGATAACTGGGTAACCTTCTCGATTGTTCAGCAACCATGGGCTTGAAGTGGGTTGGATAGAAAGGATACACCTTAGGATCTTTCTTCTTCTCATCAGGACCTTCAGCAAGGGGATACCTTGGAATGATCCTGTCAGGTTGCACAAGAATCCTGGTAGACAGCTTTATAGAGTTTGGGAAATGAGGCTTAAAGTCTCTGCATCCTGAAGCCTTCATGATATGTTAGTCAATCAGTTCAGCTTCCAAACATAACAGCCGCACCACTACACAATCTTCATAAGACAAAAAGTGCTGGTCTTTAGTTAAAGGATCAACCAACTTCCATTTGTGATTAGGAGGTTGTACTCCTCTTCTGATGTTTTCTAGTTGATCAGGCAAAATATGCTCTTCTTCATCGTGCTATCTTTGAGCTTGCATCCTTCTATACCCTGCCTCTTCAACTGATTCCAGATGTAACCCTCTAGGTGTAGCAAGTGGAGGTGCAATAATAATTCCTCATAAAGATTGGGGAACTTAGGCATTCTGGGCCTTTCCTTCAAAGGAACATTGTAGAATCTATGAGGCACTTCAGTAGCAGCCATCATATCAGCATCTGTTAAGGCTTGCAGTGCCAAATTATAGGTTGGGGTCATAGATAGATCCCTTGTTTTCTCTTTCAATAGCACCTCTCTTGGAAGATTTCTCCCTTTCCACACATAACCATTAGATTGTGAGTGCTTGGAATTTTGTTCAGACTCTGCATCAGAAGATTCAGATGATGATGATGATGATGATTTGGGTGAGGGGGTGGAGTCTTCTCCTCATCAGAGGGTGTCATATTCCCAAAAATGGCTTTTATTCTTTTGGGTGCAACTTCAGCTTCCTTTTTATGAACAACAGCTTCTGGTTTCTGAACCACTTTTTCTTGATTTTTCTTTTTCAATTATTCTAACTTTCTCTTCCTCTCAAGTTTAGCAACTTGCTGAAACTTGATGGCTTCATGTTGTTGTACAGAGTGGCTTCTGGTAATCCTCTGTGCAGCCTCAGGAATTGGGGAGAGTAACCTTTGCCTTTTTTTATCTTTCTTGCTTTGGCATTCAACCTTCTTCTCTCCAATCTTGAACTTTCTTGCTACAACCTCTCATCTTCAAGAATAACTTGCTGTGTAGCAACAACTATTGCATGGTCTTGAGCTTCTTGTTCTTTAGCTTTTTCTGCTTCCTCAACTTCTATTGCAGTTGCTAGAGCAACAACTTTTAGCAATTCTAGGTCAAGATGGCTGGCAGCTAGTGGTATTGCTTCAATAGTCTTTTAAGAGGAACCATGATCAGATTCCAAGTAAAGAGGTATTGTAGCAACATTATTCTGATCAGGAACACTATTTTGTCTCTCAGATAATGAGATAAGCTCAGTGACTTGAGCAGATGGTACCTCAATGGTCTGACCCACAATTTAAGATTGCCCTTGAAGGACTCTCTAAACAGGTTCAAATGTTCTGAGTTATGCTTGCACACCTTCAGACGACCTGACTTCAGATGGATTGATTTTCTGAACAACATCACCCTCAGCAGCTTTCTAAATAGGCTTAAGTCTTCTTCTTACTAGAGGCTTCGTAGGAGTTGTTTCAGTAGGAATAAATTCCTTTCTTCTAGGATCACCTCTTAACTCATTTTCCAGAATATCTAGGGCTTTTTGCCCACAGTCACAGCAGCCTTATGAAGTGCAAAGGATTCTTGTACCGTAGGTTCAGGTGGTGGTGGAAACACATCAATCCTCATTTTCTTCACGTTTGCAGCAGAGAAATTGGAGGGTGCCTTGTGATTAACCTTCCTCTCAACAGGAACTTTGAAGTGCAACAGAATTTTGTGAATCAAAGTGTTGTGGGGGTAGCTACTAGCAGAATCGATCATTCACCCTCTTCAGCATGTGAGTGAACAATAGTCTTGGAAGGTCAGCTTTCTACTTCTTCAACAGTTGAATAATGCAAAATCTCTCCAGCTCCGAGATATGGTTTTTGCTACCCATTTTAGGGATAATGGTACTCTCTAAAATGGCATGCAAAATCCTAGCCTTACGAATCATGCAAGCAGCTTTCATGTCTCCTGGTTTTTCTTGACTATAGATTAGCTTGTTGAAAATCCAAGGTCCTTCATGTTTCAGTTCCCAGTCCGTATAGAAAATGCTTCCTTCTGACGTTACCCAAGTCACAAGACTCAGAATATCAACATCCACAAACACAGAAACTCCTAAAACTTTGGACACAATGAACTTGTATCCAGAAGTAGTAGCATGAGTGCACCTAGCAGTCATCCAAAAATTTATGACACTTTGCTCGTGCCATTTACAATTCACAGATTCAAAGACAACTCCACCCAGCACCATCAAACTCTTCAGTCAGATATACTCCTTCATTTCTAAGAGTCTCAAGGCACACAACCTTGCTCTTGACGATTTTTCCTCCTGCTGATTTCTTAGTTGCCATTGCAGAAAAGAGAGTTGCAGAGAGAAAATATTGGAGACGAAGAAACCTTGAGATTGTTAGAACCACAGGAAACACTAGAAGGGGAGGTTGAATAGTGTTTTATAATTCTTTACAGATTTTATGAAAACCTTTTCACAAGCAAAGTGTTTTGACAAATATTTGAGCAACCTTCCGAATTTGGAGTTTTCAGCAACTTGCTGAAGTGTTTCAGCAAGTGTAGTAAAATGATTCTAAAATAGTTTTGCGTGATAAACCAAGTTTGTTTTGCTACTTGGATTTATAAAATCACTTTTCAGAACCCTCCTTAGTTAGTTAAAACTGAAAGTAAAGAGATAAGGGTTGAGAAAATTTAGCCAAAGAATTTATCCTGGTTCACCCACCAACACAGTGAGCTACGTCCAGTCCCAGGACAAACACACCATTCGATTTTCCACTATCTGAACAGATACAAGTATTGTTTGGTCCCAGCCTCTTCAGACTAAACACCAAGTATTCTTTGGACACAGCCTCTCCAGGCTAAAACACAAGTATTCTTTGAACACAACCTCTCCATGCTAATAGCAGCAAGTATTCTTTGTTCCTCCAAGCCTCTTCAGGCTCTCAGACACTTTACATTGTTTACAATGAAAGTAAGTTTAAGTTTCTGAGAAACTTAAACACAGGAGTTCTTGTACAAAGGCTAACTGAGTATAACTCAGGATACAAATGAAATATTCTAAGTACAAGGAAATTCAGAGTGATTGCAGCAGGGTGTTGGCTTGATAGAATTTTCTTATTGAGCTTGGTCGACTCTCTCTTGAGCTTCGCCACCTTCATAGTCTTTCAAGAAGCTATATATAGAGTCCAGAAATTTGTCCGTTGAAGATTGATTAGTCACCGTTGAGAATTTGCATTTAATGTTGTATATCCGTTGTGAGAATATCTTCTGATAGCTTATGACTTGAAGACAGTAGGTGTGCAGGAACGGTACGGTTCTGACACACAACAGGAGCACAGAGGTTCCTTTTCATTTACAATGTTTCAGGACATGCAGAAAGAACTCTATAGACTTCCTTTTTGTAGACGATTGTAGAAGATGTTTAGAGACCTTTAAGTCTTTGCGCAGAGAGTCTTCTGACTTTGACAGATGCTGCGTTGAACGTTTTCAGTAAGTCTTCTCAGTATAACAGATAGTACAACACTTCAGAAGGTTGGATGATCTTCAGTAAATCCAACTCTTTAGAGAGTTCCTCATTTCAACAGGTTGGTCAACTTTAGAGAGTTGCTTCATTTCGGAGGGTTGCTCTTCAGAGAGTTGCTGAAACATAAAAATATACCTTCAAGTGATTATGTCTTTTTACCAGTAATCTTTAACCAAATTTGTTATTCATTAAAACATAGGATTGTGAGACTTAAACATTATTAATCACTTAATAATATTTTGAGACTCAACATTCTCCCCCTTTTTAATGATGACAAATTTGCCTAAACTATCAAATATCTGAAGGGAATTTAAAATATTAGTTTAAAGAAATTCTCCCCCTTTATCAGATATTTGATCACATTGCATTGCTCCCCCTTTCATATAAGATCTTCTTTCTGGAAACACTTAAACTTCAGATTTTGTTAGTTTATATCTCCCTCTTTTGTCATCAATGAAAAGGGTATACAGAGCAGTCTGAAGAAATCAATGCATACCAGACCAATAAATTTAGCAGGTAGATAAACTATTAAAGCAATCAAATATTTCAGAGTATTCAACAGGCACACATATTTCAGCAAGATCATATATCAGAGAACTCAGGCAAGATCAAATAACAGAGATATCAAGCATTTCAAGGAGTCATATACTAGAAAATGCATGAATGCATGGACATCAAATAGATAATGAAGTTAAGACAACACATGTTATTATCTGAGCAAACACAATCTTACGTACAATGTGTGTGGCAACACATCATGGACTATCAATCCTTTTCCAACAATGCTTCCTTGATTAGTGTAAGCAGATTTTCCTTGCCCTTAAGTATCTGGAATTGTCAGACAAATTAATCTCTTCTTGCCCAAACAAGTTCTGAAGATGCTCTTGTAAAGATAAGTTCTTCTAGCTTTTCTTTCTTCCAAGGCATCTGCTAAGGTAGCCACTTATTGAAGATCAGGAACAAGATAGCTAAAAGCCAAGGGAATTTCATCAGTAGTTTTTTCAGAATCATCAGATTCTATGTTGAGAACTATAGATGCAACACTATGCTAGTCAGAAACTACAACCTGCCCTTCTGGGATACAAGTAGGCTTAGTTCCTCGAATAGCTTTAGCCTCATTAGTCTGACCCACAATTTCAATAGATTTTGATGGAACCTTCTGAACAGGTTCAGACTTGTCTGAGTTGTGCATTACCTTTAAACTGACTTAAAGGAGTTTCTTCAATAGGAATCTCCTTGTTTAGCTTCAGCAGTCTTATGAACATGTTTTGTTATTCCCTTTTAACTAGGTTCTTCTTCTTCAATGACATAAGTCAAAGCAGCAACCTCTTGTAACTCAGGATTTGGGTGGCTTGTTGCAAGAGGCATCACTCTCAGTGGCTTCTCAGACGAACTACCACTAGGGGAATCAACCATCATAGCCTGTCCCTTAGGAGTTAAGGTAGGCTGGGTGACTTTAGTAACAAAAACTTTAGCAGCCTAACCCACATTTTCAGCAGGTTCATTGTGAACCTTCTGAACAGGTTCAAAAGCTATTAGTGGAGTTACTTTAGCCACCTTTTCAGATGGTGTTGTCTTCTGAAAAAGATGCTTCCACCTTCCTTCCACGTTCCAGATCAGCAGAAACAAGAGTTACCCGAGCGATCTTTGTTCTCTTCTTCTTTACCATCTCCTTCTCAGGGGTTTCAGCAGCAGGTTGGAATTCCTCATTCCTAGCATCCCCTTGAGGTTCTTCCTCCAGAATTTCCAGCATAGAGCTTTCCTTGTAGTGAACCACTTTTCAAAGAAAATCTTATGTTTGAAAAGATGGATTGACAAACGTCTCATATTGCCACTACATCAATGTGCTTTAGACACGAGTCATGCTTCTATAATGCATGTTTCAGACAATGCATGTATCAGATAAGATCATACTCAATTCAGATGATGCATGATTTAGATTGCATATAAGTTTAGACAGGAAAAATAGTTCAACCAAAGATATTCAACAGTTAATATATATATATGTTACCCATAGGAGCTATGAATAATAGCTTGCTGTTGCACTGTATATTCTTCTTGCTGAGACTCAACATTTGATTTTTGCTCACTGGTCCAATTTGCTCTTGGGATGGACTCTCCATTCTTCATGGGAATGTAATCCTTTTCAGAGGTGTAGGCACTATAGCTTGTAAAGGTTTCCATCTGGATATTCTTCCCCAGCACTTGTTAGATGCTCAACCCAAGGTTGAGCTCTGATACCAACTACTAGAACCACAGGAAACATTAGAAGGGGGGTTGAATAGTGTTTTATAATTCTTTACAGATTTTATGAAAACCTTTTCACAAGCAATGCGTTTTGCCAAATATTTGAGCAACCTTCCGAAACTGGAGTTTTCAACAACTTGCTGAAGTGTTTCAGCAAGTGTAGTAAAATGATTCTGAAATAGTTTTGTGTGATAATTGCTGCTTGGATTTATAAAATCACTTTTCAGAACCCTCATTAGTTAGTTAAAACTGAAAGTAAAGAGATAAGGGTTGAGAAAACTTAGCCAAAGAATTTATCCTGGTTCACCCACCAACACAATGAGTTACGTCCAGTCCCAGGGCAAACACACCATTCGATTTTCCACTATCTGAACAGATACAAGTATTGTTTGCTCCCAGCCTCTTCAGGCTAAACACCAAGTATTCTTTGGACACAACCTCTCCAGGCTAAAACACAAGTATTCTTTGGACGCAACCTCTCCAAGCTAAAACACAAGTATTCTTTGAACATGACCTCTCCAGGCTAATAGTAGCAAGTATTCTTTGTTCCTCCAAGCCTCTTCAGGCTCTCAGACACTTTACAGTGTTTACAATAAAGTAAGTTTATGTTTCTGAGAAACTTAAACACAAGAATTCTTGTACAAAGCTAACTGAGTATAACGCAGGATACAAATGAAATATTCTAAGTACAAGCAAATTCAGAGTGATTACAACAGAGTGTTGGCTCGATAGAATTTTCTTATTGAGCTTGGCCGACTCTCTCTTGCGCTTCTCCACCTTCATAGTCTTTCAAGAAGCTATATATAGAGTCCAGAAATTTGTCCGTTGAAGGTTGCTTAGTCACCTTTGAGAAATACCATTTAATGTTGTATATCTGTTGTGAGACAATCTTTTGATAGCTTCTGACTTGAGGACAATAGGTGTGCAGGAACAATATGATTCTGACACACATCAGGAGCACAGAGGTTCCCTTTCATGTACAATGTTTCAGGATACGCAGAATGAACTCTGTAGACTTCCTTTTTGTAGACGATTGCAGAAGACGTTTAGAGACCTTTAAGTCTTTGCGCAGAAAGTCTTTTTTACTTTGACAGATGTTGCGTTTTCAGTATAACAGATGGTACAACACTTCAGAAGGTTGGATGATCTTTAGCAAATCCAAACTCTTCAGAGAGTTCCTCATTTCAGCAGGTTGGTCAACTTCAGAGAGTTGATTCATTTCGGAGGGTTGCTCTTCAGGGAGTTGCTGAAACATAAAAATATATCTTCAAGTGATTCTGTACTTTTACCAATAATCTTTAACCAAATTTGTTATTCATTAAAATATAGGATTGTGAGACTTAAACATTATTAATCACTTAATAATATTTTGAGACTCAACAGAGAACTTAGGGAAAATTCTGAGCAAAGGAGTGAACTTGGAAGATGTAACCGTTCAAGTTGCTTCACATTTCTCTATATAATGTCTCTTAGAGCAGTAATGATGACAGTTGCAGTGATTGCACAGACATAGGTAACTGTGCGTCGTGCTAGGGTTTTTGAAAAATGGAAAACCAAACGTCTCAGATAGCCACATCACTTAGAGTGACATTATTTCAGATAAGTGACTTTTCAGACAATGCATGTTCCGGACAAACATATATTTTACATAGTCACGTATTTAAGACAAAATTCATTTTTCAGAAAATGCATGTATGCTCAGATTCTCTCTTATGAACCTAAACCTATCTTCAGCTAAGGGTTTTGTGAATATGTCCGCCCATGGATGCTCTGTGTCAATGAACTTAATATCAAAAACACCTTTATGAACATAGTCTCTAATGAAATGATGTTTGATTTCAATATGCTTTTCTCGAGAATGTTGAATAGGATTTTTAGAAAGATTAATAGCACTTGTATTATCACACATCACAGTTATATAGTTGATAGAAATATTAAAATCTTCTAACTGATATTTTATTCATAAAAGCTGTGAGCAACAACTTGCTGCTGCAATGTATTCAGCTTCTACTGTTGATAATGCAATTGTGCTTTGTCTCTTGCTTGACCAACTGATCATGTTATTTCCAAAGAAATGACATCCACCACCGGTACTCTTCCTTTCCATCCTATCTCCAACAAAGTCGCATCACAATATCTTATTAACCTACTGATGGCAACTGCTAGTGGAACTCTTAGCTGACAACCGAGCTGAAGGGGAGCCTGGGTCTGACTTGGGAGTATGGAGCTGGACCAAGCCTTGGTCAACCATATTTTGGTCAACCCCTCATGGTCAACCTTTGACCTTTGACCACCCTTGACCAAGTCAACAAGAAGACTTCATCTTAATTAGGATTTAATTAGAGTAATTAGAGTTTTAATTGTAATTAGGACATGAATGTAATTTTTTTTTTCTTTCAAGAATAGGGGCGCTAATTTGATGCCTTTCTTGGCTTAAGTGATAGCTTAGCTGATTAGCCAAAGGCTAGGGGTTCAACACCTTCCTAGGATAGTTTTCCACTCATCTTTTATTTTCCTTCCCACCTAGCCACCTCCTTTTCCTAAAAATAGGAGATGACCCCCCTTGTATTTCACAACTTTGATGAATGAGTAAAGACATTATGCCCATTTTTTCTCCTCAAGTGTGAGTTGAGAGTAGGCTTGGTGGTTCTTGCTTAAACAAACCAAAGACTTATTTGATTCTCCTGAATCAGTGGCGTCTAGCATTGGACTTATCTGTTGTGGGTGGATTCCTACTTCAGTGGCGTCCCAACCATTCCTTTCTCTTCCACTTTTTCTTTCATTTTCTCTTATTTTCTTACATTTTCTTGCGCTTTCTTGCTGCTGTTCCAGCCGCAATTTTACTTGATTTTCATGATTCTAACCAATTGTTTTGCTCAATTCTCGATCCACAACTTTATTGCTATCAATTGGTAATCAGAGCTTGATGAATTGAGCTTATTTGGGGGCTGTCTTGCTGCACTTTAGGCGTTATTTTGGGGCTGTTTTGGCTGCAGCAAATTGTCTTTTAATTGTGTAATTCTTTATCTCTTTTTGTTGTAATTCGAACTTGGACTGTTTCCCGGGCCCGAGGTGCCTTTCTGCTGCTATCAACTTGTTTGATTTGCTTGAGTTAGAGGGGTTTTTGGGCTGCTAATTCCCACCCCATAGGTGTTTGTTGAAATGCCTATTCTAATTGCTCAAACTTGTTCTTGAGTGATTCTTGCAAATTAACTGCTATAACTGCTTGTTTGTTGGTGAAGTGTGGTAAGAGGAGGCATTGTTGTCTTCATCTTTCCAAAGATCGTTCAGCTACATTTTCTCCCATTTCACCATTACTTGTTCATCCCCTATATTCATCTCTTTACTTTCCGCTTTTAATTTTCCGCCATTTAATTTCAGTTTTTCCCCATCCTTTTAATTTCTGCCATTTAATTTCTGTCCTCCATATCCTTTTAATTTCTGCCATCCCCTTTACATTCTGTCATTTAATTTCAGTCCTCCCCATCCTTTTAATTTCTGCCATCCCCTCTACTTTCTTCCATTTACATTCTGCCATTTACATTTCTGTCCTCCCCATCCTTTTAATTTCAGTTTCCCCCTTTACTTTCTTGTCATTTAATTTTGCGCAATTTTTCTTCCTATTTTTCCATTTTTGCGCATTTCTTGGGTGCTGTGTTGTTCAATTTTTTACTTCTGTTCTATTTGTCTTCTTGGCATTCTGATTGCAAACTTGAATTGACTGCTACCTCTACCTTGGACTTTCCCTGTTTGATTGTGCAAAACGCTCACTGTTTGACTACTTTTTGGTTCACAAAGTTGGAAGAAAATCAATAAATTCCAATTATTGATTTTCCTTCAAAATTTAATTCCCATCTTAAAATTGAACCAAGCGCGTTTCTGTGACTGTAGTGTGTTTGTATAATCAACAAGGAAGTGCTAAGAAATTTTTTTGGAATTTTCTGAAATCTGGTTGCCATATCGTTTTATTTTACAATTTTTACAAATCAGCCTGTCCATTTTATTTTTCTGGTACCGTTTGGACCAGTTTAGTGTCAAAAATCTCAAAAAAATTACAGGTGCAGTTTAGTTTTCTGAAATTTTGTACAAATTTCTGTAATATTCTGTTGGGGAAAAATCCAAAAAGAAAGAAAAGAGGCAAAGAAAAATACAAAAAAAATTATATTGCCAAAAATACAAAAAGAGGTGTAAAGAGCAAAAAGTGTGCAAAAGTCAACCACAAGGGAAAAAGTCAAAAGACACCAAAAAGTAAAAAAAAATTAAAAAAAAATTCAGAAAAATACAGTTGACAGTTTACTGTAATTTTTCATTTCATTTCTTTGTATACTGTAAATTGAGTTGTAATTGTTATTTTTTTTTTCTAAAAATGACAAATTTTGGCAACTTTTTCAAAAATCACCAAAAACAATTCTCTTTGCAATTTCTTTCGTCTTGTCTTGTTTGCTTTCTACTCTTGTGTATAAGCCTTCTTGAGTGCTTGCTTTTCTTGCTTGTCTTATCATCTATTTGTTTTGTCTTAGGAAATTTCAATCCTCTTTCAGTAGGTATTTTTCTTTTGTTAGTGCGCTTTTATTAAGGAAGGGTTAAGACTTAGTCTCAGTGTTGGTCTTTGCAAGATCAAACCAACCTCAACCGAGTAGAAGAGGCAAGAGAGTCTCATTATAGAAAAAGCCAAAAAAGAGTGACATACACGAGTGTTACATTCCATTGAGTGTAAACACTTAGTTGAGTGGAGAGGTCCCTAAAACTATAAAGACTCAAATTAATCTAGGAGAATGAAAGGAAGGAGGCAAGGGGAAAGGGCAACCATGTTATTTAGAAAAACCTTAGAAACACCCTTGGGTGAAGAAGAGAGCCAAAGAGAGAACCTATTCCACACTAGGTGTCACATTGAAGATAAGGTATGTTTAGTGATCGTAGATGGAGGAAGTAGTAGCAATTTAGCTAGGCTTAGGTTAGTTAACAAGCTAAACTTACCTACTACCCCACATCCAGAACCTTATACATTTCAATGGGTGAGTGATGAGGAAGAAATTATGGTGGATAGGCAAGTTAGACTAAGGTTTAACATTGGGGACTACAAAGATAAAATGACCTTTGATGTTATACCCTTAGAAGCTTCACACATCCTATTAGGAAGACCTTGGCAATATGAGAGAAGGGTAAAATTTGATGGGTTTGCCAATACCTATAGGTTCCTTCACCAAGGAATAAAATTCACACTCATGTCTATGACCTCAAAGGAAATAAAAGAAGATCAAAGCACACTTAAGAGGTTAATTGAACAAGAGAAAAGAGAACAATTAGAAAAAGAGAAAGAAGAGAAACTTAAAAGAGAAAGTGAGGAAGAATTAAGAATGCAAGAAGAGAAAGCATGTTTATCTTGTGATCATTTGAATGCTAGCTCTTCTAGTGAAAGCATGAATAGGTTGATGGCAAATATTCCTAGTGTTGCAAAAAGGACAACTCAAACTGTTGAATGGGAGTTTCCTAAACTAACTTTCTTTATGCATGAAATGCCTTCTTCTATGCACAATTATATGCCTCAAAGCATTACATGTTGTAAAGAAATAAACAATGTTGATGATGCTTTGAAATCCATTGCATGTTTAGAAGAGCCAACTAAGTTTAAAAGTACCATGAAAATTACTAGAGATGCATGTTTAGTCAATTCCTTTGATCAATTTGAGTTACATGATGATAACAAAGTTGGATTGAATATGCATGTACCTTTGGTTTTTATCTATAATGTGCATACATATTTTGGTCCTAAAATAATTGTTTCATATAAAAATGTGTATTATATACTCTTGAACTAATAAAAGAAAATGATAAAAATTGGGATAAGGCTATCACATGTGAAAACATTTGCAGGACACCTAAATCACATGATTGTATGCCTCAAGTTTTGCTTACTCAAAGTGATTCCTTAATTGTTTTGCCTTGCTTGTAAAGAAATGATACCTCCGATTTAAATAAGGCACCAACATACTTGAGTAAGTTCATTAGGATAAATTGTGACTCATGCCATGAACATATGCATTATTCTCTTGACAATCATACTCAAGATGCATGTGTTATGTTCAATAAAAATGTTGGGATGTTATTGAAAAATACTAAAACATTCATGCCACATAGTTTCACTTGTGCATTTATTTGGGAACATAGTGTAAAATATTTTGATGAATATTGCACATTGAAACACGTACTTGCGTGGAATTTATTTCCTAAGCCTTCTCCATGACCACTTACTTGTCTTACTTGCAAGGGAGGGCTTCAAAAGATTAGTCTTTGATCCAGGATCTAAATCCACAGAGTACATGGACAAGATGGTTCAATCTCCATTGAGGGGGTTTTCTAACCCTTATCTCAAATACCTCTTGTTCATCTCCTATGTTTTTCTTTTGCTAATCTTTATGATCCCCAAGTATTTTTGTTATGAGCCTTCACTTTGCTTGCTTTGGAATAATACTTATGGGTCTTCTTTTTGTTGTCTAGGCTCAAGGAATATGTTCAACTTGTGGACGTCCAACTGTACTCCCCAAAGGCTAAGGGAAGTTTCTTCTTACTTGCTACTTTAGCCATCCAACTCCTTCTTTCTACCCCCGTTCCTCTTCTTCTTATGGATTCTTTCTGATCTTTCAGATTTGAGGTCAAATCCTCTCTAAGGGGGAGGGAATGATGGCAACTGCCAGTGGAACTCTGAGCTGACAGCGGAGCTGAAGGGGAGCCTGGGCCTGACTTGGGCGTATGGAGCTGAACCAAGCCTTGGTCAACCATATTTTGGTCAACCCCCTCATGGTCAACCTTTGACCTTTGACCACCCTTGACCAAGTCAACAAGAAGACTTCATCTTAATTAGGGTTTAATTAGATTAATTAGAGTTTTAATTGTAATTAGGACATGAATGTAATTTTTTCTTTTCTTTCAAGAATAGGGGCGCTAATTTGATGGCTTTATTGGCTTAAGTGATAGCTTAGCTAATTAGCCAAAGGATAGGGGTTCAACACCCACCTAGGATAGTTTTCCACTCATCTTTTATTTTCCTTCCCACCTAGCCACCTCCTTTTCCTATAAATAGGAGACCACCCCCCTTGTATTTCATAACTTTGATGAATGAGTAAAGGCATTATGCCCATTTTTCTCCTCAAGTGTGAGTTGAGAGTAGGCTTGGTGGTTCTTGCTTAAACCAACCGGAGACTTATCTGATTCTCCTGAATCAGTGGCGTCTAGCATTGGACTTATTTGCTGTGAGTGGATTCCTGCTTCAGTGGCGTCCCAACCATTCCTTTCTCTTTCATTTTCTCTCATTTTCTTACATTTTCTTGTGCCTTCTTGCTGCTGTTCTCGCTACAAATTTACCTTATTTTCATGATTTTAATCGATTGTTTTGCTCAATTCTAGATCCACAACTTCACTACTATCACCTACATTCCTTACTCTTCCTATAGCACAGACCAAGATTAGTAGTACCATTAAGGTATCTGAAAATTCTCTTTATAGCCTTGTAATGAGTTATTCTTGGGTCTGATTGAAATCTTGCACACAATCATACACTGAACATAATATCAGGTCTACTTGCTGTAAGATACAATAGTGAACCAATCATACCTCTATACAAAGTTTGATCAACTGCTTCTTCTCCTTCATCTTTGCGTAAGATGGCAGAGGGATGCATGGGAGTTGTCATGGGCTTGGAGTCATTCATTTTAAACTTCTTAAGCATTTCTTTTGTATACTTTTCCTTATGGATCCATATACAATCAGATTCTTGCTTAATCTGAAGTCCCAAAAAGAATTTTAATTCGCCCATTATACTCATTTCAATCTCAGACTGCATGAGCTCAAAAGACTCCTTGCATAAAGAAGAATTAGTTGAGCCAAAAATAATGTCATCAACATATATCTAGACAAGTGTGAAATCTTTGTTAGAAAATTTTCTGAAAAGAGTTGT
Organism: Sesbania bispinosa; assembly: GCA_026901365.1. Classification (NCBI taxonomy): domain Eukaryota; kingdom Viridiplantae; phylum Streptophyta; class Magnoliopsida; order Fabales; family Fabaceae; genus Sesbania; species Sesbania bispinosa. Next base: position 308,220 of record QLOH01000507.1, on the reverse strand, counting down.
GTCCACTTTTTCTCTTTCAAAACCATTTTTTATGAGAAAATCGCTCAATCTGTCATACCAAGCCCTTGGAGCTTATTTAAGACCATACAGAGCCTTTTTCAATTTAAAAACATGTTCGGGAAAAGCAGTATCTTCAAAACCAGGGGGTTGTCTAACAAATACTTCTTCCTCAATTATTCCGTTAAGAAAGGCACTCTTAATATCCATTTGATATAATTTGATGCCATTATTTGCTGCATAAGAAAGAAAAATCCTAATGGCTTCAAGCCTAGCTACAAGAGCAAAGGTTTCAGTGAAATCAATACCTTCTTGCTGGTTGTAGCCTTGAACAACCAATCTTGCTTTATTTCTGACAACTTTCCCTTCTTCACATAGCTTGTTTCTAAACACCCATTTGGTTCCAATAATATTTTTCCCATGGGGTTTAGGGACAAGTGTCCAGACATCACTCCTAGCAAGTTGATTTAGCTCTTCTTGCATGGCTAGGATCCACCCTTCATCACGCAGAGCTTCATCAATGTTCTTTGGCTCAATTTCAAAAAATAGAGCAAAAGTATTCACTTCTCTAAGTCTTGATCTTGTTCTTACACCATCTGAAGTGTCACCAATGATTTTCTCCTTAGGATGATGAAATCTGTATCTCCATTCATTTCTCTAAAGACGTACAGTCTCTGTCTGAGACTCAACATTTTCTATTGTCTGAAGAGGTACAATTTCAGATGGTCCTTGAGAAGATTCTTCATCTTTGACCTCTCTCTTTTCAGACGATGGGTTCAACTCCAAACCTGCGAAGTCATCTTCAAGATCTGATAGTTCCCTATCAGTCTCTTTCTTGTCATTGATTTTTACATGAATTGATTCTTCAATAACTAAGGTTCTAGAGTTGTAAACTCTGCATGCCTTTGATGTTTTAGAATATCCAATGAAAAATCCTTTATTTGATTTAGCATAAAATTTTCCAAGATCATCTTTAGTGTTGAGTATAAAACACTCACATCCAAAGATATGGAAATAAGAAATGTTGGGCTTCCTTCGTCTCCACAATTCATAGGGAGTTTTTTTAAGAATTTGTCTTACCAATATTTTGTTCTGAAGGTAACACGCTGTGCCAACAGCTTCTGCCCAGAAAGATCTTGGTAGATTGCTTGAAATGAGCATGGTTCTTCCCACCTCTTGCAAACTTCTGTTCTTTCTCTCAACTACCCCATTTTGCTGAGGTGTTCTTGCCACAGAGAAATTGTGAGAGATCCCATTCTCTTCACAGAATAGTCTGGAGTTTGTATTTTCAAACTCACCACCATGATCACTTCTTATGGTTGAAATACGGAATCCTTTTTTATTATGTACCTTCTTAAAGAATATTGTGAAATTCCTAAAGGTCTCATCCTTGTTTCTGAGGAATATTACCCATGTAAATCTTGAATAAGCATCAACAATGACCAACCCATATTTTTTACAACTAAGACTTTTTTGTTCTAGTGGGACCAAACAAATCAATGTGAAGAAGTTCCAGAGGTCTGCTGGTAGAAACAATATTCTTACTCTGAAAAGAGTTTCTTGTTTGTTTTCCCTTCAGATAACTTTCACATAAAATATCAAATTTGTAAGAAAGCTTAGGCAAACCTTTAACAAGGTTGTGTTTTGTTAGCTTTGAGATTAATCTCAAGCTGGCATGCCCAAGTCTTTGATGTCAAATTTGTTTTTCATCTTCAACAGATAGAAAACACTTCACATTCTGATTTGCAAGTTCCTCTAGATCAATCTTGTACACATTATTGTGTCTCTTAGCAGTAAAAAGGATTTGATCAGAAGTGTCTTTGTCTATACATCCTTCCTTAGTAAAGGACACAACATATTCACTGTCACATAATGACTTAAAATCAGAAGGTTATGTTGAATTCCTTCAACCAAGTAAACATTTTTAATAAGGGATAGAGGAGTTATACCTACTGTCTCAATGCCAGTGATCCTCCCTTGTTGGTTTCCACCAAAGTTGACCACTTCTCCCTCCTTGGGTCTAAGGTTTTGGAAAAACACACCTTTCGCCCATCATGTGTCACAAGCATCCATTGTCCAGGTACCATTTGTGGTGTTTCTTTTGTCCTGTTAAACACATCTCCAACATGAACAATTAAAAATTTAGGTACCCATATTTTCTTGGGTCCTCTCTTGTTAGCTTTAGGTTTCTTCTTCCCCTTGTGCTTACATCTAGACACATGGTGTCCAAGTTTGCCACAGTGAAAACACCCTTTACCTTTCTTAACAGCCTTTTTGGAAGGACTAAGAATAGAGGGTTCAGATGATTCACTTTCAAAGAATCCCAAGCCACATTTGTCATTGGAACTTTTCTGACTTCCCAACATTTTGTTGAGGTTTTAAGTTCCTTTAACAAAATTGGCTAGATCTCTAGTGAGTTCTTTAACCTGTCTCTGAAGTTTTTTATTTTCTTCAGATAGGTCCTTAGAACTACTAGCCTTAGATTCCAGAATCTTTTCCTTGAACATAAGATTCTCTACTTCAAGAGCCTCACTCTTATTACACACTTCTGTATATGCTCTAGAGAGATCCTTATATTCTTGGAAAAGATCTTTGGAAATCCAGTAAATCACCATACATCTCTTGCAGGGATTGAGGCACTACCTTAGATTCAGAACTGTCTGAAGATGGTAAGCTTGCCATCAGACAGATATGGGCTTCTTCAGCAGATTCCTCTTCTTCTTCTGAGGTTGAATCATCCAAATCTTCCTATGTTGCCATAAGACCTTTCTTCTTCATAAAGAACTTCATCTTCTTGGAAAAGGTCTTCTTAAGCTTGGGGCAATTAGCTTTCATATGACTTGGCTATTTGCACTCAAAACAAATTATTTTGTTAGTAGAAGATGGGTCCTTACCTGACTTACCTGTCTTAGAACTTGAGGATTGGTGTTTTTTGAACCTCCCTTTGTTCTGAAGCATCTTCTTGATCTTCTTGCTGAGCAGAGCAAGATCCTCTTCATCTTCAGAGCTGACTTCAGAATCCTCATCACCTTCTGAAGTTTCTTCAGCTTGCATGGCTTTCATGGCCCCATGCCTGAGCTGTCTGGCTTTCGTGTTCAGTGCCAGAGACTTCTTCTTGGATTCATCTTCACCAAGCTCTAACTCATGAACGTTGAGAGATCCCAAAAGTTCTTCCATTATGAAAGAGTTAAGATCTTTAGCTTCTTTAATGGCAGTGACTTTGGGTCTCCATGCTTTAGGTAGACTCCTTAGAATATTTCGATTATTATCTCCAGATTCATAGGTTCTTCCTAAAGACCTCAGTCCATTAGTTATTGTCTGAAACCTACCATAAATTTGGTCAATGGTTTCAGACTCCTGCATCTTAAACATCTCATACTGATGAACAAGCATGCTGATCTTAGACTGCTTAACATTCTCAGTCCCTTCATGGGCTGATGCCAGTGTATCCCAGATCTCCTTGGCTGAAGTGTATCCATGAACCTTCTTATATTCTGGATTGTTCAGAAAACATACCAAATAGAGTTTGGCCTTAGCGTTTAGCTTAAAACATGCCTTCTGCTTTAAAGTCCATTCAGACTTCGGTGTGGGCACCCCACCACGCAAAAGAATATAGTCATCATCTGTAACTATCGATGTTGCTACTTTCAATGAACAGTTTCATGCGATCTCTCCAATAATGGTAATCAACACCGTTAAACGTTGGAGGCCTTGTCACTGAAGCACCTTCTGTGATGTAACGACTGTTGCTTGTAGAGGCTTCTATCTTAGATCTTTTTCCTTAACACTATTAAGTGCTCAACTCGAGTTAAGCTCTGGTACCAACTATTGGAAAACACAGGGAAACATTAGAAGGGGGTTGAATAGTGTTTCTATTAAAGTTTTTGAAAGCCATTTTCTGAAAACAAAGTTTTCTGAAGAATTTCATACTGTTTGAAGTATTTTCAGACAATTCAAAAAAACGTTTTCTGAAAAATTGTTCTGTGTTTAATTTTTATAGCAACAGATTCAACTCCCTTTGCGTTAGTTAAAAACGTAATTGAAAGAGTTTAAGAGATGAGATAACTTAGCCAAGAGTTTATCCTGGTTCACTCACTACCATTGTGAACTACGTCCAATCCAGAGAAAACACACTACTGGATTTTCCACTAATCTGAAACAAATTACAAGTATTCTTTTCTGTCAAGCCTCTTCAGACTCTACCACCAAGTTATGTTTACACAACAAGCCTCTCCAGGCACAACAACCAAGTATTCTTTTTTCCACCAAGCCTCTTCAGGTTCTCAGACACTAAAAGTGTTTACAAGGAGATAATTTAAGTTGATGAACTACAAGTCAGTTTGTAACTTAAACTAGTAAATGTACAATCAAAGTGAGTTGAACTCAGGATATGAAAATTTGTGTACAATGAAATATCAGAATTTGTTTTTCAGAGAAAAACTAGTAGCGTGTAGGCATCTTGATTTTTTGCAAAAGTTTCTTCTATTTTCAAGCACATTGCATGGTCCTTTCAATGCAGCTATTTATGGAGGATGGTTGAAGTCCGTTGAGAAACACTTGTTAAGAGATAACATTTAATGCTATTAAATCCGTTGTGAGATGTTCTCTTGACACATTGCAAAGGTTGCAGACTGCGCCGACCTTCTGCAAAAACTGCGTTGCAAACTTTCCTCTTTTGTGTATGAGTTTCAAACAATTGAAAAGCATTGATCTGTATGCCTTGAAATGGAAGACTGATTTGCGTGTTGGAGAAAGGTGTAGAGGCACCTTGACTCCAGGAGATATAACTTCAGAGGGCTTCACTCCTCAGAAATCTTCAGTCTTGAGAGCATCTTGTAGTCCACGTCAGCAATCATCAGAGGACTTCACTCTTCAGATGGTTTTGGACTTCAGACGATTTGATGTCTTTAGACAATCAACACTTCAGAAAGCTTGACCTTCAGATGACTACGCTTCTCAGAAAGTCTTGTTGCTTCAGAGAACTTGACTCCTTCAGACAGATTTGTCACCATAGATGATGTCTTAAATTTAGATGGTCAACTTAACTGAAATCAGAATAAATCCATTAAACGTATATGCAAAATATGTATTCACTAAAACATAGAAGATAAGTTAGCTCTCTTAGAAATTCTTTTATAAATTTCTTGAGACTCAACAAATAAGCCGTGATCATTTTACACATGCTTTACTTAATCATTTTTGAAAATGTATGAGATGCTTCTTTACATGGTCCACACGTAATTCCATTAGATGAACTATTCGAGAAGTCAATCAGACTCAAGCAGAAAGTTTTTATCAAACATATAATGTTCTTATACATAGTGGACTAAGGTTCTTAAGCTCAATCCTAAATAAACTTCTTCAACGAAAAACGTTAAATTCACAGGCAAAATTTACGGTACACAATTGAAAGAAACTTGTACCGATACATAAAAGTTAACAGCCATTGATTTATGTATTTTAAAAATGGAAGGCTAGGATCTAATACTTATAACCGATGGACTGTTAGCTTTTTGGAGTTTCTGTTTTTTTATTTAGTCCCTGTAAACATTATTACGTTATTGCATGTTAATCCATTTTACGGTGGACAGGATTGAATGCTTAAAGCCCAAATATAAAATTGAGTGCTATTATTTTATCATACAAAAAGTTAAATTCATAACTAATTGTAAAAGCATTAATGATGCTCCCTGACATGTTGGTTTACGTGATATTGTTCTATTTAATTATTTGCATATGTAAAACATTAGCCCCAATACATATAACTTAAATGTGATATTGAATTTTTATCATAAAATAATACACGATAAAAATTATCGTTAAAATAAACTTATAGTAATTTAATTAAATAGAAATGTAAAGTTTGACATATCTGTACTTTTTGTATTTTAAAATTTATTTTCATTTTTTTATATTTTGATTTATTTCAATTAGAGTTTTTTATCAATTAAATGATTGTTACATAAAATTTTCATTTAATACTTTATATTTTAGAAAATTTCTGAAAATTTCTATTTTTAGATATATAATTTTAGAGTAAGAAATTTTTTCAGTTGAAATTTTTCTTAAAACTCATCTCTAAATAATACATGTTTAAATATATTTTTACATTAATTTTTTCTCATAAATATTAATTATTTATATTATGAAATTAATTATTTGTAATTTTTATATTAAAATTTACTCTTTTTCTTAAATCCCAACGGTTAATATTTATCTAAAGACGACTGAATAATGCTTTAATAATCAAAAGACGACTGAATAATGATGTTATGATATAAATAATGCTTTAACATATTTGTAATGCATATTTGTAATGCATGTAGAGATTTTTATAGAAGTTTAAATACATAGAAATGTGTTATTGAAAATAATGGCATTGAATGCATATTGTAACATTAAATGGTACACAATCCAATAAATTTTTTTTTTTATTGAGTACCCTTAGAGTACCCATTAGCATTTCCTATAATTTATTATGAAACAAGTTTGAATTAATTTACATAAGCTTGTGATTTTTTAAAGTTTTGTAGTTTTAAAAAATGATTTTGGTAACATCAGACTGGATGATGATAACAAATTAAAAACATAAAATTTTATTAAAATTGGTTGGATCATTGGCTCCCTCAAGACATGAGTTCATAAACCCTAATCTCAGATCCCCACTAGGTTACTTATGTCAATTTGATCCAAATGATGGATTAAATTAGGGAGCAAGTGGACTCAGTAATATTCAGGTTAAGGTGTTATTCAGGTCCCAGAAGTTCATTGCAGCAAGGAGAAGGTCAATGTCGTACTGCAGATGCTCCCTAGACAGCTGAATCAAATCGAAGATGCCCAAGCTCTTCCAGAAATCCCCTTTTGCAGCTTGAACTTTCTCCAACCAGCTGAGATAAGTTTTCTTGAGCAGCATGGGAGAGGCCCTGAAGATATTCTTCTCTGTATCGGTGACATCAGCTCGAACAGGATTGTTGAAGGCTAGAATCTTCTTCGGAGGATACAAAGCTTGAAAGGATTTGAAATCAGAAGTCCTAGGAGGGAACTCATAAGGGCCAAGGAAACCCACGCGAAATCCATCAACGTTGGTGGGGATGATGACACTGGAACCCCACACTCTCAGATTTTCTTCAGTAGCCTCAGGTTCTGGTACAAAGGTGCCTTCGTCTCTGACAACCATCTTGCCATTTTCAGCTGCGAGAGGGATTTGGCAAGCCACATGGTATTTCTCACTTGGAAAGACCAAATTGATGGAAGAAGACGCCATTGGAGTAGTGGAATCGGAACAGAAGTTGGGGCAGAAACGAAAGCAAAGATTTTTGAGTTGGGAGCTAAAGAAGACGTGAGGGAGAGTTGATGAGTCTTAAAACTTTAGTACACGATTAAAGAGGGAAAACAAAGGGTCATTGGCAGTTACAAGCCCAACCGACGTTTAGTGGAAGCCCAAGAGTTCTCAATCCATTGGATCGTGGGAGAGAGAGAAGGAAGTGCGTGAGTAATTTCCAGCATGGCAGAAATCTGCCACGTGTAAAAATGCAAAAGCTTCTAAGAATTCGAAGCTATGCATTTTGGGGGGCATTTGTTACCTGATAAAAATAAAATACAGGTTCGAAGTGGCTAATAGAAAGCCAATAAAGAATACTTGTTTATTATTAAAAATGGTTTATGGAAATTACAAAGGGATCGAACTAAGTCCCAATGATTCGCTATTCAAACCTAACACTACTTCCTATTACATTTTTCCAGCTGCGATCATTCTCGAACCAGAGCTTCGAATGGAAGAAGAAGCCCTTTTCGACCCAGGTGTCAATGTCATGTCTTCGGAAGATGAGCAAGATCTGGCTTCGAATTTAAAGGAGAATGAGGTTCTCAGCCTTGGATCTTCCAAATAATCCAAAGGATGAGAGCCTCATGCCATCCTCTTCATCTGCTTTCCTCCTCCACATCCTCATCTTCCTCTTCTCTCAAGAATCAGAAGATTAGGCAATGGGTCTTTAGGAAACCCATCACCCTGCACGTCTCCTTGGAACCAAGGAGGTGGGAGTAATACCAGGCCATGCATGGGGCTAAGGCCTGAAATGTTGGCTGCACTGTTCGACCTAATGACAGGGTCCACTGTGAAGTGACCACTAATGTTGGACACCCTGTCGACCTGAAGGCCAATGGTAATGGCAAGATCAGGTCGTACAGGGCAGCCAATATCAGGGATCTCTCCATATTCTCAAGGAAGAATGGTGGAATTCAAATGAAGTCTTTCTCCTTTTATAAGGGCAGAAGGCTATGGAAGAATTAAGAGTGCTACTCCAACGAGCCAATCAAAAGAAGTCATAGTCACATTGACCAAAGTGGACGGTGGTCAAAATAAGTAAGTTGGACTGCAGGTGATTAGTTTCGAAAAGCAAGGGAAGATTTGGGTTTCGAAAGCAGAATCAGGCAGAGAGCTAAGCAGATTCAAAATTCGAAGAAGCAGAGCTTTTAGATAATTCGAAGGTCCTTCCCCAATTGGATTCGAAGCTCTTTCTCCAATTGGGTTCGAAGGGACTCTCATCCATCAGTTCGAGAGAAGATCATTTTTCCTCGTTTACTTCTAGTGCTGCTTTAAACGTCTTCCACGTCACCAACTACAGTTATTAGATACAAGCTTACCAAAGTATATGCAGAGAACGTGGGATCATGAGGAGTTACGTGAAGTCCTGGGAGGTTACCATCAACCCAGAAACGGTTACTATGGGAGGCTATAAATAGCAGAAAGCTTGAAAGAGCAAAGGTCCGCAACCTGAACACTCAAACAGCACCCTGAAAGCCGTAGCATCCACCGTAGCGATCAAAGGCACCCAGAACGCTCAGAGAAAGTAGGGACAGCGCAGACCAAGCCATTTCTTTTACGTTTATTCTTCTTCTTATTTTCTTGTTTTCTTTTTGCATGGTCTTGCTCCTTTTAGGCTAGGAATTAAAGGAGTTGTAATTGTCACTTTCAGTTACTCATCTCATGCACTGTATACGTTCATTTTAATGAAATTAAAGGCCCGTTCAGGGGCCAGTTCATAAGTTTTGTTTGCCATCCTACGTCCATCCATGGGTTTCACACTAGGTAGAACCCACACAAAATATAGGATCCGTATCTCGTCCTAGATTGATCTGAGATACATTTGTTTGTGCTAAAATTAGGGACAAACAGGGGAAAAGTATTTGAATTTTTTTAAAAAAATATGATTTTGATTGTTGAAAATTAAATTAAATTAAATATTTTTTGAAGAAATTAGGAATATGATTTTCATTGTAGAAAAAATAACTTTAAAAGAGTTTTGTTTGAATTTTAGAAGAAAAAAAATGATGATGATTAAGACAAAAATGATTTGATTTTGGAAATGATTTATTTTAATATATGGAAAAACAAAGACTGTTAATTGATTGATATTACGTTTGAAATGATTTATTTGTTTGAAACCGTTGAGCGAATAAGAATTCAATTAATCATTTTTAAGATTATAAGCACACCAACCTTTGCTGCTTCCGTGGAGGAGCCCAACAGATCCAGCAATAGAATAGAATGCAATTACATTAGAGAAAGCAATATTCTTATTCATCCATGTGGGCATTTTTGCAAATAAAAACATGTAAAGTGAAAGAGGTTGGCAACCGGTTAATACCTATAGGTGTCAGTAATTTTTGTTGTGTATCGGTACACAACCGTAGAAAGGACCTAAATTCACAATCATCTAAAAACTTAATACTTTTGATCATAAAAAAATAATATAAGATATATAAAGCACTAGAGACTCAACAATCTCCCCTTTTTGGTGAGAACAAAATATTTGAGTTTTTAGGTAAAGTATTTTACAGATTATAGCTTTTTAGATAAAGGATCCACCATAAAATAAGCTTTTAAGAAAAAAGTGTTAGGCAGGGTTAAGGCCAGAGACACCCTTAACCCGTAACGTCCCAATTCCTCAATAAAGAATAATTCCCGTTGGAAACACTATTCCCTAATAATCAAAATTAATTATGATGTAGACCTGAGGCAATACTTGAGCTTAGAGTCACAACAGGGAGCATCCCCCTACGGTCATATAGACCTCTCCATTTAATTATGATGTCTTATTAGCAAACAACATAATATGAGGTTACTTTTATCTTTCACATGATGGTCCAAGACCCATGAGGCCGAGGCCGAAGTTGAACATGATTACTTTTTCATCCTTTATCCTTTTATGTATTTGAATATCGTGAAACATGTGAAAATCATCAAGATTAAAAGTAAAATTTTTCATGAGATTTAATTAGGGTTGTAATAAGGTCGGGTCGGGTTTGTGGTAAGTAAGAGTCCAAACCAATAGAATCACTTCGGTTTGAGTTGGGTCGATTTCAACATTTTCACTACGCAACCTAAACCGAACCAACCCGACCTTCAACGGGTTTGGTTGAGTCGGGTCTCGGGGTTTGAATAAAATAATATTAAATTTTGGATTGTGTAGAAAAACGTGAAAAAAATCTAAAAAAAATAGAAAAAATGGTGAATGCGGTGTTGACTATTATTTCCATTATTCTTTAAGCCAGTGTATAAAATTCAATGCATATTCAAAGTATATAAAATATTTTGGGGATCAGTGGTCCAAGGAAAAGGTTTTTTTATTAAGTGAAGTTATTATCAAAAAAATAATCAACAAGACGAACTACATGTCAATCAATAGCTCAAGAAAAAGAATCAGAATAAGAATATGATTTATATGAAATCATATACAACAACGCCTTTGTGTGAGTAGCCTCCACCAAGACTCCGTTAGTAATACTAACATCCCTTTTGCTTCAAAAAGTTCAAATTCAATTGTTGGTTTTTGTAGAAAGATAGTACCTGAGAAGAAATCTGAGCGGTGAAGAAGGAGATCACGTGCAGAAATCCAGACATGCGCGATCAGAGAAGATGGAGGAATGCAGAAAGTCAGAAATGATCGGCCATAGGGAAGACAACGAGGCTAGTGACGATGGCAGCCACGAGTGGGGACGACGAGGGGAGGGAGAGTGGTGGCGGCGCACAATGGTGAAGTGAGTGGGTTAGGGAAAAAGAGGCTAAGGCATACGCCAAAAGGAGAAAGATGAAAGAAAATGTCTCTGAAAAAAGTGAAACTAAGTATCCCATGGACCCCTGGCTGCCACACACACGCTCACAGCTACCCTCGGTTCGGGTCGGGTAGCTCGGTTTCGGAAAAAAGAAACCCGATACCTGAACCTATGGAGGTCGATTTTCTTTAAAAAAGACCCGACCTGACCCGAGACCCAACCCAACATGTTTTTTTCTGCTTGGTTTGGTTCTGGTCGATCGGTTTGGAGGGTCAACCCGAACCCGCTTACACCTCTAAAGTTAATAGATAATCATATACCTCATTTCCTACTTCAAGGTCATGCAATCATATAATATAAATCCAAATATCCCTTCTTAATCCCATGAACCAAATCCTAATGATTTGGCCTCCCAAAAGCATCATAATTTCCCATTCATACACCAATCAATTCAAAATTAAAAATATTACTTTCTCATACATTTTCTATTTTTTCTCTTTTTCTTTTATATCATCGAGCACATTTGTGAATTTTTTTTCTTTATATTATCTCTCTCTAAATCAAGAGTGAAGTTGGTTGGATGTCTCTAGAAGGGGGGTTGAATAGAGACTTCAAACTTGTTCCTGAAATAGTTTACGGTCATTTTGAGGTTGGCTTTCAAGTCTTTCTTGCTTGGTTTCTCAGATTGACTTGCAAGACAGATCTTATCACAACTTGGGTTAGATAGAATATGACTAGGATAAGTTGAGACACGACATTATCGATTTACTGTGTTACTTAAGTTATCTTAGTTAGGTGAGATTCAGTTGCAATGAGATAAGATAAGTAAGCTGTAAGAGTAAGAGAGATGACACAAAGATTTATCCTGGTTCACCCATAACTTGGGCTACGTCCAGTCCTCGCAACCTTGTGAGATTTCCACTATAACAAACTGTCAACTTACAAGTATATTTTCCTCTGCCTTTTCTGTAGAAACACAGGTAAACACTAGAAGGGGGTTGAATAGTGTTTATATAAACTCTAAAGAGTTTTGGAAGCTTTTCGTGAAAACATGTTTATTTTTTTTTTGTTGTTTCGTAAAAAGCTCTCTGAAGTATCTTCAAAGGGTTGTTTAATAAAACTGAAAAATTTGATGAAAGAACTTAGAGTTATATAACTTTGAATTCAAATCCCCTTTGTTAACGATAATTAAAATTTACGAGAAAGATAAGGATTCAGAAGACTTAGCCACAGATTTATACTGGTTCACTCACAAATACCGTGAGCTACGTCCAGTCCGATGCAACAACAGCAAAGGGGTTCCACTATCTGATCAGTAGTACAAGTATTCTTTTTTGTCAAGCCTCTTCAGGCTCTACACAAGTATTCTTTTCTGTCAATCCTCTTCAAGCTCTACACAAGTATTATTTTCTATGAAGCCTCTTCAGGCTCTACACAAGTATTCTTTTCTGTCAAGTCTCTTCTAGCTCTACACAAGTATTCTTTACAAATAAGCCTCTCCAGGCTCAAACACAAATCTGTGTTTTACAAGCAGAAATCTGAGCTTGTAAACTACACAAGTTGAAAGCTCAAACTCTGTAAGGATACAAGATATTGAGGTAGACTCAGGATGTGAAAGTTTTTGCACAACAAAGATATACAGATGATATTTTAGCAATTCAGCGTTTCAACATTTCAGCAAGTTGGCTTGTTCGTCTATGTCTCTCTGTCTTGCATGAACTCTGCTTGGGTATTTATAGAGTTGGATTTGAAATCCGTTAGACTCTATTTAATTCTCGTTGGAAGTGCATTAAATGCATTCTTTCCTGTTGAGACACATAACTCTGAGAGCTTGTTCTATAGTACGCAATAGGTGTGCAGAGCTGACTCGCTTTTCTGAACAGTTGTACTTGCAGCATAAAAGACTTCCTCTTTAAGGTATCATTTTTGAAAACAACTTGAGAAGGCTTTCTGCGTTCACAGCTGGGAAGGGAGAATGTGCAGAGATATCTGAGCAGCTTCGAACCTTGACAAGGTCTTTAAGAAGTCTCTAGGATTAAAGAAGTTGGTGCGGAGACTAATCCACGTCAGACAGCATCAGAGAGTTCCTTTTAGTGAGTTGGTTTCTTCAGCATGTTTGTCACTTCAGAAAGGTTGCACAATTCAGCAGGTTGAATCTGTTTTTCAAAACAATCTTAAGAGATTTTTTAGTCATATACTCCCCCTTTTGTCATCAGTCAAAAGGGTACAGTAACAAGTAATACGTAACAGAATTTATCAGCAGGTAAAAAAAGAGCATTTAATCAGAGTAATAAATACGCGCAGAAATTGTAAAGGTCATGACCACATGATATTTCGAAAACAATGTATCAAGTATTATGCAGAATGTTTGAAACAAAATAAGATAAAATTTCTGAACATAAGCAACTTGCTGAGATAAGATGGCATCCACATCACAGACTTCTTCTCATTTCCACTCTGGAGGGGAAGATCGTTCAGCTGAATGCACAACCTGAAGCGGAATTATCTGTTGCTTAGCCTGTTCTAGTTGTTTCAGCAGCCTGGCCATCCTCAGCTTGGTTCTCCTGACCTCACCTTCTCTTTCTCTAAGCTCATCTTGAATAGTACCTTCAACGAAAGTGATCGAGAACAGTCGTCCAATGAACTTGAAAGGTTCAAAACCAAATTGCAGATCGAACTCCTCAGGATGAAATACTAGACAAGTGTACTCAGGGAAGCCTGTCCACATTCGCAGTTTCCAATCTCCAGGGTTATCAAATGATTCCCGTATTGAGTTAGGAAACCTTCCTCGAAAGAAGGTAGCCCATTCCTGATAGCACAGAGAGCGAGCAGTGGCACAGTCAATGAAGTCAAATCGTGTTCCTGAAGAAGAACCTTCCTTTTCACATTCATGCCTGTAAGAGTCCCAAACCCAGTCTCTATAAGTATGATCTAAGCCACCTTTTTGTTTGACATTAGCAGGTAGCGCTTCCCATTCAGTAGGAGTCATGGGTTCGAGCTTGGCATCACCAGTGGTATAGAACTTGTCAGCTTTTCCCTTTTTAGCATCACCGGGAGTGAGAGGTAGCCTAGGAATGATCCTATCTGGTTGCCACAAGATTCTTGTAGATGGCTTCATTGAGAGTGGTTTTGGAGCTTTGTAGTACATGCACTACAAGGCTTCATTGTCTTAGGTCCACCATTGTGGCTCTCCCAGTCTTTCACGAACTCCAAGCCCTCACACTTCGTTCTGGTTACGATTTTCAGAACATCTGTATCAACAAATACAACAATTTTCAATACCTTGGCCTTGATGGAGACATAACCATCTTTGCCTTTAACTTCTTCAACAGTTTCCCAAAACTCAATCACACTTCCTGAGTGCCATTCACAGTTTACTGAGCGAAAGAAGTCTGACCACCCAGCAGCTTCAAATTCCTCTTGGTAATTATGCCCATACTCGGCTAAGATAGATAAGCTCACGACCCTGTTAGGCACTATATTTCCAGAAGCTTTGGAGGTAGCAACAGATTTCTTGGGTGCCATTGAATAAAAATGGAGCCTTGAACACTTGAGAGAGAGAAAGAGTGCAGAGAGTATTCTGAGAGTCGAGTGACTTGGTATGTAAGGAGACGTGAGAGAAGATTAAAACATCACCCACACACCTTAAATAGTCGTCACTAATCCTGTAATCATGGCAGTTACAAACTGCGCAACATTGAAGATCGTGCAATGTGCAGTAGTGGAAAAGGTGAGGAAATCAACCGTCTTAGAGTGCCACGTCACTAAGTGACTATCTCAGAGAGTTCTTTATGTTCAGCAAGTTTAACCTTTCAGAGAAAACAGTTATCTCATAGAGTTCAAAACATCAGCAAGTAAAATAATTCAGAAAATTATTCTTCAGAAAATGTAAGGATGTTCAGATTTTCTCTAATGAATTTAAACCTATCTTCAGTAAGAGGTTTAGTAAATATATCAGCCCATTGAAATTCTGTTTCAATGAACTTTATATCAATAATTCCCTTCTGAACATAATCTCTAATAGAATTATGTTTAATTTCTATATGCTTAGCTCTGGAATGTTGAATTGGATTTTTAGAGAGATTTATGACACTGGTATTGTCACACAAAACAGGTATGGAAGTAACTGAGATATTAAAATCTTCTAATTGGTATTTAATCCAGAGAAGCTGTGAGCAGCAGCTGGCAGCAGCTATGTATTCAGCTTCAGCTGTTGAGAGAGCAATTGTGCTCTGCCTCTTGCTTGACCAACTAACCATGTTGTCTCCAATGAAGTGGCATCCTCCACTGGTTGACTTTCTTTCTATTCTATATCCAGCAAAGTCCGCATCACAGTACCCTATTAATCTGTAATCCCTACTCTTCTTATAGCAAAGACCAAGATTAGTAGTACCATTTAAATATCTAAAAATTCTCTTCACAGCTTTGTAGTGAGATATTCTAGGATCTGACTGAAATCTTGCACAAAGACAAACACTAAACATTATATCAGGTCTGCTTGCTGTAAGATACAGTAAAGAACCTATCATGCCTCTATACAGAGTTTGGTCAACACATTCTTCACTCTCATCTTTACTCAAGGTAGCAGAGGGATGCATAAGAGTTGACATGGGCTTGCAATCATTCATTCTGAATTTTCTAAGCATTTCCTTAGTGTACTTTTCTTGATGAATCCATATACAATCAGATTCCTGCTTAATTTGCAGTCCTAAGAAAAACTTTAATTCGCCCATTAGGCTCATTTCAAACTCAGATTGCATCAGCCTTGAAAATTCCTTGCATAAAGAAGAATTTGTTGAACCAAAAATAATGTCATCAACATATATTTGAACAAGTATAAGGTCTTTGTTAGACATTTTTCTAAAGAGAGTTGTATCTACCTTTCCCCTTTCAAAACCATTTTTGGTGAGAAAAGTGCTCAGTCTATCATACCAAACTCTGGGAGCTTGTTTAAGACCATACAAATCTTCTTTAGTTTAAACACATGGTCAGGAAAGGTAGTGTCTTCAAAACCTGGTGGTTGTATAACAAAGACTTCTTCCTCAATAAAACCATTAAGGAAGGCACTTTTGACATCCATTTGATATAGTTTGATTCCATTATTTGCTCCATAAGAGAGAAGAATTCTAATAGCTTCAAGCCTAGCTACTGGAGCAAACGTTTCAATGAAGTCGATACCTTCTTGCAGATTGTAGCCCTGAGCAACAAGTCTGGCTTTATTTCTGACTACTTTTCCATCTCCAGAGAGTTTGTTTCTAAACACCCATTTGGTTCCAATAATAGATTTCCCTTGGGGTTTAGGTACTAGAGTCCAAACATCACTCCTGTCAAATTGATTGAGCTCTTCTTGCATGGATAATATCCATCCTTCATCATGCAAAGCTTCGTTAATGTTCTTTGGCTCAATTTCAGAGAGTAGGGCCAGGTTATTGACTTCTCTTAGTCTGGACCTCATTTTTACTCCTTTAGAAGTTTCACCAATGATTTGATTTTGAGGATGGTGAGTTTTAAATCTCCATACTTTTCTGAAGGGCATTGCTTGCTTAGATTGAGACTCAACATTAACTTTCTGAAGTGGATCTTCATTAGGTTGTTCGGGTGGTTGATCAACAGGTCTTTCAGAGGGAATACCCGCGATTTTCTCATCTTTTGCTTCTGTACATTCTGAAGTTGGATTGAGTTCCAAACCTGCAAAATCATCTTCAAGATCTGATAGTTCCCTATCAGTCTCTTTAGCATCGTTAAATCTAAGATGGATGGTTTCTTCCACAACTAAGGTTCTACAGTTATAGACTCTATAGGCCTTAGAAGTTTCTGAGTATCCAATGAAGAATCCTTTGTCAGATTTTGGATCAAACTTTCCAATATCATTCTTGGTGTTAAGTATAAAACACTCACATCCAAAGATATGAAAATATGAGATATTGGGTTTCCCTCCTCTCCACAATTCATAGGGAGTTCTTTTGAGAATTGGTCTTACCAAGATTCTGTTTTGAATGTAGCAAGTTGTATGAACAGCCTCTGCCCAGAAGGATTTAGGTAGATTGCTTGAAAGGAGCATGGTTCTTCCCATCTCTTGCAAGCTTCTGTTCTTTCTCTCAACAACCCCATTTTGTTGAGGTGTTCTTGCCACTGAGAAATTGTGAGAGATCCCATTCTCATCACAGAACATTCTGAAGCTTGAGTTTTCAAACTCACCACCATGGTCACTTCTTATGGCAGAAATGCAGTATCCTTTTTCATTCTGCACCTTCTTACAGAATCTTGTGAAATTCTCAATAGTTTCATTTTTGCTTTTGAGAAAGATAACCCATGTAAATCTAGAATAGTCATCGACTATTACCAAGCCATATTTCTTTCCTACAAGACTCTCTGTTCTTATAGGTCCAAACAAACCAATGTGAAGTAGTTCTAAAGGTCTTGAGGTAGACACAACATTTTTTATCTTGAATGAGCTTTTAGTTTGTTTACCTTTTAGACAATTTTCACAAAGAATATCATATTTAAAATATAACTTGGGCAATCCTTTAACAAGATTGTGTTTTTGTGAGCTTTGAGATTAATCTCAAGCTTGCATGCCCAAGTCTCTTATGCCAAATCTGTTTTTCATCATCAATAGAGAGTAAACATTTCACATTTTGATTTTCAAGTTCCTCAAGATCAATTTTATACACATTGTTGTGTCTCTTGGCAGTAAAGAGGGTTTGATTTGAAGAATCCTTGACTATACAACCTTCTTTTGTGAAGGATACAGTATAACCACTATCACACAATTGACTTATGATTAGCAGATTATGTTGTAAACCTTCAACAAGAAGAACATTCTGAATCAGGGATAAGGGTGATATACCTACAGACCCAATGCCAGTGATCCTTCCTTGCTGATTGCCACCGAAGGTCACCACACCACCATTCTTTGGTCTAAGGCTTTGGAACAAATACTTTTCTCCCGTCATGTGACGCGAGCATCCATTGTCCAAGTACAATTTGTGGAGTTTCCTTTGTCCTATTAAACACATCTACAACAAGAACAATCAAACTTTTAGGTACCCATACTTTCTTGGGTCCTTTCGTATTAGTTCTGGACTTGTTTTCCCTTTGTGTTTGCACCTAGACACATGGTGTCCTGACTTTCCACAATGGGAGCACCCATTACCTTTTCTCAAATCCTTTTTGCTAGGAATAAAAGTGGTATGATCAGAGGAATGTGATGACGAGATTTCAGAAAATCCCAGTCCAGATTTGTCAAAGGAACAATTTTGACTTCCTAACAAGATTTTGAGATTTTTTGTTCCTCCAACAGATCTGGAAAGATCTCTTGTAAGTTCATCAATCTTTCTTTTGAGTTTTTCAATCTCATCAGAAGGATCTTTTGAATTACTAGTCTCTTGCATCAAGAGTCTCTCTTTGAGTAAAATATTTTCCTTTTCTAAAAACTCATTTCTGTCACATACTTCAGTGTATGCTCTAGAAAGATCTTTGTACTCATTGAGGAGTTCTCTTGAGCTTTCCACCAGATCATTATATTCATCTTGTAGGGTTTGAGGAATTACCTCCGACTCAGAACTGTCTGATGATGGAAGAATTGCCATAAGACAGAGGTTGGTCTCTTCTGAAGATTCTTCATCCTCTGATGAGTCATCTAGATCCTCCCAGGTTGCCATCAGACCTTTCTTCTTCTTGAAAAACTTATTTTTCTTGAAGGAAGGTTTCTTTAGTTTGGGACAATCTGACCATAGGTGACCTGGTTGTTTACACTCAAAGTAGGTAAGTTTGTCACTTGTAGAGATGTCTTTACCCGTTTTACCTATCTTTGAGTTGATGGTGGATGCCTTCTGAATTTTCCTTTAATTTGAAGCATCTTCTTGATCATCTTACTCAACAAGGCTAGATCTTTATCATCTTCAGAACTGCTCTCTAAACTTTCAGAATCTTCTAAATTCTCTTCAGCCTACATGGCTTTATGTGACTCATGCCGAGACTGTTTGCACCTTGAGTTCAATGCTAAAGATTTTTTAGCCATTGCGTCCTCCATCATTTCTAACTCGTGAACCTTAAGAGAACCCAAAAGCTCTTCCATCCTGAGAGAGTTAAGATCTTTAGCTTCTTCGATGGCAGTTAACTTAGGTCTCCATTCATTTGGAAGACTCCTAAGATTCTTGCGATTATTATCACCAGAGTCATAGGTTTTTCCCAGGGACTTGAGTCCATTTGTTATTGTCTGAAATCTCCCGAACATTTGATCAATGGTTTCAGACTCCTGCATCTTGAACTTCTGATACTGATGAACAAGCATGCTGATCTTGGATTGTTTGATATTGTCAGTTCCCTCATGAGCTGCAACCAATGTATCCACATCTCTTTAGCAGTGGAACATCCATGCACTTTTTCACACTCAGGCTTGTTCAAAGAACATATCAAATAGAGTTTTGCCTTAGAATTTAGTTGAACACGAGCCTTTTGATCTCCTGTCCATTCAGCTTTAGGTATAGGTATACCACTATGCATTGGTATAAAGTCACCATCAGTAACTATATCCCACACATCTATGTTGTTGCTCTCAATGAAAAGTTTCATACGATCTCTCCAGTAATGATAATCAATTCCATTAAAGGCAGGAGGACTTGTCACAGATGCACCTTCTGTGATATAGTGGGGATTGCTGGTTGGAGCTTCCATGGATCTACTTCCTCAGCATGATGAGATGCTTAACCCGAGGTTGAGCTCTGGAACCAACTATAGAAACATAGGTAAACACTAGAATGGGGGTTGAATAGTGTTTATATAAACTCTAAAGAGTTTTGGAAGCTTTTCGTGAAAACGTGTTTATTATTATTATTTTTTTGCTGTTTCGTAAAAAGCTCTCTGAAGTATCTTCAGAGGGTTGTTTAATAAAACTGAAACTTTTGATGAAAGCACTTAGAGTTATATAACTTTGAATTCAAATCCCCTTTGTTAGAGATAATTAAAATTTACGAGAGAGATAAGGATTCAGAAGACTTAGCCATAGATTTATACTGGTCCACTCACAAATACCGTGAGCTACGTCCAGTCCGATGCAACAACAACAAAGGGAATCCATTATCTGATCAGTAGTACAAGTATTCTTTTCTATCAAGCCTCTTCAGGCTCTACACAAGTATTCTTTTCTGTCAAGCCTCTTCAGGCTCTACACAAGTATTCTTTTCTGTCAAGCCTCTTCAGGCTCTACACAAGTATTATTTTCTGTCAAGCCTCTTCAGGATCTATACAAGTATTCTTTTCTATCAAGCCTCTTCAAGCTCTACACAAGTATTCTTTTCTGTCAAGCCTCTTCAGGCTCTACACAAGTATTCTTTTCTGTCAAGCCTCTTCAGGCTCTACACAAGTATTCTTTTCTGTCAAGCCTCTTCAGGGTCTACACAAGTATTCTTTTAAAGACAAGCCTTTCCAGGCTCAAACACAAATTTGTGTTTTACAAGCAGAAATCTGAGCTTGTAAACTACATAAGTTTAAAGCTCAAACTCTGTAAAGATACAAGATAACTGAGGTATACTCAGGATGTGAAAATTTTTGCACAGCAAAGGTATACAGATGATATTTTAGCAATTCAGCGTTTCAGCGTTTCAGCAAGTTGGCTTGTTCGTCTATGTCTCTCTCTGTCTTGCATGAACTCTGCTTGGGTATTTATAGAGTTGGATTTGAAATCCGTTAGACTCTATTTAATTCTCGTTGGAATTGCATTAAATGCATTCTTTCCTGTTGAGACATATAGCTTTGATAGCTTGTTCTATAGTATGCAGTAGGTGTGCAGAGCTGACTCGTTTTTCTAAACAATTGTACTTGCAGCAGACAAGACTTCCTCTTTAAGGTATCATTTTTTAAAACAACTTGAGAAGGCTTTCTGCGTTCACGGCTGAGAAAGGGAGAATGTGCAGAGATATCTGAGCAGCTTCGAACCTTGACAAGGTCTTTAAGAAGTCTCCAGGATTAAAGAAGTTGGTGCGGAGACCAAGCCATGTCAGACAGCATCAGAGAGTTCCTTTTAGTGAGTTAGTTTCTTCAGCATGTTTGTCACTTCAGAAAGGTTGCACAATTCAGCAGGTTGATCTTTTCAGAGTACATTTCTTTGTGCTGAAACCATTCTTGCTGAAAACATATAAAACACTTTACCCATAAGATGTGTAAATGACTAAGTCAAATTTGTTATTCATTAAAACTTAGGATATGAGAGACTTGATACATTATTAAATACTTAATAATATTTTTGAGACTCAACATCTTCAGGCTCGCGTATGAGTATTCTTGATACAATGCCTCTCCAGGCTTACACTAACTCACTTTAAGCTTGGGCACCTCCTAAGTGAGACTGAGGTGAGATGAGATTAGGTTGGTTCTAACTTCTACGTACAAGGTACGGATACACAATAAGCTTGGCTAGGTACAATCACTCTTAGAGTTATAAGGCATAGATTAGATAAAAGGGATAATTGTTTTATAAACAAATAAAGACTTATGAAAGATGAGATTCACTTGAAACTGGGATTTTTCAGCTTGTGCAGTTGTGTGTCTCGACCTTCAATGTCAATAAGTCTTCCTTTTATACTATGTTGGCAGTTAGCCGTTGCAGGAGCTGAGAGTATGTCAGCATGTTTGTTCTGCTGTGTCAGCGTGTTTGTGGTGCTTGTGTGAGCGTCCTTGTGGAGTGTATCAACGCTCATGTACAACGTGCCAGCGTACTTGCGTTGACATGCTTTTGATGCTTTCACGTCTGAGTACATGGATCCGAGTCTCAGTCTTGGCTGATGAGTCTGAGTCTCATATGTGAGTCTGAGCATGCTTCTCTGTCATGCTTAGACTGAAGCTTTCTAGATGATGGCACAATGAGACGTTTTTTTCTTTAGCTTTGCTCTAGCTTTCGTTTTTAACTTAAGTCCTAGTTGATTGATGGGTTTCTGGCAAGCGAACCACAAATCCAGCAGTATAATAGTAAAAAAAGTATCGTATCCACAGGGAACGGTTAATTTATGTAGATTGTGATCTATTTATCAAGAGAAAGCACGGTTTAGAGAGTATAGTTGCGGAATTGTAAATAGAAAGTAAATATAAATTGGAATTAGAAAGGAAGAGTTAGAGACACTTTACTTGGATTAGGATTGGACTTCATATCATCTCACCCCTTCTGCATGTAAAAACTATCTATTATTTTAGGTTTACTCTATAATATCCTAGACAAACTTTATTGCTAAGACCCCGAGTTACCAGCGGCCTCACACACTCAAAGATAATCCATGCGGGCTCTCCCAAGCGACAGACTTACCCTCAGCTTATTTTGCTCTTTTTTAGTCAGTTTGTAAAGGAACTTAGTTGATTAACGAGGCCAACTCTGTAGACTCACCTTCGCTCAAGTACTGTCACTACCCTCACTCATTAGGATACGCCTATATTCGAATCCTGGATTCACAATCAACTAACCCTTTGCTATCGATAAATAGGCCTAATCCTGTGAACGCCCTTCGCTAGAGTACTGTCACTACCCATCGCTCATTAGTAACGCTCATGTGTCGGTTTTCTGATATCGAGTCCTCTTATTCAATCATAGAGTGAGTTTCTTTGGAAGCCACTTCTCAACTCTCAGTCCTAATCAAAATTAACCTAGTTAGTTGAGACTAGCCTATAACTCCATACACAAGCGTGGGAATTAGGGATTAAGTACAGAATAAGATTACCAATATTATAGACAGAGAGCTCAGAAATAATAATATAGAGTTTACATACACTTGGGGATAGAATCAATTACATCCAATCCTAATGGAGAGTTAACTACACGAGGTAGCCATACAAACCACTGAAGATGTTGTCACCATCTTCAATCCTTGTGAAGCGCTCCTCCTCTCCTACTCTAAACTTAGCTCTGGTGCATTATCACTGAAATATAGACTGATTACAATAATCGTGCACACTGGACTTGGTGCAAGAGGTTCCTATTTATAGGCTGCGCTTCAGCGCAGGATGGAGCGCAACTTCCAGAGAGTCTGCGCTTCACCCTGCGCTATAGCGTAGGTGAAGCGCAGGTAGCGTCCTACAGCTTCAACTTTCTCTTTTTAATCTTGATCTCTCCCCGAGACTGGTTTTCGCAGATTTGTCTTTCCTTATTTCCCTTTTCTTGATGATATCTTTGTATTTATTGAGCAATCTTTGATTTAATTGGGAAACTTGTCTGCCAAATCCTTGATTGATTGGCAGTGATCTCCTCATTAATGGCTTCAAATCTTCTTTAAATCTTTATTAAATATCTTCAATCAATCTCAAATCTTGCAGACATCTCCCTCACTTAATGTTATCTATCCTTCGAATCAAATCTTTGCAATATCCTGCAAAAATCAGCAATATTTCCATCAAAATAGCATCAAATTCAAATCTTAGATTAATAAATACAATTTATCTAATATTTAATAAAAAGGGATTAAATTGGGGCAAAATTATCATTTTATCCTTGATAAGTGAAATAAAAAGTGCTCTAATTTATCAACTAATTTTCACTTATCAAAATCCCCCCAACTTAACTTCTTGCTTGTCCTCAAGCAAGAGACCTCTTTGCAATCAAAAATCAATTCTATTCCCAGTGTATCTCAAACAATTAAAAACAAATTCAAGGAACTATTCCTCAACTCCTTCCTAAGTAGCAGTCACTTTCCAAACATGAGAAAAACTCAAAATCAAGGGATGTTACCAATCACCAATCAGAATAGAAATACAAACATCAATCGGACTTCTCAAAAATAGCAATTAAAGCAGTAAGTGATAAACCGAGGAAATCTCTCATTCTCACGGGTAAGTGTTTCCCTCAATCTTCTTCAACACTGTTGAACAACTAGAATTGATAGTCGTTTCCAAAATCTGAACCTGCAAGCAGTTAATATGGATCAAAAGGTCTTTATTAGGTTGTAATGAGGCTGGGCTATCAAGAAATCATGGTTTTTCTGGATATTCAAGGAACACTTTGAATAGAGAGCATCTTGTGGTTGTGCTTGGGACTTCTCTCAATTCACCTGGTCATTCTTGAATGGTCACCCCTTTTCAGCTTGGCTTCATTGTTTGAAGAAATTCTCCCCCCAACTTATTCAATCCACACTTTTGTGCAGATTTTTTTTTTTTGACAGGAAACATAACATAGAAATTTATTTTGTGGGGGAGGATCCTTCTTTTGTGATTTCTTGTGCCTTCTCTTGAGTCTCTTGTGACAACCTCTTGTCCCATATTGTTGTGGTGCACCTTGCTCTCTATCCCAAGTGTTAAGGGACAGGTGATATTCAATGAATATGGTTAGGGTGCATCAAAGAAAATATTCAAGCTCAAATGGGCAATCAATAAATGGAAATATTAAATCAGGGTTGGCTTTTTGGCACTGAGCACAATATTATAATCACAAAGTATTCCTTTGTCACTTCCATATCTCTTCAAGCAAGCAAAAATTTAAAAACTCAAGCAATAAAAGTTGACAAGCAACAGTGAAAAGCTCTCAATTTAAGTGTTTAGGCTCTCATCTCACAGGTTATGGCTAAAATTTCCTTGATAAAGCACTTAATGGACTTAATTAACTATCCTAATAGGTTCTCATGAGAAGTACCCTAATCCTAACTGTTTATGGAATTAATCACAAGACTCTATCATCTTTCCTAGATTGGTTAGTTAGACTACTTATTTACAGAGAATAAGGAAAAAGTTACCTTGATTCCTAATTTCCTAAGGTCCTAAATCCTAAAAATTTTAAAAATTTAACAGAAAAACAAAAAAAAATAACTGGATAAGTACTGCATAATATATAAGTATCAGTGAGAATTAGATATAGTACAAATCAAAAGAAAATAATAAAATAAAGAAGAAAAATAAAAAGAAGCAAAAGGAAAACAAAAAGAAGGAAAAACACCAAATAGGAAAGAAAAATCAGTCCTCGTGGTCCTGATCCATGTGAGCTGCTCCATCCTCAGCTCCGGCTGCTCCATCCCCCCCTGAGAAAATAGGCCTGTCCCCAGGCCACTGTAAATAGTCATGAAAGAAAGCAGGGAGCATGGGGTCCATGCCAGCCTGGTAATGAGTACTCTGAAAATGAATAGCGGCTCGGTGGAGAGTGGACATCTGAGCCATCATGTGAGTGTTCTGGGCCTCAAGTCTCTAAGCCCAGACTGGAGCATCTTGGTCTGCTGGTGGTGGTGGTGTTGGCTGCCCTCCACCCTCTAATTCCTCAGGTGGGATGCAGTAGGCGTCAATGTATGCTCTGGTCATAGGTGGTAGGATGCGAACCCTGGGGTTCACCTCCACACCCTTAGATCTACAGAGAGAGGTGATTAGAGAGGGGAAGCCGAGTCTGATCTTGGAGTTAGGGGTCCTGTTTGACACAGCAGATGCAAAGTATACTATCCTGCTGGTGATGACCCGCGAGATATCTACTGTGGCGCCAGTGAGGATGCAATATATGAGGTGGGCCACTAGCATAATGATGTCAGAAACATGCCCAGTGGGATGTATGTTGGCCAGCGTCAGTACTGTTCACATCCTAGTAATACTCCTCATGTCATGCATGTGTATCCGGGCAGCCTCCCCCTGTGCATTCCTCTCAAAGGAACGCCCTGGTAAGCATAAGAGCTGAGCAGTCTCAAGGTAAAGGGGGTCATTACCCTGCAGCCCCACAGCAGTTGTCCTCTCGTGGAACTCGCACTCCAAGAGGTCTCGATCCCCCTCAATGGGATGTCCTAGGTATGTGTTGATTGCATCGCAATCAAACCTGATAACTTGTCCTCGAACGTAGGACTCCCACCTGGGGTTAACATCGTGCTCTCCTATAGCGTTGGCGTAGAACTCCCTCACAATATCTGGATCGAAATAGTCATCAGTGCGACTAAGGCGATCCCATCCTCTCCTATGGATCTCAGCAGCAAAGTCCTCATACTCTCCCTCCTCGAGCTGGACTGGTCTCTCCAGGATGAACATGCAATCAGAGATATCAGTATACACTTCAAAGGACTTGAGGTCCCTGAAGCGCTGAGGGTCAAAGTCAGGTGCCCTCTGGGGGGCCTTCCTCTTGGAACCCCCTGTGTTCTTTCTGGAGGAACTGGGAGCACTGACATTCTTTGTTCGAACCATCTGCAAAAGAGAAGCAAATCAAAATTATTTATGCATCATAATTTTTAACTACTCATAATTATGAAATAAATGGCCAATTTAGTTTCAAAATTTTAGAGCAATCAATCAAACAATTGTGCATAAAAATTTGATTTTTATTCTTACCCAATAATGCCAATTAACTAATTAAGACATGCTAGAGTGATCAGTTAAAGCAAGTCCTAAACAATCCTAATCAGGCAAAAGTGAGAATTGAACTCATGCTCAAAAATTATGTCATCAGTAACATGCAATAAGGCATAATTATTTTTGTAAGGGCATGCAAAAATATTAGAGCAATTGATCATACATGCACTAACCAAAATAATTTGCAGAAATTATTGAGCACTTTGAAAACTACCACCTAAGCAAACAGGAATATCTCACAAAAGATCCTAACCACATGCAAACTATTTTTAAACATTTATAATAATTATTTCTTTCCTAAAGAGTCCTAGAATCCTAAACTTCCTATCCTAAGGCTATGCTCAAATAAAAATAAAAAATCAAAATTCCAATCGGTTAGAAAGGAAGAAAACTACAAAAACATACCTGGTGTGAAGTCGGAAACTGAAAATGAGGCTATATGAGTGAGAAACAGGCAAGGAAAGGGTCAAGAATATCAGAGAAAAAGTGAGGGAAGGAATCGGAGGGAAGTTCGCAATGAACTCCCTCGTTCCAAAATTCGAAATTTAAACAGCGTTCCCTACGCTTCACCCTGCGCTATAGCGCAGGGTTAAGCGCACACTGCTTCAGAAGTTGAAGCGTGCCGCTGCGCTTCACCCTGCGCTATAGCGTAGGGTGAAGCGCAGATGTGCAGTATTCTCTCTGCTTCTGCTACTCCTACTTGATTTCATGCATTCCCTTTAAATTTATATCCCAAATTTAGCAATTTCCTAATTACACAGGTAATTCCTAAAACTAAAAATTAACAAAAAGAAAAATAAAAATGAAAACAAAACTCACAAACACTGGGTTGCCTCCTAGGAAGCGCTTGTTTAACGTCTTTTAGCTCGACGCCTGGTTTTGCAACCTCTTGATGGTGGCCTCAAGTGGAGGATGATTTTTGACTCCATACCAGTTCTACCTTTGAGTTCCTATCCTCCATGCCAATCTGTGACTCTTCCTTCATTGTCACTGTCCTCCTCAGTATCAGATGTTGATCTCTTTCTCCCTTTGAACTTGAACTCCCAAATTGACTCTGGGTGTTTTACCCTCATCCTAGGCTTCCTCAGAAATCCGAAGCCTGGCAGTTGGGAAGAGTTTTTGGAAATAACATCATTTTGTTGTAATTGGGGTACATCCCTGTCAATATGAAACACAATGGTTTCATCCTTTGAGCTCAATGCATATTTCCCTCGATCAACATCAATGATCATTTTAGCAGCCTTCATGAATGGTCTTCCTAAAATCAGGGGGGCTTTAGTATTCTCCTCTTCTGTCTCTGCAATGTAGAAATCTACCACATATGCAAATTTATCCACTCTTATTTGAATGTCCTCTACTATTCCATGTAGGCTTTGAGCAGATTCATTTGCAAGAAGCAATCTCACATTAGCAGGCTTGACCTTCACATTACTCAGCTTGTTAAAATAAGATAGCGGCATCAAATTGATGCTCGCTCCAAGATCCAATAACGCATGAGTAGAGGGTAGATTACCAATAGAGATGGGTATAGTAAACCTACCTGGGTCAAGTGACTTACCTGTAACAAAGACCTTCTCTTCATGATGCTCTTCTTTTTGTGGGGCCGTTTTTTCTTCATCTTGATGAACAGCTTCCTCTTGAAGCAATTGTTCTTCGAAGATGATTTCTTCTTCCTCATCAGGTTCGTCCTCCTCTGACTTGTTGCCATCAGTAGCAACGAAGTTGCATTGCTCCTTTAGATTAGTTTGGGTCACAGCTGAGAAGTGTTGCTGCCTGTTCTCTGCCATCTGAGTAGCTAACTGACCCACTTGATTCTCTAGAGTTTTGATTGATGCCTCGGTGATCTTCTTGAATACACTAAATCCTTGTACCAAGTCATCAATCTTACCTTCCAAAGAATTCAATTTGTCATATGTTAAGGGCTGTTGTTGGTAAGGTGGTTGTCTTCCTCCATTCTGATTCCAACCAGAGTTGGTTTGGTTATTTCTCCAACCTTGAGAGTAATTGTTGTTATTGTTAGAGAAATTCCCTTGCCTTCCCTGGTTACCCATGTAGTTGACTTGCTCTTGCTGTGTTTCTTGTATAGAACATTGACCATTCTGATGGTCACCTCCACAGAAGTCGCAAATCAATGGTTGGGCTTGGACGGGTTGCGAGTAGAAAACTTTGAGTTGTTGAGGGAGTGCCTTCAATGTCTCAGCGAGTGCTTCTATCGGACGTTTGATGAGCTTGTTCTCTGCTAGTAGAGCATCACTTTGATTGAGTTCGAGCATCCCTTTCTTTGGTAATTGTGCAGGCTGTCTTCCACTTTGAGCTTGTTGATCATTATGTGCGAAATTGTTGATAATTTCTAGAGCTTGATCAACTTCTGCGGATAAGATTGTTCCTCCTGATGCAGCATGTATGAATGATTTGGAGTCTGAACGCAGTCCCTTGCAAAACATATTAAGTTGGTCTATGTCTTCAAAGCCATGGTTGGGACACTTGCGCAACAAAGATTTGAATCTCTCCCAAGCTTCACAAAGTGGTTCATCCTTCCCTTGTCTGAAGGTGGAAATATCTGCTTTGGCTTCAATTTGCTTCCCTGGTGGGAAGAATCTTGATAAGAATTTCTCCCCAACCACACCCCAATTGGTTAGACTTTGATTTGGGTGTGATTGCAGCCATTCCTTAGCTTTACCTATCAAAGAGAAAGGAAACAAGCGTAAGTAAACAGATTCCAAATTACCTTCATCGAAACCCATAGTACCAATCAATTCATAAAAATTAGAGAGATGAGTATTTGGATTTTCATGGTCCAATCCAGCGAATTGATGTGCACTAATGAGGTTAAGATGTGCAGTCTTCAACTCCAAAGCTCTTGCATTGGGTGGCAATACAATGCTGGAGAAGTGACGTGGTCCTTGATAAGAGATGTAATCTCCTAGTGTCCTCCTTCTTGGAGTTTCTTCTTCGGCCATGTTTTTGGGTTCTTCAACAAATAATCTCCTTCTTCTCCTCCTCGAGTTTCTACCTCTGTTCCTTCGAGACGTCCTTTCGATTTCCGGGTCGAACTGAAGTTGATTTGGAGACGCCTGACCTCTCAGAAGCATAAATAAGAAACTTGGAAAAGGGTAAGTGTTGAAGAAATATTTTGTAATTATGATAATAAAATTAATATAATAAATAGTAATCCTAAAAAAAGAAAATAAATAATAAATTCCTAAGATAATAAAAAAAAGCTTGATAACTAGACCGCCAAGGTCTACACAAATTGAAAACCGTTCCCCGGCAACGGCGCCAAAAATACTTGATGGGTTTCTGGCAAGCGAACCACAAATCCATCAGTATAATAGTAAGAAGAGTATAGTATCCACAGGGAACGGTTAATTTATGTAGATTGTGATCTATTTATTAAGAGAAAGCACGGTTTAGAGAGTATAGTTGCGGAATTGTAAATAGAAAGTAAATATAAATTGGAATTAGAAAGGAAGAGTTAGAGACACTTTACTTGGATTAGGATTGGACTTCATATCATCTCACCCCTTGTGCATGTAAAAACTATCTATTATTTTAGGTTTACTCTATAATATCCTAGACAAACTTTATTGCTAAGACCCCGAGTTACCAGCGGCCTCACACACTCAAAGATAATCCATGCGGGCTCTCCCAAGCAACAAATTTACCCTCGGCTTATTTTGCTCTTTTTTAGTCAGTTTGTAAAGGAACTTAGTTGATAAACGAGGCCAACTTTGTAGACTCACCTTCGCTCAAGTACTGTCACTACCCTCACTCTTTAGGATACGCCTATGTTCGAATCCTGGAATCACAATCAACTAACCCTTTGGTATCGATAAACAGGCCTAATCCTGTGAACGCCCTTCACTAGAGTACTGTCACTACCCATCGCTCATTAGTAACGCTCATGTGTCGGTTTTCTGATATCGAGTCCTTTTATTCAATCAGAGAGTGAGTTTCTTTGGAAGCCACTTCTCAACTCTCAGTCCTAATCAAAACTAACCTAGTTAGTTGAGACTAACCTATAACTCCAGACGCAAGCGTGGGAATTAGGGATTAAGTACAGAATAAGATTACCAATATTATAGACAGAGAGCTCAGAAATAATAATATAGAATTTACATACACTTGGGGATAGAATCAATTACATCCAATCCTAATGGAGAGTTAACTACACGAGGTAGCCATACAAACCACCGAAGATGCTGTCACCATCTTCAATCCTTGTGAAGCGCTCCTCCTCTCCTACTCTAAACTTAGCTCTGGTGCATTATCACTGAAATATAGACTGATTACAATAATCGTGCACACCGGACTTGGTGCAAGAGGTTCCTATTTATAGACTAGGAAAGACAAAGCAAATTTGGGGAGAAATCCATCTAAAAACGGAAACAGGGAATAAATCAGCGTGATCTGCGCTCCAGGATGCGCTTCAGCGCAGGATGGAGCGCAACTTCCAGAGAGTCTGCGCTTCACCCTGCGCTATAGCGCAGGTAGCGTCCTACAGCTTCAACTTTCTCTTTTTAATCTCGATCTCTCCCCGAGACTGGTTTTCGCAGATTTGTCTTTCCTTATTTCCCTTTTCTTGATGATATCTTTGTATTTATTGAGCAATCTTTGATTTAATTGGGAAACTTGTCTGCAAAATCCTTGATTGATTAGCAGTGATCTCCTCATTAATGGCTTCAAATCTTCTTTAAATCTTCATTAAATATCTTCAATGAATCTCAAATCTTGCAGACATCTCCCTCATTTAATGCTATCTATCCTTCGAATCAAATCTTTGCAATATCCTGCAAAAATCAGCAATATTTCCATCAAAATAACATCAAATTCAAATCTTAGATTAATAAATACAATTTATCTAATATTTAATAAAAAGGGATTAAATTGGGGTAAAATTATCATTTTATCCTTTATAAGTGAAATAAAAAGTGCTCTAATTTATCAACTAATTTTCACTTATCATTGATCCTTGTACCTGACTTTATTCCTTAATATTTCTAGACCTGTAAAGCATAGTCTAAGAGCTGCACATTCTCAACACACAATTAGTATAGAAAATTAATCTTAGATGTACCAAGAGCTCATGCATATTCTCTTAAGGTTTGTTATCATTAAAACTCTTAGGGAATGAGCTTGTCTCAACAAAGAGATGTATACAACTAATGAAATATGGAATCTTATAGAAGTATCTTTTGATTTTTGAAGCTTAAATATATTTTTAAAAAAATTCTTGACACAATTTTTAATAATCATTTTATATTTCTATTGTTTCTATCATATTATTTATATATACAAATATAAATATTATAAGAACAATTCTTATTTTTTTATATTTCTCTTTTGCTCTTTTTCATTCTTTTTCCGTTGTTTCATCATTTTTTCTTTTCTTTTTTCTCTATATCTTCTCCTCACACTTACCACATAAAAAGTAATTTAATAAAATTAGCTGATAAGCTAACAGGTAGCCGATAAGTTTTAGTTGATAAGTTTTGAGCTTATAAGCTAGCTTATTGAATTTGGTAAAAGTAGCTGAGAAGCTAGGTGATAAATGTAAAATGACAAAGAAAAAACGTAAAAAGACAAATAAAAAGTGTATTAAAACATGAGAGAAAAAAATGAAAGAAAAATAAAAAAGCTACAAGGTAGAAGTTTTAAATTAGCTAAAGTAGCATGTAGCTTATAAGATAAAAGCTCCTAAAATAAGCTAGAAGCTTATGTTTGATAAACACTTTTATGTTGGTCAAACTAGCTTATAAGCTAGTCAAATAAATTAGAAGCTACTATATTGGCCTTAGAGCATCCACAATGGAGCAACTCCATTTGGGGTGCTTCCATTGGGATCCACCTGTACACATCACTCATTTTTACTCTTCCTAATACAAGCACCTCCAAACACTTTATCTCTACAATGAAGCAACTCTCTTTGGGTGCTTCCAATAGGTCCCACCAAAAAGCTTACATCATTATATTTTATTATGAACTTATTTATTACTTTATAATAATTTATTTATAAATTAATTAATTTTAAAAACCATAACCAATTTTTTATTTTATCATTATTTAAATTATTTGTTGGTATAATAAAAAAGTAGTAAAATTATTAATAACTACTTTTGTTAATTATTACATCCAAAACATTCCCAAATATGTACCAGAAGATCATTCTGAAGTTGGTTATGACATCTCGAATCATGTACCTCATGTCTCCTTTGCAAGTATGATTCAAGGGCTGGATGGGGACCAATATGTATGTTAGTCGTCGACACATCATTGATGAAATGTTCATAAGAGTGGTCAAAATTACCATTATATGTGTGTCATTCATCTTCCACAATCATTATGCAAGAAGATGCATGCATATAATATATGTTTGAAGCACTCAAATGCGCGCTCCACATCCTTTCTTGTTGCTTCTTGATGTTGATCAAAGAATTTTCTTTTATCCCTTTGTGGCCTTGGGATGGTTTTGACAATTGTCGCCCATTCTGGATAAATACCATCTGTTAGATAGTAACTCATGTTATATTGGGTTTTATTCATTGTAAATTGTACCGCGAGGGATTCTCCCTCCATAATTTCATTAAACACGGGAGATTCGTTGAGCACATTGATGTCGTTGTTTGGACCAAGAACCCTAAAATACGTATGCCAAATCCATAAGTCTTGTGATGCCACGACTTCAAGCACAATTGTAGGTGGGGAATTACCACGACAAAACTGGCCTTTCCATGCTACTAGACAATTTTTTCATTCCCAATGCATACAATCAATGTTACCTAACATACATGGAAAACCACGTTTCTCACCCATTTGTAGTAGGTATTGAATGTCATTGTTGTTAGGTCTTCTTAAGTATTCAGATCCAAATATATTGTAGACACCCTTCACAAAATTCTCCAAGCATTGTAATGTTGTGGTTTCTCCAATTCGAACATAATCATCGACACTATCAGCAGGTGATCCATATGCCAATATGCGAATTGCAGCAGTGAATTTCTACAACGGAGAAAGGCCTCCCATTCCAATTGCATCAACTCTCATATGAAAATATTAATCATGATTTCCAAGTGCTTCTACGATGCAAAGGGAGACACCCCTTCACATTCTAAATCTTCGACAAAATTGTTCATCTGTGTATACTGTATTGTTGGAGAAGTAGTCATTGAACAAGCGATCATGCCCTTCCTCACGATCTCTTTCAATGTGTTGTCTCCTACGCCTACTTATCGTAATAGCTTGTTGTTGTTGTTGTTGTACCCTTTCCATCATCAACCTAATGTAGTGTTCTTCATACTCATCATTTAGCAAATCTTCAATGAGTTCATCTTCAAGAGATGAATCGCTAGAGTCCATCTTCAGCAAAGTTTAGAAAATCGTACAGAAGTTGAATGTGTGAGACGTGTGAAGATCTTCATACATGTAAAGAATATATAACGACTAGTTTATAACGCCTAGTTTTTATAACAGTTAGTTTTTAACGGCTAGTTTTTATAACGACTAGTTTTTAACGACTAGTTTTTATAATAGCTAGCTTTGATAAAAACCAAAATTACATAATTAAAATTTAACTAATGGATAAAAATTACATAATTAAAAGTTGCAATAAATTAACTAGCATAATTACTAAAGTCCATATTTTTCTATAATTTTGTTACATAACTTTTGATGGATCTGTAGTTGTGCATCAGACATACTAGCAGTATCCTTGTAGAGGATTTGCATGTCAAACACTTTGTTCATGAGCTTGATCTCTTCGTCCCTCAACCTATTGCGTTCATGCTTGTCACGTGCCATATCTTCTAATGCTTTTGTTTTGGTCTTGAGCACCTCTTCCATACCTGTGAGATCAACAACATTAGAAGTTTTTTCTTTCGTAATCCTATTTGCTGCCTTTGTCCCTATTGGAAGATCCATGGTAGGTGATGTTGGCTCATAACTTGAAGGTGTATCTGCATTGGACGAGGATGGATATTCTCCAGAAGCAGAAACTTTGGTTCTCTTACTTGATTCTTCAAATTGTGCCAACAATTTAGGTTGCTTCCTCAATATATCCCATACATTTCCAAATTTGAAACGTAATTTTTTGACTTGCAAATAAATCGTATGTGCATCTCGCATGACGTTAGACTCGGAACTATCACTCTTATTTCTTTGACATGCTTGTTTGTAGCAAGCTGAAAATTTGGCACAACCTGTCTTGATCTTTTGCCATCGATATTTTAGTTGTGACCAATCTTTCTTCTTCAAATGTTGTGCACGATATTTATTGTAATTATCCTCAATGTTTGCCCAAGAAGTTGACTTTTTTTTGTTTACCCCCACAATTGGATTCTTTGGAACATTTAGCCATGCGTCGACTAGATATTCATCTTCCTTTGCAGAGAAACATGATCTTTGTTGTTTCTCAGATGTACACCCTCTTCATTGTCCACAAAATTTTCCGACTCAACTTGGGTAGAAAATGGTGGAATTTGAGTCTCGGACGCAAAGCCGAAAGGTGTGTCGTGCTCTCTTTTATTACGTTGGTCTCCACTAGTACCCATTGAAGACCCTTGGTACATGGATGGGTTAATTGGTGGTGATTGATACATATGAAATTGATATGGATGAAATGAGTGTGTAGGATATTGAAAATTAGCCATATTGAGAATATTTTTTGGGTTGGGTAAATTAGGAGAACTTTGGAAATTTGGATTTGTGGGTTGTTGATAATTTGGTATCAAATTAAACCATGGATTTTGGTTTGAATCCATTAAATGAAAAGAAGAAATTGAGAATTTTTTTAGTGTAGAGAGAAATTTGAGATGTTTAGTTGTGCAATTTTTCTTTTGAACAACCCTTATTTATATACAAATGAAAAAAAAGTAACTGTTGACAGTAAAATAAAAAAAAATTTTTTTATTATTTATTGGTTGATTTGCACGTTGTTTTAGCTAGTAATGTTTGCCCAAGAAGCAAGAGTGCTTTGCTGGCACAATTGCTTGCCCGACTGCCGATAAAGTTGCCCTTACCAAATACACTCAAAATGCGTTAAAATGATTGTTCTCTTAAAAATTGGCAAGCATTAGATTCCAAATTCATATATATCTATCCAAAAGAATTCTAATTTTGGTGTTAACCATATGTATCCCCTATTAGCTGGGACAATTCTATTCGGGACTTAGTCACCGTGAAGCCTCCTTACCCCTCTCTAAGAGTATGTTTAGTGGGAATCAAACCCGGGAGCTCTTCCGACAATCTCAACCTGCGTTGCCAACTGAACCACAACATAATTAAAGAATCCTAATTAATTTATAAATATTATTTACTTTCCATTTCCAAAATGTACAAGACAGCTGCAACCTACAGCCATCTGGCCGTTGGGAACAAAGCAAAAGCACTGACTTGTGCATGAAACTGTCACGTGGAAGCACAAAATCAAGCATTGAAGCAAACATAGCCACCCCATCAAGACACCAAAACCAACCACCTACTTCCCTTCCACGTACCTTACATGCAACACACCGAGTCTTCAATAAATGCCCTCCAAAGACTGTGTCTATACCCATATCAAGACCATCCCCAAGTGATAGCATAGTCATATTCCACTAAAATGGCCAGGCTCAATATTCTCATAGCCCTGTTTTCCGCTGCACTGTTTCTCTTTGTTGTCCATGCTTGCGCCTCCAAGGAGGGGGAAGAAAGTTGCAGCAAGCAACTCAAGAACGTAAACTTGAAGCACTGTGAGAAACACATAATGAAGAGGATTGAGAAGGAGGAAGAAGGCGAGGAGGATGTTCTGACAATGCGAGGAACCAATTACATTTGGCGAAGGGAAAGCGAGGATGAGCAAAAGAGGAAGTGCTGCAAACAGATGAGTGAATTGAACAACCCAGAATGCCAGTGCCGCGCATTGCAGAAGATAATGGACAGGAAAAGCAAGAAATTGGAGACCAAGGAGATGGAAGATATGGAGAGAGAGCTTATGATTTTGCCTATGAGGTGTGGGTTAGGACCCCTGATGGGATGTGAGTTAAGCTGGGAGGACTAAAAAGTAGTACTAATAACGGATATGATAGCTTAAACTAGTAGTAATTAAGCTATCTCCGTCTTCTGTAATAATAAAGATCATCACTAATGATCATGTAGCGAGCAAGAGCACTTAGAGTGTGCTCTATATCATCACTAATGATCATGTACCAGAGCATTCAGTGTGTGCATGCTTTATATATATGGCTTTACCTAAGTTTTGTTAATGCTGTAAAATAAAAATCTTTGCTTTGGTAAATATAGCCTCTTGGGCTCGAAGTTCTGTTTTTTCTTTGTTTAAAATGATATTTGATTAATATCTGCCAAAATGGGTGTTATGATTCAATTGCTTCGATGAAAGTGGAATTTTAAATTGTCAATATATGAATATTCTTCTTTATTCATATGCATGAGTTGGCGTTTAGAATTATGCACCTGAATTAGTTAGATGAACACTACATATACGAAAGAACTTGAGGAAAAATTTTGGTAATTGCTTGTCGACGTAGAGAATCACAAAGGTAAGCACCGGATCTTCCTTTCACTGTACTTTTAATTTTCATATATTAATGTTGTTCTTACATTGACATGGATTCCATTTTGAAGATGTGCTCCTAGTTTGTGTGAACGTGTGCTCCAGATGTTAACAAAAAATTTATTCTGTATAGTTTCTGTATAGCTGTTTATTGTCATTAATTTTGTCCAGTTATAGTTTCAGTTAGAAGTTAGATTTGGTTGTTTGTAGTCAGTTAGCATTTCCCGCATATTCTTCCCTGTATATAAAGCTTCTGAATAGCTGTTTTCTCTCTAGAGTTGTTCATTCTCTTCCCAGCTTTCTTTCCATGGAAGCCATGTTTTTGGCATGGTATCAGAGCTCCTTTCTTAGGGCTCTGCTGCTTTCTTCACTCTCAAGATAAGATCTCTGCAAATCTATAATTCTTCCTTTCACGAATTCTAAAATTCTTGGTAATTCTTCTATTTCTTGATTTTGCTTTTCTGAAGTGCCGAATCAAATCATAGATCCTTTCAGCCCATTTTTTCTTTAGTCCATTCTTTCTTTATGCAAATGAGAGTCAAAATGAGAGTCCTGGAATTGCTCTTGTTTCAACTTTATTGATCGGTTGGTGTTTGTTGATGGATCCTTGCCAAAACTAGAGAAAGAAGATTCTCTGTTCATTGATTGGGATCATCGTAACACTCTGGTCTTATCATGGATTAATCATTCACTGGACGAATCAATTAGGCATAGAAACAATGTTCTATGGATGGAAACAAAACAACATATGAAGTATGAAGTATGGTGTGGTTGCACAATGTTATAAGGATGCAAAACAACATATGAAGTATGGTGTGATTTGAAGGAAAAGTACTACTAAGGAGATGTTTTCCGTATCTCTGATCTGCAAGAGAGATCTATACAAGGAAGCTCGTCAATTACTGCTTATTTTACTATCTTGAAAGGTTTGTGGTAGGAATTGGAAAATTTTAGGTCAATTCCTACTTGTAGATGTGAAGTCAAGTGCAGTTGTGATTTAGTACAATTGTAAGGTCATACAGAGAAGGAGATTATGTAATTCAATTCTTAAAAGGATAGAATGTATAATATGAAGCAGTGAGATCTCAAATCATGTTGAAGGATCCACTTCCACCAACAAACAAGGTTTTTTCCATGTTAATACTGCAAGAAAGGTAGAATAAGAGTTCAATGGAAGATTGTTAATTCTCTAATGTAACCACCAGTTATGGAAGAGGAAAAATCAAAGGAGGAGCCAGTAGCCAAGAAAATAATCCAACAAGTAGAGGAAAACGGTACTTTAAGGTGTGTTCTTATTGTGGTAAGAATGGTCATTCGGTTGATACTTAAACATGGATTTCCTCCACGTTTCAAGAAGATGAATGTTGTAAACAACTGAACTGTTGAGGATAGTGAAGAATTTGAGGATACTCACTGTGTTTTTTTCCCAAAAGGAAACTGGTGAAGGTTTAGGTATGGCTCTTACTCCAAAGCAGCACAAAGGTTTTTGACCTTGCTTCAGCAATCTGGAATTGAAATAATCACATTGTGAACCAAATCAGCAGTTCTATTAACCTCCAAAATTCCAACGATTCAGGTATAATACTATTGTATTTGAAGCTCCTGGATCATTGATAGGAGCCACAAATCATGTTTGTCATTCTTAAAATTTTTTCTAAACCTATAAAAGAATCAATCCTATTCAAATTGGATTGCCAAATAGAAAAGAGGTAATTGCTCATTTTCCAGCAACCGTCTATTTATTACTTTACTACTAATAAAGCTGATTACACATGATACACGTGTCAGCTGGAGACAAAAAAAAATTCCCTCCAAAAGTTTTAATTCCTTTCCTTTCTTTTTCTCTCTTTTTTACATTTTTATAATATAATTCTCTTTTTACTTTTAACTTTTTTTCCTCTTTGATTTCTTTTTATTTTTTCTTTGTTTTCATTTTTATCTTTTTTTAAATTTTTTTATCAAAATTATATCTCCATTCATTTAGCTTCTATTATAGTATTTTTTTTATTAATCACGGGTATCCTCCACGGGAAGCCGTCCTAATCCTGTCGTTTTTTTTTTATTTTTTTCTCACTTTCATTTTCTTCTTTTATTATAATATTTAAATATTTTCTCTCATTATTCGTATTTTTTAATATGTTTCTTTATAAATGAAATTTATTTATCGGCTGTGCGTATTCTCCACGTGAGACAATCATGTTCCTACCATTTTATTTTTTCTCCCCAAAACAACACATCATCCTTTTTTTATCAAAATTATTTCTCTATTTATTTAACCTCTATTGTAGTGTTTTTTTATGAATCATGGGTATCCTCCACGGGAGACGGTCTTAATCATGTTATTTTCTTTTTTCTTTCATTTTTTATCTCACTTTCATTTTCTTTTTTTATTATGATATTAAAATAATTTCTCTCATTATTCGTTTTTATTATTTGTTTTAATCAATATATTTTATTTAGCTTCTATTGTAGTGTTTTTTTTATAAATCACGAGTATCTTCCACGGGAGGCAGTCTTAATCCCGACGTTTTCTTTTTCTTTTATTTTTTTCTCACTTTCATTTTCTTTTTTTATTATGATATGAAAATATTTTCTCTCATTATTTGTTTTTATTAATATGTTTCTTTCTAAAAGAAATTTTTTTATCGACGGTGCATATTCTCCACGGGAGACAATCCTGTTCCAACCATTTTATTTTTTCTCCCCAAAGCATCACATCATCCTTTTTTTTATCAAAATTATTTCTCTATTTATTTAACTTCCATTGTAGTGTTTTTTTATGAATCCTGGGTATCCTCTACGGGAGGCGGTCTTAATCTTGTCATTTTCTTTTTTCTTTCATTTTTTATCTCACTTTCATTTTCTTTTTCTATTATGATATTAAAATAATTTCTCTCATTATTCGTTTTTTATTATTCGCTTTAATTAATATATTTTATTTAGCTTCTATTATAGTGTTTTTTTATGAATCACGAGTATCTTCCACGGGAGGCCGTATTAATCCTAGCGTTTCCTTTTTTCTTTTATTTTTTTCTCACTTTCATTTTCTTTTTTTATTATGATATGAAAATATTTTCTCTCATTATTTATTTTTATTAATATGTCTGTTTATAAAAGAAATTTTTTTATCGACTGTGCGTATTCTCCACAGGAGACAGTCCTGTTCCTACAATTTTATTTTTTCTATTCGTTTTAATTAATATGTTTTATTTAGCTTCTATTGTAGTGTTTTTTTATAAATCACGGGTATCTTTCATGAGAGACAGTCTTAATCCTGTCGTTTTCTTTTTTTCTTTTATTTTTTCTCACTTTCATTTTCTTTTTTTATTATGATATGAAAATATTTTCTCTCATTATTCGTTTTTATTAATGTTTCTTTATAAAATAAATTTTTTAATCGACTGTGCGTATTCTCCATGGGAGACAATCCTGTTCCTACCAATTTATTTTTTCTCTCCAAAACATCACATCATCCTCTTTTATCAAAATTATATCTACGTTTATTTAGCTTGTATTGTAGTGTTTTTTAATGAATAATAGGTACCCTCCACGGGAGACGGTCTTAATCCCGTCATATTCTTTTTTCTTTCATTTTTCTATCTCACTTTCATTCTCTTTTTTTATTATGATATTAAAATAGTTTCATTATAAAGGAAAATTTTAACGAACTGCGGGTATTATTCTCCACGGGAGAGAGTCCTGTTCCTACCATTTTATTTTTTTCTCACACATTAATTTTCTTTTTATTATTATTATTGTATTACATTTAATGTAGATCAACACATTTATTATACTTCTTAATGTGTGTTTTTATGTAATAAAAAATCAGAAATGGTCTATGACAAAAATTGTATCATGCTTTTTACTTTCTTTTAATTTTTTTATCAAAATCATTTTTCATTTATTTAACTTCTATTGTAGTGTTTTTTCTCCTTTTTGTTTGTTTTTAATTAATCATTCGCTTACAATATCATTTTTCTTCATTCTCATGTTAGTAAAGTGGTTTTTTTATGAATCAAAGATATCATACACGGGAGATAGTCTTAATTCTGTCGTTTTCCTTTTTCTTTTATATTTTTATCACACTTTCATTTTCTTTTTAATATGATATTAAAATATTTTCTCTCATTATTTACTTTTATTAATATGTTTCTTTATAAAAGAAATTTTTTTATCAACTGTGCGTATTCTCCACGGGAAACAGTCTCATTCCTACCATTTTATCTATTCTATTTACTCTATATTAAAATTGTTTTCACAGTAAATGTGTCGTGTTTTCAAACTTTCATTTTTATGCAATGATAACAGGTATCCTCCACGGGAGAATCTTACTTTTTTCGTTTTCTTTTATTTCTATCGCACTTTTATTTTCTTTTTTTATTATACTAAATCATTTACACTAATTATTCATTCATATAATTTATTTTATTATAAGACTGATTTTTTTAATGAACCACGAGACAGTCTTACTCTTACCATTTTTTCTCATACATTAATTTTCTATTTTATTATTATATTAAAACATATTCTCTTAATATATAAGTATTTATGATAACTAATATTTTATCCCGTGCGAAGCACGGGCAACATAAACCATATCATCAATTTACCCGTGCGAAGGCATGGGTCACCTACTAGTTTATATCACTAAACACCTTTACATGATAGATGCATTCTATACTCTGAATTTACTTTCAACCTAATTTATGTTTCTAAACTAGCAAAATCAATTCCTTGCACACTTACCTTTTCTGATTTTGGTTATCAAATTCAAGACTCCAAATCAATAAAGATGATTTGTGCAGCTAGACTCCATGCTGGACTATATGCAATTGATTGTCTAAATCAATTTATATTGGTACAACATTGTACTAATAATTTCTCTTCATATGATTCTGATCTTTGAAACGTGAGGCTAGGCCATCTATCTTATGATACACAACTTGTAATAAAGAAATTGTACCCTAAAATTCAATGTAATAAAACAATAAAACTTTATGAGGTTTGTCACTTAGCTAAACGAAAATGATTGCCTTTATGTGACAATTTTACCTCTTATAATTGTTTTGATTTAATACATATCGATATTTGGGTACCTTTATCCACTCTTTATGTAACATCCCAAATTTTAAAATCATTTTCATAAGTGAAATTAGGAGTATAAGAGGTTTTCATAAAAGGAATTAAGTGAAAGAGGGTTAAAAACTGTTTAAAAAGGGCATAACATTGTTCCCTTTTCACTCAAGCGAGAAATGACTTGCTTGAGCGAGTAGAAATGGAAATATGGGAATTCCATTCTATGAGATTTTTGCTAAAGCGAGGGCATTTTCGTTTGAGTGAAAATATTAGACAAAATGGGGTAAAAATCTGCTGATAATTTCGCTTGAGTGAGAACATTCTCACTCAAGCGAAAAAGAGGCAGAGAGTAGGGGTGTTTCTGCTTGATTTTCACTCAAGTGAGAAGGAGTTCGCTCAAGCGAAAATCAGCTTCTCGCTCAAGTAAGAAATTCTCACTCAAGCGAGAATGCGACACAGAGCTTCTGTCTTATTTTCGCTCAAGCGAGAAATGTCTCTCTTGAGTGAAAATGCACGAACCCAGTTTTAAAAAACATAATTGTAGAGTTTCTCACTAAGTTTTCTCATTCACTTTCCATCTTAGAGAGAGAAAGAAGAGAGAGAAGCTCCATTGTGCTTGCTCTAGAAGAAGAAGAGGAAGAAGAAGCTCCCCCACAACCTTCAACCTACCCATTTGCTTGTTGTTAGAGGTGAGTGTATACCACCCACTCACTCTAATTTTGCCTTATGATCCTCTATGACCCCTCCTCTTGTATTCCCATTCTCTAATTGCTTGTGAATGATTGTTTTCCCTTGATCATAGTTTGATTTGAGTGGTTATCCTTAGGGTTGTGATTGTTCAGTTAAAATGCCTAAATCACTACCAGAAAAATCTGAAATAAAGACGGACATATTTCGTCTCTAAAAGTCATTTTTCCATCTCTAAACGACT
This sequence comes from Sesbania bispinosa, assembly GCA_026901365.1. Classification (NCBI taxonomy): domain Eukaryota; kingdom Viridiplantae; phylum Streptophyta; class Magnoliopsida; order Fabales; family Fabaceae; genus Sesbania; species Sesbania bispinosa. Next base: position 265,327 of record QLOH01000507.1, on the reverse strand, counting down.
TAGAGACGGAAAAGAAGTGGTCGCTGATTTGCGTGTCACAGATTTCATAGACGAATTTTCTATTTGTCTCTAATTTGAGACGGAATATTTCCGTGTCAATAATTTGAGAAAATTGTCTCTAATACCACACTGAAAGTCTAATAATTTCGTCTCTAACAGAGACCAATTTATTCCGTCTCTGAGCAATCTTTTTTCCCTCTCTAATTCGTGTAGGTTACTATATAAATATACATCTCTAATTTCATTCGCTATATTTAAATTCTTTTTCAAAATAAATGACCTGATCTTTTATTAATCATCTTATCTATCTTATCTTATGTTTTCAAAATAAAGTCACTAACTAAATATTGACCAGAAAAAATGTCTAAAGCTAATATAATTAGCAAAGAGCTTATAATATAGCATTTGCATGGTATCAAATCAATAACTGAGTGATGGACTTAGGTCTCTCCCACTCAACCACAACCTCTATCTTATTAGGGTCTACAAACACCCCCTCCTTGGAGATGAGATGACCTAGAAAGTGGACTATATCCATCCAAAACTCACATTTCTGAGGATTGACAAAAAGTTTATTCTCCCTCAAGACCCTTAACACGATCCTAAGGTGTTGTTCATGCTCCTCTAAAGTTTGGGAGTAGATAAGGATGTCATTGATGAATACGACAACAAACTTATCTCGGTAGGGCCGAAAAATCCAGTTCATGTAATCCATGAACACGGCAAGAGCATTGGTTAAACCAAAAGGCATCACCAAGTACTCATAGTGCCCATATCTAGTCCTAAAGGCAGTTTTTGAAATATCCTCACTCTTTATTTTTATCTGATGATAGCCTGACCTCAAGTTTATCTTAGAGAAAACCGACGCTCCCCTAAGTTGGTCTAGTAGGTCATCTGTCCTAGATAAAGGATACTTGTTCTTAATGGTTACCTTATTTAATTGCCTAAAGTCTACACATAACCTCATACTCCCATTCTTCTTTTTAACCAAGAGCACTGGTGCTCCCAAATGTGAGACACACTAGGTCTGATGAATTTCTTCTCAATTAGCTCCTCTAACTTTTTGTTAAGTTCACTTATCTTTAAAGGTGACATCCTATAGGGGGCTTTGGAGATAGGCCCGGTGCCCGGCACAAGGTCTATTGAAAACTCAACCTCTCGGTCCAGAGGTAAGGTGGTCACCTCATTAGGGAAACATCTTGGAACTCCCTAACCGTAGCTACCCTATTCAAGTCGGAATCAAACTTACAGTTGAGAAAAGTATCAAAATAAAACACCGACTCCTATCAGATAGGAATTCGAAAATCTGAGTCAAACTGGAAAATAAACATGATGGTTTCTCCCTTGGAGGAAGAGGGAGTATAGGAAAAACAACTTCTTTATAAAACAATCCAACATAACCTGATTGTGGGACAACCAGTTCATGCCCAAAATAATATCTATGCCACTTAAGGGTAAACAAATCAGATCGACCTCAAAGGCCCTCACATGTATAATAAGACATTTAAAACAAACAAGAGAGGTGGTGATTGCCTCTTTGGCCGGGGTAAGGACATTTAAGTGAAATGGTAAAGGGGTGGCATGCAAACATAATCTTTCCACACAAGCATAATCAATGAAGGAGTGGGTTGCCTCAGAATCATACAAAACAACTAAGGGAATATCATTTAAAGTGGACTTACCCTGCATCAGGTTACCGGCCTTAGCTGTCGTCTCGCCACTAAGGGTGAAGACATTTCCAGTAGTTTGGGGATTGAGCTGGTCCCCCTTCTTCTGGCAGTCTCCAATCATGTGGCGTGTGCAGTAGAAACAAACCCTCTGGCCTGCCAAGCACTCACCCCGATGGCCCTTGCCACATCTAGGGCAAGTAGGAGTGCCAGGATTGGAGGGGAGAGCAACCTGCTTGCCCTTGCCTCCCTGAAAGTGCGTCAGAGTGTTCCTCCCGGTATGCGCATCTTCTTTCTTCCTCTTTCCGTCCACCCAAGCCTTCACAGTGGACTTGGGCCCTTCCTCAGCCAAACTATGCTCTGCCACCATACATTTGGTGACTAGAGCTGAGAAACCCATCAACTGAAGCACGACCACAATCCTCTTGATTTTGGGCTTTAGACCCGACTCAAAATGCGTGCACTTCTAACCTTCATTGGGGTTGGCCTAGAGAAGAGTGTGGTACTTGGCAAGCTCCTCGAACATGGCCACATACTAGCCCACAGACATGTTTCCCTACTTCAGTGGCAGGAATTCCAATTCCTTCTGTTGCCTCATGGGGTCTGGAAAGTACTTCCCTAGGAAAGCCGCTTGGAACCCCGCCCAGGTAAGTGGGGTCCACAAGGGAGTCAATCCAGCTTTGACTCCTCTCCACCAATTTTTCGCTTCACCTTGCAACATGTAGGTGACGAAGCGGACCTTGAAGTCATCCAAGCATACCATGACTTCAAAAATCTTATTCATGGCATTGAGCCATGAATTTGCAGCCTCAGGGTCATAAGCTCCAGCAAAGGACGAATAGTGATGTTTTTTGAACTCCGCCAAACCTTAGACAAAGAGATCCATGACAACCACATGTGGTGGTGTCTCCCCCGGTCGTCGACTAAGCGCTTGAAGCATTGCGGTGTTGGTCGTGTTGGTCCCCCATCATCCGGGCCAATGACTGCAGGGCTACCGCCATGGGGTCCCGGGTTGGATCCGGTGGTGTAGGGGATGAGGGAGTAGCTCGCGACCTGCCTCTCCTTCCGCCAGCCATTAAATTTTACACATTATTAGTAAACATCGAGGTGATTAGTCTCTCAATTCAATAATAATGTATAAGAATAAAAGCCAATGTTAGGAAACAAACAATTCCACAGTCCAGTTGAATAGAATTGCTTTGATACCAAAATGTAACGTGCTAATTTCTTAATTCAAAAATAATGCCTGTTGGAAGCACTATTTCCAAATTCGTGAAATTATTTCACGCATTATCGATACCAACATACAATACAAAGCTTAGGTAATCCAACTGTTACTTAAGCAGAAAATTCCATTAGTTAATATCAATACATATATAGATACTATTGCCAACAAGGGCTCATGAATACAAGGTTGAATAAATAAGCATAATGGGATATAACCATACATATGTTCTAGAACATAAATATCATCTATAAGGCCCTATATGTAATGTTCTATCATATCAAAATAAATGTCCTATGCCTATACAACAGTATCCACAAACAAAGTAGGCCACCAAGGGACCCAACCAAAAAGCTCTAATTCGTCGATCAAGCGTATGAACGGGGACCCTGGACATTTGATTATGAATCCCACATCGTGAGGTAAGACTAACGACCCGGTGAGTGTGATAAAAGCATGCAGTGTAGGGAGTCAAGCAATTGGAATGCAACAAATATACTTCATACAAAATTACATCAAGGATACAAACTCATGAAAAACAAGTAAATCATGACTGTGATGTGTTTTTACCTGACACCCATGGTTTTTTCTCTATCTGTGACTGTGATTGAGCGCTCAGCCATGTGACCAAGGACCGTCGTCCAGGGGCACCTACGATTAAGTTTTATTATAAATCAATGAACAATGCTTGCTTTTCATTTTAGCTTGAGGACCCCATCTTCCTCTTGGCCGAGAGGTCGATTTGGTTACCTCGTTCTTTCTTATACATGATTTCCCGAAGGCTTGTGATGGTCTAAAGACCCTGTGATGGTCCAGAGACTCTATGACATGTATTTTCTTGGCCAATGGCCCTTGAATGCTTATAATACATGCTTGTCTATGGATATGAATGGCATGGTAAACATTAATGACAATTTCATATAGATAGCTATATCAAAACCTAGGCAAACTCTAAGGTTTGGGTAAAACTTAACATATACCATTCAAGCAGAGATTTCCAACCATAAAAGCAATAAACAACACACATAAACAAGGTAAATAAGCATGAGAAGAAGGAAATAGGGGAAATACAAGAGACCAAACAAAAATGATAGATAGTGGGTGACCAAACTCACCTCAAGAGTAGAAGGAATATAGGTGATGGATGGGTGGAGAAGGATGAATCCAAGCTTGCTTGAGGGTCTTGAAGTGGTGGAGTAGCTCTACCTCCTTCCTTCTCTCTCTTTCTCTCTTTAAGCTTCTCTCACTAGAAAAAGGAATGAACAATTAATGAGGTGCCCTAAACTTGAATCAACATTAAAGTTGATTCGCGAGTTCTCACTCAGGAACGCTCAAGTGAGCCTGAATGAGAGATTTAGATTCCCTGCTCGCGCACTTGAGTGAGAGGCCTCTCTCGCTCGAGCGCACTCTGAGCGAGCCCTAGCGGAATTTCACCCAGAAACCCCTATTCTGACCTGGTTCCCTCGCTCAGTCCTCGCTTAAGCGAGCCTGAGCGAGAAGCCTTTCTCACTCGAGTGCGCTCTAAGTGAGCCTGTGCGAGAAAACCAGAATGAAATCCCCCCTTATTGCTGATCTCCTCGCTCAGGCGCGTTCAAGCGAGCCTGAGCGAGAGTATAAGGTTCCAAATTCCTGATTTTTATCCCTCGTTGATTCTAACTCCAATTTCTCTTCCCCTTTCCTAGTTCCTTTTATAAAATCCTTTTCTATTCCTAATTTAATTCATAAAAATGGTTTAGAATTTGGGATGTTACATTATGTACTCATGACAATCCACACATATATGAAATGAATATTACACGGGTCCCTGACCAATATGGAAAATGGAAAAAGGGGGAAAAAGGTTATAAATGTTATGTTGTTTGAAAACTCATGTTTAACGATGAGGTCTTATGATTGTGGGGAAGACATTCCTTACTCGAATATTGAGCTCATATCTGGCCACTGGAAAATGGATAAGTAAAAAGACACCTATAGTATTGTGTATTCATTACACTATGCCAAAAAAGGTCTTAGAGGGCGCTCCCGTGCGCACTAATAGCAACTGCTCTTGTTTGGTCAACAAAACGAGGACGCTCATGGAGCGCTCTGATATAAGGCTAAAGAGGGCGCTCCCGTGCATGCTAATAGGGCGCTCCTTGGAGGGCCCTCCAATACAAAAAACGCAAAGCTATAAAGGGCGCTCCTTGGAGAGCCCTCTTTTTGTTATAACAAGGGCGCTCCCAGGAGCGCCCTCTGTTTGATTTTTTTCAAAACAAGGGCGCTCCATGGAGCGCCCTGTTTGTTCTTTTTTTTTTTTAAAAAACTGGTTTAACCTGCATATTTATTTCAGTTTGATCCCAATGGCTTAATCCAAAATCATGCATATTAATTCCTTAAAATTGAAACACTTAGTCATACTATGAACAACACTTATATTAGTAAACAACACACATATCAACTTGAAACAAGAATTCAAACTTGTCATAATATGAATAGTTTCTTATGCAAGATATAACTTAGTGGTGTAAGTATGAATTACCTATACAAGTTTGAATTACAAACAAATTACTCTGTTGAATCCATTAGTTAACTCATTATCCATATTTACTTACTCCTATAATGTAAAAATAAATTACAAAAAAGTGGTAACTACATGCTTCGCCCATTCTTCCCGGAAAATGGATAAGTAAAAAGACACCTATAGTATTGTGTATTCATTAATTATGTTGTTGGAGATGTGCCTATTATAATGGATTATGTATTTGTTGTTGCATGTACATTTGTATGCTTTCCCTATGATGTATGCATGTATGCACTCACTAGGACTTTAGTCTCACCACACGTTTGTGGATTTGCTTTTAGATGTGTAGGAGGTTAAACCCAGACAATGACTTGGACGACTTGGAGCCCCGGGGTGAATTATCCCTTTTTTCTTATTTTGTTTAGAACTCTCATGTCTTGATGAACCTTGGATAATTATGTATCTATGGATAATTGTATGAGCTAGATTGTAGCCAATGGTGGCCATTATCGATACCTAGTGTGTGTATAATTTGATGCTTTGGAATTTCCGCTTATGTAAACGTTGGTTACTTAAGCAATTCTATGTGATGTATGTATTAATGATATTATTAATGTCACAAAAATAATTCTGTAAATTCGGGGATGTGCTTCCAATGGTAATTATTCTTTAGTTCTCGGAATTAGGACATTACACCTTCACTGTTTGGTCACAAATATTTTCTTACAATTGTAGATGATAAGTCTAGGTTCACCTAGTTTTATTTCATGAAATGTAAATCTGAAGCATATAATTTAATTAGAAATTTTGTCTCTTTGGTTGAAACACAACATAACAAGAAAATAAAAATCATAAGATCAGATAATGGGGCTGGATTTTTAATGTATGCTTGGTATGCTTAAAAGGGTATCCAACTCCAAACATCATGTGGCAACTCCATAACAAAATGGGATAGTTGAAATGAAGCATCAACATATCTTAAGTGTAGCTAGGTCCCTTATTTTCAATCCAGTGTGGACAAAGGTTTTTGGATCTATGCTGTTAGCCAAGTTGCGCATTTAATCAATCGGTTACCAACTAAATACCTTAAAGATAATTCACCATATCAAGTTCTACATGGTAAACAACCTGACCTTTCAAATTTGAAAGTGTTTGGTTGCTTATGCTTTGCTTCTAACTTAGAATCTCAAATAAAGAAACTTGATCCTAGAGCTAGGAAGTGTTTATTTTTGGGTTACAAAACAAGTACAAAGGGATATACTCTATATGATCTTTAAAAAGGGGAAATTTTTGTGTCAAGGGATGTCATGTTCTATGAAAATATTTTTCCCTTACAAACACATATGGAATCACAGATTACATGACCAAATACTCATATTTCATCTCTTACTCATTTACCTTGTACCTTTTATTAGGATCCTTTTGACAATGATACTCCAATTAATTTAACCAATGAACATTTTCGCTCCATCTCTCAAAATTTATTACACAACAATACACCTAATTTAAATAATTCAGCTTCTAACTCATCAAATACATAAATAGTAACCCCATTCCAAGTTTATACAAGTTCAAGACATGTTACTGAGCCTACAAGGCAATCTACTAGAGTAAGAAGGTCTCCCTCTTATTTACAAGACTATTATTGCACATTGTCAACTTCAAAAAGTTCTCCATCATCCCCATCTGTCAGGTATCCTATTTCCGATTTCTTCTCTTATGATTCTTTATCCTCTTCCCATAAACACTTCTCTTTGGCAATCTCTACTGGTGTTGAACCTAATACATATCAAGAAGTTGTCATGCATGATTACTGGAGACAAGTTATTCAAATGGGTGCTTAAAGTCAAACATCATGTTGATGGAAGCATTGAAAGGTACAAAGGCAAGGCTTAAAACCAAGGGCTTCACTCAAGTCGCTGGGATTGATTATTTGGACACTTTTAATCCAGTGGTAAAAATGACTACAATGAGAGTGCTTTTTGCATGGAGATCTGAAAGAAGAAATTTACATGGAACCTCCTATTGGGCTTTAGTTGACTAATCCCAATGTTGTATGCAAATTAGAAAAGTTATTGTATGGATTAAAGCAGGCTAGTTGAAAGTGGAATATCAAACTAACAAAGACTCTAATTTATTAAAGTTATAATAAGTTTAAGGCTGATTTTTCCTTTTTCACCAGAAAAACTTCCATGGGTTTTATTGTAGATGATCTGATTTTAATAGGGATAGATGAAGATGAAATAGCACAAGTGAATTTACTTCTTGATTACAAGTTTAATATGAAGGATTTGGGTCAATTGAATCTTTTTGTGGGACTGGAGGTGTCTAGATTAGAAAAAGGTATCAGTCTGTGTTAGAGGAAGTATGCACTAGAGTTAATTTAGCATACTGGTCTTCTATCCTCAAAGCCTTGTACAATCCCTATAGATCAATTTTGAAACACTGGAATAGAGAGCAATTTTGAATTTTTCTTGTTCTTGAACTTTCTCTCAATTCTCCATTGCATTCTTGATTTGCATTATTCAACTGGCCTCTTCTTTTTGATTGGTGATTCACTCCCTTTTTTATTCACTTTCTTGTTTTTTATTTTTCATTCTTGAGGGAGTGACTCACTTTTCTTTCTTGTGCCTGATCTTTGTATTTCTTCAAGTAACTCTCAAGTAACCAACCAATTCTCCCATTTTATCAAACTGCACCTTTGCTCTCTATCTCAAGTGTATACGGAACAGGATATAAACATTAATGTTGGCTGGGGTGCATAAGAAAAGAAACATTAAAGCTCAAATGGGTTACCAAAAAAAGATTGGAAAATTTTTTCAAGGGTTGGCTTTTTGGCACGGAGCAAATAATTTATAATCACAAAATTTGCCTTTATCACTTCCATATTTTCATGTGCAGAATAAAATCCAAAAACTCAAGCAATAGCAGCTGACAAGCAGCGGTGAAAATTCTCATATCAAGTGTTTGGTCTCACAACTCACCGACTTTTTTTTTTTCTAATTTCCTTGATGAAGTCACTTATTGAAATTAATTAACTACCCTGATATATTTTCCTGCATAGTATCCTAATCCTAACTGATTATGGATTTAATCACAAAATTCCTATTTCTTTCCTAATTTAGTTAGTTAGACTGCCTAGTTTTGAGATTTTAAAATTAATTCCTTAAATCCCTATTTCCTAATTCTTAAAAAAAATGAAATACAAAACAAAAATCCTAATTAAGTAAAAAAATTAACCCTATAAAAGAAAATAGAAAATAAAAGAACGAAATGAAAGAAAAACACTGGTATCAATCTTCGTCCTCTGTATCTTGTAAGTTCTCGTCCTGCTCTCCACCTGTTGCTGCTCCACCTACCCCTGGATGAATAGGCATGTCCCTAGGCCACTGCAAGAATGTCCAGAACTCATCAGGCAACATGCCTGGGTATGGGTCTGGTCGAGTCTGGTACAGATGCTTCTGAAAGTGGGAAATCCCTCTGTGGAGGGTGGAGTTCTGCCTGCAGATGTGCTCCATGTAAGCTCGGAGTGGGATGTTAGCTGGCGGTGGTGGTTATGGCTGTTGTGGCTGCTGTGGCTGATGATCTCCTCTCTCCTTTATCACCAGGCTCTTCAACTGTGTTGGCGTAGAATTCCTGGATCAGCTCCGGGTAGAATAATCTATCAGGATCAGTTATCCTCTACCATCCGCATATGGTAATCTCCATGTTGAACTCCTCATAATCCCCTGGTTTGAGGTCAACTAGTCTTTTTTCAGCACAAAGTTGCATGGCTTGAGAGCTTCATAATTTGCAGCAGCCTTTGCATTCTTGAATCTCATGGGATCATAGTGGGGTTGATCTCTGATCCTCTTCCCCATGCCTTCTCTTCCCCATTTGTTTTGCAAGCATTCAATCAATTATCCATGGAACGTGAAAGTTTAAAATTTTTGCAAGAAACAGAACATAACACTTTCAAATTCAATAACTCACAAAACAAAGAGCATTTCAATAGAAAAATTGTTCTTCATATTCCACACATCCATAATCACATCCAAGATAGCAATAATCAACAATATCTACATTTACAGTCCTAAGTTTGCTATCCTAAAGTTCAAATCATAAAAACAGAGGAAAACGAAAAATTTCAATCGGTTAAAACTACTTAAAAACAAGAAACACGCCTTAAAACTTGAAAGATTCAAGATTGATGGAGGTTTGTGAATTGAAAAAGTGAAAAGAAGGGTTTAGGAAGTAGAGAAATGATACAAGAGAAAATAGGGGAGGAAGAACAAATGACTTCCCCCTGTTTTTAATTCAATTTAAGCAACAACGCATACCTGCGCTCAGCGTTAGTGGAGCGCAGGTTTCAGTTGTGAAATTTCGTACCGTTGCGCTTCACCTGCACTCAGCTCAAGTGAAGCGCAGAAAACAGTGACTAAAATTGCACTTTTGTGCTTTACCTGTGCTCAGCGCAGGTGAAGCGCAGAAAACAGAATGAAATTTTGCAATTTTCAGTCAAGTCTTCTGCTACTTTCTATTGTTAAAAAAAATTATTTTCCACAAACTTATTCCAATCAATTTTGAAAATTTCCTAAATCCTAAAAAATTGAAAAATCCTAACAAACAAAAACAAAAGAAAACAAAACTGAAAACAATTAAAAACTTAAAAGTCTTTGGGTTGCCTCCCAGGAAGCGCTCGTTTAACGTCATATAGCTTGGCGCCTATTTTTCAAGGTGGTTGATATTGAAATCCTTTAGTGAGCCTTTGTGTTGCACCTTTGACTCCTTTGGGTAGTGACTCTACCCATAATCTTGCCTCGGACCAATTGTGAATGTGACTTGAATCTACCCATTTGGTCTTGTGTCTGGAGTTAGACCATGTTGCTGACACCTTTGGCCTAACTTTTCTTTTCTTTGGAGTCTTGTGCTGAGTTGTCTGGGTCTTCTCCACCTGAAGCTTGTGAATTTCATAGTTGTTAGCTCTTACTCTTTTTGCTTCACACGGGTCCTTGGTATGAAATATGCCTGACCACTTTGTCCTCAATCTGACTTTAGGCCTTGAATTTGATTTTGTTGGCCTGATTTTTCTTCTCTTTGTTGTGATCAGGTCAATGTGTTCACAGACCTTTCTTTTGTGAGTCTTGGAAAGTTGAACATTTGCATGCTGCCCGTCTTTGCCTTCCTTTGGAGGGTTGTCAGGATCAGGTGGATTCTCCACTACTTCCCCTCCTCTCTCAGTTCTTTGCTCGCTCTTTTTCTCTTGTTCCTTGTCTACATTTACACATTGCATAATCTCATATGTGTTGTTCTCTTCCTCCCCTTCACAGTCACTCTCTTCTTTAAGCACAATTTTATTTGTTTCATCCTCTTCTTTTTCTTCCTATACTTCTGCTTCACCTTCTTCTTTTTCTTTTTATTTTGCTTCTTCTGGTTCCTCTTCTTCAGCTTCCTTTTCTTCATCAGCCAGATTGTCATTGGTTTCCTCCCCTATCAATTGAACACTTATGGTTGTCATGTCATCACAATGTTCTTCAGGGTTAGGTTGTGCATTTGCTGAAATTTGTCTTGACTTTTGGTTAGCTAAAAGTTTATCTATCTGTTCAACGTGAGTCGTAATATTGCTTACTGATGCTTCTATATTTTTCTCAGAAACCTTAATACTTTGCAAGAATTTTTCAAAAGCATCATCATCTAATCTTGATCTTCCTTGTTGAATTGAAGAGTAACCTTGTTGTTGTTGGAAAGAAGGTTGCATGTAAGAAGGCTCTGCGTCTCGTCTCCAACCAGAATTATTGTTCTGGTTATTTCTCCAACCTTGTGAATAATCGTTTGCAAAGTTGTTTCTGGTGGAGAAGTTGTCTGGTCTTTCTTGATTGCCCTTGTAATTAGCTTGCCCTTCTTGAGTCCATGGATAAGAGCAGTAACCATTGGGATGGTCACCTGTACAAAAATCACAAGTTAATTGTGGTGACTGACCAGGATAAGAGTGCACTATCTGCAATTGCTGAGGAAGGTTAGCTAGCTTCTTGTTGAGTGATTTTAAACGCTGGATCATAATTTCATTATTGGCCCAGAGTTCATCTACAGAAGTTTGAATGTGGGGCGAGACATCATCTTGTTGCCACCCAAAACTCTGATTCTGGTTACTTCCCCAATCCTGCGAAAAATTGTTAGAATAATTGTTGTAATTAGAGAAGTTACCATGAATCAGTGTGTGGGAGAAATAGTCTGGTTCTTGCTGCCTAACATAATCTCCAAGGGTTCTTCTTTGTTGATTTTGATAATCTCCAAGCGTTCTTCTTGGTGGATTTTGCCATTCAGTAGCCATTATTCAACATTCACTTCACTTGGGGTGGTTGGACAGAGAGTGTTGAGATTGTCTCCTTGTGCTTATCCTTGCCCCTTTTTCTGTTTCTACTTTTGTTCCTTCTAGATGTCCCTTCTATCTTAGGATCAAATATCAATTGATTTTGAGACACTTGTCCTCACAAGAAGCTCAAACAAATGTTAGCTCGGAAGAAAGGAACAAAATAATAAAAAATATTTTTTTTATTTTTTATAATAAAATATAATAATAATTTTTATAAAAAAATCCTAAATAAAAAGAAAAGAATAATTAAAAATTAAAATTCCTAAAAGAAAAAAATAATAAAAGAAAAAAAATATTTATAACTTGATAAGATAGACCTCCTGAGAATTTAAATTGAGATACCGTTCCCCAGCAACGGCGCCAAAAATACTTGTTGAAAATCTGGCAAGCGTACCAAAAATCCAACAGTATAATAGTAAATAGAAGGGTTTTGTCGTATCCACAGGGAACGATTCAATTGTAAATCCTAGTGGTCATACTTATCAAGTGAGAGAATGAGCATGTTTGGATGAAACTTCTGTAGAAGTACTTCTAGGCGAAAAAAATAAAATGAATCAAAGAAGTAAAATACATTTAACTTCTCCATAAGTTTAAATTAGTTACTTATGGAGAAGTTAAATGAGAGATCTTTTGAAGTAGGTGGGTTGCAAAGACTAATTTTAACCTATGGAGAAGTTAAATGCATTTGACCTCTTTGATTCATTCTATTTTTTTCACCTAAAAGTCCTTCTACAGAAGTTTCATCCAAACAGGCTCAATATAGATCATGTTTGTGTAGTTTGCAATAGTAAATAAAAGCAGTAAATTGAGATGGTTGAGTAGGTTACTTGAACTAGGATTGAACTTCATCTATCACACCCCTTTCGTATTTGAAAACCAATGATATTTATGAATATGCAATTATAATATCTTAGCACAAATAAATTTTATTTCATAAAAGGTTCCCACAAATATGAAATACTCAGAAATAATTTACCCTGGTTCCCACAATGATAAATTACCCCGGTTGAAGAACAGTTGTAAAAGCTATGAAGCCATCCTGGTTCCCACAGTGACAACTTGAGTGTTTTCACCAATCAGAATTCAAGTTTCCTATTCCTAGGTTCCCCTAAACTCGCTATTTATTTCACAAAACCACTGTCCAGTGCGCCCCATAAAACCAACCTATAACTCCGGCACAAAGGCGGAAGCTAAGCATTAAGAACAGAATAAAAACACCGATATTATAAAAACAGGGATTCATAAATAACAAAGAGAATTCAAATACAATTGGGGATTGAATCGACTACATTCAATCCTATGGGAGAGATTAGCTACTCATGGTAGCCATTACAAATCAATAGAGAAACTGTCACACTTTTCTCTAGCTCCAGCTTTGCTCCGTCGCCTCCTTTGATCTATGCAAAAGGTCCTTTATATAGAAGTTGGAAAGCTATCTGAAATCTGAAAGGAATCTTGTTGGAAATCTTTTGGAAAATTGTTTCCGAATACCTGCGCTCAGCGCAGATGAAGCACAGGAAACAAAGAGCAATTTTAATTCCTGCGCTCCACTTACGCTAAGCGTGGGTGGAGCGCAGCTCACCGTTTCTGCTTCCCTGATTTCCTCTTTTTCATCTTGATCTCTTCCCGATCTTATCTTCGTCTGCTACGCTTTCCTTATTTCCCTCTTCTTAGCTTGATCTTGTGATGATTTCATCTTCAATTTGAATTTAGAATTTTATCTGCAGAATCCTTATCCTAATAACTGTTGATTTCATCTTGATCTGTTGCCATTTAAAATCTTATTTGCAGATTCTTTCTTCAAATAGATGTTATCTTGTTTCTTCATTTAAAACTACCCCTTTTTATCTGCAAAATCAACAGATTTCCTATCAAAATAGCATCAAATTCAAATTCAAAACAAATAATCACAAAATTTGTATTTATTACTAAAAAGAGGTAATTTGGGGAATAAATCTAACATTTTACCCTTGATAAGTGCTGTAATTATACAAGAATTTATCATATATTTAGCACTTATCAATCACACAACATGATCGACTTCATTAAGATCCTAATGATGCTTATACAGATGTTACCAATTACAGAAGATTGGTTGGAGAAATCATATATTTTACTAACACTTGTCCAAATATCTCATATTCAGTTCGAAGGTTGAGTCAGTTCTTAGACAAACCTACTAATGCACACTACAAAGCTTCTACGAGAGTGCTCAAATAAATCAAGAACAGTCTTGCTAAGGGTCTTTTCTTTTGTAGCAGTTCTTATTTAAAATTTCCCGGTTATAGTGACTCAGACTGCGGGGCTTGTCCTGACACCAAAAAATCTATTTCTTGTTTTTACTTCTTCCTTGAAACTTCTCTCATTTCATGGAAGATTAAAAAGCAGTTTGTTGTATCCAGATCTTCATCTGAAGCAAAGTATAGAGCTTTAACTCATGTTACTTGCGAAGCACAATATGGTTGGTGTATCTCCTCACTGATTTTGGCCTATCTGATCTCACACCAGTTTCTCTCTTTTGTGATAATCAATCAACACTACAATTGGCTTCCAATCCTATATTCCATAAGATAACTAAACATGTTGAAATTGATTGTCACACAGTGCGGGACGAGGTTTAGTCTAGACTCATTCACCTTTTTCCTATTCACACAAAAAAGCAATTAGCAGATATCCTTACCAAACCTCTCATTCTTCATTTGTTTCAGTTATTTGTTTCCAAGCCTAGAATGATTGACCTATACATTCCGACTTGGGGGGGTGTTAACAATATCGTTTATCCTATATAGTTTCTATCTGTTTCCAAAAGCCATAAATTGTCTTATAAAGTATACCTTTTAGTGCTTTCCCTTTTTCCAAACCATGGGAACGCAAGAGTAGATATGCCTCCATCGGTATCCACACGAACGCGATACTAGGACTCCCTCTTTCGCAGTGCTATAAGAGGTGGTGATATGATTTGGAGAAAACCTTTTTCTCTTTAAGGTTTGGAGTATTAGAGTAATAGCTTATTAGCTACCATCAATACATTCTATATATTGTGGTGGCTAATCTCATAGTGAGCATTAGGTTTTAGTGATACCTACCCATGTGTAGGCCCAAACTAGTGAGTTAGCCCATTTAGTCTTACTAATTGATCTTCACATCACATGGACCTTTAATATAATTAAAAGCCCAATTAAAACCATCTAATGGCTTCAGTGTCCAAGTCAGCCCGTTCTAAGTGTGTGACCTTGTAGGTTCCCATTGTGTTGGCGGTAACATTAAAATCTTATTTTAATATTACAAGTAGCAAATGATATCTAGCGAAACATTGCTACTACCTAAATAACAGGAATGTCAATGTGATTTGACATATAACCAATTTGAGACCAATGTTACCATGTATGTATAGTCCCTTTGTCCATATATCTAGATTGAACACAAGGCATGGAATGTTTCATCCTTGTATAGTTTAATCTCGGTTTCTTGATTTCCCGAGTAGACTTATAACAAATAATATTATTATCTCATACTAATATTATTTGGGCATGACCATGCACTTTGTAGTCTCACTCAATCAAGGGGCCCAAGATATAACTCCCATTATGTGGGAGGGACAAATCCTATATAGTCACTCCCATCCCTCCACATGATTTGTGGCATACTCGGTAACCACCTTTATAGTTACCGGGTTAGACATGACGTTTGATGGAACTAAAGCATATGAATCATCATGTTAAGAATCGTAGTGATAACAAGTCAAAGGACCACATGCATCATTGTCACTATGAGACTCACTAATGACATACATAATAATCCATGTAGCATTCCAATGGTGGGTCAGTCCGGTACACCATTAAAACCCTTTAATGTGTACCCATGTGAAAGATTTGATATCACATGTCCATGACTAGTGAGACATAGTCATCAATCTACTCACATACTAGTCTCATCATATTATTGTTGTCCTTTTCACAATAATACTTGACCAGGGATGATTTGAGAATGACGTTCTGAAGCAGCCTATAGAATCTCACTATCAAGTCAAACTTGATGTCTTACAGCCACGAACAAGTCATTCTAAGGACTTTATCATATTAATTAATTAATATAATAAAGAATAACTTTTATAATTAACATGACACAAATGTATGCAAAAGGGGGTCAATATACCATTGGCCTCTAGGGCATACACCAACAATCTCCCACTTGCACTAGAGCCAATTGAGCTTAACTTTTACCCCAAAAGGCTTAATGTGCCCCTCAAGTTTCTTTTGTGCAATAGGCTTTCTTAGTGGTTTGATGATCTAAGCATCCGTTGGTATTCTGCATATTGTCAAATATCAATGGAAACGCCTAACCATATGTTTGGATCATTGGTTATATCTATATTCCTCATAAGTCGTCGCTTATTTTATTTGACACATAAAATATCATCTTCCTTTATCATGAGAAATCCATATTTCTCAGGTAAATGATCTATCTGTAAGGTCCAAGACCCTTTGAGCAAAGGTTTTAATGACAACAAACTTTAACAACAATATTCTAAGTGTTCTGAATACTTTGGTACTAATGCTTTCACTTGAGAATGCTTGAAAGAATACAGGAAAAGTTACAGAAGGAAGGTGTAAAGATCAAAAACATCATTTAACATCAGAACATGTGTCCAGAAGCATGTTACATAGAGCTTTCATGTCAAAAGTGATGAAACGAGTTCAAGAAGTAGCTTCTTAGCTTCAAGAAGGTCAAGATAGTTCATCTAAGATCCCATGAACATTAAACTGAGTTATATCAAGCTTCAGAAGCAAAGTTGAAGCTTTGGAAGGATCATTCAAGACCACTAGAAGCATGAGAAGGATCTTTTCATGAAATTGGACACCTTCTGAATGTGAAAGATCACTTAAGCAATTCATGCATATTCATTCCAAGTGTTGCTAATGCAAACAAAGCAATTGGAGAAGATCAATATCACTAGAAACACAGTTTTGTCCTTAGAAGCAAAACTTACAGTTTCTGCAGAAGCATCAAATTCTTATTTCAAGTTGCAAACATGTTCAAACTATCTTTAGAAGCATTGAACAAGTTCCCACACTCCTCAAGATATTATCCTTGAATATTTCAAGTTGAAGAACACTAAAAGGAAGCTTCCATAAGCATAATTACTTCTCTCACAATGCAAATAACGCAAGGACAAAAGATTGGAAGCATTACAAGCATATTTGAAGAAGAAACAGAATTTCTGTACATTTCCAGAAGATGCAGTTTGCTTCTGCAGAAGAAACAGAATTTCTGCACACTTCCAGAAGCAAGAAGAAGCATCTCAAGAACTCCAAATGAAATTGTTTTAGAAGGAAGATTCATTTTAGGAGAAAATTCTAAGTGGAAAGCAAAACAGAATTTCATTCTTAAGATATATCAACTGCAGAACATGAAACATGTCACAGAAGCATAAGAATCATCTGCAGTTGATCAGAAGCAATTATGCAGAAGGAATGTGCAAGTATAGACTCTGCAGAAGCAGCAAATTAAACCAGAATGTCTAAAATGAATCTCCTGCTGATTTAGCTGAGTAACACAAGATGAAATACACTTGAAATAATCCAGAAATCATCCTCAACACATTCACAGAAGCATTGGTGAAGAAATGAGCCAGTTTTGCTGTCTGCAGAAACAAGTTCTGCAGAAGCATGAAGACCAGTCAACAGCCAGCTGTACCTGTCAGCTTTTTGCAGCTGTACCTGAAAGGGACTTGTCAAAGCATCATAGCTGGATCATTTTGACTGCATTCCAACGGCTACAAGGCTCCTCACCTATAAAAGGAGGTGCTCTCTTCACATTGAGACACACCTCTCACTCCAGAAGCATAAAATAATCTCTGAGCTTTCACTGCCAGCTTCTGGAACCTTTTCTCTCTCCTCAAATTCTTTCTAATATGCTTATGCAAGTTGTTGAGGGGGAGTTTTGCTCACTAGGATATTCTACTACTACTCTGATTGTAATCTAGTGAGCTTTTTGCACTTTACCTTGCTGTTTCTGTGCTTCTGTAAGGTCAGAGAGATTGGTCCGTTATAAAATCTCTTGTGGCACATTAGGTAAAGTTATTGGAGAGGTTGTAAAGGCTCTGGTGTGAGCCTGTGTGTGTTTGGATTCTGCAGAAGGAAGTTCTGCAGATTTCTGGACCTGTGCTTTTGCAGTAAGTCATGGTCTATTTCCGTGAGTTTGTTGATTATGTAGAAAGCCTGAAGAGGCTGTGGAAAAAGAATACTAGTGGTGAGGAGCACCCAAGAAGTCATTGTATCAAGGTTGATATAGTGGAAAATCCTACAGGGAGTAGGGACTGCACGTAGCCTCAAGGTTGAGAGGTGAACCAGTATAAAAATAATGTGTGCAATATCTCTTACCCTTACTCTCTTTAATTTTCTGCACATACATCTATTGCTTGGTTAGTTATTGTTTATACTTTGAATATTTAGCAAGCTACAAACCATATTTTGATAAACTTGTTTTTAAACTGATATTTTCATATAAAACACATCCATATCAGTTAAAATACTGATTTGGAAAGTTTCATTACATTATGAAACTGTTTGGTGCTCCAGAAGCACATTTCTTAAAAGATGTTCATTGTTCAACATTGGAACTTGAGGTTCAAACTACTAAATTTTGATAAACCTATTTTTGAACTAATATTTTCACATAAATTACATCCATATCAGTTAAAATACTGATCTGGAAAGTTTCATTAAATTATGAAACTGTTAGGTGCTTCAGAAGCACAATTCTTGAAATCTGTCCATTGTTCAACATTGAACTTGGGGTCCAAACTACCAGATCTTTATAAACATGATTTTAATTCAATCTAACTTGATATTCTAATTGATTACTACTTAAATATATGATCTGGAAAGTTTCATAAAGTTTCAAGTTCATTTGACCCTTCAGAAGATAGGTTTAAAGTGACAGATTCAATGTTTTGCTTCTGCATAACTGCAGAAACTTTATACTATGCTTTTGAACAGTTTTTCTCACATAATATTATTAGTTATTGGTTAAATAACTATTCTGGAAAGTTTTATTAAAATACAAAATCATTTGACTCTTCAGAAGATTGGTTTAAAGTGACGGATTCATTGTTTTGCTTCTGCATAACTGCATAAACATTATATTATTCTTCTGAACCTTATTCTAAGTTGTAACTACATTAAAAACATTATATGGAAGAATGAATTTTAATGAGATCAGTCCTTATGATTTGGCTTGCCTTTAAGAAGATAGTTTTAATCTACTTAGTTGGCATTATACACTAACCACTATCTTCTATAAGGAACTTCTGATAGCCAAGACATTCCTTGAGCAAAGATCAGTAAGTTGTTCAAAGTACTTGCAGGTTGGACCAAAAGTTTTCAAGGGTCACAATTCAACCCCCCCTTCTTGTGACTCTGTGATTTACTTCAATTGGTATCAGAGCTCAGCCTCTATGGGTTGAGCACACTTAACCGTGTGAGAGGAAAAGATTCAGGAAGAAGTAATGGCCAACCAAGAAGCATACTCCAAAGTGTTGATGCAGAAAATTCAAGAAATGAAAAACTTCAAGAAAGAGCCAATAATGCTAGAAATTAATGCAACTCTACATGTGGCTCAAATGGACCTTAAGGTATGTATTGCTAAACTTGAACATTGTCCTTCCTATGATGAGATAGATTTTGCTAATGATGAATTGAATGATGCTTTGATAAACCTTGAAAATAAGAATATGGAATAGTTTAAAAAAGGAGGTCTTTTCTATTGAACTTCAAATTGAAAGTTTGAAAGTTGAATATGATTTTCTTGAAGAAGATATGTTTGTAATTTGTGAAACCTCAACTATCTTCGAAAATCATTTTAATCCTGAAAATAAAGTTGAAAACTGATTTTCAACATTTGCCAAAACTGAAGAATCTACTTGCTCTAATTCCATGCTTTGTCAATAATGGGAACATTGCTATTTTACATGGAAAACTAAGTTTATGGCAAATAGATTTCAGAACTCATCCCGATACCATGTCCATGTTTTTCAAAATGATCTTCAAATGATCAAGACATCATTCAGTCTCATTATCTGTAATTATTGAGAACATCATGGTCACATCTCCCATTTGTGCAATTTTAGAAGAAATATTTATATAAGAGATAAGATGAGATGGATTGCTAAATCTCCTAAGAGTTCAATCACTAACACTCAAGGACCCAAGATGAAAAGGGTACCAAAATGTCTCCTTAGAAATTTTGTTATGCAGAAAAATTCTCAAGAAGATAGAACCATTGGCCAAATGAAAATACCTTCCAAGGCTTAAATGAAAATGTTCCATACAAAGAAGGAACATGACTCTAGCCAATGCTTCTCAAATGATTAGTGTGAAATCTCCAAGGTTCATGACTTTTAGAATGAATCAATGGGTAAGAAAAAGTACAGTTCAATTGACCAAGAACAAGGTATTAAATATTTCTATCCTCAATGCATATTCATAAAGTCAATAAATTTTAAGCACATTCCTAATAGGTTTATGCTAAGGTCTTGCATATTTGGTGATTGAATGATTATTGACATTTATATGAACATTCTATTCTAATCACTTAATTAGTCTTTAAAATAAGAAGAAAATAATTAGAAGATCAAAGGTAATGTGCTATAGTGCTGCTAGTTTAAAACTCTGATATAGCTACCTTAAATGAGCATAACTTGACCTACATAAGTTTGTTTTAGGCGAAACCAATTTTGTTTGAAAGATTATTGATGGTAGTATCAAACTGGAAAAATTGAAAAATTTATCTTAATCACAAAAGTCCCAGTAAAATTTTGAATACAGTAGTTCTGTCATAAGTTCTGACATAAACTAGTACACTTCAGTAGATCATAACTTGAGCTACAGGAATGCTTTTTCAGTGAAACCAATTTTGTTTGAAAGCTTATTTCTGATATTAACAAACTGGAAAGTTTGAGAATTTTATCTTAACCACAAAAGTCCCAGTAAATCACAAAAGTCCCAGTAAATTCGTGAACATACCTGTTCTGCTATAAATTCTGATACAAAGAAGTCCACTTCATCATATCATAACTTGAGCTACAAAGTGATATTTGAATGAAACTAATTTCATTGGAAAACTGATTTATATTATTTTTAGACTGGAAAATTTCAGAATTTTATAAAATCTAAAAAATTCCCAGTAATTCATTAAAGTAGGCTGTTCTGTTATATGATCATGTTTGAGTCCACTATCTTTGGATGTTCATAACTGGTGCTAGGAAAATCCTTTTCAAGTGAAACCAGTTGGATTTGAAAGATAATACATAATAGTTTAATCCTATTACTTATCTAAATTTTTGGCTGCATGGATTTGTATTAGTGCATAAAAAAAACAGAACTATCTCATTCTGCAATTTGTGATAAATCACTCAACTTAAATGCATCATATCTTGGGATAGGAAAATCCAAATTGCATGATCTTTGTCTTGTCAGAAAGCTTGAGATATCTAGTTTATTATGCTGAAATCTCATACTTGTGTGAATTGAAAATAATTCACAAATGCAGTTTTAAATACATGAGTCAGTAACTTGCTGATTAAAACATCCTTGAATATATTATCCTAAATGAGATGATTTCTTATGAAAAAAATCTGAATGATGTTTGCTGTGATAAAATATCATCTCTTATTTCAAAAGACTCTTCAAAGTGGGACTTTGATAAACCACTCAAGATTCACATTAGTTTTGTTCTTAACCACAAAGGATGAGTCTTTTAGAAGTTTCTGCAAGGAATTTAAATCTGAAAAATGATCTAATGAGTTGTTATCATGAAAGGGAGTTTAAGGACTCCTTATTCAAAGCCTTATTTGATGAGAATGACATCTGTCATAGCCTTTCACGCCTTAGAACTCCATAACATAATAGAGTTGTGAAAAGAAAGAAAAGGACACTAGAAGAAGTGGCTAGAACCAATTTTAATGACTCTAGTGTTAAAAATATCTTTGGGGTGAAGTTGTAAGCATTTCATGCTATACTTTGTATATAGTCACTATTAGAAGCATGTGAAATAAGACTTTATATAAATTGTGGAAATGTAGAAAACTAAACATTTCATACTTGCATACATTTGGATGTGAAGGCTATATTGGTAAGTTTGATTCAAATTCTAATAAGGCAGTCTATATTGGATATTCAATAACTTCAAAAGCCTTTAAGAATCAAACTGACTGAGGAAAGAATGCATGTTGTTGTTCTTTGAATCTAATGCTTCTCCTGAGAACCGCAGGTTTAGAAAATGAGATAGAAAAACTAAATCTAAACCAGAAGGATAAAACTGACTTCAGAAGCAGAAGTCATGAATCAAAAGATGATCAGAAGAAGGATCAGAAACTGATCAGAAGAAGGATCAGAAGCAAAAGGATGCAGATTTTGATTCTAAATTATGAAAAACAGAATGAAGAATATTCAACAAGCTTCCAATGATCCATCCATACTTAAGAGCTGGAAACTAGAGTTAATGCTCACTCTTATGATCAAATCATTGGAGATACATTAGAAGAAGAACTTGAACACTTTGAAAAGAACAAAGTATGGACACTTGTTCCTTCTCCAGAAGATCATTCCAACATTGGGACAAAATGAATGTTTAGAAACAAGATGGATGAAGAAGGAAAATCAATGAAATCTCCACTCTTCAAGAAAAATCTACAAAGGATCTTCTTATAAGATTCAAAATAGATGGAGCCAAGCCAATGACAACTCTAATGCATCCATCCACCTTGCTTGATAAAGACAATGTGGTGAGTTTGTTTCTAAAAAGGAATACAGAGGTAAGATTTCTTCCTTATTATTCTTAAAAAAAAAAACAAGTAGGCAAGCTACTGCATTTTCAATTAAATTATGTGCAAGGTTTCTATCTTCTCCTAAAAGAATTTCATGTCATATCTGTAAAGTGAATATTTAGATTCCTTATTTGAGCTACTAATCTTGGCCTTTGGTACAAGAAAGGAACAAGCTTTGATCTTGTAGGATTCTATGATGTTGATTTTGCTGAAGTTGGGGTTGAGAGAAAAGGCACAAATGAGGCAAAATATACATCAACAATAAGGTATTCACAAAGTTGAGTTTAAGCATTAAATGGAGGATTACTCTCTGAGGTACACTGAAATCCCAATCTTATGTGATGATGAAAATTCTATGAACCTATCTATCAATCTCATGCATCACTTTAGATCAAAACATATTGTCAGCAAGTATTATTTTATTAGAGATCATGGTCATAAGCATGACATTGAACTGAAATATGTTGAGATGGTCTTAACTTGCTGATATCTTTTCTAAACATCTTCTAGAAGAAAGATAAAGCTTCATTAAAGATCAAATGCATAATTGATTGATATATTATGTGCTCTAAGTTCAACATGAGCCTTCTTTACCTTTTTTAGAACACTTAGAAGATGAATTTCCCATCTAAGAAGCAAAAATCATGCTTTTGAAGAGAGAGTAAAGAGAGATGGAATTCTTTCTATTGGTGTTTGATATTCTCACATTCCTCAATGCCCAAGATGGAGTTTTTGCCTTCATTTTTACTCACTAAATAGTAGCTATAACCCAAAGTGAAAGATAGGTTGTTTCCTACATATATTCAATTCTCTTTCACAACATTACTTGTTTTTGCCAATTCCTTATATCATTCTTATTATTTTCACAAGGATCAAAGCTATAGGAAGGAATGGCATAAAATTTGTAGCTACTCATGTTTATCAAAGTTTACCAATTACAGTTGTCCTTGCTACAACTATTCCGGTAACAGAATCTCTTCCACTAGAACCACTCATAAGAGAAGATTGGGGTGTATATGTCTTCTTAGAAAGACTAGGATGGATCAAATTCTTTAAAATATAGTAGCCTATGTATCCAAGATTAGTGAAAGCATTTTTGCTGAAACTTCTAAGTTTAGGAGTAATGATCAATATCTTATGAAGGATATCAAGGGATACTCAATGTTACTCACCCATGGATATATTCATGAATATGTACATGTCTTCCATATGACATGTTTCTTACCAAGCCTTTTAGGTTTCACAAAATATCCTTTTGATGATGTAGAAAAGGAATAAAATCATTTCTTCTTTGCATGGAAGAATCTATAGCAAGTACTTCTCATGGGGTGATAAAGTGAAAGAAGAAAAAGAAAGAAGTTACATTGAAAAAGATAGAGCCTCCATAGGAAAACTTTGGAACGAATATGGTAAACCAGTTCCACACCTCTTCTATTCTTATATCCCATTATCTTATGATAAGGTCCAAGCCCCTATTCTTGATGATTCAACTTAGTTTGGATAAAGGGATCTTATCTTCAACATCTTACTAATGAGAAAAGTTAGCTTAAGATTGTGTAATATGCAAGAGAAGGAAGTCAGGATTGTGTAATATCAATTCTGGTTTAACACATTTATGTTACTAGCAAGTGCTTCCCATGTTCTACCAATGCCTTTAGCTTACTTCCAACCATCGTAAGACATATAGATGGCTGCCATTTGATCTTATTTAGATCATTCCTCACATTCTAAGTAGCCTAGGCTAGGCAATAATGAGAACTTATTCTTTCCTATCATTTTCATGCCCATTTTGATGGATGACAAAAGGGGGAGAAGAATATAAAGATTCAATCATAACAAATTTCTATCTAAATGGCACAAATTCATGGGGAGAAATAATTCTTCATTGTTAAATCTCATTTTTGTTATTTGAATGTTATAAATGGCATAAATTGAGGGGGAGATTTAATTCTTTATTGTTAAATCACTTGATTATTATTTCCCTCATTCAGAAAACTTAGAATTTGTTCATGAAAGTTTGTCATCATCAAAAAGGGGGAGATTGTAAGGTCCAAGACCCTTTGAGCAAAGGTTTTAATGACAACAAACTTTCACAACAATATTCTAAGTGTTCTGAATACTTTGGTACTAATGCTTTCACTTGAGAATGCTTGAAAGAATACAGGAAAAGTTACAGAAGGAAGGTGTAAAGATCAAAAACATCATTTAACATCAGAACATGTGTCCAGAAGCATGTTACATAGAGCTTTCATGTCAAAAGTGATGAAACGAGTTCAAGAAGTAGCTTCTTAGCTTCAAGAAGGTCAAGATAGTTCATCTAAGATCCCATGAACATTAAACTGAGTTATATCAAGCTTCAGAAGCAAAGTTGAAGCTTTGGAAGGATCATTCAAGACCACTAGAAGCATGAGAAGGATCTTTTCATGAAATTGGACACCTTCTGAATGTGAAAGATCACTTAAGCAATTCATGCATATTCATTCCAAGTGTTGCTAATGCAAACAAAGCAATTGGAGAAGATCAATATCACTAGAAACACAGTTTTGTCCTTAGAAGCAAAACTTACAGTTTCTGCAGAAGCATCAAATTCTTATTTCAAGTTGCAAACATGTTCAAACTATCTTTAGAAGCATTGAACAAGTTCCCACACTCCTCAAGATATTATCCTTGAATATTTCAAGTTGAAGAACACTAAAAGGAAGCTTCCATAAGCATAATTACTTCTCTCACAATGCAAATAACGCAAGGACAAAAGATTGGAAGCATTACAAGCATATTTGAAGAAGAAACAGAATTTCTGCACATTTCCAGAAGATGCAGTTTGCTTCTGCAGGAGAAACAGAATTTCTGCACATTTCCAGAAGATGTAGTTTGCTTCTGCTACTTCCAGAAGCAAGAAGAAGCATCTCAAGAACTCCAAATGAAATTGTTTTAGAAGGAAGATTCATTTAGGAGAAAATTCTAAGTGGAAAGCAAAACAGAATTTCATTCTTAAGATATATCAACTGCAGAACATGAAACATGTCACAGAAGCATAAGAATCATCTGCAGTTGATCAGAAGCAATTATGCAGAAGGAATGTGCAAGTATAGACTCTGCAGAAGCAGCAAATTAAACCAGAATGTCTAAAATGAATCTCCTGCTGATTTAGCTGAGTAACACAAGATGAAATACACTTGAAATAATCCAGAAATCATCCTCAACACATTCACAGAAGCATTTGTGAAGAAATGAGCCAGTTTTGCTGTCTGCAGAAGCAAGTTCTGCAGAAGCATGAAGACCAGTCAACAGCCAGCTGTACCTGTCAGCTTTTTGCAGCTGTACCTGAAAGGGACTTGTCAAAGCATCATAGCTGGATCATTTTGACTGCATTCCAACGGCTACAAGGCTCCTCACCTATAAAAGGAGGTGCTCTCTTCACATTGAGACACACCTCTCACTCCAGAAGCATAAAATAATCTCTGAGCTTTCACTGCCAGCTTCTGGAACCTTTTCTCTCTCCTCAAATTCTTTCTAATCTGCTTATGCAAGTTGTTGAGGGGGAGTTTTGCTCACTAGGATATTCTACTACTACTCTGATTGTAATCTAGTGAGCTTTTTGCACTTTACCTTGCTGTTTCTGTGCTTCTGTAAGGTCAGAGAGATTGGTCCGTTATAAAATCTCTTGTGGCACATTAGGTAAAGTTATTGGAGAGGTTGTAAAGGCTCTGGTGTGAGCCTGTGTGTGTTTGGATTCTGCAGAAGGAAGTTCTGCAGATTTCTGGACCTGTGCTTCTGCAGAAGGAAGTTCTGCAGATTTCTGGACCTGTGCTTTTGCAGTAAGTCATGGTCTATTTCCGTGAGTTTGTTGATTATGTAGAAAGCTTGAAGAGGCTGTGGAAAAAGAATACTAGTGGTGAGGAGCACCCAAGAAGTCATTGTATCAAGGTTGATATAGTGGAAAATCCTACAGGGAGTAGGGACTGGACGTAGCCTCAAGGTTGAGAGGTGAACCAATATAAAAATAATGTGTGCAATATCTCTTACCCTTACTCTCTTTAATTTTCTGCACATACATCTATTGCTTGGTTAGTTATTGTTTATACTTTGAATATTTAGCAAGCTACAAACCATATTTTGATAAACTTGTTTTTAAACTGATATTTTCATATAAAACACATCCATATCAGTTAAAATACTGATCTGGAAAGTTTCATTACATTATGAAACTGTTTGGTGCTCCAGAAGCACATTTCTTAAAAGATGTTCATTGTTCAACATTGGAACTTGAGGTTCAAACTACTAAATTTTGATAAACCTATTTTTGAACTAATATTTTCACATAAATTACATCCATATCAGTTAAAATACTGATCTGGAAAGTTTCATTAAATTATGAAACTGTTAGGTGCTTCAGAAGCACAATTCTTGAAATCTGTCCATTGTTCAACATTGAACTTGGGGTCCAAACTACCAGATCTTTATAAACATGATTTTAATTCAATCTAACTTGATATTCTAATTGATTACTACTTAAATATATGATCTGGAAAGTTTCATAAAGTTTCAAGTTCATTTGACCCTTCAGAAGATAGGTTTAAAGTGACAGATTCAATGTTTTGCTTCTGCATAACTGCAGAAACTTTATACTATGCTTTTGAACAGTTTTTCTCACATAATATTATTAGTTATTGGTTAAATAACTATTCTGGAAAGTTTTATTAAAATACAAAATCATTTGACTCTTCAGAAGATTGGTTTAAAGTGACAGATTCATTGTTTTGCTTCTGCATAACTGCATAAACATTATATTATTCTTCTGAACCTTATTCTAAGTTGTAACTACATTAAAAACATTATATGGAAGAATAAATTTTAATGAGATCAGTCCTTATGATTTGGCTTGCCTTTAAGAAGATAGTTTTAATCTACTTAGTTGGCATTATACACTAACCTTTATCTTCTATAAGGAACTTCTGATAGCCAAGACATTCCTTGAGCAAAGATCAGTAAGTTGTTCAAAGTACTTGCAGGTTGGACCAAAAGTTTTCAAGGGTCACAATTCAACCCCCCCTTCTTGTGACTCTGTGATTTACTTCACTATCCTACTAGACTTATATAAACCTTATTTTTGCAAAATGGGTTGCTCTTCCACAATGCCTTATGGAGTCTAGTCTCCTTCCATCACCAATTCGGTGTTACTTCTTGAACCTTGAATTTCTTCAAGTTCAACCTCCTCCCACTAGTTCCAATGGAGATAATTCTCTTCATAAGAGAATAACAAATCAAATGACAAACATTTTGTTTTATGTTGGATTATAGAAGTATTTTTTGGATTCCCTTGAATGACCAAAGGAGCACCTAAAATATTTAGGATCATCAAATGTCATTTGTAGAACATAGGAATTATAACCCAAAATCTTTGTGAAAGACATACTAGAACACTTCCTAGTCCATATATCATATGGTGTCTTTTGAACTAATGCTAGATAGAATGTGGTTAAGTGGAAAGAATTTTTTTATAGAGCATGTATCCTTAAGGAGTTTATAATAATCTTAAGACTATCATCAATTAGATCATGTCCAGTATAATCTGATTTCTCATCTTAGAAACAACATTCAAAATGTTGAATCATGAGAAGTGATATTACATCACACATTAGGAGATAGCCATTAAATTTCTTGGTTGAAGTATTTACCACTTCAATCTAATTGAAAGGCCTTAATACTCTTACCAAGCTGGTTTTGTACTTCATTTTCAAATTCTATGGACTTTTTAAAAAAAATTGATTTGTGTTCTATTAGATACAAAAATCCCACTTTGATTGAAATTATCAATAAATGTAATGAAGTACTAAATCCTACTTCTTGAAATTGTGTTTAGGGACCACATACATCCTTATATAAGGCCTAAAAGATTACCTCCCCTCTCAATTTTATTTGAGAATGAGGTTGTAGTCATCTTTCAAATAAACAAGACTTGCTTACCTCATGATTCCAAATCAAATGAGTTCAAGAATCCATCTTTATGGAATCTTGAAGTGCATTTCTCCTTTATGTGTCCTAAACAACAATGTTAAAGTTAAACAGGGTTCTTATCATTAGATTTGAACCTTTAAATATTTCATTATAGAGGAAACTATTGAGAATGAGAACATAAAATCACCAGTTAAATGAAACAAACAACCTTTTTGAAAAATTCTCTTGCCCATACAAGAAATAAAGTTCTCTATCTCAATAACAAGTCCAATGGGAAAAGATAACAAGTCCAACAACAAAGGCAACAACGCTTGCTCCATCATGAACATGTAGATCCATTTTGCCTATTGGAAATGCTCTACTTCTTCACAGATATTACACATTTTATAAATGTGTGTTATCCATATCAAGTATCAAATACTCAAGGTAAAGAAATAGAAGTTGAATTCTATAACAAAGTACATGAAGTAGAAGTCTCACATCTCTTCTTTTTAAACTCCTTTAGGTACATTAAGTAAATCCTTTTTCAATGTATAGTCACATCACAAAGGAACTACTCTCCTTAACCACATTTCCCTTGGGCTTCTTGTGTTGTCCTCTCCCTTATCTTGAACCATAATTATGGCTTTTCCCTCATGAATATCTTGCTTAGTTGTTCTTAACATGCTAAGCTAGTCTGGCAGAGGTTTGTCAATTTAGTTCATGTTATAATCCATGACAAACTGACTATACTTGTCCAAAAACGGTTGTAGGACAAGTCTTTCGCCAACTCTTAGTCAAGAGGAAAAACTCAACTTTTGAGCATCTTAATGAACTCAATCATATTGAGAGCATAAGTGCTTATAAGGTTGCCATTTTCAAATTTGCATTAAACAATGTCTTAGATATCTCATATATATCTAACAAGTCTAACAAGTTCCTCATAGATTTTCTTGAGGTGTATGATCATATCATAAACGTCCAAGTTCTCATTGTGCTTATAAAGCTATGAGTCCATGGTGGTTAAAATGTGTGACAAGTCTCCAAAGCATTATCTTAATGCTTCTCATAAGCATCTTTTCAGCATGTAGGACATTTGGAACAAGTAACTTGGGAGACTTTCGCTCTAAAACATATAATGTTTTATCCCAAACAAAAATGGTCTTCTTAAGGATTAATCTCAATGACAAAAATAACTAGATATGTTTGTCAAAGGGATATCGCCCTTTAGTGGGGTGTAGGGCAGTGTCCGGACTAAAAAAAGAGATATCGTATCACCAACTAGCAATATCTGTCACGCATCAAATGAATGCTTCATGAACTGATAAACAGGTAAGTCCCTCGCACTATTTGAATACGTTCTTGTCATCAAATTGATAACCGGTATGTTTCTCGCAACCAATATTTGAGTCAAGGTTTTTACCTCACTTTGAACCTTTCCCATTGTAATGGCGACAGCCAGGGCTTCATCGATTGAACCATTTGACACCTAAAGATATGAAATTTTCATGTTTTATGGATCCCTCTAACATTGCAATGTACTTATAATATCACAAAATAAATATCATGCTATTAAATATTCAATAAGGACTTTTATTAAATGTTACTATCACTATTTTTAATTCAAATCAACTACCCTCAACATTGATTTGGAAAAATCACATTGCCGGATTTTTCTAGTGTGGGTCAAGATCCATATTTCACCTAGTTCTAAGTTAGCTTTGGCTGATCACTTAAAATAGGTTATTTAGGTAGGAAACAATTTCCAATTATATCACATGCAACTCTTGGATGGCTAGGTGAATAACACTTATTCTAATTCATCTTATTAATTAATGCCTAACTTAGTGCCTCTAGTTTTTCAATCCTATTGAATATGCTTAGAGGGGTATAGGATTTGAAGAGAAGTACAAATAGACGAATGAGAGAAAGCCACGACACACAGGTCTTATTTGAAAAACCTAGTGTCACGTTCGTGTGGATACCGATGGAGTCATAGTTACGCATGCATGCCTGTGGTTTAGCAAAAAGGAAAGCACTAAAAGGTATACTCTATAACACGGTTTATGGATTTTGCATGGATCCTTGGAGGGTTTTGGATATATTTAAATTTTAAAAGTTTAGTTCTACCACTGCGTTTGACCTTCCAAAACCCAACAGTTGGTATCTCTCAAAGTCCATGAGTTGGAACTTGGAGAAGATGTCAGCAAGAAGAAGTCCTTGGCTCTCAACACCAAAGCCAAGAATCGTGTTTGAGAATAAATAAGACACTTGGGCTTTAGCCCCTAGAGATTAATAACGAGATAATGGACTACGGTCCCCAGAGTCAATGTTATAAAACTCAGACCGGTCATTGACTCGGTCAGAGTACTGGGTCAGTGGGTCAATGGTCGAACCAGTGAGTCACTGG
This sequence comes from Sesbania bispinosa, assembly GCA_026901365.1. Taxonomy (NCBI): domain Eukaryota; kingdom Viridiplantae; phylum Streptophyta; class Magnoliopsida; order Fabales; family Fabaceae; genus Sesbania; species Sesbania bispinosa. The sequence continues at coordinate 234,408 of QLOH01000507.1, read as the reverse complement.
TTGAACCGGTTAAACTGGTATATATAAAAAAACTATAAATTCATACTAAAAAATATGGTATATGAAAATAAATATAATATTTTTTAAGTATATAAATAATTTCATAGTTGAGTTTGATATAATAGAATATAAATGTTTGTATTATTTAATGTGTTAGTATGTAAAATAAATGAATGTTATGTTAGAAAAACAACAAGTGGCCTGGCCCATTCATAGTGATATATTATATATATAAACTTCAACATAAATGTAGTAAGAATCACTTGTAGCTCAAGTGGTTAGGCGCTTCACATGTTGCGCAAGGGATGCGGGTTCAGGAATGTGTGCGTCCTGTTAGCCATGTTATTTTTTTAAGTAACAAACAACTGCTAACTTGGGTAGCTTCTGAACCGGAACCGGTTCATACCGGTTTTCCCGGTTTAAGTGCGGTTGGACCGGTTCGTTGACGGGTCAATAGCTAAAACGATCCATTGGGCTGATCGGACCGGCCAAGGGTCCGGTTCCCGGTTGAACCGGTCGGACCGGCCGGTCCGGTCCGAGTTTAACAACAGTGCCCAGAGTTAATGGACTTCAGTCCCCAGAGTAAAACTTGGACTTTGGTCCCCAGAGTAATGGCGGGATACGTCTCCAAGGAAGACGTTCCTTGTAGTCTGAGCTCAGGTCTAGCCCCAAAGATAGAGATAAGACCCCGTACTGTCGAGAAATGCAGTTAATGCATATTACTAGTGATTTTTAGATTAGAATGTATATGTTTGAGCTTATATTCTTGTGCCTAGTTATTGTTGGTTGCATTGCATCTGTGTGCCTCCCTACTCTGCTTGTTGCATGCTTTACTCACTGAGACATTAGTCTCACCCCACGTTGTGGGATACATTTTATTTAGGCAGAATGGTCTGGCTGAATGCTTGGATGGAGATTTGAAGCTCTTAAAGTGGATCATTCCACCCCCAGTTGTCAGTTGGATTCTATGAGGGATCTAGATGTATTTGAATTGTAATATGTTGTATTAGGTTAGAAATTATGTATTTAATATTGATTGTTATTTTGAGCCACTAAGTGGCATATGGATTATGAGATGTATGTTGAATAATTGATGTATTCAGCTTATGTAAATACTGGACTTACATTAAGTTTTTGAAGTGTGTTTGTTACAATATCGATAATGAAGCGAAATAATTTCAGAAATTTGAGAATGATGTCTCCAACGGGAATTATTCTTGAATGAAGAAATTAGGGCGTTACAGATATGCTTTAGATTTTACAAATTTGGCATCATTCCAATCATGCATTCCACTATACCAAGTATGCAACCCAAGATATCCAATTGGACTGATTGTTCGTCTAATTGCTATAGGTTGCAAAACATTTTTAGACATTATTATCTTTCCTAAACATGCAATGTTTTGTGGCATACATTCATGCATAAAGAAAGACAATTCAAATTGATTCAGAGTTTTTAAAGGATTAACACAATATTCAATCAACTCCCTTTTAAATTCTTGAGGTGTCCTCTTTGTTCCAATAAGCATATTTGCCTTCAACCTATCCAAAATTTCAAGTAATGAGTTAGCATTTAGTGATTTAAAAATTGGAGTGAGGTGCTTCCTCAAACATTCTTTTCTTCTTTTGGTTTTCTTTTCCTTACACCTTTTCTCTTTTTTGACTCTTTCTAAATTTTTCACTTCTTTTTCTATCAAAATGTTCTTAACATTTTCAACTTCTTCTTGTTTCCTCACTTCCCTTAAGTCTTCCATAACCTTTTCTTCTATTTGTTTCTTTTCTCTTTTGGTTTTCTCTTCCCTCTCTCTTTCTATTAATTTTCTATGTTTTGCTTGATCTTCCTCTACTTCCCTAGGGGACATAGGCATTAGTATTTGTTTCTTTTCATTGTGTGAAAACTTAACGATGTTGGTAAATCCATCATGTTTCACCCTTCTCTCAAACGGTCATGGTCTCCCTAAAAGTATATATGAAGCTTCTAAGGGTGCAACATCAGAGGTTAACTCATCCTCATATTTCCCAATTCTAAACTTAATCCTCACTTGCCTATTCACCATTACACCTCCCTCGTCACTCTCACCCATTGAAGGGTATAAGGTTTTGGATATGGGGTAGTTGGTAGGTTTAGTTTGTCAACTAACCTTAGGCCTGATAATTTGCTACTACTACCTCCATCTACAATCACTATTCAAACCTTCCCTTCAATATGACATCTAGTGTGAAATAGGTTCTCTATTTGGGTATCTTCCTCACCTATGAAATTTTCTAAGTCTTTCCTCACCATAATTAATTCTCTTACCTCATTCCTCAACACTTCCATGACTCCTAATTGAATTTTAAAATTGCAAAAACTTTTAGGACATTTCCACTCCATCACTAGGCTGACGCTAGCGCATTTATGGTAAAGATCAAACGCTAGCGTCGGCCTAGTCATAAATTCCATGTCTGGTCGTCGCTAGTAGAAGCGGTTTGGTGGTCGACGCTATGCGTTCACATCTAAAATACTGATTTGTTGTAGTGTTTAAAATTTCATATTATATTTTTATTTTTATATATTTCGTCTTTGTGAGTAACTTTTGATGACGATTGCCTTTGTAACCGTCGTAGTTTATATTTTCCACTACGTTTGAAATGAAACCATCGTTGTAAAGTTCGTTATTTTTACAAAAATGCCACCGCGTCGTATACGACGACGGGTGGTCGTATACGACAATGGGTGGATAGTAATCGTCGTCTTTTTAGTACCTTTTTATCCTCCTTTTAGATTTCAAAGGATGATTTCACTAGCTTACTTTTGTATATAATAAAGATAAAGATTATTTAACCAGGAAAAAACTAAAGAGAGACACTAATTTTGACTCCCTAAATAATTATTGTAGATTTTTTCTTTCTTTTTATTGTTGTAATTTATATCTCATATATGGGTTAATCATCGTAAATCTTTTAATTATTAAGTTAAATGTATTGAGTTTAAAATTAAATTTTAATATTAATTTTTATATGAGTTTAATTATTATGTACTGTCAGTGTAAAAATGTATATTCAATGATGTGTTGTCACTCAAAATTTGGGCATATCTACCGTGTTGGACTCTGAACTACGGGCTATTTTAACAGCTTTGGATTTGGCTTGGCATCTTGGTGTTCGTCGTTTGATGATTGAGAGTGATTCGGCTGTGGTAGTGAAACTCATTCATAATGGCATTCACCCCTCTCACCCACATGCTAACATAGTGAAGCGGATTTCTTTGCTGTTGGATAACGATTGGGAGGTTTTAATATCCCATATCTGGAGGGAAGCAAATTTTGTTGCAGACAGGCTTGCTAATCTTGCTCATTTGGATGTGTTAGGTGTTCATGTGTTGGACACACCGCCTCCTTGTCTTAGCTCTTTTTATTTTTTGATCTTGCTGGGTATTCTATCCCCAGAGTAGTTTCAGTGTAATTTTGGCTTTTCTAGCCTCCTTTTACCCAAAAAAAAAGTGATGTGTTGTCGCATTAATGAAAATGACACCTTATATGTAATATTGAGCTCATCAAATAATGAGGCAACACATGATTAAATGAAAATATAAATTTTTTGGCTTTTTTGTATTTTTGGTCCCCATAATTTTCCCATTTTGTGATTTTGGACCACCAAGATTTTTTTTTCGTGAATTTAACCCCTCAATTCTTTAAATTTTGCAAATGTGGTATAGTTGTTAAGTCTCCATCTAAATTAACAGTTTTTGTTGACATGAAACCCGTTTGATCACATGGCTGCTGCTACTGTACTTTTGATGACATGTCAATAATTAATTTAAAATTTTATTATTATTATTTTTATTATATTTATTCATTTTGGAATTCTTATGTGACATCACTCGTTTTTTTTCAAAATAACTAAATATAAATTAATAACATTAATAATAAAAAATTAATTTAATTATTATTGACTTGTCATCAAAATTGTAATAGCAATCATGTCATAAAATGAATTCCATATCAATAAAATTATTAACTTGGATGGAGACTTTTAACAATTATATCACATTTATAAAATTTTAAAAAATTAAGGGACCAAATTAAAAAAAAAAATTTGGGACCAAAATCGCAAATCAAGAAAACTATGAGACAAAATATACAAATGATTCAAATTTTTTATATACTTATAGTTATTAAATTCTTTTTTTTTTATAAATTCCAGCGATTTAAGGCATTGTTCTGCAACGAGCAGCGGAAACGAAAACGTGCAAGGATGACGGTTTGAGGGCAATGACGAAAAGGAGCACCAATTAAACTGCGCATATTTAAAAAAAAAATGAATCTAGCCATATTCTTTTGTCATTAGTCATGTATTTTTTACTTATATAAACTCAAGCCTACAATATTTTTTTAATTATGTTCATGTTATATTATATGTGTGTTTTAGCTTTAATTAAATGGATACTAAAAATGATTAATATGGACCGTAGCTTCTTCTGTATTATTTTTAAATATAAAATATGATTAAATGGTTAAATATTTCTGCATTATTTTTTTTTTGTATTATATGTAGAATATATTTTATTTTAAGCTTTATTACTTCATTCATACATTTTTTATGTGCAGGATATTGTTTTCTCCATTCTACAGTTTTCACTTTTCACACCTTTTATACAACCATTTAATTACATGCTCTTTACTTTATTGGCTTTGGGTGTTTGATCTCGTACCCTTAATTGCTGTTAAATATAATAAAATATAATTAATGGTCAAGATCTATTATATTATCTATTATCAAGTTTCTAAATTTTACTTAGCAGTCGCTCCGTGTTTTTGTTTAGTTCATAGGATTTAATTGTTTAATTATACATTACAACCCTTATAACGTAATTTGCAGGTTTATTTACGAAGACGAAGGGAAGACAAAGGGCATGAAGTAGAGTTTGTTAATTCATTAAGCAGCGTGAACATTTTAAATTACCCATTCATTGATTTTGAAGAAATGAACATGTGTACTTTATTATTATTATTATTATTATTATTATTATTATTATTATTATTATTATAATAGGTTGCATTAATTGTCATGTTAGTAAAATACAGTTAGTATAATCTATCTTTTATTTTCATTAGCGAAAAAATGTATTTTTTGTTCATATAGTTTCGGCCAACTTTAATTTTCGTCCCTTCACTTTAAATGTTGTGTTTTTTTGTCCCTAAATTTTCTAAACCCCCAAACCGTGGTCCCTGCCTGTCAGTAAGATCTATTAACCTGATGAGCTTACTAACAAAAGTTACATGTCATTGTCAACATCAATAATGAGTCCCAAATAACTGACTGATCATCTCATTAACTTTTTATTAATTTTTAATTATTAAAATAATCCCAATTGTTAAATTAGGATTTTCATCTAAGCAATTTTATCCGATAAAAAACTTAATTTATAATTATGGTTATTTTAATAATTAAAAAATTAATTAAAAAAATATTATTTAGATGAGTCACTATTTAAGGCCTACTGTCAATACCCATTTTTCACCATGTTATTTTATTTATATGTAGGAAATAAAATTAGGAAAATAAAATAATAAAAAAACTATGAAAATTTAAAATTGAAAAAAATAAAAAAAGTCAAATAAAAACATATTAAAAAAATAATAATAAATACAAAAAAAGAAAAAGGAAAAGGAGAAGGAAGATATTGCATTAAAGAAGCATTAATGTCATGATCCTCTGAAGAGAGCAGATTTTAATCAAGAATACCTAAGGGATCATATCTTAGTTAATAAATTTTTTCATTAATGTGACAGATTTTTTTTAGTAATTTTCCTCTCAATTAAAATGGATTGTGGACTTGATTTTATGAGGATTATTCTATTGATGAATATGATCCGTAAAGATTCTGATCAAGTAATTAATGCAATTAATGATTACTTTTGAGAAAAAAATGAGAATAAATCATGGATTTAATAAAAATGATTAAGTGTGATTTTAGAAAAAAAAATAAAAAAATTACAAGGATTGGATGTGAGGATTATAAGAATCAAAATCTTTTAGGATTATCAGAAAAAATTAAACACCCGCACCTTTCATTCTCCTATAAAAGAAGTGAACTACCAAGTGTTTGAGGGAATAAAAGAGGGGAACATTTGGACACGTACAAGGTATAGAAATTGCTCTAGTTATTTTTTTGGTGGGACATCAAGAGGGGTCTCTTCAAGGTAAATTTTTATGTCTCTTTCCTTTTTATTTAAATATTTCTTTTTTTATATTTTTGTATAATTCTCATAAACTTTTAGGAAGTTTGCTTTAGGATTTATAATAAAAAAAATTAATTTCAAGAAAAGTAAAAAATAGAAAAAATTAAAATCAACCAACCCACAATTATTTTCGAGAAGAACTACGTGACTTTTGAGTTTCCCATTGCATCAGGGGATACGTAGGAGCACGTTCTACTCGTCAAGTCAAAATAATTTTTTTAAAATTTTTTGTTTAATTTATTTATTTTATTTATCTATGGAAAAGGGGTAAAATAAATAAATTTAACTTGCACAGTCAATTTAGGGTAATAGTTTCAAGACGGGCGCGTAGGGTGTGTTGTGGGGTTTAGTCTCCACCCTTCCCCAAGCGTAATCGATTCCCGAACCCTATTTATTTTAAACTTTTTTACGGTTTCCAATTTTCCCAAATTGAATAAAATTGGTGGCAGCTTCCACTTTAAATCCTCTTTAATATATTTTTGGGTCGTTATACCTACTATTGAGGTTAACATGTAACTTTTGTTATCCAGCTCATTAGGTTAACAAATCTCACTAATGGCCAAGGACCATGGTTTGGGCGTTTAGAAAGTTCAGGAATAAAAAAACATAGGATTTAAAGTACATGGACAAGATCAAAGTTGACCGAAACTATAAGGATGAAAAACATATTTTTCCCTTTTTATTATAATTAGTGTGTGGACTCATGCGATACACGAGAATATAATAGTACAAAAATAATGAATTTTAATTTTTTTAAGTTTTAATAATGTAATATATTTGTTACAATAAATAAACATTATAGACTATAATAAATTAAACATTCATTATGTAATAACATATCTATTGACATTAGAATCAATTTGAGAAAAAATTGATACCACATCACAAATAATTTAACCATGTTAGAACTATCTAATTGTTTATACTATGAAATATTGCAAAATAAAACTCATAAGATAAGCAAATGCATAAATAAGATATAATTGTAAATGTTGAGTCTCAAAATATTATTAAGTGATTAATAATATTTAAGTCTCATAACCCTAAGTTTTAATGAGTAACAAATTTGGTTAAAGTATCATGAGAAACAGTACAAATTCTCTTAAGGGTATTTTATATGTTTCGGCAACTCTATGAAGGAGTAACCCTCTGAAGTGGTGCAACCTTCTGAAGAAGTAGAACTTGCTGAAGTTATTCAACCATCTGAAGAGATGTACTGTCTGAATCAAGAAGACCCGCTGAAGACATTCTACGTGGCATTTGTCTAAAGTCAGAAGGCTTTCTGCTCAAGACTTAAATGCATCCTCAACGTCTTCTGCAAGCTTGTCTCTTTTAAGGAAAGATTACAGAGACCCTTTTGAGATTTTTGAATCAACTTATCAGAAAAGGGAAACTGTTGTATCATAGTACCTGCAAACGTGTCAGAACTGAATCAAGGTCTGCACACCTGCACTGCTCAAGTCAGAAGCTATCAAAAAATTGTCTCTCAACGGTTCTCACAGCAGTTAATGACATCTCTCAATGGTGAAATCAACAATCTTCAACAGACTTAATCCTGTTCCTATATATAGCTTGAAGGACTTCATACCAAGAGAGAAGATTACAATATCAAGCCAAAACGTTGTCAAATTCTCTGTTGCCATTCTCTCTGTCTCATTGTACAACAAATTTCATTTATCCTGAGTTATGCTCAGTTACCTGTACAAGTTTATTTCAATTTAAGTTAGGAACTTGTTTTGGTTCTGTAATTTAAACAAATTTATTTGTAAACACTCTTAAGTGTCTGAGAGCCTGGAGAGGCTTGGTGGAAGAAAGAATACTTGTTGTTGAGCCTGGAGAGGCTTGTGGATAAACAATACTTGTTTTAGAGTCTAGAGAGGCTTGACTTTAAAAGAATACTTGGTGTTGTAGAGCCTGAAGGGGTTTGTTAGAAAAGAATACTTGTAATCTCTGAGATTAGTGGCTAAGTTTTCTCTTATCTCTTATATTTGGTTTAAACTAACTTGGAGGGTTCTGAGTAAACTGTTTTATAAGTTGAAACTGAAAACAAATTCAAGCGTATTGAAAAACAAGTTTGCAAAACTGTTTTATTGAACCTGCTAAAGTAACTTCAGCGAGTACCTTATTCTCAATTTCAGCAAGTTGCTCATATTTGTTTGTGAAAAGTTTTGCTTGTTAAAGGTTTTCCTAAAATCAGTTTGAAATTATAAAACACTATTCAACCCCCCTTCTAGTGTTTCTTGTGGTTTCTACGGTAAATACAATATGTTCTTGAAGCTCATGTAATTAAAGAATAGAAAAATACTATAGGTTGAAGATATAAAAACAAAATGAAAGTCAATTGAATAATTTTTTTATTAAAAACACAAAGTAAGGAAACATATATTAAATGTATAAGAAAAAAAGGATGTATATATAAAGACATTGTTAACTAAATCATTTATTATTATTAAAGACATGATATTCAAATTGAACACAATCGTATTTTCTACATAAGAAAAATTACTCACAACAACCCCAAGGGGTTGGTTGAATGGAGCAAGATAGGGTCTCGTATCTGACAGATCGCATGTTCGAACCCCCACTCGTCCCTTTGGGGTGAGATAAAATGCAAGTACCTCCATAAGTGCTCAAAGAGCCCAGAGGCTTTCCCTGCCTTGGACTGGGGCAGCGTCCCCTTACCCTAAAATTTTCTTACCAAAAAAAATTACTCATAACATATATAACAAAAGATGAATAAATTACGTAGAATAAAAATATAGATTTTATAGTATGTTCAAGTGTGATACCATTAGTATTGTTAGACACTAAAATACATGATTGAGTATTGCATTTAGCATACTCCAAATTATTGTTTTGTATTAATTGAAGTGGTGTAGTTAGAAAACTGAGGCACTTTATCATTACTATTACTATCACTAGTCGTGTACCCGTGTCATGCACGAGACATATTATCATATTAGACATACAATAATAATTTGAAAAAAAAATATACAATAATTTTTTAATAAATAGAATTCATAATATATGAAAGTTAAAAATTACATCTATTCATCTTTTATTCTTATCTCCGTCTCAATTTTTTATTTGCACAATATATCCTAACAAAATCAAGTTACTTCCCTTTCTCCTTTATTCCACCCCAACATGTAAATTTTTTATATTGTCCGTGTATATCCGTTAAATCCTATTTTAAATTATATTTATAAAAGAAGTTAAAAACTATAGTAACTTTTAAAGTTATTTTAATTAATTGAGTACATAATATTTTCCAAAAAAATGATTATCTAAACATTCTAAAAGTTTAAAAAGTACATTTTTAAAAAATGAACTATTATTCTTTTTTGTAGTTTGTCAAAGAATTTTTTATATATTACATTTTTAATGTGATAACTAACTCTTTTTAAAGGTTGATAACTATTTGTCCTATAATTGCTCCCCGTAACCCATTTATCTAATTGAAAATATGTCTCACCACCATTTTCACTCATACTCTCTACTGACTATTTTTCCATGGAAGTCATATTTAAATTTTTTGTACATATCCATGAATTGACCAATTTTTGAAACTTTCCCTCTCATACCCCATTTCATACCGAACGAATTTTTCTTCAAAGAGAATCACTTATGATTAATATTTCCCATTCTCATTTATCAAATAGTGTTAAATTGAATGATTACATCTTCTATTCCTATCACACCCTTATATCTTATAGTCTTTTATATCTTTTTATTTATTTAAAAAGATTTTATTTTATTTGATTTGTTATCTGATCTATAATAAAAAATTCATACAATATAATATATAATCTGCTATCTCTAATACTTATGGAATGACCCCTTAGTGAGATTTTTTATATTGCTTATGAAATGCCTCTAGTACATACATGATGTAAAAAAATATGAATGACTTTTAGAGTATTCTTTCTAGTGCTTCAAAAATGCCTCCTGTATAGGATAAAACTTTAAAATTCTTGGAATTGCTCTAATATTTCTTTCTAAACACCAATAATTTTTATGCCAACTTATATATGCCCGCATTTGGTAATACAATTGAATAAAACTAAAATTTTATGGGTTATATGCATTGCTCAGTTCATCAACCACTTAAGAACTTTGCTAGCTAGTTTTACCCATAACCAAATCAAATTTTAATTTTCCTATCAAGAGAAATTTTGCAAAACAACTAAGTTGTTGCAACACGTACAAAGATAAGTCACCAATTAAAGAAATTCTGCAACATTTTCAATCTTTCATTTATCATTGTCATCATTAAAATTAAAAACAAAAAAAAAACTCAAAAACCAAATGAAGATGGTCATAACCAATCACAATTTAATTTTTTTCAAATATTTAGTTGGGACTTTGACATTTGTAAAGCATGAAAACTAATTGGTCTATTGTTACTTTGCCTAAAAAGGTTGGGGGTCTTGGGATTAGAACTGCTAGAAATCAGAATATTGCTTTACTTGGTAAGTTGGTTTGAAATCTTTTATCAAATGACCATGATAAGCTTTGGGTTAATTTTCTTGGTTCAAAATATGGTTTAGATTGTAATGTCTTTAAATCTGTTAATAAGGGTTGCTCTTTTGTTTGGAAATCAATTATTAAAGCAGCTAAGTTTCTTAAGGTTGGTTTTTCTCCTAGGATAAGTGATAGTAACTCCAATTTTCTTTTTGATTCCTGGTTACCTTATGGTCCAATAGGTGATCTTTTACCATTTATTAATAGTCATGATATCAATCTTAAAATTAAAGATGTTTGGAATGGTCACAATTGGAATTTTAATATTTTCTGGTCTCATTTACCTTTTGCTATTTGTGACAGAATTTTAGAAATTAAACCTTTTATTGCTGATGGAGTGCCTGATATTATTACCTAGAATTCTTCCATTGATGGATTATACTCTGCAAAGTTAGGTTATGATTGGACAGGGTTTTAATCTTCAACATCAGAGAAATTGGTCATGGATTTGGAAACTTAATGGGAATGGATCTGTCAGGTTTTTGGTTTGGTTAGCTGTGAGAGATGGGTTACCATCCAAAAAATTGTTGCACAACAGAGGAAATACAATCACTCCTTTATGCATTTTCTGTCACAGTATAGAGGAGGATTCATTGCATTGTTTAAGGGATTGTTTAAATGCTGTCAAACTTTGGGAAAGGTTCGATTTTACTAATCACGTGGAATTTACTTCTTGCACTAACATTTTTGATTGGGTATATTGGTCTTCCAATAAGTTTGGATCTTTATTTTTGGCTGGTTTGTGGGAAATATGGCTTTCAAGGAATCTGAGAATTTTTCAAGGGATAGACTTACCTTCAAACATATTATTTGGAAAAATAGTATCTTTGGCACATATTTTTGATAAAGTTTTCTACAGCACATCATCAACTATATCTACACATAATTTTATTAGGTGGGGGCATTTTAAGAAATAGTAGTGGTTCATGGTTGAAAGGTTTTTATTCATATCTGGGTATTTTTGATATTATTCCTGCGGAGCTTATGGGGCTCTTGGTTGGCTTGCGGATTGCTTGGAATGAAGGTTATAGATCTGTTAAATGTTGGACAGATTCTTTGTATGTTGTCTCTCTTGTGACACAGCCTCTACCTACTTTTCATAAATATGCATCATTATTTAAAATGGGTTTTAAATAATATTGATTTTTTATATAAAAATAACTATAACTATAACTAAATAATTACTATAATTACTACCAACATAACTATAACTTAGTTTTACTTTCTAGTTTTACTTTTGATATTGATCAATTAAATGCGATTGAGAATAAAAATTATGTGTGTGTTATGAAATCAATGCTGACAATATATAAAAGTATAGAGTAGAGAGAAATAGTAGAGAGAAAGATAAGAGAAGAAGAGACCGAGAGTTGGTCGTGTCTTATTCCATTCACATAAGGGATATTTATACAAATGAGAGTTAATAATGGAAATGAAATAACCTATAATTGAGGAAACTATGTAACCTACGATATACAGTATCTTCTCAAGATCATTCCTACCTATTAAAGGAAACAAGTATAGTCATATCATATCAGACTAAATCTGATGAGCATCCACCATATCATAATTATTCATAACACTCCCCCTTGGATGTCCATTATTTCAGAATGTGCCTCGTTAAAACCTTACTAGGAAAAACCCTGTGGGACAAAAACCCAATGAAGGAAAAAGAGTACATCATTCTTTAATATGTTATTGGATACTGCCTCATTAAAAACCTTGTCAGGAAAACCCAGTGGGGAAAAACCATGACGAAGGGAAAAAGAGTGCAGAACGTATTTACGTCTCCCCCTCATTTGGACAATCATGTATAAGACGAAGGAGACCAATCTTCTGTACTAGTTGCTCAAAAACTTTAGCTGGCAACGATTTTGTAAAAGATCTGCTGCTAGATCCTTTCATGAACTTGTTGACGTATATATCGCAATTCTTTTTGAAGATCATGATTTTATTCTATCTCATTGAATATCTCATTCTTTCAACTGAAAATACATGTGTTGTTATCTTCACATAAGATCATCAGTGTAAATGTTCTGGAAGATAAACCAGAAGTTTCTTGCACATGTTGAATCGCATATGTCAACCAAAAGCATTCTCGACTCGCCTCATGTATTGCTAAAATTTTGCATGATTAGATGATGTGGCAGCTATAGGTTGTTTCGTGGATTGTCATGAAATGGTAGTACCATCACTTGTAAACAAATATTTTGTTTGTGATCAATCATTATGAGGGTCAGAGAAATAACTTACATTTGCATAACCAAGCAGGTTTGACTTTGGTCTATTTGAGAAGAATAAACTCACATCCAATGTACCTTTAAGGTAGAGAACACATGCTTAATTCTATTCCAATGCCTTATAGATGAAGAACTATATCTTGTAAATATATTAACAACATATTATATGTCAGGTCATGTATAAGTAGCAAGATACATTAATGCTTGAATAGCACTAAGATATGATATTTCAAGACCAAACATTTCTTCATCATTCTCTTGAGGTCTTAAAGAATCTTTATCCACATCAAGTGACCTTACAACCATTGGAGTGCATAATGGATGTGGTTTGTCCATATAGAATTCTTACATCTTTGTTGTATATGCATCTTGATGCATTATAATTGCATCTTTTAAATATGCAAGCTGTAATTCAAGACAAAACTTTATCTTTCCAAGATCCTTTATCTCGGATTCTTGATTTAAGCAATTTACATCTTTTGAAAGCTCTTTAGGAGTTCCAATAATATAAACAACAAGTATGACATGCTCTTTGCCATATATTTTATAAAACTCATGGACAAACATGATTATTCTTAAATCCTTTTTTCAGAAAATATTCATTGAGGCAATTATACCACATATGTCCATATTACTTTAGTCCATAAAAGATTTATTCAATTTAATTGAACAATTTTCTCGAGAACTTGGACTATATATTTTCATCAAATTAAACCCTTTAGGGAGTTTGATATATATATATATATCATTTTCAATAAAGCCATACAAATGGGTCGTAATAATATCCATCGATATTTTCATGTATTGCACGACTGAAGAATATCGATAAGTAATCGCATCCACCACAAGTGAATATATTCATTCAAAACCAATGCCAAGTCTTTGCAAAAAACCTTTGGCAACAAGTTGTGCTTTATATTGCACATTTTCATTTTTCACATCTCGTTTTGTACAAAAACCCATTTGTATCCAACTAGATTTACACATTCAAGTGTGTAGGCTATAGGCCCAAAACTTTTCACATTGGCCAATCATTTCTTTGTCGACATTCTTTAACCGACTTTGGTTCATGATCCTCACTATCATTTATAATATCAAGCGCCACTTTCAATGCAAAAATATTGGCAACGTTGACTTCATGTTGGTTTCATTGTATTTCATTTAGGACATAATGAGATCTCTTTATTTTCATGAATTTCAGGTACCTGAGTTTCTTTTGAAACTGAAATAATAATTATGTCCAAGGACTCTTCTAGAGTCTCTATATCCTCGATCATGCCATCTAGATTCTTAGCTCCTTTTCTTTTCTGAGGATATATGTATATATATATATATATATTTATATATTTGGAACCAACAGGTCTGCCACGCTTCATGCGTGCTTCAAACTCATTTGAAACTATAGATTGTCCAATAGGGACATCTATTTTAATTGGAGCATTAACAGTTGGTACATCTTTTTGGGCCAGTGAATACATTCGATAGTTGGTTGGCTAAACCTTGCATATGAATTATCCTTTGAACTTCAAGTTCACATTGTTTTGTCCGAGGATCAAGATGGATAATGATAATTCATTCCAACTGATTTCTTTGCCCAACTGCTTATTTTCTCCCCCTAATATTGGGAAAACAAACTCATCAAAATGGCAATCGGCAAATCGAGCTGCAAATAAATCTCCCGTCAATTGTTCAATATATTTTATTACAGACGGGGATCGATAGCAAATATATATTCCCAACCTTCTTTGAGGTCCCATCTTATTGCATTGTGGTGGAGCGATAAGATCATATAATACAAATCCAAAAACTCTTAGATGAGAAATATTAGGTTCCTGACCAAAAACCATTTTTAAAGGGGAGGACTTATGATAATTTATTGGCATGATGCGAATAAGTGTTGCAACAAGAAAGATTGCATGTTCCCAAGTAGAAATTGGAAGTTTTGATCTCATTGGTAATTACCTTGTAATTGATAAATGATTCTGCAAGGTCATTTTGTGCATGAACATATGCTACAGGATGTTCAACGTCAATTTCAATGGACATACATAAATTCGCCTACATTATCAAGGTGTATTGTCTTAATTGAGCTCTTAAACAAATTAGTTGAACAAATAATCTTGAAAACTCATGGTTGCAAGTTGACAATAAACAGACATGTGGTCATCTTGTTGATGCATCAATTATAATCATAAAATATATAAATGACCCACATGAGTGGTGTATTAGTCCACAAATATCACCTTGTATACATTACAAAAAGGCGAGAGATTCACTTCCAATCTTTGTTGGTGATAGTCAAATAATCAATTTTCATTCAGAATAACAACACATGAAAAATTGTTGGACTGAAGAATCTGTTGGCTCTTCATAAGGTGTCCATATGAATTTTCAATCATTTTCGCATCATAATTGAAATGGGATGGCTCAACCGTTCATGCCAAATAACAATTTTACTATGCTTTACTATAGCATTTGTTTCAATTGTACTAATATAAGTGTAGTACAACCCGAAGGAAAACGAGGGCAATTTTTCAAGTACACATTTTTTTTATCTATCATCATTCTCGTGATGTATAAATATTCAACATTGTCATCATTTGTTCTCTCTATATATATGATATCCATTTTTGCAGATTGCCTTGAAACTTAATGAGTTTCTATAGACTTGCCATAATATAAGGCATAATGAATGTGTAATTTTGTTCCTCCGGGCAACAGAACATTAGCTCTATATGAGCCTATGTCGGAGCCTTCAATTATATTTGTAATACCATAAAGGTAACAAAACATTAGCTTTGTCTCACACGCCCTCAAATATATAACTTTGGCGCGGACGCCATTAAATATATAAACTTGGGGCACACACCACATCTGGCGGAGCTGAGCTCTCGACATAGTCCTCAAACACAATCATGTTCACATGCCACATCTGTTGGAACTAATTAAACTCTTGACCTACAGGTCCTCAAACACAATCATGTTCACACGCCACATCTGGCGGAGCTAAGCTCTTGACCTACAGGTCCTCAAACACAACCATGCTCACACTCCACATATGGCGGAGCTGACCTCTCGACTTAAAGGTCCTCAAACACAATCATAAGCATTTCGTAAAAACAATTACGAAAACTTATACATCAATCTTCTTACCTTCTTCGTTTGTCTCACGTACTATCATCCATGACAACACATAATAATAATAGTAATTAACATAACACTGTACAATTGGAATTTACTTCACATATACCTCAAACATTCTCTTATTAAATTCTAGCCAATTTGCATCCCCTAGGGTGTGTCATGTGTAACGTCCTAATTTCTCAATTCAAGAATAATGCTCGTTGGAAACACTATTCCGAATTTCTGAAATTATTTCGCGTCATCTCAAGTATCGTCATCCAATCAAATAATTGCTTAGGCAATCCAAAGCTTGCTTAAACGAAATACATCAATCACTCAACATAATTCATACAAATACATGCCACTTTGTGGCTCTCAAAAGTAATCCAATTCTGGACGCAAACCTAATTTATTACAACATGACATAATTTAATTATATCTAAATGTCCTAGAGGTCAATCTAGCAGCTAAGGGGCAGGTGAATCTACCAAAGAACTCCAATCTCTTTATCATTGCTAAACAATTCTTCCTGCACAACTGAAATATAATTCCCATATTGTGGGATGAGACTACGTCCCAGTGAGCGTAACAAGTGTGTGTGGTGTGGGGAAAACAATCAAGAATCATCACAATTACACATATCTATCTAGAGCATCATGAATAAATGAATTACATATAATGTATCATCATTGAAATAATGTTTATGATGCAATGCATGACTGTGAGGTGTTGTTACCCGACACTCGGGGTCTTTACACTGTAACGTGACTGTGATGAGAGCTCGGCCTGAGAATCCAAGGACCGTCGTCCAGGGAAACCTGAGATTAAGTCTTATTTGAACATGAATGGCACATTACTTGATTATTTTTAATAATTGAGGATCCCCCATCTTCCCCTTGGCCGAGGGTTAGATGAGATCACCTCGTCTTTCTTAAACATGATTGCCCGAAGGCCTGTGACGGTCAATGACCCTGTGATAGCCCGGAGGCTCTGTGATAGCTATAAGCCCTATGATATCTTAATTCAAAATTCATGACTGTGATGGACAAAGGCCCATGATTCCATAATAAAATATTCAAGGTTCATAATACATCATCATTATCTCAACTCATAATCCATGACTGTGATGGCCAAAGGCCCGTGATTTCATAATAACATGTTCAAGGTTCATAACACATAATCACTCAAGTCATCTACCCTATGGTTTTGCAATTCTAGACATCCAATCATCAATACATTCATAATTCCTAAAATTATCTCATACATACATCATTATTCCATGGAAGAAAGGGAAAAAGAATGGGGATCATGCTGTGAGAACAATCAAGACAAACAAGTGAGAGTCACACCCACCTGAGAGTCGAGAAAACGGAGAAAGAACGGAGAGTAGATAGCGTTGAAGGAGGAAAGATTGATGAAAGACTCGATCTTGAAGAGTAGAAATCGTTCTTGGCCTTTGCTGGGACTTTCTCTCACTAGAACCACTCTCTCTCTCTGAAAATATGAAAAAACGGAAGGAAAAACTGACTGAAATCGTCCAAGAACGTGTTTTAAAAATGCTGGAAACTGCCACTCGCTTAAGCGAGCCAAATTCGCTTAAGCAAGTTGCCCAAATTCTTCTTGTCCCCGTGCAATTCGCTTAAGCGAATCCCAATTCGCTTAAGCGAATTTCGTCCAGAGAGCACCCCAAAATGCTCTGTTTTTCGCTTAAGCAAATTGCCATTCGCTTAAGCGAATTTGACAACACACAGAACTGTAGTTTTTACTGCATAATTCGCCTGGGTGAATTTTCATTCGCTTGAGCGAAAATGAGTCTGTTTGAAGGTGTAGTTTTCATCAAAATCCTATCATATAACCTATCAAACTGAAGCCCCGGAAATAAGCTTTCTAATGAGAGTGGAATAACCTCAATCGGACATCTACAACTCTAGATATTTGCAATTTAGTGCACCAAGGTTATTAGGCTTAAAACCTAAATCAAGCAACAACCTTAGTTTTTGCCTCTTAAGCTTTTCCTTATCCATTTACATTCAAATTCGAATTCGAATCTTATATTTAAACATTATCCTAAACTTGATATTACTCTCTTATCTCTTATTTTTTGTGATGTTATCATTCCTATTTTGAAATATGATCTTTAAATTAAAATGCTAAAGCATATCTCTTTTTATCACCAATATTATCGAAATACCGTTATAAGTATTTTTATTTTGTTATCATTATTATTTTTATTATAATTCTAGATTTCTAAATTTTTGGGATGTTACATCATGAAGGGAATGTTATACATTGAGTGAAGAGAAAAACAATATTAACATGGGTATGCTATTAGATCATTCACTTCCTCACATTATGAGGAATCATCATACAGTGTCCATAATTATCTAGAATTTCATAATCACAATTCAGGATAATTAACCATAAAATTTAGTCAAAAAATAATATAATATCTCAAATTATTCAGAGCAAGCATATTAATTTGACAAATGAGACATTATATAATGAATTGTACTCATTTTCATTGATAAAAATATTATGGTGTTATGTTAATTAATATGATAAATTATATGATATTGCGGTATTATAATAACAACCATGAAAAATAATATTATAATACTATTAAGGGATAAATATGTTTTTCATCCCTATAGTTTCGGTCAACTTTAATCTTCGTCCCTGTACTTTAAATCCTGTGTTTTTTGTCCCTGAACTTTCTAAACCCCCAAATCATGGTCCCTGTCCGTCAATGAGATCTGTTAACCTGATGAGCTGGTTAATAAAAGTTACTTGTCAGCCTCAATTGTGAGTCACAAATAACTGAGTAATCATGTAATTAACTTTTTAAATTATTTTTTAATTATTAAAATAACCCAAGTTACTAAATTAGGGTTTTCACCTGAGCAATTTTACCCGATAAAAAACCTAATTTCATAATTATGGTTATTTTAATAATAAAAAAATTAATAAAAGAATATTAATTAAATGAGTTAGCTATTTAGGGCTCACTATTGAGGTTAACATGTAACTTTTGTTACCCAGCTCATCAGGTTAACATATCTCACTAACGGTCAGGGACCATGGATTGGGGGTTTAGAAAGTTTAGGGACAAAAATCAAAGGATTTAAAGTACAGGGACGAAGACCAAAGTTGACCGAAACTACAGGGATGAAAAACATATTTTTCCCTACTATTAATTAAATTCGTTAAAGGAAGCCAAACATGTCCTTATATATCAATTTAATTTAAACATGTCACACATGTAATATAATAATTTGAAATAATTCTAATAACAAAATATCAATGTAGCTCATCGTGCAATATATCCAAACCAACAGTATATAGGATCATGTATTATCCCATTTACTAATTTAACCATGTAAAAAATATCTCATAAATAAAAATCATATCTCTTGAATAAATACATGAATCCACATATACATATCAAATATCTTTTTCCATTTAATTCCTCTAACAATTATAATAATAACAATGATTATAATTATCACTGATTCAAAATGATTAGAATATAATGTATGACACATATTTCTCACGATAACAAAAACATGAATATGAAATAATTCAACACATCTTAAATATTCATGACAAGTAATTTTTTTTTTCAAAACGTCAAGAGCAACAAATTTCAGTTTTGAAAGATTTGACATTTTTAAGTACTATAGAAAAAAAAATTAGAGAATAACCAAATAATATTTGATAATGTTTAGAAGAATATAAACATAATGATGTGAAAACGCATCGTTTATCATTAGTTGTAATTGTACCCTTTTCTTGTAGGATGGTAGTACCTTCTCCAAAGGAATGTAAAACTTTTGCTCAGTTGGTTATAGCCTCATGCTGATAACGTGTTATGAAATCAACGCTGACAATATATAAAAGTATAGAGTAGAGAGAAAGAGTAGAGAGAAAGAGAAGAGAAGAAGAGACTGAGAGTTGGTCGTGTCTTATTCCATTCACATAAGGGGGTATTTATACAAATGAATAAGAGTTAATAATGGAAATGAAATAACCTATAATTGAGGAAACTATGTAACCTACAATATGCAATATCTTCTCAAGATCAATCCTACCTATTAAAGGAAACAGGTATAGTCATATCATATCAGACTAAATCTGATGGGCATCGACGATATCATAATTATTCATAACAGTGTTTGATTTTTCTTTGTAATTAAAATTATTTAAAATTATTCTATTAAAGTAATTCAATACAATAATTTAAGGGGATAATAAATGTCCATCATTAACGTAAAGAAAAAAGTTGCAAATCATTAACATTTACAGTTCTGTTACATTGAATATATTCTAAATAAAAATTAAATGATTATGGTGCAATTAATTATTAACACTACTACAAAAACAGCGTTCCACGACAGGCCTTCTACGACGGTTGTAGCTCAACCGTAGTTATATAGGACGCGGTGGCATTTTTGCAATTCTCTGTGTACCATACCACGATGGGAGTGTATGAACAGTCATGGAATCACACAACTACGATGGTTGTTTTAACAACCGTCGTTGAAAAGGCATTGAGAAATTTTAAAAAAAAATAAAACGTTTCAACGACGGGTATTAAGCAACCGTCGTGGTTAAGGGTGGTGTAAAAAGTAAAGAAGGAAGAGTGCAGGAGTAAAACACAAAAACCACGACGGGTCACAAGGGAACCGTCGTGGTAGGTCTTATTTGACCTAGGACCCTATCCCCCCTCACAGACTCACAACGCCGCGGGCGACATTCTACCCGTCTCTCTAAACCTCTCATCGTCACTCTCTCTCTAAACCTCTCCCCACAGCACCACCGTCCGCCACCGTCCCGTTCCTCCTCCACTGTCCCGTTCTCTCTCTCTCTTACCGTCCCATTCTCCACCGTCTGGTGCCTCTCCTTCTCCTCCACTGTCCCGTGCCTCTCTTTCTCCTCCACCGTCCTCCTCATCCTCCTCCACGTCCCTTCCCTTCTCCACCGTCCTCCTCATCCTCCTCCACCGTTCCTCTTCCTACCTCCTCCATTGGCTTGTTGTTCTTCTCCCCTCTCCCAAGGTTAGTTCCATTATATGTTAATATGTTGTTGAATTGATTTAGGTTATTGAGTTATCCATGTACTATTATTTGTGTTAGAATTGAAATTTATTTAGTTATCTTGTTGAATTGAGTTAGGTTATTGAGTTAGTTTGTTGAATAGTTAGATTATTGAGTTTAAAAGGTGGTTTCTTATTGAAATAGGTTATTGAGTTAGGTTTTGAACTATTAATTGTGTTAGAATTAAAATTTATTTAGTTATCTTGTTCAGTTGAGTTAGGTTATTGAGTTAGTTTGTTGAATAGTTTGATTATTGAGTTAGGAAGTTTAGTCTTATTGAAATAGGTTATTGAGTTAGGTTTTGAATTGTGTATTTTAATTTAATTTCAATTCTTATGGTTAATAAATTTAAGTTAATTTAGAAATATAAGTCTTTCTTAATTTAGAATCAATTGATTAATATGAATTTAATTAGTTTGGTTAAGTACTAGATTTAGGAATTAATATGGAGTTTGTTAGGTATATAAATAAAAAAATTGATATTTAAAAATAAGAAAATAATTTGGTAGTCAGTTTTGTAAGAAGATTTTGCCTTTGTTTATGTTTATTCATTTAATGTAATTATGTTTTACCGTATTTTATGGTTGGTTTTCATTAATTGATTGATCCATTACTTGAGTGAACTTTAGTTTCCCGTTTGAGATTCAATATAGAGATTATAGTACTTCCTCCATTTTGAAATGTCTTTATTCATACATCTTTTTTATAAAACAAAAGGTTGGAGTACTATAATCAATGTATTGAATCTTGAATTGTCCGGATGGACAGTTTGGGAAGATATATCACTTTTTTATAGTTCATTAATAAGTAAATTTTAATAAGCATTTCATACAATTCATGAAATTTCAGTTTGCTGCATTTGTGTTGTTCTTCGGGGGCATATTTGATTGTGGTTCACCACTTTCATTTAGTGCCACCTGAAGACCAATGCGAAATGCTGCCAAAATTTTGTGGATTTTATGAAATGAGAATTAAAATTTACACAATAATGAACTAAGGAAAAGTGAATCTTCCTGAATGGGATAGGGCAACACCTTTGAATAAAAAAAGTGAGATATACATGCATAATGTTGAATAAAGGGAGTGTCGTTCACGAACGTACAGAAAGTAGATATGGATCGAAGTTGGATAAGTGCTCGACGCATTACTGATGAGTATGAGAGAGGAGTGGAAGAATTTCTATAATTTGCGTGACGTAATGTTGCTACTAGTGCCGACGCACGAGGAAGGTTTAGGTGTCCATGCGTAAATTGTTCTAATGGAAGAAGACTGGATGAGAAAGACATCAGGGAGCATCTTCTGTGTGATGGTATTATAAAGAGTTATACAAAATGGATATGGCATGATGAAGTGATAGATATGCCATATGATGATGAGGTCCCAATGCCAGAGTATTCTCATTCAACCATGGAGGACAGCATGGAGGACCGAGTGGAAGACATGATTTGCGATGTCGGTGTGGACAGATTTGCAGAAGCCCATCTGTATGAAGATATGTGTAGTGATGTTGAGACTCCGTTGTTTCCGGGGTCAACACAATTCACACGATTGTCAGCAGTGTTAAGATTGATGAATTTGAAGGCATTGAATGGGTGGTCTGATAAAAGCTTCACTGAGTTGCTTCAGTTGCTAACTGACATGCTTCCTGAAGGGAATACACTACCTAATCGTAATTATGAGGCGGAGAAGATATTGTGTCCGATGGGTATGGAGTATAAAAAGATCCATGCATGCCCTAATGATTGCATTTTATACAAAAAATGCTATGAAGGGTTGAAGAAATGTCCCAAGTGTGGGTTATCCCGATAAAAGGTGAAAGGCGATGATCAAGACAGTATTGATGAGGTCACAAAGGAGGGTCCCCCGACAAAGGTTGTATGGTATCTTGCAATAATTCCAAGGTTTAAGCGTCTGTTTGCCAATCCAAATGACGCTAAGAACCTTAGATGGCATGCCGATGGGAGGATATGTGATGGAATGCTTCGCCATTCCGCTGATTCTTTATAGTGGAAAACCTTGATGATGAGTTTCCATAATTTGGGAACGAGCCGAAGAATCTTAGGCTTGGATTAGCGTCAGATGGAATGAATCCATTTGGAAATTTAAGTACTAATCATAGTTTGTGGCCTGTTTTGCTAATTGTTTACAATTTACCTCCCGGGTTGTGCATGAAGCGCAAATATATGATGTTGTCTATGATGATCTCTGGTCCACGTCAGCCTGGAAATGACATTGATGTTTATCTCAGTCCATTGATAGAAGATCTGAGATTGCTATGGGATGAGGGGGTAGAAGTCTATGATGGGTTTGCCAAAGAATCTTTCAAGATGCATGCAATGCTCTTTTGTACCATCAATGACTTTCCTGCATATGGGAACTTGTCGGGTTATAGTGTTAAGGGTCATAAAGCTTGTCCTGTGTGTGAAGAGGGCACATTCCATCAGCAATTGAAATATGGAAGGAAGACAGTATATGTTGGTCATCGGAGATTCTTGAAAAGGCATCACCCATATAGAAGATTGAGGAAGGCTTTTAATGGATATCCGGAGGATGGGATAGCACCGACTCCGTTAACAGGTGTGGAGATTTACGACAAGGTGAAAGACATTAATGTCATATTTGGTAAGCGGAAAGACAAGGCAGTTGCCCCGGGGATATGGAAGAAGAGGTCCATTTTCTTTGAAGACCAGTTCACTTTAGAGGCATAGTCCATGCAATTGTCTTCATCAAAGGATCGAAGCCCAGTTTTTGGAACAATGCCGTACTATGGTGTAATAGAAGAGATTTGGGAGGTGGGTTACACTAAGTTTACAGTTCCTGTTTTCAAGTGTAAATGGGTTGACATTATGAGTGGTGTGAAAATCGACGAATCAAGAATGACCTTGGTCGACTTTCGGAAGATTAGATATAAGGACGAGCCATTTATCATGGCACATAAAGCTTCACAGATGTTTTATGTGAAGGACCCTGCGTCGGAAAATTAGTCTATCGTTCTCCATGGGAAGAAACAAGAAATTGTTCCGGAGTATGACCAGTTGAACCTTGATGTCGGTGAAACTCGATCATTTTCTTCACTGATGATTAAAAATGTCGAGGATGATGTTGTCGATGATGTGCATGCCACTTGAACAGACCATAATGAGGGATTATGGGAACAAGTTTAAAGGTTAATTAATTTAATTACGCATATTAATTTATTGTGTTAATTTTATATCTTATTGTTATAAGTTTTTCTTTTAAAGGTTACTTTGTGTTACTTTGTGTCTTATTGTTCAGGGGATCATTCAGAGTCAACCTCCAGAAGATCTGGTAGAGGACCTACTAGGCTGAGGTGGCTCTCACATAAACGCGCCAATGGGGAGAAGATAACACTGACCATTGATGTTCACACCGGGGTGGCTACTAGGCCAAACTCCGGTGTCCTTAGCAGCTATCTCGGTGTATTGGCCCGAGACAAAATTTCAATTTTAACACCGACATGGGAGCTTATGACTGAGGCTGAGAAGAACGTGCTCTGGCAGGATGTTTTGGTAAAACACTTATCTGATTTTGTGTCAAAATTGTCAGAAATTTGATGTTAACTCTAATGTATGACTAATTCTATCTTTGTTTTTCATATAGCAACATTTTGATATACCAAATGTCAAGTCCTTGGAATTGAAAATATTGTCTTCGATTGTTGTGAAGTGGCTTCGGTTTAAGTCTATGCTGACGACCACATATATATTTGATCCAAAGAAGGGTGAGAATCCTTCTACAAAATATCAGGGTATTGATGACGAGACTTGGGAACAATTTCTGCAAGCTCGTCAACAAGAGGAATGGCAGGTTAGTGCAATTAAGTTTGTTTAAATTATTAAGTTATGTATAGATATGTAGTAATTTATCATTCATTCACTACAGGATGTCAGGAGGAAAGCTAAGGAAATTCAAGCACATAATGTGACCCCCCACATTCTGTCTCATGGGGGTTATAAAAAGCTTGAAGAAAACATGATGAATCAGAAGTTGAAAGGCAGAGCTGCAGATGGTGATGATCCTGTTGCAGACCCTCCATCACTGCCTACACGTCATGAAAAATGGAAGCAGGCCCGTCTTAAACGCTCAGGGGTATATACCTCTGAAGAATCACGCGTTATCTCTGAGAAGATTGTAAGTTTTAATTTTGTAATTGCTTTTTTATTTCCTATACCAAGTCTTGATTCCATACTCATGATGAATGTCACTATATTTGTTAACTACAGGATTCATTGGTTGAGGAATCTACTCAGGGTACCTTTACACCACAAGGTCGTGAGGATATAATTTCTACTGCTATTGGACGACCTGAGCACCCTGGTCGTGTTCGTGCTGCTGGACCAGGTGTTGGTATTCAGTCATTTTTTGGTCCTGTCTCACGGGACTCCTCATCATCTGCTACCTGTAACAGTGAGTAGGTGCAACAGTTAAGACAAGAGCTCAGAGAGGAGATGAGACAGGAGGTGAGACAAGAGGTGAAACTGGAGGTGAGACAGGAACTGATGGCCCAATTTGAGCAGATGAAGCAGGAATTGGTGAATGCATCCCAGGAAGGTGCTCCTACTCAGGACTTTGTGGCTCATACAGTTAGAATCAACACTAAGGGTAGTTGTTCACCTGAAGGGGGTCCGGGGGATGACATGGGATCCATAATCCCATGTGAGTCGTATGTGGAGGGCACACCAACCCCTACGTTGGTCGCTATGGGGAAGGTCTTCACAGGGGCCACCACGGTACATAATATGCCTCTTTCACCAAACACGGTCAAGGTAACGGTGGAAAAAGTTATAGATGGTAATGCTCATGTGCCTATACAGACATTGGAGGTTTCTATTGTGGCACAAGCATGTCAGACCTTTATTGCCTGACCCTATCATCTGGTTAGGCAAATTCCAACCCCCATGGTATAGTTGGCACTTATATATATTACTACATTTAAAATTTAAATGTTTGTTATAACCTTAACAATGTATCCATTGTTCTTTATGTGCAGCAAACACTTTAGAAAAAAGAATAGAAAGATAATACTAAAAAGGGACCTTTTTCAACCGATGATGCGCTTGCTAGTTTGATGGAGGTTGGAGTGGCCCTTCGTCGGAGCACTTTGGCGTTGCCATGGGATGCGGGAGTTTTTGGTCAGGAATGTGCCTTCCCCCTGTCTTTAGCCATGCAAGATATAACAAAGGTTGTGCAAGGCGATGAATATCTGAACATCATTGTCATTCATGTGTGGGAGTTGTAAGTACATTGACAACTGAACTTGTAGTGTTCTTATTAACTTACTTTAGTAGGAATATTTTCACAAGGAAATATTTTTTATTTTAGGTATCTGTCTTCATTATTCTCACATGAGGATGTGTATGGATTCATTGATCCTAATCTAACCTTCGAGGGTGCACATCAAAGAAAAGATATACAGTCATACATCTCCAACGCCTTGGTAGATGAGGGAAAAAAGATTTATTTAGCACCTTATTACCATGAGTAAGTGCAAATACTTCTAAGTTATTTAATATTTTTATCATTATCAATGTGAATATCTTCCAGTATCAACTAATTTCCAATGCAGCCGCCACTGGAAACTACTGGTTATATCCGTCGAAGAAGACACCGCTGTGTGGTTTTGTTCATTGCATAGGAAGCCCACTAAGAGCTTTCTAGACACAATCAATGGGTAATGGCAATCAATTTATTATCATTATTAGTCTTTTTTAGGTTATAATTATTCTCTAACATGTGTTTTATTTTTTATATTAGTGCATATGCATCATATCAAATGCTGATAGGTAGAGCTTCACATAGAGCTCATAAGCTATCATGGAAAAACCTCAAGGTATTTACATGGATTGAATAAGATCATTTAATAGACACTTGTCTATGGTTTTAATTATTTGACTATTCTTCATTTTGAATTGTAGTGTAACAAACAAGTTGGAGGATATGAGTGCGGCTATTACGTCATGCAATGGATGTCTTCCATTGTGCAAGGTGGAATTCAAACCGCATGGGACCAGGTAATTCAGAACAATTAATCAATTTATCAATAAATTCACATTCATAATTGATCTATCCACTAATGTCAAGTTATTTCATTTTGCAGTTTTTTATGGATACCAGACCGTTCAACTCTGATGCAATTGATTTCATTAGAAAGACATGGGCTAAATACGCTATTGAGTTGTATAACAAAACTTTAGGGTAGTTGACCATAGTTTGATTAGTTATACTATCTTTTACATAGTTTTATGTTTAGGTAATTACTTTTGACATGACAAAGACTATTATGTACACTAGTTATACTATAATTTTTGAAGTTAATGGATGCAAATTTGATTAAATTGTTACTGGTATTTGATTTTGTACAATTTCTGGACTGTTGTGGCTGTTTGCAGGTATTTGATTTTGATTTTGGGAAAACGATAAAAACAGAATGAACCAAAAAAAAATTGAGTTTCCACGACGGTTGGGGCCATAACCGTTGTGGAAAGTGGCTTTCAACGACGATTGTGTCCACAACGGTCGTTGAAAATGCGCTGCCCTGAGGCATTTTCCACGACGGTTGGGACAATACTCTTTGTAGAAAGTGGCTTTCAACGATAGTTGAGACCACAACGACTCAACCGTCGTTGAAAATGCGCTGCCTGAAGGTGTTATGAAGCCTTTTTCACGACGGTTGCATGAACAACCGTCGTTGAACATGTCCTTTTCCACGACGGTTGCATGAACAACCGTCGTTGTTTCTTATTTACGACGACGGTCGTCACGCGTCATCAAAATTCCAATTTTCTACGATGCCTTAATCCACGACGGTTGTTTAACCGTCGTAAAAGGTCGTTTTTAACCATCGTAAAAGACCCTTTTTGCACTAGTGTAAACCAATAATTATGTGGTATTGCTAAGTATTGATTTTGGATTTTTTTTAATAAATTGTATCACTGTTGCACCACAATGTCTATGGGAACGTTACCTATGATTGTGAGCGCTGCTGTTCAAGTGTGGTTGTCATTTGTGAATGACTTAAGAACATTGTGTTTATTTTTTGAGGTCTTATAAGCAAATATCGAAATGTGTGATTTATTATACCTAGTAGGTAAATTTACTCACACTACCAGGTCATTCGTTTAAAAAAAAGTGAAATTGTTTCATCCATGAGACGAAATATCCTAAAATGACCCATAATAAAGATATAAATTTATGATGCTAAATTTATCTCGGTTACACATAAAAATCGACGTAAAAAAGAGTTACGGACCAGATTACAGCGATTTCAAGTTGGATTCCGAATCGGAACTATTTGATTAGACATTTGCAGTTTTGCACACCGTCACCGAGTCATTTGTGGAACCAGTTGGTTGGTTGTATTTTGTTTTTCGCTGTATAAAAGTAAGATAGTGAAAATAGTTTATGAAATCTAAAATGAGGATATAATAATAATTTTTTTTCAATAAAACTTCTAAAAATAGAAAGTATATTTTACATTATAAATGATGTCGTCATTAATTAATTATAGTAATAATATTCAAAAGAATATCACTATTATTATTATAATCCCAAGGGGTTGGTCGAGTGGAACAAGGCATTGTCTCTTATCTTACACGTCGTAGGTTCGAATCCCCATTTATCCCTTTGGGGTGAGCTAAAATGTAAGTAACTCTGTAAGTGCTCCTTGAGCCCGGAGGCATTCCATGCCTTGGACTGTGGCATTATCCCCTCACCCTAAATTTAAGTTTACCAAAAAAAAATCATTATTATTATTACAATAAAACTAATAATAATTTAGAACTTATCTAAAAATTTATAAAAAATATAAAATGAAATTTAAAACATAATGAAATCATTTTAAAAAGGTATAAATTAATTTTATAAAATACATTATGAAATTTAAAACATGCTCAAGCACTTAAAAAATCATTTTATAATTATGTTAATACTATATAGAATTAGTTCTCTTTGTTATATCAAATATCAATAATATAGTCCATTTTAAAAAATTAAATATTAAAAAAAATTACAACATAAATAAAAATATAATACGAAATTTAAAATATAATAAAATCATTTTAAAAAATTATTTTATAACTATGTTAAAAGTAATTATTTAATTATAGTTATGTTTGTTGTATCATATATCAATATTGAAGCCAAAATAATTTAATCATAGTTATTATATCAAAACATCAAATATAAATATTAAATGTCATTTTAAAAATTTAAATATTTTAAAACAAATTATATCATAAATAAAAATATGATATGAAAATTAAAACATAATAAAATAGTTTAAAAAGGTAAAACTTAATTTAAAAAATAAAAATATAATACAAATTTTAAAACATACTCACACACTTAAAAAAAAGGTATAACAAGAAATAAAAGTATAATATGAAAACAAAAATAATATGAAATTTAAAAAGATTTTAAAAAATGACTATAATTATGTTAATAGTAATTATAGAAATTTTTAGTTATGGTTATTATATAAAATATCAATATTAAAGCCCATTATAACAATTTGAATTTTTAAAAAAATTATAACATAAATAAAAATATAATATAAAATTTGGAAAAAAATTAAAATAATTTAAAAACATTTATAATAATGTTAATTGTAATTATAGTAATTATTTAACATTTCATAATGTTTTTTAAATTAAAGTATTATTATTTAACGCTGATTGAGTACTGTACTATATGCAAAAAAAATTTGAATTATCAGATTTTGATACACTTTTTTGTGCAAAACCACATGTATACTTCACGGGAGGAAATCCATATTAAAGCTCATTTTAACAATCTCAGTATTAAAAAAGTTAATAAAATGTTAAAGTAATTAAATTCCAAAAGCACTATAGTCTTATAGAAAAACTATCATTTAATATTCTTATAGACAGTTACATTCCATATTTTAATAATTCTAGTGGTTATAACATTAAAATCATTACTTCCAAAACTTGGAAACAAATTAATTAATATTTTGTCTTCATTTGTTACTCTTTTCAGATTTATTTTTGTCTTTCGGAAGCATATTTACTCTTCTTATACAGATAAAAGATCTTTAGTTTCTATTTTCCTCCTTTTTATGTTCTTCTTATCAATCTATAATCTATAAGGATGACTGGGAAAATCACTTTCATAAAAGATCTTACCTAGCCGAATTGATCAAAAGCTTAGAGTTCGTATTATTAAGCTCAAATAGTGATGATAGTGACATCATTGTCGAGACTCAAAGTGGATTGTTGCAACGAGTTTTGGCATTAAGCTCTACTTATTTGCCTTCGCAATAATCATTATTGTTTCATGTGTTGAGTCTCAAGAAATTATTAAAAATTTCTAAAGAGAACTAATTCATCTTCCATGTTTTAATGACTACAAATTTAATTCTTAACACAATGCAAAACTGCCTATGGTACTACAATTTATTCTGATTTCAGTAAAGTTGGACTCTTAAAGTTATAAAGCTTTCTGAAGTGGCAAACTGTCTGAAGAAGTGAAGCCATCTGATGTGGCAAGACTGTCTAAAGAAGTGAAGCCATATGAAGAGTCAAGCTTTCTAAAGAAGGAGTTATCTGAAGTCATCAAGATTGTCTGAAGACTGAAGCTATCTGAAGAGTGAAGCCCTCTGAAGATATCTGACGTGGACATCAGTTTGACTGAAGGCCTTTTCTGCTCCTTCTCCAACACGTTTTCAGAATGCTATTTTGAGTCAAGCAGACCAGAACTTTTCAGCATGTTTGAATTTCATCCACAAATGAGGAAATTCTGCAAGCGCAGTTTTTGCAGAGGTCACTGTAGTACTGCAACCTTATATTGTGTTAGAGAACATCTCACAACGAATGTTTTTATAACAGACCTCAACAAAAGGTTATAAATAGAGCTCTGCACTAGTCGAAGAAGTAGAACGAACGTGCATTATTCATAAGCTCTTATGCTGCCAAATTTTTTGAGGAAAATAAAACTCTGATTTATTTCATCTGATTTGTACACAACTTTCATATCCCGAGTTCTACTCAGGTATCTTGTACAAACTTGTGTTTAAGCTAGAACTGAATTGTAGTTCCTAAGCTTAAACCTTTTCTTTTTATACATTGGGTTTGTGTTACAGCCTGATGAGGCTTGACTGTAAAAGAATACTTGGGTTTGAGCCTGGAGAGGTTTGTCTGCAAAACAATACTTGGGTTTAGAGCCTGAAGAGGCTTAATTGTAAAAGAATATTTGTAATCTATTGAGATTAGTGGAGAAATCCAGCTGCTAGTTGGCACTGGGACTGGACATAGCTCACTGAGGTTGTGAGTGAACCAGGATAAATTTCTTGCTGAGTATTTCTATCCCTTAACTTGTTCAATTCGGTTTTTAACTAACATCAAAGGGAACTAAATCTGTCTTTATAAAACTAAGTTTAAAAATATCTTTCAGAGAACTCATTTTTTACATTGTCTGAAAATACTTAAGATAGAAGATAAACTTCAGATAAACATCCTAGTTATTTGAAATTTTCAGAAAACTCAGTTTTTCAGAAAAGGTTTCCAGAAAACGTTAAAAGTTTTATAAAAACACTATTCAACCTCCCTTCTAGTGTTTTCATGTGTTTTCTACAATTGGTATCAGAGCTCAGCCTCGGGTTGAGCACTTGATCGTGTGAGGAAGAAGATCCAGATGGGAACCTCTACCAGCAACAACCATTATATCACAGAAGTAGTATCTGTGACAAGGCCTCCAACTTTTAATGGTGTTGACTATCATTACTGGAGAGACCGTATGAAACTTTTTATTGAGAGCAACAACATAGATCTGTGGGACATAGTCACTGATGGTGATTATAAACCCATGCATGGTGGTGTGCCCATACCTAAGTCTGAGTGGACTGGTGAGCAGAAAGCTAGGGTTCAGCTAAATGCCAAGGTTAAACTCTACATAGTTTGTTCTCTGAACAAACCTGAGTTTGAGAAAGTGTAGGAACACAGGGAAACACTAGAAGGGGGGTTGAATAGTGTTTCTAAATATTTTAAGAAGCTTTTCGAAAACAGATTTATATAAACAGATTTTCAGACAGGTTACTAGTGGGCTGTCTGAAGTTTTTAGATAGCTGTCTGAAGTTGGTTTCAGACTGCTTTAAAATGGTTCTAAACGAAGTTTCTTCTTTTTAAAATATTATATAAAATATTCAGTCCCCTTAATTAGTTTAAAACTGAAATGACAAAGATAAGGGAAGAGAAACTTAGCCACAGAATTTATCCTGGTTCACTCACTACCACTTGTGAGCTACGTCCAGTCCCAATGCCAACTAGCACTTGGATTTTCTCTTAATCTTGCAAGATTACAAGTATTCTTTTCTATCAAGCCTCTTCAGGCTCTACAATCAAGTATTCTTTTTCAGACAAGCCTCTCCAGGCTCAACAACACAAGTATTCTTTTTCAGACAAGCCTCTCCAGGCTCAACAACGATTACAGAGAAGAGAAATGCTTAAGCTCACAAACTGTATCAGTTTTGAAACTTAAACAATTACAGATGTACAAAGATAACTGAGGTATGCTCAGGATAATACAATATGTGTGTACAAAGATGATAAAAATCTATCAGAGTGTTACAGCGAAAAACTTGCAGAGTTTCTGTTCTTTTGCTATGCTTCTCTGTCTATATTGGTCTTCAAATGAGGGGGTATTTATAACCAAATGAAATGAATCATTGAAGACTCTCAGGTTTGTGAAATCCATGCTAGCCGTTGTGAGACAGCTGCTGCAGTACAAAATATTCTCTGACATATTCTGATATTCCCTGACAATTTCTGACATTTTTACAAGGTTTGCTCCTGCCAAAAAGGTGCTCTTTGTTGCTGCTGCAATTGCTGCGTAGCAGAGGACACGTTGTGACAGAGAACGTGCTTGAATTGCATTGCACAGGTGCCAGCTGTTTGTAGCAGAGAACATGCGTGAAAAACGTGCAGAGGTACATGGATTGTCACAGCTTCAGACAAGAGATGCCACGTCATCAAAAGCTTTCAAACGGCTTTGATGCTTCAGACGGGTTGATCATCTTCAGACAACATCAGCTTCTTCAGACGGATCCAACACTTAGTCTTATATAGTAGGCTTCTTGCTGAAAATCATAGATAAACAATTAGACAATTGTATCTTATGAGAAACAACTTAAGTTGAATTTGTTGATCATTAAAACTTAGAGAAATTTCAGTCTTTAAAACATCATAAACCTCTTTATGATATTTTTGAGACTCAACATTCTCCCCCTTTTTAATGATGACAAATTTAACTTAAATTATGCAAAACTGAGAGATTAAGATTTAGCTCCCCCTGGGACAAATATATCCTTTTAGATGCTTTTATATATGATTTTCTCAGAAGTTCAGACAACTTTGAACTTTTTCATGTACTCCCCCTGAATCCTGTAATCACTCCAGATTTTGTTAGATTTAATACTCCCCCTTTTGTCATCAATCAAAAGGGAATCATAGAGCAATAACAGTAACAGAGCAATAAAACAAACAGGATTATGAACTACAGATAAAGTAAAAACAAGTATCAGAGCAAGGATCATGAGCACATGAGATGGAATAAAAACACTGATTGTATTAAAATGATGTAAGGATTAAACAGACAATCAACACTTGAAAAAGAAATATGAACATAAGACAATGGCAATAAATTAGTCCTTCTTCTTCAGCAGGGCTTCAGACAGAAAGGAGATCAGTTCTTCCTTGGTCTTGTCTATGGCAGCTTCAATAGAAGACTTCAACTCTTGTTGACCACTTCTTATCAGCTGTTGCTCATGAAGAATTTCTTGCTGATTCTGAATAACTTTTTGAGCCTTCTTTTCTGAGACAGCACATCTTCTTTCAGATTCTTCACATCTCTTCTCAAGGGCCTTGACCTTGGATTTCAGCTTCTGGTTTTCTTCAAATAGGTCAGGTTCAGAATCAACTAGGATGAGCTGAAGGTAGGGACAAACAAATCTCAAAACTCCAAAACCAGGCTGTAAGCCATATTCTGAAGGATTGTAGACTGGACAGAAAAAGGTCCCAACATACTTCAGAAGCACCCAAGCTTGGTTGAATGAATCTGCCTGTGGGGGAAAGTGATCTCTTAAGAAATGGTACTGAACATTTGTGAAGTGTCCAACACCCATTGAATATTCAGCATAAGGACCACTACACCCAGAAGAAGACCCAGCAGCTTCTCTGATCTTCCAGTAAGATTCCCACATCCAGTTTTCAAGCAGGTGATTCAAGCCTCCTCCTTCTGATATGATAAACTCAGGAAGACCTTCCCATTCTGAAGCAGTCATGGCTTCAGACAGGGGTGCTGATACAGAATAGACCTTAGGACCCTTCAATTTTTCATCTTGACCTTCTTTGAGGGGATACCTAGGAACAATCCTATCAGGTTTCACCAAGATTTTGGTTGAAGGCCTGATTGAACTGGTTCTAGGAGGCCTGTAGCCTATCATTCCAACTCCTCTAGCCAAGTCTCTTTGGAACAATTCAGCTTCTGTGTTCAGCATTCTTACCATTAGCCATTCTTCATTGTTCAGCTTCCATGAGTCTTCAGAGAATGGATTGATAAGATTCCATGTATGATTAGGAGGGACAACACCCTTCCTTATCTTCTCCAAACCATCAGCATTGTTGGAGTACAAAGCCCTTTCATCAGACACAATCTTCTTAGTGAGACCCTGATGAAGTGAGACAACAGGGGCTGTTCTAAAGTGATGCAGCTCTTCAGACAGATGCTGGAATTTTGGCAGAGGACAAGAGCCAAAGGAGGTTCTTGTCAGTCTCTTGCATAAGGTTGCAATCTCAGCTGAAAAGTTGAATTGATGAACAGATGAAGGTGGTGATGGAGGTAAAGGTGTGTGAGGTGGAGATGATGATGGTGAGGAAGGTGATGAAGGTGAAGATAATGAGCTATCAGATAGCTGTATGTACAGAGGTGAGGAAGGTTTGGATGGTGAAGATGTGGGTTCAAGAACTTGGTTTTCTTGAGGTGCAGGGGGTTCAGACAACAGGTTGTCTGATGGTATGATGGGTGTAGGTGATGAGGGTTCAGATGATATGAAAGGTTCAGAGGGTAATGTAATTAGCTGTAAGGTTGGTAGAGGTTGGGAGATAGGTGGAGAAGGTTGCTTTTCTGGTGAGGTGGGTTTAGATGAGGATTGAGGTTGCTTTTCAGGTGATGAAGGAGGTGAGGGAGTTACATTATCAAATCTCACCTTGATCCTTTTGTAAGGTTTGGGAGCAACAAAATCTTGAGCTTTAGCAGCTCTTTCTTTTTCTTCCCTTTCCTTGGCTTCCTTATCCTCCCTTTCTCTTTCTTCAGAGGAAAAAGCCCTTCTTCTCTTGAAGTATTGATTAGCCTTTACAAATTTTTGATACCTTCCAGCAATGTCTGCTTCTTCTAGGTGAGAAGCAGTACTTCTGGTAATCCTAACTTTAGACACTGTCTGAAGTAGTTTACCCTTCTTCTTTTTCCTCTGAGGTGCACTTGACCTCTTTCTTTTCTTTGAGGTTTCAGCAATGGCTGCTTGTTTGTCATCCTCAGCATAAGCAAGTTGTGAGGCTATTGCAAGAGCTCTGTCAGTTCTCTCTTGCTCTTCTTTCAGTTCTAACTCTTCTTGTTCAATGGCAGTAGGCAAAGCAGCAACCTGAATCAGTTCAGGGTCAGAGGAGCATGCAGCAAGAGGTTGAGCAGCAACTGCATCAATATCCACAGCCTGTCCTTCCATTATAGAAGTAGGCTTTGAAGATTGTGCAGGTTCAGACACCTGACCCACAATTTCAGACAACCTTTGAGAAGGTTTCTGAACAGGTTCAGATGCTTGAATCTGTACAGATGCAGAAGCTATCTTAGCTGAGCTTCTTACAGGTAGCTTCTTCAGCTTAGGTTGAGGTGACGCCTTTGAGGGCTTGAACTCATGTCTTCTGATATCTCCTTTTAGTTCATTTTCCAGAATCTGCACAGTGGAACTTCTCCTTTGAGCTTTCTCCATCAGTAAACTTTCTTTCATGGTTGGCGAGGGAGGCCTTGGAGTCAGCTTAATCTTCATGCTCTTCAGATTTGATTCACCAAACATAGGAATTGAGTGGTGATCAAAGAGCTGGTGAACTGGAACTTTAAAATGCAACAACACCTTGGTGATGATGGTGTTGTGAGGAAAACTTCCAGCAGAGTCTCTCAGCCTCTTCTGAAGGTGGTACATGATGATATTTGGAAGATTTATCTTCTGCTTCTTCAGAAGGTGAATGAGGCAGAATCTCTCCAGTTCAGACACATGGTTTCTGCTGCCACTTTTAGGGATTACAGAGTTCCCCAAGATAGCATGCAGAACCCTAGCCTTATCTGACATATTCTTAGCATCCAGACTAGCAGGAGAGGGAGTTCCATACAAAAACTCAGTAAAATGTTTCTGACCTCCATTTCTTGATTCCCAGCCAGGAGAGAAGACAACACCTTCAGTCTTGACACCACAGACAATGGCCAAGATGTCTTCATCAATAAAGATAGATGTACCAAGCACATTAGCCTTGATGGTGGTGTAGATGCCTTGAGGGTTAGGGATTCCTCTGGCTGTGGCCCAGAAATCAAGTATACTCTGCTCATGCCAATGTGAATGATGTTTGTTGAAGTATTCAAACCACCTAGCTGCTTGAAATTCTGCATGAAGATCCATTCCTAGTGCTTCAAGCTCTTCCAGAAAGACACCCTTGGTCTTCACAATATTATCAGCTCCAGACTTCTTTGGTGCCATTGTTGAAGGATGGAAAGAACTTGAGAGAGAAAATGCTTTCTTGAAGATGAAGAATAGCAAAGGTTCTGAGAGGGTAGTGAGCTGTAACGTACCAAGGACTCACTGCCTTACAGTACTTATAGACCTTTGAGGCAATGATGGTAGAAACTGGCCGCGCAGACATAGGGTAACGTGCAAAGTGGATTTAAATCGTCCCTTTATTGCCACGTCATTTGTTCATTTCAGACAAGTGCAAGATTTCAGACATCCAGTTAATTTCAGACGACCAAAACTTCAGACAGGTCACATGTTTCAGACAGGCTGAAGTTTCAGACACATCATTTTTCATACACACTCACAATGCATGAATGTTCAGTTTATCTCTGATGAACTTAAACCTATCTTTAGTTAGAGGTTTTTTGAATATATCAGCCCATTGATGCTCTGTATCAATGAACTGAATATCAAAAACACCTTTCTGAACATAGTCTCTAATGAAATGATGTTTGATTTCTATATGTTTAGCCCTAGAATGTTGAATGGGATTTTTAGATAAATTAATGGCACTGGTATTATCACATAACACATGTATAACAGATATTGCAATATTAAAATCTTCAAGTTGATACTTCACCCATAATAGTTGTGAGCAATAGCTGGCTGCTGAGATGTATTCTGCTTCAGCTGTTGATAATGCAATTGTGCTTTACCTTTTGCTTGACCAGCTGATCATATTTTCTCCAAAGAAGTGACATCCACCACTGGTGCTTTTTCTTTCAACTCTGTCTCCAGCAAAATCAGCATCACAGTATCCTACTAACCTGCAATCCTTACTTTTCTTATAGCACAGACCAAGATTAGTAGTACCTTTAAGATATCTGAAAATTCTTTTTACAGCTTTATAGTGAGTGACTTCTTGGATCAGATTGAAATCTAGCACACAGGCACACACTGAACATGATGTCAGGCCTGCTTGCTGTTAGATACAATAATGAACCAATCATTCCTCTATACAAAGTTTGATTCACTGGTTCTTCATTCTCATCTTTATTTAAAGATGCAGAAGGGTGCATTGGAGTTGTCATGGGTTTGCAATCACTTAGGTTGAACTTTTTAAGCATTTCCTTTGTATATTTATCTTGATGGATCCATATACAATCAGAATCTTGCTTAATCTGAAGTCCAAGGAAAAACTTTAGTTCACCCATTAGGCTCATTTCAAATTCAGATTGCATTAACTCAGAAAACTCTTTGCACAATGAAGAATTAGTTGAACCAAAAATAATGTCATCAACATATATTTGGACAAGTATAAGATCCTTGTTAGACTGTTTTCTAAAAAGAGTTGTGTCAACTTTTCCTCTTTCAAAACCATTAGTTGCAAGAAAACTGCTCAGTCTTTCATACCAAGCTCTTGGGGCTTGTTTCAGACCATAGAGAGCTTTCTTGAGTTTAAAAACATGTTCAGGAAAAGTTACATCTTCAAAACCAGGGGGTTGTCTAACAAAAACCTCTTCTTCAATGAAACCATTGAGGAAGGCACTTTTGACATCCATTTGATATAGTTTGATGCCATTATTTACAGCATAAGATAAAAGAATTCTAATTGCTTCTAACCTGGCCACTGGGGCAAAGGTTTCAGTGAAGTCAATACCTTCTTGCTAGTTATAACCTTGAGCTACTAGCCTTGCCTTATTTCTGATAACTTTGCCTTCTTCAGACAGCTTGTTTCTGAACACCCATTTGGTTCCAATAATTGTTTTCCCATGGGGTTTAGGAACAAGGGTCCAGACATCACTCCTAGCAAATTGATTTAGCTCCTCTTGCATGGCTAGGATCCACCCTTCATCATGCAGAGCTTCATCAATGCTCTTTGGCTCAATTTTAGACAGGAGAGCAAGAGAATTCAAATGTCTGAATTTTGATCTTGTCTTAACTCCTTCTAAAGTGCTGCCAATGATTTGCTCTTTAGGATGATGTGACTTGTATCTCCAATCAGATTTATGAGGAGGTATCACATCTGCCTGAGACTCAACATTTGTCTGAAGAGGTTCAGAAACAGCAGGAGCTTCAGACAGGTGCTCATCCTTCAAATTGCTGTGATCATTCAAGCTCCATTCCTGCAAAATCATCCTCTAGATCTGATAGTTCCCTATCAATCTCTTTGTTATCATTGAATTTTACATGTATGGTTTCTTCAACAGTTAAAGTTCTAGAGTTATACACTCTATATGCTTTAGATGTTTCAGAATATCCAATGAAAAATCCATTATCAGACTTTGCATCAAATTTTCCAAGATCATCTTTGGTGTTCAGTATAAAACATTCACATCCAAAGATGTGGAAATATGATATGTTGGGTTTTCTTCCTTTCCACAATTCATATGGAGTCTTTTTCAGAATTGGTCTTACCAATATTCTGTTTTGAAGGTAACAAGCTGTGTTAACAGCTTCTGCCTAGAAGGTTCTAGGTAAGTTGCTTGAGTTGAGCATGGTCCTTGCCATCTCTTGCAAACTTATGTTCTTTCTCTCAACAACCCCATTCTGTTGAGGTGTTCTTGCCACAGAGAAATTGTGTGAGATCCCATTCTCATCACAGAACAATTTGAAATTTGCATTCTCAAACTCCCCACCATGATCACTTCTTATGACAGAAATACAGAATCCCTTTTCATTTTGTACCTTCTTACAAAATATTGTGAAATTCTTAAAAGTCTCATCCTTGTTTCTAAGGAATATCACCCATGTGAATCTAGAATAGTCATCAACGATGACCAAACCATATTTCTTTCCACTAAGACTTTCTGTTCTAATAGGACCAAACAAGTCAATGTGTAAAAGTTCTAGTGGTCTGCTAGTTGAAACAACATCTTTACTCTTGCAGGAGTGTCTTGTTTGTTTCCCTTTCAGACAGCTATCACATAAAATGTCAGATTTGTATGAGAGCTTGGGAAATCCTTTAACAAGGTTGTGTTTTGCTAATCTTGAGATTAATCTCAAGCTGGCATGCCCAAGTCTTTGATGCCAAATCTGTTTTTCATCTTCAACAGAAAATGAAGCATTTTACATTTTGACTTGCTAGATCCTCTAGATCAATTTTACACACATTGCCGTGTCTCTTAGCAGTAAAAAGTGTTTGATCAGAGGAGTCTTTGACTATGCATCCTTCCTTGGTAAAGGATACTACATAACCACTGTCACATAATTGACTTATGCTCAGTAAATTATGTTGTAGTCCTTCCACAAGAAGAACATTTTTAATGAGGGATGAAGGAATTATACCTATAGTCCCTATGCCAGTGATCTTCCCTTGTTGATTTCCACCAAAGGTGACCACTCCTCCTTCCTTAGGTCTAAGGTTTTGGAACAAAGACCTTTCTCCTGTCATGTGTCGCGAGCACCCACTGTCCAGGTACCATTTGTGGGGTCTCCTTTGTCCTGTTAAACACATCTGCAACAGGAATGATCAAGTTTTTAGGTACCCAAGTTCTTTTGGGTCCTGTTTTGTTAGCTTTGGGTCTTGCTTTTCTCTTGTGCTTGCACTGAATCACATTGTGTCCAGGCTTACCACAGTGAGAACACCCAGTGACCTTATTTTTGCTTTTAGAAAAATTTAAGACAGTAGGAGGTTCAGACATGTTGTGATCAAAAAAGCCTAGTCCACTTTTGTCAGAGGAATGTCTTTGATTTCCAAGCATTATGTTTAAATTTTTAGTTCCTTTGACAAACTTGGCTAGATCATTTGTCAGTTCTACAATCTGTTTCTGAAGTTTTTTATTTTCTTCAGACACAGCTTGTGAACTATGGTTTTCAGTCTCAAAGACCATTTCCTTGAGCATAATATGTTCTATTTCCAGAGACTCATATTTGTTACACATTTCTGTGTGAGCCTTGGATAGATTCTTATACTCTAGGAACAGTTCCTTGGAACTTTCCACCAGATCATCATACATTTCTTGCAAGGTAAGAGGGAATACCTCAGCTTCAGAGCTGTCTGAAAATGGTAGGCTTGCCATGAGGCACAGATTTGCCTCTTCTGAGGTGTCTTCCTCCTCTTCTGAAGTTGATTCATCCAGGTCCTCCCATGTTGCCATGAGACCTTTCTTTTTCTTGAAAAACTTCTTCTTCTTGAAGTTGTTTTTCTTCAGCTTTGGACACTCAGCCTTCATGTGCCCTGGTTGCTTACACTCAAAACAAATAATTTTGTCAGTTTGTATGTCTTTACCTGACTTACCTCCTTTTGAGGTTGAGGGTTGATTCTTTCTGAATCTTCCTCTGTTCTGTAGCATTCTCTTGATCTTCCTACTTAGAAGAGCAAGATCATCATCATCTTCTGAGCTATCTTCAGAGTCTTCATCCCCCTCTGAAGCTGCCTCAGCTTGCATAGCCTTGATGTTGCCATGCCTAGACTATTTGGTCTTGGAGTTTAGGGCTAGAGATTTTCTCTTATTGTCATCTTCTCCAAGCTCAAGCTCATGGACCTTAAGAGATCCCAACAGTTCTTCCACTCTAAGAGAGTTCAAATCTCTTGCCTCTTGAATGGCAGTAACTTTGGGTCTCCAGGACTCAGGCAAGCTCCTTAGGATTTTTCTGTTATTATCTCCAGAGTTGTATGTTCTGCCTAAGGACTTGAGTCCATTTGTTATGGTCTGAAACCTTCCAAACATTTGGTCAATGGTTTCAGATTCTTCCATCTTGAATATCTCATACTGATGTATGAGCATACTTATCTTGGATTGCTTGACAGTTTCAGTACCTTCATGGGCTGCTGCAAGAGTATCCCAAATCTCCTTGGCAGAG
The DNA here is from genome assembly GCA_026901365.1 of Sesbania bispinosa. Lineage (NCBI taxonomy): Eukaryota > Viridiplantae > Streptophyta > Magnoliopsida > Fabales > Fabaceae > Sesbania > Sesbania bispinosa. The sequence continues at coordinate 192,650 of QLOH01000507.1, read as the reverse complement.
GTGCATCCATGAACCTTCTCATATTCTGATTTGTTTAAAGAACATATCAGATAGAGTTTGGCCATAGCATTCATCTGGACTCTAGCCTTTTGCTCCAAAGTCCATTCAGTCTTAGGTATAGGCACATCATTTAGCATAGGCACATAGTCTCCATCAGTGACCACATCCCAAACATCAATGTTTGTGCTTTCAATGAACAGCTTCATTCTATCTCTCCAGTAGTGATAATCTTCTCCATTGAAAGCTGGAGGTCTTGTGATAGAGGCTCCTTCTGTGATGTATTGCCCGTTACTGTTTGAAGCTTCCATGTGGATCTTTCAGTCCTCAGACACTTGTTAGGTGTATCAACCCTGAGTAGAGCTCTGATACCAACTGTAGGAACACAGGGAAACACTAGAAGGGGGGGTTGAATAGTGTTTCTAAATATTTTAAGAAGCTTTTCGAAAACAGATTTATAAAAATAGATTTTCAGACAGGTTACTAGTGGGCTGTCTGAAGTTTTTAGATAGCTGTCTGAATTTGGTTTCAGACTGCTTTAAAATGGTTCTAAACGAAGTTTCTTCTTTTTAAAATATTAAATAAAATATTCAGTCCCCTTAATTAGTTTAAAACTGAAATGACAAAGATAAGGGAAGAGAAACTTAGCCACATAATTTATCCTGGTTCACTCACTACCACTTGTGAGCTACGTCCAGTCCCAATGCCAACTAGCACTTGGATTTTCTCTTAATCTTGCAAGATTACAAGTATTCTTTTCTATCAAGCCTCTTCAGGCTCTACAATCAAGTATTCTTTTTCAGACAAGCCTCTCCAGGCTCAACAACACAAGTATTCTTTTTCAGACAAGCCTCTCCAGGCTCAATAACGATTACAGAGAAGAGAAATGCTTAAGCTCACAAACTGTATCAGTTTTGAAACTTAAACAATTACAGATGTACAAAGATAACTGAGGTATGCTCAGGATAATACAATATGTGTGTACAAAGATGATAAAAATCTATCAGAGTGTTACAGCGAAAAACTTGCAGAGTTTCTGTTCTTTTGCTATGCTTCTCTGTCTATATTGGTCTTCAAATGAGGGGGTATTTATAACCAAATGAAATGAATCATTGAAGACTCTCAGGTTTGTGAAATCCATGCTAGCCGTTGTGAGACAGCTGCTGCAGTACAAAATATTCTCTGACATATTCTGATATTCCCTGACAATTTCTGACATTTTTACAAGGTTTGCTCCTGCCAAAAAGGTGCTCTTTGTTGCTGCTGCAATTGCTGCGTAGCAGAGGACACGTTGTGACAGAGAACGTGCTTGAATTGCATTGCACAGGTGCCAGCTGTTTGTAGCAGAGAACATGCGTGAAAAACGTGCAGAGGTACATGGATTGTCACAGCTTCAGACAAGAGATGCCACGTCATCAAAAGCTTTCAGACGGCTTTGATGCTTCAGACGGGTTGATCATCTTCAGACAGTATCAGCTTCTTCAGAAGGATCCAACACTTAGTCTTATATAGTAGGCTTCTTGCTGAAAATCATAGATAAACAATTAGACAATTGTATCTTATGAGAAACAACTTAAGTTGAATTTGTTGATCATTAAAACTAGAGAAATTTCAGTCTTTAAAACATCATAAACCTCTTTATGATATTTTTGAGACTCAACAGAAAGTTCATGGATGCAATACTGCCAAGGAGATCTGGGACACATGGGCTTCAGCCCATAAGGGGACTGAAAATGTCTAACAGTTCAAGATTAGCATGCTTGTTCATCAATATGAGATGTTCAAGATGCATGAGTCAGAAAATATTGACCAGATGTTTGGTAGGTTTCAGAAAATAACAAATGGAATTAAGTCTCTAGGGAGAACCTATGAATCTGGAGACAACAATCAAAAGATTCTAAGGAGTCTACCCAAGGCATGGGGACCCAATGTGACAACTATTCAAGAGGCTAAAAACCTCAATACTTTGAGAATAGAAGAACTTTTGGGATGTCTAAAGGTTCATGAGTTAGAACTTGGTGAGGATGAATCCAAGAAAAAGTCTTTAGCACTAAACACCAGAGCCAAATAGCTTAGGTATGGAGCCATGAATGCCGAGGAGACTTCAGAAGCTGACGTAGACTCTGAAGATAGTTCTGAAGATGATGAAGATCTTTCCTTGCTGAGCACGAAGATCAAAATAATGCTTCAGAATAAGGGAAGATTCAGAAAAGATCAGCCCTCCAGAACTAAAAACAGTAATTCAGGTAAGGATACCCCTTCTACTGACAAAATTATTTGTTTTGAGTGTAAACAACCAGGTCACATGAAGGCAGAATGCCCCAAGCTAAAGAAGTCCTCATTCAAGAAGAAGAAGAAGAAGGGACTCATGGCTACATGGAAAGACCTTGATGATTCCACTTTAGAAGAGGAAGAGGAATCTGCTAAAGAAGTAAACCTCTGTCTGATGGCAAGCCTACCATCTTCTGACAACTCAGATTATGAGGTAAGACCCCAATCTGAAACCACTTTACAAGAGAGGTTTGATGATTTGCTGAATGATTCCAAAGAGTCGTTCCAAGAATATAAGGAACTCTCAAGAGCGTACACAGAAATGTGTAACAGGAATGAGACTCTTGAAGTTGAGAACCTTATACTCAAGGAAAAGCTCCTGGAAAATGAAACTAGTAGTTCTAAGAATCTATCTGAAGAGAATCAAAACCTTTAGAGACAGGTTAAGGAACTTACTAGGGACTTAGCCAAATTTGTCAAAGGAACTAAAAATCTTAACAAGGTGTTAGGATCTCAGAAATGTTTCAATGACAAATGTGGTTTAGGATTCTCAAAGAGTGAATCATCAACCATTCTTGAAGTTAATTCTCCCAACAAGGTTTTTAAGAAAGTTAAAGGGTGTTCTCATTGTGGGAAGCCTGGATACCATGTGTCTAGATGTAAACACAAAGGGAAAGCAAAACCCAAAGCTAACAAGAGAGGACCCAAGAAAGTATGGGTACCTAAAGCCTTAATTATTCCTGTTGCGGATGTGTTTAACATGACAAAGGAGACACCACAAATGGTACTTGGATAGTGGGTGTTCGCGACACATGACGGGAGAAAGGTGTTTGTTCCAAAGCCTTAAACACAAGGATGGAGGAGTGGTCACCTTTGGTGGAAATTAGCAAAGGAAGATCACTGGTATAGGGACAGTAGGTATGACCCCTCTATCCCTTATTAAGAATGTTCTTTTGGTCGAAGGACTTAAACACAATCTTCTGAGCATAAGTCAATTATTTGACAGTGGATTTGTTGTATCCTTTACCAAAGAACGTTGCATAGTCAAAGACTCAGATGATCAAGTTCTTTTCACTACTAAGAGACACGACAATGTGTATAAGATTGATCTAAAGGGACTTGAAAATCAAAATGTGAAATTTTTTCTCTCTGTTGAGGATAAAAAACAGATTTGGCATCAAAGACTTGAGCATGATAACTTGAGATTAATCTCAAAGCTAACAAAACATAATCTTGTTAAAGGATTACCCAAGCTTTCATTCAAATATGATATTTTATGTGAGAGTTGTCTGAAATGGAAACAGACAAGAAGCTCATTTCAGAGCAAAATGTTGTTTCCACTAATAGACCCTTGAAACTGCTTCACATTGATTTGTTTGGTCCAACTAGAATAGAAAGTCTTAGTGGTAAAAAGTATGGTTTGGTCATTGTTGATGACTATTCTAGATATTCATGGGTGATATTCCTTAGAAGAAAAGATGAGACTTTTGAGAATTTCACAATCTTCTATAAGAAGGTACAAAATGAGAAATGATTATGTATTTCTACAATCAGAAGTGACCATCGTGGAGAGTTTGAAAATACAAACTATAGACTGTTCTGTGAGGAGAATGGGATCTCTCACAATTTCTCAGTGGCTAGAACACCTCAACAAAATGGGGTTGTTGAGAGAAAGAACAGAAGTTTGCAAGAGATGGAAAGAACCATGCTCATTTCAAGCAATCTACCTAGATCATTTTGGGCACAAGCTGTTCACACAGCTTGTTACCTTCAAAACAGAATATTAGTAAGACCAATTCTCAAAAAGAATCAATATGAATTGTGGAAAGGAAGGAAGCCCAACATTTCATACTTCCATATCTTTGGATGTGAGTGTTTTATACTCAACACAAAAGATGATCTTGGAAAGTTTGATGCTAAGTCTGATAAAGGATTTTTCATTGGATATTCTGAAACTTCAAAGGCATATAGAGTTTACAATTCTAGAACCTTAGCTATTGAAGAATCAATTCATGTTAAATTCAATGATAAGAAAGAGATTGATAGGGAACTATCAGATCTTGAGGATGATTTTGCAGGTATGGAGTTGAATCCATCTTCTTAAATGATGAAAGCAAAGGAGGAAGGACCCTCTGAAGGACCTTCTGAAACTGCACCACTTCATACAACTCATGTTGAGTCTCAGACAGAGAATGTGTTGAGTCTCAAAATCAATTTAAGTATTCAAATCAGATTCAAGACTCATAAATCGTAAGTTTTAATGGACAACAAATTTGATTTAAAAAGGGATTATTTATTAGGAGAACTGTATCACTTGAAGGTATTTTGCTTTACTCTTTCAGCAAGTACTATAAAGAAGAGGCCTCGAGTTGAACCTATTGATGTGAGGAAACCTTCTAAAGAGCCAAATTCTGCTGAACTCATTTCTACCTTCTGAAGTGTTACAGAATCATAAAAGAACTGTTGAAGACCTCGTTTTAGCTGTTGATTAAAGCCTGGAAGCTGCCTGCTCAAGTCACCACACATCTTTTGCGTTTGAAGAAAGTTTGATACATTTAAGGACTGTTTTCAAAGTTCCTGTGTGCTGTCAAAATCATTTTACCTTAGAGCAGTGTTGCAGACTGCAACACCTGCACATTTTAAAAGTCAGAAGCTACCAGAAGATTGTTTCACAACGTCTCAAATAGCATTTAATGCTATCTCACAACGGTGGATGAAGCTCTATTCAAAGGATTTATTTCTGGACTCTATATATAGCTTCATGAAAGACTTTGAAGGTGGAGAAGCCCAAAATGAGAGTCGGCCAAGCTTTATATGAAAATTCATCAAGCCAACACTCTGCAGAAATCTTTTTGAATTTCCTTGTACTTAGTTTTTTTTCTCATTTGTATCCTGAGTCTTACTCAGTTATCCTTTGTACAAGAATTTCTGTGTTTAAGTTTCTCAGAAACTTAAACTTATTATCTTTGTAAACACTGTAAAGTGTCTGAGAGCCTGAAGAGGCTTGGAGGAACAACCGATACGTGCTGTTGTTTAGCCTGAAGAGGCTGTGTCCAAAGAATACTTATGTTTAGCCTGGAGAGGTTGTGTCCAAACAATACTTGGTGGTTAGCCTGAAGAGGCCGTGTCTAAAGAATACTTGTGTTTAGCCTCAAGAGGTTGGGTTCAAGCAATACTTGTATCAGTTTAGATAGTGAAAATCCAGTGATGTGTTTGCCCTGGGACTGGACGTAGCTCACTGAGTTTGTGCGTGAACCTACTCTTTGTTATTAAATAATTAATTAGGGTTTGCTTGAACTGATCATTTTTGCATGTTCTTAATAAATTAATTAATTAATAAAGAGGTAATTTTAAAATTAATAATTTGTGAAAATGCCTGATTGAATGATTATTTTAATTGTTGACTTAAAGTGGCCATTTATTTCAATAAATTTTAAATAATCTATTACTATTGCATAAATAAAATTTTTGGTAATAAATATTGCAGATGGCACGCACCAAAATGGTTAGAAGAGCTGGTACATCTAGGAGTGGTGCCCAAAGAGGCATGATCCTATGGATTTGGCGGCAGCCTAGACTTTATGCTTACCAGGATATTCCTTTGAAAAGAATGCATCAAGACAGGCTGCTCGCATTTATAGGCAGCACATGAAGGCCATAGCGAGGATGTGGACTGTGCTAATCCTCGCTAATGTTAACCCCACCAACCATGTCTCTGATATTCAGATGCCAGTGGCACACCTCATTCATACCATCCTCACAGGCGGCGGCATAGATATCTCCAGGGTAATCACCCAGAATATAGCAAACTTTATTTCCACCATCTCATGCCGCATGCCACCACCAGGATCAGTTTAGGCTTCCCCGCACTTATCACTGCCCTTTGCAGATCTAGGGGTGTGGATGTGAACCCCTCGGTTTGCATCCACAACCCTATGACTAGGGGATATATTGAGGCCTACTGTATGCCTTATGAGGAGGAAGATGAGGAGCAGGAGCAGGAACCACCACTAGCACCAGTAGCAGCAACAGACCCAGTACTCCATCAACATCATCATCATCTTTTTACCCAGTTGACCTCCATTCATAGGGGCCAGGTTCATCTGCAGGAGTATTTATACTCCATTAGGCCTGACCCCTACCCAAGCATGACACCTGAGCAATTCGGAGAGTATCTTCAGTGGCCTGGGGACAGGCCTATTCCTCCAGAGGGGGGGTGGAGCAACAGCTGCTGATGATGATCACATGGAGCAGGACCACCAGGACCAGGACCATTGATATTTTTATTGGTGCTTTTTCTTTTCTTTTTTCTTTAATTTTATTTTTTTTTCTTTATTTTATCTTTCTTTTATTTTATTTTTCTTTTGGCATGTACTGTATATATTCACACTGACATATTTATGCAGCAGTACATTCCCGCATTTATTTAGGACTTAGGATTTAGGAAATAAAAGGAAATTTTTTCAAAATTTCTGAAATTAGGCAGTTTAACTTGTGAAGTCTATAAATCAGTTTAAGTATTTAAACATGACTATAAGACTTAACATCCTTAAGTTTTAATGATTAACAAATAAGATTATATTAAGGACAAATAAGTTTATATAAGAACTTTATAAGATTAAGTAAACAGGTTCTACTGAGAAAGGTATTTGTATCAGAATCAAGAAGAATCAAAACCAAAAGATCAGAATTAGAAGAATCAAAATCAGAAGATCGAAAAAAGAAGAACAACATCAGAAGATTAGAATCAGAAGAACGAAGTGCAGAATCTGAAGAAGAGTAATTCTCAACAAGGTTGAAGCAATTGTAGAAGCAATCAACTGAAGACAGACTTCATCTGAGGAATTGAAGATTTTGAAGACTCGGAAGATCTGAAGACCATCTGAAGACTTAAAGACAACAATGAAAGTTTAGCTATCATCTGAAGACGCAACTATCTGAAGAACAACTATCATCTGAAGAAATGAAGACAATATGAAGCAGTTTATGTATCTGAAGACTGAACGTATCAGAATCCAAAAATAATCTCTTGGAGACGTTATACAGAGTATGGCTCACTCCATCAGATGAATTATATACAAAATTCAGACATGCTTTTCGACCTCGACCAAAGTCTTGCACAAATAAGGAAACACTGCAAAGACTTTTTGCAATGTTGCCGCTCCTGCAACAAAAGGTATCTGCAAGCGCAGACCTACTGCACCAGTGTCTGCCATCGATCAGAATGAGACAGAAGACCAAGTAAAAACAACAAGAAAGATGTTTGAATAAAATACATCTAATTCAACATCTTTATTCATATCATAAGAAGAAGAAGAATGAAGCTGCAATCATATGAAGATCAGAAGGCATATATCATAAGAAGAAGAAGAAGAATGAAGCTGCAATCATCTGAAGATCAGAAGGCATATCTCATAAGAAGAAGAATATGAATGAAGCTAATATCAAAGAATTGAAAGCACTTCAAGCTGGAGAATTGAAATGAGCTTGAAATAATTATGAGCACTTATTGAAGCTGGCGAACTAACAATATCAGAGTATATGTGAAGATTGGAGAGATCAATCATCAGAACGTATCAACTCTCAGAATGCATGAAACAGCTCTCAACACAGGAGAAAAGATTATATGATTAAATGCTTATAATATCATATATCTTTATCCAAAGAAGAAACGACAACAACAACTTTTGGACTAGACAACTCACTCAAAGAGGAAAGAAGAAATGGTGTCAGGAAGCATGTTGAAAAAGGAGTATACGCAGAATATGCAAAGGGACAAATCCAATGGATATTTCCTCATATACACTCCGAAGAAAATCAGAAGAAATCAGAAGAAATCAGATGCAAGCAGAAGAAAGAAAAAGCAGATCAAGAGAGAGAAAGCAAGCATAAACATATCAAAATATCTCTAATAAAGAAGCACATAACGAGTGTCAGAACGAGATCGTCTGAACACCTATTCGCTTATGAAGAAGCAACCGTTTGAGGAGCTATTACACAACAGCTATATGAGCCACATCATCATCAACTCAACGGTATTATGAATCATCTTCAATGGCTATATTCAAGCAGAACATATAAATAGCCTCAAGATTGAAGTTGTTGTTGTTGTTGTTAATAACACAACCAGAGTGAGAGAGACATTGGTTGTGGTAGTTGTTCGGTTGAACAACCTACAATGTTGGTCGGTGAGATCAATCATGCTACTGACTTGTTGGTCAGTTAGTCATGTTTGTCAGTTGATCTGTTAGACCAATCAAGTTGGTTGTTGGTCCGAAGACAACCATGCTGAGCAAACTGACTATCAAACCTAGAATGGTTTGAAGCCCTGAACATACCTTGGTGTTCCAATGATACGGGTGAGAATGTAGCCCATGGAAACCAATGGTTGGAGAATGAATCTGGAGCTTAAATTCATATCTTAGTTAGCCTACTCTCAGAGGATGGTATTCCTCATAGAAAAGACAGGGATTGTACTTAATTTCAAACACTTGTATCATTGTCTATCCTTGTACTTAGCTTGTAATGTCTGTAACCTGAGTGTGTACTCAGTAATCCCTATGTACAAGAAGAATCTGAGTTGAGAGGTTCTAGCGAACTTCTAGCTTAGGTTGAGTAGTAAAATACTCTACACTTGGATAAGTGTCTGAGAGCCTGGAGAGGCTTGGTGGAGGAAAGAATACTCGGTAGAGCTTGGAGAGGCTTGATAGAAAAGACTACTCGGTAAGGTCTGGGGGACCCTGTGTGTTAGGTCCGTGTGACCAGGGGTCTGGGTGACCCTGTGTGTTAGGTCCGTGTGACCTGGGGTCTGTGTGACCTGTTTGATGGGGTCGGTGTGACTCTGTCTGACACCTGTGGGTGTTGTTATTTGGTTAGTGGAAAATCCAGTGGTGGTTTGCCTCTGGGACTGGATGTAGCTCACGGGTTTGTGGGTAAACCAGGATAAATTTTGTGCCTAAGTTTTCTCATCCCTTAATCTCTTTTATTTACAGTCTTTACATTTACGTTGGGGATTGAAAAGTATTTTTCATAATAATCTTAACACAACGATTTCAATAAAACAATTTTTCAAACAAACATAACATAAAACATCTTTTATATCGTTTGAAGCATTACAAAGAATGTATGCTGAAAAACCTCTGAAATAACTATCTGAGGTGAGTTCAAAAGGAGCTCAGTTCAGAAGATAAAAACAGATGATCTCTGATCATTTGAAGTATTTCAGAAACAGTTCTGAAGGTACTCTTAGTAATAATCTTCAGAAGGTACTTAGAGAAGATTTTCAATCAAAACAATCTTAAGTTTAAGAGAAAGATTTTCTATCTTTATCTTTCATATGTTCCGCAAGTTTTTAAAAGTAACTCTGATCTTAAGATTCATTTTGCACGTTGATCACCCTACGTGATTGATTTAATCAAAGATTTCCAAAATAGTTTAAAAAGATTAAAACACTATTCAACCCCCCTTCTAGTGTTGCCTGTGGTTCTAACAAGTGGTATCAGAGCACACCTTCGGGTTGAGCATCTAACAAATGTAGAAGGAGTAGATCCTCAGAAGATGGAAATCTCACAAGCTGAAGCAACTCTGAAGAATGATAATGAGAGTAAGAAAATTATTTTTCCAAAACTCATTATTCATGAAACTGAAGCGCAGGACGTAACTGGAAAAGGAAATTGTATCTATCTCTAGATCACAAATGGGTAACACCTTTCCTATCTAAATTTTAAATTTAAATTTAGATATAGTTACTTAACTGTCATGTGTTTTGTTGAAATTGTTTGGTAAATATAGTATAAAAATGTGTTGCATGATCTGTTTGATTGAAATCATTAATTTTTGTTATATATATATATATATAGTTGTGTGAAAATAAATTATTGCATGCTAAGTGTTATATATATATGTATTTATGTGAAAATAAATTATTGCATGCTAAGTGTTATATATATATATATGTATGCTAAGTGCCCTATATGCATATGTATATAAAAATTAATTGATATTAATTATTTGTTTTGTGTGCATATTTTTTGCATATTGTCTGCACCATCTGTATGAATATATGTGTACATTCGTTTAAATAGATGAAGAGTCATGTATGTTAATCATGTTGTGGATAAATGTGAAATGACACAATGTGAATCATTGAATCATCAACCGGTTTCTTTCAATTGGCACAATGCACACCTCTCCATAACTGTTCAGTACATGAAACCGCTCTCCTCATGGATTGAAGTGATGCTTGGCTGCCTATTTAAGGATTGGAAGATCAACAGAAGAACCACACAGTTCATCTCTTTCCAAATCCTCAAAATTTATCTCAATGGCATCAAGATCAGCAATTTCATGTGTTCAAAGTCCATGCAAGTTTGATGAAAGGATTATTCCCACAAGAGGGGTAAGACTAAGCGACTTTGACAAAGGAGAACTCAAAATCACTGAGTATTTCGAAGAGGCAGGCTGGATTCCCTATCTTAAAAAGGCATCTTCTCCATGGCATGAACAGAGTGTTCTGGAATTCTGGAACAATTCAGAAGTGTTCATTGAAGAGACATGTGGATTAAACACCTCTGTAATGGGTATGCCTATCAAGGTGGACTTCAAAGTTCTGAAGGAGATTTTTGGTGCTGAAGCAACCGGAGAACAATTTTCTTCAGATTGGGAAATCAATGATAGAGAGAAAGAGATGCATGATCAAATGTTATTTGGTCGCAGAATTCTTGAAATACCAGTGTGTTCAAATCTACTGGAAGTTCCCAGAATTCTGCTGGCAATTATTAATTGTTGTATTCACCCAAAAAGGAAGGATACGGTCATCATCTCAGATATGGAAAGATTTGTGCTGATTCATCTCCTCCAAAGAAAGAGACTAAATCTTCCCAGAATCATCCTCTATCATATGATGAGAAGAAAATTAGAAGAAGTCAAAGACTTTCCTCATACCACACAGATTATGAAAATCCTACAATACAAAGGATTTCCTATTGAAAGATTCTTTGACCAAGAGTCCTCATCTTCCCTCACTCTGAAAGAATGTATCAAGGGAATATCAGCAGAGAAAAAGGAAGTCAATAACTCTCCATCGTCAACTCAAAGCAAAATGGAGTCATATGATTCTCTAAGTGTTCATGGAAACTTAAGTGAAATATTCAGAAGATGTAATATAAAGAGGTTGAGAGAACAAATTGGAAGATTAGAAGAAACACTCAGATTTTATCAGAGAAAATTGCAAATGCTGAAGGCAGAAAAGGAGAAAGTCAATGCCAATGAGAACAAACCTGTTGATTATCAATGATACATTTGTGTTTTGTTTCTGAGTCTTTGTCTTTTATTAAAATAATGATTCTTAAGTTTTCCTGATTAATTTCAATGTGTTCTATTTGCCTCTATTTGTTCTATCTGATATCTGTGCATGTTCAGTTATATCATTAACTCAATTCTTTCCTAACAAATTAACAAATTGATTTAGTAAAAGATAAACTTAATTAACCTAATAAGAGAATTAAAATTAACCATCTTGAAAAGATAACTTCTATTTTTTATAAAATGTTATCTGAAATTTAAAATACTTAATTAAATAATTAACAAACTATAATCAGGTGCTACTAAAAGGTATTCTTAGTTTGTGTTTCAGAAAACAGGTTTTAAAGAAAGTTTTCTAAAGAAGATCATCACAAGGAAATAGCTTCTGAAAGGATGAGTTGAGGTAACATCATCTAAGAGGATGGATAGTGTGATAACATGTCCATTGTTTGAACCATGTTTAGAAAGTTCGAAATGAACTCACTGAAATTATGGGTCAAACAATGTTCAGATGATTAACACTCTATACATCTAGCCTAACTCAATCCTTGAGGATAGGTTAAGATGATTGTTCAAATATTCTATGGGAGCACAAAAGACAAAAGCATACTGGAACGTGCAGACATCAAGCGACCTCAGATGAAGAAAAAGTCTTCAAAGAAAGGATTAATGCCTGAAAAAAACACCTCTTCAATAATCGGATTATCTGGTAACCTCTCTCCCTTATCTAGGTTTCCATGATCATTTGTTTAATGCATCCTGAATATATATGTCAGTTTTATGAAACGTTTTTAAAGTCTTCGGAAAAGATGTCTCCTTTAAAAGGGGTCTCTTGAAACTACAACGTCAAATGTCATGAGTAATTAAAGGACGCGGATTTTCACTTGTCTATCACTCGACGCACACTTCCCTAAGGAGGAGCTGTCAGCGTCATCATTAAAAATTGTTAAGTGTCCTTGAGGCTGTATATACATAGTTAGAGAATCAGTTCACTTCACCCCAACCTCAAAATCTCTCTAAGAAACCTCCAAAAGATTTCTCTCTTCCATCATCCGAAATGTCTTCTTCTATCACAATCTTTCAAGCCCAGACTCTGAATGTCCAAAGTCTCTCTAAAGACGGTTATAATGTAACTGCTCTTTTCGAAGCCGCCGGGTGGTTACCCTTCTTTGAAACCATTGATAGTCAATGGCATGAAGAAAGTGTGTATCAATTCTGGGACATACTAACCTTGGAAAACTCAGAAGAACAGACATCTCTTGAAGCCCGTGTGATGGATCAAAAGGTAGTTGTGACTACTGATATCCTTGAAAAAGCTCTAGGAGTAAAAGCAGAAGGGGAAATGTTCTCAATAGGCTGGAAAGATCTGTATGATTGTGAAGGAGAGTTTAACCATCTGATCTTCAGTAGGCGAGGAATGAAGGTTATTCCCAAAGTTCTCTTCAGCATTCTGAAGTATTGTGTGATCCCAAGTATTAAGGATAACCATAACTCTGAGATGGAGAGATTTTGTGTTATCATTCTTCTACAAAAGAAGAAGATCAATCTTCCGTGGATCATTCTATTTGATATGGCTAGAGGAAAACTGGGAGACTCTACTATCCTGCCTCACAATACTGTGATCATGAAGATTCTTATGGTAAACAATGTGGTCATTGACCATCTGTACAATCATAGAAATCCTGGTCTTCTTAAGGTTAATCATCGGAACATGGAGGAAACCGATGACATTCCTGAGATCCAAAAACTAAGGATGGAGAACACTCAACTTCTTAGAAGTTAAAGAAGATAAGGAGGAATGTGCTTAAACTAACAAGTGATGTGAGAGTTTAAAGAGTCAAGTGAGGATAAGCCGATCCTTTAACCAACCCATGACAAATCATCTCTTGTTTGTTTATGTGTCTCTGCTTTTTGTCTTTAACCTTTGATATCCTTATCTCTCTGTATCCTTGCTCTGTTCTCTTCAGTTGCTGTGTACATGTTTGTTTTTCTCTTTGGTCTAATTTAATCTAATAAAATCTTCTTTTTGGTTAGTATTTTTTTGGCTTATAACAGTCTATATAACAAGTAGTTTAAAATGTTTATTCTGATTGTGCAAGATAAAAATGGGAAGAAATATAACAAGCTATTAAAAGAGGAAGAAAACTAATCACCAAACCTTTTTAATCAATGACAAAAAGGGGAGAAATATAAACTAACAAAATGCTAAAAAGAATGTAATATAAAAGGGAGAAATATAGGAAGAAACATAAATAGGAAAATAAGGAAACTCAGAAGATAACAAACTAAAAGTCATAACATCTGATAAGAACAACAATAAGTAAAATAAGGTAATAACAGAGTTTAGGTTCTCAGTAACATAGGTGTCTGAAAGATTTAGCCTATAAGAGTAACAATTAGTATCTAAAAGATTAAGAGTATAGATTAACATTTGGTATCTAAAAGATTTAATCAGAAAAAGTAATATCTAACAATTGGTATTTAAAAGATTTAATTAAAAAATGGCATATAAAAGATTTAACTGGTTCAGAAGATAATTAAAAAATATCTATGTCTGTCTCAGGGGGAGTAATATAGATAGGGGGAGTAATAAAATTAATTAATTTGTTTATCATCTCTCATTTCTCTTTTCTATATACATTTTGTCAGTAATATATAACTTATTTGTCATCATTAAAAGGGGGAGATTGTGAAGTTTATAAATCAGTTTAAGTATTTAAACATGACTATAAGACTTAACATCCTTAAATTTTAATGATTAACAAATAAGATTATATTAAGGACAAATAAGTTTATAAAAGAACTTTATAAGATTAAGTAAACAGGTTTTACTGAGAAAGGTATTTGTTTGTTGATTGTGTTTCAGGTTAGAATATTTATCTGAAGAAGAAGAGTAGAAGACCACAACAGAAGAAGAACAGAATCGGAATCAGAAGAATCAAAACCAGAGTATCAAGATCAAGAAGAATCAAAACCAAAAGATCAGAATCAGAAGAATCATAATCAGAAGATCGGAATAAGAAGAACAACATCAGAAGATCAGAATCAGAAGAACGAAGTGCAGAATCAGAAGAAGAGTGATTCTCAACAAGGTTGAAGCAATTGAAGAAGCAATCAACTGAAGACAGACTTCGTCTGAAGAATTGAAGATTTTGAAGACTCGGAAGATATGAAGACCATCTGAAGACTTAAAGACAACAATGAAAGTTTAGCTATCATCTGAAGACGCAACTCTCTGAAGAACAACTATCATCTGAAGAAATGAAGACAATATGAAGCAGTTTATGTATCTGAAGACTGAACGTATCAGAATCCAGAATTAATCTCTTGGAGACGTTACAAAGAGTATGGCTCACTCCATCAGATGAATTATATACCAAAGTCAGGCATGCTTTTCGACCTCGACCAAAGTCTTGCACAAATAAGGAAACACTGCAAAGATTTTCTGCAATGTTGCCGCTCCTGCAACAAAAGGTATCTGCGAGCGCAGACCTACTGCACCAGTGTCTGCCATCGACCAGAATAGGACAGAATACCAAGTAAAAACAACAAGAAAGATGTTTGAATAAAATACATATAATTCAAAATCTTTATTCATATAAGAAGAAGAAGAAGAATGAAGCTGCAATCATCTGAAGATCAAAAGGCATATATCATAAGAAGAAGAAGAAGAATGAAGCCGCAGTCATCTTAAGATCAGAAGGCATATCTCATAAGAAGAAGAAGAGGAATGAAGCTGATATCAAAGAATTGAAAGCACTTCAAGCTGGAGAATTGAAATGAGCTTGAAATAATTATGAGCACTTGTTGAAGCTGACGAACTAACAATATCAGAGTTTATGTGAAGATTGAAGAGATCAATCATCAGAACGTATCAACTCTATGAATGCATGAAATAGCTCTCAACACAGGAGAAAAGATTATATGATTAAATGCTTATAATATCATATATCTTTATCCAAAGAAGAAATGACAACAACAGCTTTTGGACTAGACACCTTACTCAAAGTGGAAAGAAGAAATGGTGTCAGGAAGCATGTTGAAAAAGGAGTATACGCAGAATATGCAACGGGACAAATCCAACGGATATTTCCTCATATACACTCCGAAGAAAATCAGAAGAAAGCAGAAGAAATTAGATGCAAGCAGAAGAAAGCAGAAGAAAGCAAAAGCAGATCAAGAGAGAGAAAGCAAGCATAAACATATCAGAATATTTGTCATAAAGAAGCACATAACGAGGGTCAGAACGGGATCGTCTGAACACCTATTCGCTTATGAAGAAGCAACCGTTTGAGGAGCTATTACACAACAGCTATATGAGCCACATCATCATCAACGGATATATTCAAGCAGAACATATAAATAGCCTCAAGATTGAAGTTGTTGTTGTTGTTGTTGTTAATAACACAACCAGAGTGAAAGAGACATTGGCTGTGGTAGTTGTTCGGTTGAACAACCTACCATGTTGGTCGGTGAGATCAATCATGCTACTGACTTGTTGGTCAGTTAGTCATGTTTGTCAGTTGATCTGTTAGATCAATCAAGTTGGTTGTTGGTCTGAAGACAACCATGTTGAGCAAACTGACTATCAAACCTGGAATGGTTTGAAGCCCTGAACATACCTTTGTGTTCCAATGATACGGGTGAGAATGTAACCCATGGAAACCAATGGTTGGAGAATGAGGCTGGAGCTTAAATTCATATCTTAGTTAGCCTATTCTCAGAGGATGGTATTCCTCATAGAAAAGACAAGGATTGTACTTAATTTCAAACACTTGTTGTAACATCCCAATCTTTTGATAGGTTAATTGTGAGATTTATAGGTTAATTGTGTGGTTAGAACCTTAGGGACTAAGAGAAAGGAAGTAGGAATAGGTAAAAGTTGAGTATAGTGGATTACTAGGACTTAACCTTTGAGTTTTGTCACTGGTAATCGATTACCAAGAGCTGGTAATCGATTACCAGAGAGTTTGGATCATGGTAATCGATTACAAGAGCTAAGTAATCGATTACCAGAAGGTCTGGCCCCTGGTAATCGATTACATAACCCTTGTAATCGATTACCAGCAACCTGGGTTCTTAGTAATCGATTACCAAAGGTGGTAATCGATTACCAGGTTCCCAGAATGGGTTCTTAGGCTAATTTTGCCTTCAGTAATCGATTACCAGGGTTTGGTAATCGATTACTGAGCGAAATTATATATACCCAGGACGCGAAATTCATCAGAATTTTGGAGAGAAACTCAATTTTTAGAGAGAGGGAGAGAGGGTTTAGAGAGAGAAAGTGCCGGATCGACGTAGAAACACCGGAACGAAGCTAGGAATCACAATCTTTCCCTCTAAACTACTTGGATTGCTACTTTGTGGTGAGTAATTCTCACTTTTTGATAGGATTAGAATTGGTCTCTATACCCATGCACCCCCTCCTTCTCTCTTCCAATTCTCTGAATTTACTTGACGTAATTGTTTGTTTGTGATTGAAATTGATTGTTTGAACTATGGGGATGATTTTAATCGGTTAGAAACGGATCGATTCTTGATAATCGATAGTTTCGAAACTTTCGAAATTCTCGAAAGTTTCGAAACTCTCGAAATGTCGAAACGTTCCGTTCTTTTCGATTAACCTCGTGCCGAAATGATAAACTAAGTGTTTGGGAATTGATTTGGGGTCTCGGAATTGATGAGTATACATTGCGGTTGTCGGTTGACATTGAATCTCGTTGGTTTCGAAAGGTTCGAAATGTCGAAATTGTTGAAATCACCGAGATTTCGATATTCATCAATTCCGGAATGCTTAAATCAATTGTCCAATCCAAGTTTCATGATCAAAGGACTTCGGTCAATATGGGGCTTCGGCCTATGTGAGGGTGGGATTCGTCCCCGGGGGAGATATCCCCTGTAGTTCGAGCTCGAGTCTAACTCTGTAAGGTGATGTGTACATGTCCTAGTGGCAAAGCATACAAGGGCATCCTTATGCATTTGTTAAGTTATGAATTATGAATGAAATGCCTTAATTGTCATAAATAACTGTTTTGCATACATGCATAGAGTTTTATTCACTGAGATTTTTATCTCACCACGCGTTATGTGGATTTATAGATGTCCAGGTGCCTCCTCCTTCTCGGAATGCACAACCATGAGATGGTTATGGTGTCTGTGGAAGATGATGATGTTCTTTATCTTGGATATATTGTGATTGAATGTACTTATGAATCGTTTATTATAACTAAAGTAAGGTAGCTTAGTAGTTAGTGGAACGTTATGTGTAAATTAAACCCTTTTTGGTATGTGAGGACTTGTGGAAGTCACTTTAATTTAATTGTAAAATGGACTGTTATGAATGAATGGGTAGCATTATGTTTAGTATAAAAGACTTCAATTTCTTTTGTTTACTTTAAATTATCTCGATTTGTTGGAATTGTGGATGATTTATAGAACAGGTCGATATTGAAATGAAACATTCTAAATTCGAAGTCAAGAATTTGGTTTCCAACGGATCAAATTCTTGCTTATGAAATTTAAGGTGTGACATTTTGGTATCAGAGCAGTTCAATCCAATTGGACTGTGAGTTAAGGATTTTCTGTGGTCTGTTGATAATTTTTTATGTATTGTTTGGTGAATTGAGAGATTGATCACCTCGACATTTGCTTTATGATATGTAGAGAATTATGGCAGGCAACAGGAGGGGTAAGTCAAGGGTTAATCGTTCTTCTCCACCTCCAACTTCTCCTTCTCAAGGATCTACACTGAATCCTATTGTGATAGCACTCCAAGCCTTTACTCAGATGATGGAGAAGCAGGCGACTACCAACACTGCGATACTAAAAGAATTAGTTAGGCAACGCCTAGGCAAGGGAAAGAGAAAGGTGAGTAGGGTTAGCCAGGGTAAGAATTATAGACCTAAGTGGCAAGGTAGACCCTCCGTGGCAGTTCAGACTTCTCAGCCTAAGGCTACTAGGAAGTGTTTTGTATGTGGGAAGGAACATCTAGGGGAGTGTCTAACCGGGAAGAACGTTTGCTATTTTTGCAAACAAGCGGGTCACTTTAGGAAGGATTGTTCCAGACTTAAGAAACGCCAGGAATCTCAAGCAACTAAGAGAGTTTTTACACTCAACGGTCAAGTAGCAACTTCTTCTGATAATCTTATAAGAGGTAATTATACCTAGGAGCCTTATAGAATGTAACCTTAAAAACCTAATAAAAGTTAGACACCCTTAAATTAGTTAGTTGAGAATGATTTAATGTTCGAGGGATAGTTGTTTTTGTACCTAGAACCTTGTACATTATGTTATGGGTAGTTAAATTTGTTGAGTAAAAGATTTAATTTTAATTGTATTGTATGGTTCAGGAGCATCACATTCCTTTGTATTCTTTGATTGTGTAAATAGACTAAAATTGTCCATCATCCCCATACCTTATGTTCTCAATGTTGTTACTCCTGTTAAAGAATCTATAACTACTTCTCTTGTATGTATGAATTGTTCATTGATCATTCAAGAAAGAGTTTTTAGTGTGGACTTAATATGTTGCCTTTGACTGGTATTGATATTATTCTGGGGATGAACTGGTTATCTTCTAATCAGGTGTTGTTAGATTGTTTTAATAAAAAGGTTGTGTTTCCTGATTGTCCTGTTTTTCATAAAGAAAAGTTGTCTATTCTGTTGTCTAGTGTTTCCCAACTTTCCCATAGTATCAATGACGGGAGTGAGTGTTTTCTTTGTTGCTTTCCTCCACTTTAGAAGCAAAATCTGACTTGAATAATGTAGCTACGGTTCGGGAGTTTCAGGACGTTTTTCCTAATGAGATCCTAACCTTACCACCTGAGAGAGAGGTAGAGTTCACAATAGACTTGTTGCCAGGTTCAGGACCCATTTCTAAGGCACCCTATAGAATGTCCCCCTTAGAGCTCAGTGAACTTAAGAAACAATTAGAAGAGTTGTTAGAAAAGGGGTTCATTAGGCCTAACGTCTCTCCTTGGGAGGCTCCAGTGTTGTTGGTAAAGAAAAAGGATGGGAGTATGAGGTTATGTGTAGATTTTTGACAGTTGAACAAGATTACAATTAAAAACAAATACCCATTGCCTAGAATAGATGATCTTTTTGGATCAACTTAGAGGTGCTTCTGTATTTTCCAAAATAGATATGAGATCAGGATATCATCAAATTAGGATAAGGAAGGAAGATATTCGTAAAACCGCTTTTCGAACTAGATATGGACACTACGAGTACTTAGTAATGCCATTCGGTGTTACTAATGCTCCAGCAGTGTTTATGGATTACATGAATCGAATCTTCCGACCTTTCCTAGATAAATTTGTGGTTGTGTTCATTGATGATATCTTAATCTACTCTTCTAGTTTGGATGATCATGAAAAACACTTGAGGTTGGTGTTAGAAGTTTTAAGGGAAAGGAAATTGTTTGCCAATCCTAACAAACGTGAGTTTTGGCTAAACAAACTCCATTTCCTGGGCCATGTCATCTCTGGAGAGGGAGTGTCAGTTGACCCTAGTAAGGTAGAGTCAGTTCTTGAGTGGGAAAGACCTAGGACTGTTACGGAGATTAGGAGTTTTCTAGGGTTAGTCGGTTATTATAGGAGATTCATTAAGGGCTACTCTCACTTAGCGTTACCTCTCACCAAGTTAACTAGGAAGGACCAAGCCTTTGTGTGGGATAGTGATTGTGAGCTTAGTTTCCAGGAACTAAAACATAGATTGACCAGTGCCCCGGTGTTAGCATTACCTGATGTGTCTAGAACCTTTGAGGTGTTTTGTGATGCCTCTGGGAAGGGACTAGGAGGTGTCTTAATGCAGGATAGGAGAGTGGTTGCTTATGCATCTAGGCAGTTGAGGCCTCATGAGGAGAATTATCCTACCCATGATTTAGAATTAGCTGCTGTGGTTTATGCCCTAAAAATTTGGAGGCATTACCTGTTTGGTGTAAGGTTTGAGGTCTTTAGTGATCATAAGGGTTTGGAATACCTCTTTGATCAAAAGGAACTCAACATGAGGCAAAGAAGATGGATGGAGTTTTTGAAAGATTTTGACTTTGAGTTAAACTATCACCCAGGTAAAGCCAATGTAGTGGCTGATGCTCTTAGCAGGAAATCCCTGCATGTGTCATCATTGATGATACAAGAGATGAGTCTCCTAGAGAAGTTTAGAGATTTGGACTTAAGTGTGGAGTTTGGGGTAGGTAGCATTCGGATGTACATGTTGGAAATTTCCAGTGAGTTTAAAACTTTGATTAAGGAGGCTCAGGATTTGGATCCTGAACTTCAGGGTAAGATGGGACAAGTAGGGTTTTCCAAATCAGGTGAGGGATTAATTCTTTTTCATGGAAGAATTTGTATTCCTAAGGGGAGTAAAGTTAAACAACAGGTATTAGAGGAAGTTCATAAGGGTAAGATGTCTATACATCCTGGTTCCACCAAGATGTATCAGGATTTGAGAAAAAGTTTTTGGTGGGTAGGCATGAAGAGAGAAATAGCTGAGTTTGTGTCTAAGTGCCTAACCTGTCAACAGGTGAAGGTGGAACATCAGAAACCATCTGGAGTTCTATTACCCTTAGAGATCCCTGAGTGGAAGTGGGAAAGCATAGCTATGGACTTTGTGGTGGGTTTACCTCGAGTCCAAGCAGGGTTTGATACCATTTGGGTCATAGTAGACCGTTTAACTAAGTCAGCCTATTTCCTTCCTGTTAAGAACACTTTCTCCTTGAATAAGTTAGCTGAGTTGTATGTTAGAGAGATTGTCAGGTTACATGGTATTCCTTCTAGCATAATCTCTGATAGGGATCCCAGGTTCACTTCAAGGTTCTGGAATGCACTGCACCAGTCATTCGGGACTAAACTTAGGTTTAGCACCGCTTACCATCCTCAGACTGATGGCGAGTCTGAGAGAACCATCCAAACCTTAGAAGATATGTTGAGGGCTTGTTCACTAGAAGAGTCGGGCAGTTGGGATAAGTACCTACCACTTGTAGAGTTTGCCTACAATTACATTTATCACAGTAGTATAGGCATGGCTCCATATGAAGCTTTGTATGGTAGGAAGTGTAGGTCCCCTGTTTATTGGTATGAGGTATGAGAGAAAGCTCTGTTAGGTCCAGTTTTGGTTCAGGAAACTTCTGATAAGATTAGGATGATTAGGGAAAAGCTTGTAACTGCCCAGAACCGTCAGAAAAGTTATGCTGATAAAAGAAGAAAAGAACTAGAGTTTAAGGAAGGGGAACATGTGTTTTTGAAAATAACTCCTGTCATTGGCTTAGGGAAACCTGTGAAATCTAAAAAGTTAAGTCCCAGATACATCGGTCCCTTTCAGATCTTGCTAAGAATTGGTCCTCTTGCATACAAATCAGCTCTTCCACTTCATCTCTCCAAAATACATAATGTGTTTCTTGTGTCTAAACTAGGAAAATATGTATTTGATTCTTCTCATGTTTTTTTTCTTCTGAACCACTACAATTAAAGGACAACCTCACCCTACCTGCCAAACCAATTCAGATTATTGACAGAAGTGCCAAGACTCTGAGGAATAGAAACATTCCTTTGGTTAAGGTAGTTTGGGAAGGTTTATCCATAGATGAAGCTACTTGGGAGAAAGAAGATGTGGTCAGGCATCACTTCCCTATTCTCTTTGAACCATGGTAAGATTTAATGCTTGTTTTGGTGAAATTTTGGGGGCAAAATTTCTTTAAGGGGGGTAGAATGTAACATCCCAATCTTTTGATAGGTTAATTGTGAGATTTATAGGTTAATTGTGTGGTTAGAACCTTAGGGACTAAGAGAAAGGAAGTAGGAATAGGTAAAAGTTGAGTATAGTGGATTACTAGGACTTAACCTTTGAGTTTTGTCACTGGTAATCGATTACCAAGAGCTGGTAATCGATTACCAGAGAGTTTGGATCATGGTAATCGATTACAGGAGCTAAGTAATCGATTACCAGAAGGTCTGGCCCCTGGTAATCGATTACATAACTCTTGTAATCGATTACCAGCAACCTGGGTTCTTAGTAATCGATTACCAAAGGTGGTAATCGATTACCAGGTTCCCAGAATGGGTTCTTAGGCTAATTTTGCCTTCAGTAATCGATTACCAGGGTTTGGTAATCGATTACTGAGCGAAATTATATATACCCAGGACGCGAAATTCATCAGAATTTTGGAGAGAAACTCAATTTTTAGAGAGAGGGAGAGAGGGTTTAGAGAGAGAAAGTGCCGGATCGACGTAGAAACACCGGAACGAAGCTAGGAATCACAATCTTTCCCTCTAAACTACTTGGATTGCTACTTTGTGGTGAGT
Source organism: Sesbania bispinosa (assembly GCA_026901365.1). Lineage (NCBI taxonomy): Eukaryota > Viridiplantae > Streptophyta > Magnoliopsida > Fabales > Fabaceae > Sesbania > Sesbania bispinosa. The sequence continues at coordinate 169,779 of QLOH01000507.1, read as the reverse complement.
AATTCTCACTTTTTGATAGGATTAGAATTGGTCTCTATACCCATGCACCCCCTCCTTCTCTCTTCCAATTCTCTGAATTTACTTGACGTAATTGTTTGTTTGTGATTGAAATTGATTGTTTGAACTATGGGGATGATTTTAATCGGTTAGAAACGGATCGATTCTTGATAATCGATAGTTTCGAAACTTTCGAAATTCTCGAAAGTTTCGAAACTCTCGAAATGTCGAAACGTTCCGTTCTTTTCGATTAACCTCGTGCCGAAATGATAAACTAAGTGTTTGGGAATTGATTTGGGGTCTCGGAATTGATGAGTATACATTGCGGTTGTCGGTTGACATTGAATCTCGTTGGTTTCGAAAGGTTCGAAATGTCGAAATTGTTGAAATCACCGAGATTTCGATATTCATCAATTCCGGAATGCTTAAATCAATTGTCCAATCCAAGTTTCATGATCAAAGGACTTCGGTCAATATGGGGCTTCGGCCTATGTGAGGGTGGGATTCGTCCCCGGGGGAGATATCCCCTGTAGTTCGAGCTCGAGTCTAACTCTGTAAGGTGATGTGTACATGTCCTAGTGGCAAAGCATACAAGGGCATCCTTATGCATTTGTTAAGTTATGAATTATGAATGAAATGCCTTAATTGTCATAAATAACTGTTTTGCATACATGCATAGAGTTTTATTCACTGAGATTTTTATCTCACCACGCGTTATGTGGATTTATAGATGTCCAGGTGCCTCCTCCTTCTCGGAATGCACAACCATGAGATGGTTATGGTGTCTGTGGAAGATGATGATGTTCTTTATCTTGGATATATTGTGATTGAATGTACTTATGAATCGTTTATTATAACTTAAGTAAGGTAGCTTAGTAGTTAGTGGAACGTTATGTGTAAATTAAACCCTTTTTGGTATGTGAGGACTTGTGGAAGTCACTTTAATTTAATTGTAAAACGGACTGTTATGAATGAATGGGTAGCATTATGTTTAGTATAAAAGACTTCAATTTCTTTTATTTACTTTAAATTATCTCGATTTGTTGGAATTGTGGATGATTTATAGAACAGGTCGATATTGAAATGAAACATTCTAAATTCGAAGTCAAGAATTTGGTTTCCAACGGATCAAATTCTTGCTTATGAAATTTAAGGTGTGACACTTGTATCACTGTCTATCCTTGTACTTAGCTTGTAATGTCTGTAACCTGAGTGTGTACTCAGTAATCCCTATGTACAAGACGAATCTGAGTTGAGAGGTTCTAGCGAACTTCTAGCTTAGGTTGAGTAGTAAAATACTCTACACTTGGATAAGTGTCTGAGAGCCTGGAGAGGCTTGGTGGAAGAAAGAATACTCGGTAGAGCTTGGAGAGGCTTGATAGAAAAGACTACTCGGTAAGGTCTGAGTGACCTTGGGGTCTGGGGGACCGTCTGTGTTAGGTCCGTGTGACCTGGGGTCTGGGTGACCCTGTGTGTTAGGTCCGTGTGTCCTGGGAACAGTTCTGAAGGTACTCTTAGTAATAATCTTCAGAAGGTACTTAGAGAAGATTTTCAATCAAAACAATCTTAAGTTTAAGAGAAAGATTTTCTATCTTTATCTTTCATATGTTCCGCAAGTTTTTAAAAGTAACTCTGGTCTTAAGATTCGTTTTGCACGTTGATCACCCTACGTGATTGATTTAATCAATGATTTCCAAAATAGTTTAAAAAGATTAAAACACTATTCAACCCCCCTTCTAGTATTGCCTGTGGTTCTAACATAACTAACCAGATTAGGAAGGAAAAAGGTCTTGTGATTAATCTCATAATCAATTAAGATCAGGATACTTCACATGAGAATCAATTAGGGTAGTTAATTAAAACCAATAAATATTTTATCAAGGAATTTAGCCAAGTAACCGGTGAGTTGAGAGCCCAAACACTAAATTGAGAGTTTTTCACCGCTGTTTGTCAACTTTTATTGATTAAGTTTTTGGATCTTATGCTGTTTATGGAAAATTTGGAAATGACAAAGGCAATTTTTGTTTTCAATATATTTGCTCAGTGCCAAAAAGCCAACCTTTGGTATAATTTTTCCAATTTTGGATAACCCATTTTGAGCCATAATTGATTATTCTTGTTCACCCAAGCCAAAATAAATATCAATACCCTGTCCCTTACACATTTGGGATAGAGAGCGAGGTGGCAAGCAAAAATAATGGGAAGAAAAGGTTGAAAATCCAAAGAGCAGGTACAGAGAAACAAAAAGAAAAAAAAAGAATATCACTCCCCCTAAAATCAAAAAGAAAAAGTGAATAAATTGAATAGGTTGGGGGGAGTGCATCTTCAAACAAGGAAAGAGGCCTGCAAAGAAGTGAAATAAATCAAGAAAGAGATGGTGGAAGGAGAGAAATCCAAGAAAAGCAACATCCATAGATGCTCTCTATTCTAGATGTTCATTGTTTATCCAGACAAACCATAATTTCTTAATAACCCAACCTCATTACAACCTTAAAAAGACCTTTTGATCCATATCAACTATAAACATGCTTAGGAACTAGAAACGACTATCAATCTTAGTTGTTCAGCTGTGGTGAAAATATTGAGGGAAACAGTACCCGTGAGCATGAGTGAAATTCCTTGGTATTTTGTTTGTTGCTTTAATTACTACTCCTGAGAAAATTCAACTTGTTGATTGTATTTTAATTCTGATTGAGCAATGGTAATATCTCTTGATTTTGATTTTTCTTGGTTTTGAAAGTAACTTTTGCCTAATAAAGAGATAATGAAAATTTTTCCTTGTAGAATTATAATCAAGGGTGTGTTGGAATTTTGACTGCAAAGGTGTCTTGCTTGAGGACAAGCAAGAAATTAAGTTGGGGGGTATTTGATAAGTGTAAAATTAGCATTATTTTCATATAGTTTTTATTACACTTATCAAGGTTAAAATAGTAATTTATGCCCCAAAATAACCCTTTTTATTAATATTTACAATATTTGTATTTATTTGGTTCAAATTTGAATATGATGCTATTTTGAATAGAAATTTGTTATTTTATGCAGATTTACAGGAGATTTGGAAAGAGAGAGAAAATAGCATCAGAAAGGAGGTTGTTGCAGATTCAAATTCAGATAAAGAGGAGATAATCAGAGAATCTTGTGGATAACCTCTTCAATTCAATTTCAAATTAAATAAATACAAAAATAATTCGGATAAAGGGATAAAGGAAAACCGGATAAGATCAGAAAAAGATCGAGAGGTTAGATCCATATTTGAAGGAAAGTTGCAGCATGTAACACGCTCCATATGCGCTAAGCGCATGTGGAGCGCAGATCCAGATTAATCAGGCTCCACTTGCGCTAAGGGCACGTGGAGCGCAGCAGCCGATTAACTAGGCTTTACACACGCTAAGCGCGCATGAAGCGCAGGTCCTGATTGATAGGCTTCGCGCAAGTGATGTCAATTTATGGAAAGGCAGCTCCTGATTGGATAGGCTTCGCGCAAGTGACGTCAATTTATGAAAAGGCAACTCCTGATTGGATAAGCTTCACGCAAGTGACATCACAGCCTGATCTCTTCCAATTTGAATAGGGTTTTCCAACTCTATAAATAGAGCCCTTTGCATATGTCACAAAGACACAGATAGAGGGAGAGAGAGTAGTTCTAGGATTGAGAAAGGTGATAGATTTCTCAGTGGTTTGTAATGGCTACTATGAGTAGCTAAGCTCTCCAGTAGGATTTGATGTAGTGGATTCAATCCCCTTGTGTATATAGAATTCTCTTTCTTTTTAATTATGATTATTTATTTGTAATTTATCGGTATCTTTATGCTGTTTGTAATGCATCACCTCCGCGCCTGCGCCGGGGTGGTAAGCTAGTGCTCTGGATACAAAAAGTGAAACTCGGCTAGTAGCAGAGTTAGGTGAGCGTGGAGCTTTCTATGAAGCTTAATATCGGAATGCTGTAGATACTCGGTCTAGTCATATTGTAGTATAAGGATTGTATTCTAACGATTGAAGGTTCAGTGAGTGACACACCCCTTGATAGGTGCCTTATATGAAAGTATGACTAAATCGATAGCGCTGATTGCAAAATACGGGGAATGTTCGGGGTCGCCAAGCAACTTTGAATGCCTGTAGAGAATAGGTTTTGGCGTTTAATTATGATGTTATAGGGGAATTTGCGGGTACGATAATTACCTGGCATGCCTTATAATTATTGTAATTAAACAATGCTAAGGTGATTGTGAGTATGATCATAAGTAAGGGAAGGGATTCGCATACACAAGGGGGGAGATGAAACGAAGTCAAATCCTAGTCCGAAATATTACTCTCCTCGTATTTATCTGTTTGCTTTTATTTTATTTTATTTTATTTTATTTTATTATTATCACAAAAACAACCAAATCATTTTACAAACCGTTTTTATTGAAAATACAATCGCTACTATTTTACAAATTAAAACCGCTCTGATGGGTTTCTGACAAGCGAACCAAAACTCCAGCAGTATAATAGTAAGTAAAAGTATCGTATCCACAGGGAACGGTTAATTTATGCAGACTGTGATCTACTTATCAAGAGAAAGCACGGTTTAGAGATTATCATTGCGGAATTGTAAAGAAAGTAAATAATCAATTGGAATTAGAAAGGTAGAGTTAGAGACACTTTACTTGGATCAGGATTGGACTTCATCTCATCACACCCATTGTGCATATAAAGACTATCTATTATTTTAGGTTTACTCTATAATACTGTAGAAAAACTTTATTGCTAAGGCCCCTCACCAACGGCCTTATACACTCAAGGATAAACTATGCGGGCTCTCCCAGGCGACAGACTCACCCTCGGCTTATTTCGCTCTCTTTCATTCAGTTTGTAAAGAATTAGTTGATAAACGAGGCCTAGTGTTGTAGACGTACCTTCGCTCTAGTACTGGATTCACAACCCACTAACTCTTTGTTATCGATTACTAAGCCTAATGGTCGGATGCCCCTTCACTTAGAGTACTCACACTACCCCTCGCTCATTAGCAAACACCCCTTTTCGGAACAAAGTAGTAACCGAGTAATCTTATTCAATCAGAGAATGAGTTTCTTCAGAATCCGCTCCCCCACTCTCGTTCCTAATCAAAACTACTTTAGTTAAGACTAGCCTATAACTCCAGACGCAAGCGTGGGAATTAGGAATAAGCACAGAATAAGATTACCAATATTATAGACAGAGAGCACAGGAAATAATAATATAGAATTTATATACACTCAGGGATAGAATCAATTACATCCAATCCTAATGGAGAGTTAACTACTCGATGTAGCCATACAAACCACTGAAGATGCTGTCACCATCTTCAACCCTTGTGAAGCGCTCCTCCTCTCCTACTCTAAACTTAGCTCTGGTACATAATCACTATACTATAGACTAGATTACAATGATTGACTCCTAAAACTGGTGCAAGAGGTTCCTATTTATAAACTAAGGAAAGACAACGCAAATTGGGAAGAGATCCATCTAAAAACGGCAACAAGGACAAAATCAGCGTAACCTGCGCTCCAGGCTGCGCTATAGCGCAGGTGTGAGCGCAACTTCCAGAGAGTCTGCGCTTCACCCTGCGCTATAGCGCAGGTGAAGCGCAACTTGCATCCCATTGCTCCAACTTTCTCTTTTAATTCTTGATCTTTCCCCGAGACTGGTTTTCGCATACTTGTCCTTCCTCGTTTCCCTTTATTTGATGATTTCCTTGCATTTATTGAGCAATCCTTGATTTATTTGGGAAGCTTGTCTGCAGAATCCTTGATTGATTGGAACTAATCTCCTCATTAATGATTTCAAATCTTCTTTAAATCTTCATTTAATATCTTCAATCAATCTCAAATCTTGCAGATATCTTCCTCATTTGATGTTATCTATCCTTCAAATTAAATCTTTGCAATATCCTGTAAAAATCAACAATATTTCTATCAAAATAGCATCAAATTCAAATCTCAGAATAATAAATACAATTTATCTAATATTAAATAAAAAGGGATTAAATTGGGGCAAAATTATCATTTTATCCTTGATAAGTGAACTGAAAAGTACTCTGAATTATCAACTAATTTTCACTTATCAAATTCCCCCCAACTTAACTTCTTGCTTGTCCTCAAGCAAGAGACCTCCTTGCAATTATGAATCAATTCTATTTCCAGTGTATTCCTAATAACTAAAACAAATTGAAGGAACTAATCGTCAAACTCTTTCCTAAGTAGAAGTCACTTTCCAATCATAAGAAAAACTAAGGATCAAGGGATGTTACCATACATCAATCAGAATAGAAATACAAACATCAATTAAACTTTCTCAATAATAGCAATTAAAGCAGTAAGTGATAAACCAAGGAAATCTCTCATTCTCACGAGTAAGTGTTTCCCTCAATCATTTTCACCACTGTTGAACAACTAGAATTGATAGTCGTTTCCAAGATCTGAACCTGCAAGCAGTTAATATGAATCAAAAGGTCTTTATTAGGTTGTAATGAGGCTGGGCTATCAAGAAATCATGGTTTTTCTAGATATTCAAGGAACACATTGAATAGAGAGCATCTTGTGAATGTGCTTGGGACTTCTCTCAATTCACCTAGTCATTCCTGAATGGTCACCCTATTTCAGCTTGGCCTCATTGTTTTGAAGAAATTCTCCCCCCAACTTATTCAATTCCACACTTTTATGCAGATTTTTTTTTAGTACAGAACCATAACATAGAAATATTTTTTGTGGGGGAGGATCCTTCTTTTGTGATGTCTTGTGCCTTCTCTTGAGTCTCTTGTGACCAACCTCTTGTCGCATTTAGTTGTGTTGCACCTTGCTCTCTATTCCAAGTGTTAAGGGACATGGTATGATCATTAATCATTGTTGGGGTGCATCAAAGGAAATACTCAAGCTCAAATGGGCAATTAAGAAATGAAAATATTAAATCAGGGTTGGCTTTTTGGCACTGAGCACAATAATAGAATCACAAAATATGCCTTTATCACTTCCATACCTTCTACTAACAAGATAAAATTCAGAAACTCAAGCAATAACAGTTGACAAGCAGCGGTGAAAATCTCTCAATATAAGTGTTTAGGCTCTCATCTCACCGGTTATGGATAAAATTTTCTTGATAAAGCACTTAATGGATTTAATTAACTACCTTGATAAATTCTCTTGAGAAGTACCCTAATCCTAACTGATTATGGAATTAATCACAAGACTCTATCATATTTCCTAGATTGGTTAGTTAAACTACTTATTTACAGAGTACAGAAATAATTACCTTGATTCCTAATCCTAAAGTCCTAAAAAATTAAAAAAAAAATTAATAGAAAAATACACAATAACTGGATAAGTACTGCATAATATAAATATCAGTGGATAGTTAGATACAGTACAAATCAAAAAGAAAATAAAATAAGAAAATAAAAAGGAAAAGGAAAAGAAAAAGAAGGAAAAGCACCAAATAGGAAAGGAAATCAGTCCTCGTGGTCCTGATCCATGTGAGTCGCTCCATCCTCAGCTCCGGCTGCTCCATCCCCCCTGGGAAAATAGGTCTGTCCCCAGGCCACTGCAAATAATCATGAAAGAAAGCGGGGAGAGTGGGGTCCACACCAGTCTGGTGGTGACTGCTCTAAAAGTGTAAAGCAGCTCGGTGAAGTGTGGACATCTGAGCCATCATGTAAGCATGCTGGGTCCTAAGGTCCTGAGCCCATGATGGAGCATCCATGGCTGGTGGTGGTGGTGGTGGTGGTGGTGGTGGTGGCTGCTGCTCATCCTCATTTCCCAACTCCTCAGTTGCGATGCAGTTGGCTTCAATATAGACTCTGTTCATAGGGGGTAAGATGCGAACCGTGGGGTTCACCTCAACACCCCTAGATCTACAGAGTGATGTAATAAGAGACGGGAAGCCAAGCCTGATCCTGGAGTTGGGTGTCCGACGCTCCAAAGCAATAACATACTCTCCTATCTTCTTTGTGATGATCTGGGAGACGTCGATGATAGCTCTGGTGAGGATGGAATAAATGAGGTGGGCCATGGGCATAACCACATCTGAAACATGCCCAGTGGGATGGATGTTGTCCAGTATCAGAACTGTCCACATCTGAGTGATGCTCTTCATATCCTTCCTGTGAATCCTAGCAGCATGTCGGTATGCATTCCTCTCAAAAGAACGCCCCGGTAAGCAAATGAGCTGAGCAGTCTCTATGTCGAGGGGATCATTGTCGTTGACACCAACGGCCTCCATCATGTCCTGGTACTGGCAGTCCACCAGGTCCCTGTCCTCCTCTATGGGGTGCCCAAGGAGTGCATTGATTGCATCACAATCAAATCTGATTACCTGCCCCCTCACATAGGACTTCATTCTAATGTTAACGCCTTGGTCTCCAATGGCGTTAGCATAGAATTCCCTGACGATCTCCGGGTCAAAATAACTGTCAGGGCAGCTGAGGCGACCCCAACGCCTCCTCTGAATCTCTGCAGAAAACTCCTCAAACTCGCCTTCCTCGTGGATCACTGGCCTTTCCTTAATAAACATGTAGGATGCAATATCAATGTAGGCTTCAAAGGACTGGAGGTCCTTGAAGCGTAGAGGGTCGAACTCAGGTTTCCTTTGGGGGGGCCTTCCTCTTGGCACCCCCTGTGTTCTTCCTAGAGGAGCCAGGAACACCAACAGTCTTTGTGCGAGCCATCTGCAAAAGAGAGATAAATCAAAATTATTTGTGCATCATAATATTTAACTACTCATAATTATGAAATAAATGGCCAATTTAATTTCAAAAATCCGAGCAATTAATCAAACAATTGTGCATAAAAAAATTGATTTTAATTGTTACCCAATAAATGCCAATTAATTCATTAAGACATGCTAAAGTGACCAATTAAAGCAAGTCCTAAACAGTCCCAATCTGGCAAAAGTGAGAATTGAACTCATGCTCAAAAATCATGTTATCAGAAACATGCAATAGGGCATAATTATTTTTGTAAGGGCATGCGAAAATATATCAGAGTAATCAAACATACATGCACCAACAAAAATAATTTGCAGAAATTATTGAGCACTTTAAAAACTACCACCTACGCAAATAAGAATGTCTCACAAAGGATCCTAACCACATACAAACTATTTCTAAACATTTATGAACAATTATTTCTTTCCTAAAGGTCTTAAAACTCCTAATCTTCCTATCCTAAGGCTATGCTCAAATAAAATAAAAAAAAATTCCAATTGGTTAGAAAGGAAGAAAAGCATAAAAACATACCTGATGTGAAGTCGGAAACTGAAAAGGAGGAGATATGAGTGAGAAACAACCAAGGAAAGGGCTGATAGTATCAGAGAAAAGGGTTAGAGACGTTTGAGTGGAAGTTCGAAATGAACTTCCACGTCCCATTTTCAAATTTTAAACAGCGTGAACCCGCGCTACACCCTGCTCTATAGCGCAGGGTGGAGCGCGCACTGCTTCAGAAGATGAAGTGTGCCGCTGCGCTTCACCACTGCGCTATAGCGCTGGGTGAAACGCAGAATCCAGGGAGCCAATTAGTTCCAGTAAATTCTGCGCTTCATCCTGCGCTATAGCGCAGGCTGAAGCACAGATGTGCAGTATGTTCTCTGCTTCTGATACTCCTACCTGATTCCATGCATTCCTTTTAAAGTTTATATCCCCAATTTAACAATTTCCTTATTACACAGGTAATCCCTAAAACTGAAAATTAACAAAAAGAAAAACAAAAATAAAAACTCACAGACACTGGGTTGCCTCCCAGGAAGCGCTTGTTTAACGTCTTTAGCTCGACGCCTGGTTATGCAACCTCTTTTATAGTGGCCTCAAGTGGAGGATGATGTTGGTTATGCAACCTCTTTTATAGTGGTTATGCAACCTGGTAATCGATTACAGATCTCTATAATCGATTACCCGCGACGCAGATGACAGTTTTGCGCTACTTCTACCACTTCTAAACCTCTTTATTCAACCTTTAATCAATCTTCTTTGTTAAAACATCAATCATATACGTTTATATCGACTAAACTCAGTAAAAACACCAATCTTTACATAGATTATACATTTATTCAATCAAAACTCCAAATCATCAAACCCTTATTTACCCTTTTCGTTATTTTCGCTATCCTCTTCAATCTCATTCAAGAATTCATCAAGATTCATAAAATCAGTCGTCAATCAACAGTTTTCATCATACCATACTCAACATATACATATATCAAATCGAATTTAAAGCCTTAGATCACTACCCAAGCACCCCCACATGCACATACAAGCAGAACCCCTTCCCCCACCATACCTTGAAGTGAAGATCGAACAACAAAGAAGACTCTTTCTTGATGATCACTTTGCATCAACTTCCTCTTGAGATGTCATTTCTCCCCTCCTTAGTGTTTCGCTCTCTGACGATTTGAAAAATAAGGATTAGGGTGAACTGGTAACCCCTCCTTACTAAAATGCCTAATTGGGCCTGCGCCCACTCTCAACCCCCCTTATCCTCTTTTAAATTCGAAATAGATTTATGGATAAAACTACTGCCAATATTAATACTATTATTTATTTATTTATTTCTTCTACTTTATTAATTTAATTTAATTTTACTTATTAAAATTTAGGATGTTACAACATTAACTTCTAACATATTTTAACTTTAACTTCTCTTTTACTGGGATTACATTCACAATCCTATCTCCAATAAACAGAGTTTATCTTCATAAATTATATATTTCATCCAATATATGTTTTTTTAATCTATTTTCATGTATAATTTCTTCTCATACATATATTTATTACAAATAATATACACATTCAAACCAAATTATATTTTATTGACAAAAAAAAATCAAATTATATTTTAAAATAATCACAACATTTAACTTTAAAACTTATTCGTTTAATATTTCCATTACAAGTTTTTCCGTGCGATGCACCGGCACAGGACTAGTTTATGGAAAAGCAATGGTGCTATAGTTTCATTACTTGTGGGCGGTTTTAACACCCTTTTGAAAAAAGGCCAACAGGGTGCGGGATGTAGGGGTGGAAATAGGCCAGGCCGCTCGACAGGGGCCTATGGCCCAGCCTACTTAAGGCCTTGTTTGGCTCGGCTCGTTTAATAAAAATGTCAGGTCTAGGCTTTTTAAAAAGCCTATTTGGCTTGATAGGCTAGCCTATTATAAATATTATTATTTTTAATAAACATATAAATATTTTATATATAATAAGTAGTATAATAATATATAATTTTTTAAATTCTTCTGTGGCCTATTTAAAGATAGGCTCATTTCCCTATCTAAACGTATATGTTAGTGACATATTTACATTATAAAAAAGTAGGTATTAGTTTGTAAGCGCACTGACCTATTTAGCGATAAATTTATTGACCTGTTTAAAGGTCATAATATGAAATGGGCTTTTAAAGAGACTAATAGGCCAAACCAGGCTTTGAAACAGGCCAAGTCAAGCCTAAAAAAATGGCCTATGACAGGTAACAGGCCAGGCTTGGACCACAAAAATATAATGCAGGCCAGGCTTAGGCCCCGCAAAGCCTAGCTCGGCTCGGCCTACTTCCACCCCTAGCGGGATGTAATGAGATTGATAAAATAACATAGACAAGAATAATTATAAAAAAGTTTTAAAATTTACGTCCCTATTCTTTTATAATAATTAATACCTTTAAACCGTTACACATATGTTGATGCATACTCTATAGGGTGTACATTACATTCCATTGGAAAGGGGAGAACTAATAAGAAGGAAAAAAATATAAATAAATATGTGATAAATGATGTAATGAATAATGATAAAAATAGATGGAGAGAAAAATATGATGGAAAGTGAAATATAAAAAATTGAATATATAATTATATAATTATATATATATATATATCAATGTTGTTTATAATAAAGTAAAATATGTTTTTCATTTTTATAATATAATAATTTTGATTTTGATTCTTATAATATTTTTTAAGGATGTTGGTGATATGACAAGTTAAAAAATTTTCAAGTAGATATTAACACTTTATGATATATGACAACTTTTTTTACTTGACATGTAACAAGCAAAAATATTTTTTAAAATTAATTTTAAAATAGTACAAATGAAAAAAAAATATTTTATAAAGACTAAAATTAAAACAAATTTAGAACAAAGTTTTACCCTTTATAATAACAATATTAAGTATGTAAGATATTTTCTCTGGTACTTATTACTATATGAAAATATGAATATAGGGGTAACGTAAAAATATGTATGATTGTATGAAAATAATTGAAGGATTCAAAAATATTGGAAAAAATGAATGCAATTAATTAACTGAAAATAATCAAGTAAAAGCACGTAAATTGATTTTTTGGTGCAAAAAGCAAAGAAATTGTTACATCATACAAAAGTTGACAACTTGACAATAATTGGATGTGTTGAATTATTGTGAATTATCAAGAAACAGTACTGTTATTCACGTCACAACTTTCTGTTTGCCGACATTCAAAAAATCATAGTTGTCGGAACTTCCCAGTCCGGCAGTCCCCTCTATCGTGGCATATCTACTAGCGATAGTCTATGCTGCCAATAAGTTTTTGGTAGAGGTTTCATGTTGCTTTAAATTTGAAACAAATTAATTATAATTGATTTAATTTTTAAATTTTTTAATAATTGATCATCTTACTAATTTTTTTGTATTTTTCAATTTTTAAGTATAAAATTTAATGGATATATGTATATATAATAAATATAACACCTTATACATATTTTTTAAGTCATTTTGACTTTCTCATCTAATATTACTAAATAACTTTAATTTAGTCATGTTTACTATCCAACAATTTTTTTTATTTTATAAATAACATGTATACTCCACGAAGCAATCTTGTTCGAGCAGTAACATTCACATCATAGTGAGACTAACTCTTTAGACGAGATTTTTTCATACACAATACCCGAAATTAACATTTGTTCAAGGGAATCAAGCATGTATTGTTTGAACTATCCTAGTTAGTTATCCAACTTCATTATCATATTTTGGATAGAGGAATATTAATGAAACTATAGTATTTTAATGGAAAATATATTTATTACTATATAATAAATATATTTAAATATATAATTTAAAAAAGTAACAATAAATAAATATTTTAAAAGATGAAGTATTTGTTGAATTTAAAACAAAAAAATTAAATTGAATATATATTATGATATAAATAGTTTGAATATATATTAAAGGATAAGTGTTTTAAATTTAAAATATTAATTCCTACGAATCAATTATTTCAACCATACAGTTTAATCAATAATTATATTTCATATAATTTTATAATTATTAAATTCTTTTATTTATTATAATTTTTTATTAAGGGTTCTTTTAGGGTGAAGTAGAGTATGAGTGGTGTACTGGTATGTTCATTTTTTACCTGGTACAATAGGTCAATTTATTTGATGATATAAAATAAATAAATAAATATAATTGCAATTAAGGATCTCTGGTTTTTTTAAAAAAAAAAGGTTGAGAGCCAAATCACTAATCTACTTTCTAATCTCTGTATTTCTGTGAGAAGATGCATGTTTGACCTGCAATTGACTTGTAAATAGGTAATAATTGATGGTTCAAATTGTGTTACATGATCCAAAATTTTTTTTACCAAAAACAAAACCCTATTTTATTTCAAATACAAACATTTTTTATTAAAATATTGACTAAATACATTTTTTAACCAAAACTCACGAAATTTAAATTATGGAAATCCTACACAATTCCCCACATATTACAAACCCACAAATAATTTTTACAAATTTTTATAGTATAAAATTGATTTTTAATTTAATTAACAATATTTTCTAATAAACAATACATTAAAAATATATTTTTTATTCAAAGTTAACAAAATTTTAATTTGGGGAATCCCACATCATTCTCCACGAATTATAGGACCCAAAAATAACTTTTACAATTTTTCTGGTATAAAAGTGATTTTTAATTGAATTAAAAATTTGTTTTCATTAAAAAATAGATTTATTGTCCCTAAAGTTTAAATTTTGGGCATCTCGAACAATTCCTCACGAATTATAAGACCCAAAAGTTATTTTTACAATTTTTTTGTATATACATGATTTTTAAGTAAATTAAAAACATTTTCTATTAAAAATAAATTAAAAACACATTTTTTGTCCATAATTACCAGAATATCAATTCTAGGCATCCCACATCATTCCCCACATATTATAGGATCCAAATATAAGTTTTTGTAAAATTATCCGGTGTAAGGATGATTTTTAATTGAATTAACAACATTATTTTATTAAAAATCACTAAAATTACATTTTTTGTTCAAAATTCACCAAAATTTAATTTTGGGTATGCCACATCATCCATCACACCACAAGACACTTAGGAATAAAATTAAAAAAAATAGATATTGAGTGCTCACATTGTTTCCCAAGGTAGCCAATATTAAGGTTATGGTTTCTAACCTTACTATTAATGAAAGACCCTACCTTAAACATGTCAATCATCCAATGTTCATCAATCCACTCAACATTCGTATCCAATGTAAGGCACACACCTTAAACATGCCAACAAGACCCTTTGGGAAATTCAGATGTAGATCTCTGGTGTTCTAGATGTTATTGTTGTTGTTGTTGTTGATAAAATACATTAGTACCATAGAGGGTGATGACAGGATGTGTACAGGACCTAGAATTGAGCAAAACCAACCGATCAGAATCACAAACAAGCAATTAAATCACGTTTTATAGGTGCTGGGCAGCAACCTATAATGCGTGAGAAAGCATAAGAAAATGATAGAAAATGAAAGAAAAAGTGGAGAGGAAGAAATGAGAAGGACGCCACTGAAGCAAGAATCCTCCTACAGCAGATAAGTCCAATGCCGGACGCCACTAATTCAGGAGAATTAGATAAGTCTCAGTATGGTTTGAGCAACAACCACCAAGCCTCACTCAACTCACAAAGGGAGGAGAAAATTTGGCATAATGCCTTTACTATTCATCAAAAGGTGAATTACAAGAGGAGAGGACTCCTATTTATAGGAAAAGAGGGGGAGAGGGGCAGATTTTTAGGAGAGTAAAAAAGAAAGAAAATAAAAGGTGAGTGAAAACACTCCTAAGTGGGTCTTGAACCCATGACCCCCAAGGTTTATGACTAGGCTAAGTCTTAAGCAAATAAACCTCTCAAAATGGAACCCCACTCATGAAAACAAATAGAAAGATGAATAAAAATTCTATCCTATGTGGGAATTGAACCCAAGACTCCTAAGCCTTTTAGTAAGGCAACCTACTAGCCAATAAACCCATACATGTGGGCGCCCAAGTAGGAGGAAAATAAAAGGAAAATTACAAAAATAAAAAGAAAATACAAAAGAGTCCTAATAAAGGGTGGTCCAAGGGTTCTATCCAGGGTCAAGGTGTCCTTTTGTAGGGTAGTGACCCTTATTTTGTAGGGTAGTGACCTTTATTTGTAGGACAGTAAATTCTCCAACTCTTCCTTGCTTGAAGTTCTGGCTTGAAGTTGGTGCATTTCCTCCAGTGTAGGTCTTGCAGGTCCAAGCTTCTAACAGTGTGTCATCATTCCCTCCCCTTTGAAAAGGATTTGACCACAAATCTGAAAAATTCGGAAAGAAGACATAAGTATAATGAACTGGCAGAAGAAGGAGATGGATGACAAAATTCAGGAAGTAAGAAGGTACTTCCCTTAGTCTTTTGAGAGTAGAGTCAGAGATCCACAAGTTGGACATCTCCCTTGAGCCTAGATAACAAGAGGAAGACTCATAAGTATTATTCCACAGCAAGCAAAGTGAAGGCTCATAACAAAAATACTTGGGAATCATAAAGATTAGCAAAAGAAAAACATATGATATGAACAAGAGGTATTTGAAAAAAGGGTTAGAAAACTCCCTCAATGGAGAATAAACCATCTTGTCCAAGTACTCTATGGATTTAGATCCTGGATCAAAGACTAATCTTTTGAAGCCCTCCCTTGCAAGTAAGAGAAGTAAGTGGTCATGGAGAAGGCTTCGGAAATTAATTCCACATAAGTACAAATTGTGTTTCAATGTGCAACATTCATCAAAATATTCTACACTATGTTCCCAAATAAATGCACAAGTGAAACTATGTGGCATGAATGTTTTAATATTTTTCAATAACATCCCAACATTTTTATTGAACATAACACATGCATCTTGAGTATGATTGTAAAAAGGGTAGTGTATATGTTCATGCCATGATGTATTCATGCAAGTTTGTTCACGAGGCATATCCATTCTAGTGCACTTATTCAAGTAATATGACACCTTTTGCATATTATCATATGTATTCATGTAAGGTGAAACATTAAAAGAATCACTTTGAACAAGCACACTATGAAGCATATCATCATGTAAACAAGTTTTCTCATATGTGATAGCTTCATCCAAATTTTTATCCTTTTTACTAACTAGTTCAAGAGCATAATACACATCTTTATATGAAATAATTATTTGAGGCCCAAAATGTGTATTCAACTTATAAACACAAACCAAAGGTGCATGCATATTCAATCCAACTTTGTTATCATCCAATCTAAATTGATCAAAGGAATTAACTAAACATGCATCTCTAGTAAGTTTCATGGTACTCTTAAACTTAGTTGGCTCTTCTAAACATGCAATAGATTTCAAAGCATCATCAACATTTTTTATTTCATTCAAACATGTAATGCTTTGAGGCATATAATCGTGCATAGAAGAAGGCATTTCATGCATAAAGAAAGTTAGTCTAGGAAACTCCCTTTCAATCACTTGAGTTGTCCTCCTTGCAACACTAGAAGTGCTTGCCATCAACCTATTCATGTTTTCACACAAAGGGTTAGCATTTACTTGTTTATCTAATGGAATTGGTTGCTTCCCTAAATTTTCTTTGTTTTTCTTTTCTTCAATTTGAATTCTTTCTACTTCCTTTTTTTTTCTCTCTTAAACCTTTCTTCTTCTTCTTTTTCTAATTGTTTCTTCTTTTCTATTTTTCTTCTCCCATCTATCTTAATTAAGGATTTTGAAAAGCATTTTGAAAATTTATCTTCAATTTCATTAGAAAATTTTTCTAACTTTCTCCCAATTCTATCTTGAAAAGAATCTTTTGTAACTTTCCTACTTTCTCTTCTTCTCCTTTCCTCTTTTTCATGATCTTTTCTTCTAATTTCACTCTCATAATTTCTCCTAAGTTTTCTCTCTTCTTCATGTCTTCTCCTTTTATGGTTAGAGTTATCATAACTCCTTTCCTTATCTTCAAAATGATACCTATTTATTGCTCTCCTTTCTTTCCTATACCTTTCATCAATTTTATCATGAGAAGAGTGTCTTCTCACTTCTTTTTCTCTTCTAAATTTTCTCCTATCTTCATCTAGGTCCTTTCTCCACATTCTATATGACATCTTAAATTGATTTTATTTGAAATCTTTTAAAGGACCTCACCACTCACTAAGTGTTTACACTCAATGGAATGTAACACTCGTGTATGTCACTCTTTTTTTGGCTTTTTCTATAATGAGACTCTCTTGCCTCTTCTACTCGGTTGGAGGTTGATTAGAAGTTGCAAAGACCAACGTAAGTCTAAGTCTTAACCTTACCCAAAATAGAAGCGCTCTAACAAAGAAAAATACATACTGGAAGAAGATTGGAAAATCCTAAGACAAAACAAGGAATTGATATGACAAACAAGAAAAGTTGGCACTCAAACAAGCTTATACACAAGAGCAGACAGCAAACAAGACAAGACGGAAGAAATTGCAAAGAGAATTGTTTTTGGTGATTTTTGAAAAGAGTTGCCAAAATTGTCGTTTTTAAGAAAAACAACAAATACAACTCAATTACAGTATACAGGGAAAAGAAACAGAAAATTACAGTAAAATTGTCACTGTATTATTGGGATATCTCTTTGTTTTGAATTTTCTATTTTTCTGAATTTTTTTTTTGAATTTTTGACTCTTTTTGGGTGTCTTTTGACTTTTCTTCCTTATTGTTTGACTTTTGCACCCTTTTTTGCTCTTTACACCTCTTTTTGTATTTTTGGCACGTACGTACTTTTTGTATTTTTCTTGCCTTTTCTTTCTTTTTCTGTCTTTTTTCCCAACAGAAAATTACCGAAATTTGTACACAATGTAAAGAAAATAAATTGTACCTACTGTAATATTTTTAGAATTTTCTGACAGTAAACTGATCCAAGTGGCCCAGAAAAGCAAAAAAAAATGAATAAATTGATTTCTAAAAACTGTGAAAACGTAATAGCAACTTGATTTCAAAAATGGCCAAAAAAATTGCTTAGCACTTCCTTGCTGATTATACAAAACCGTTATGGTCACAGAAACGCGCTTGGTTCAATTTTAAGATTGGAATTAAAATTTGAAGGAAAATCAACAATTAGAATTTGTTGATCTTCTTCCAATACTATGAACCAAAAGAAAGCCTATAGGTGAGCGTTTTGCACAATCAATCAGAGAAAGTCCAAGGTAGAGATAGCAGTCAATCCAAATTTGCAATCAAAATGCCAAACAGACAGACATAACAAGAGTAGAAAATTGAACAACACAAGAGCCCAAAAATGCGCATAAAATGGCAAAAATAAGAAGGTAAATTGCGCAAAAATAAATGGCACGAAATTAAAGGGGGAAACTGAAATTAAAAGGATGGGGAAGACAGAAATGTAAATGGCAGAAAGTAGAAGGGGATGGCAGAAAGTAAACGGATGGGGAGAGCAGAAATGTAAATGACTGAAATGTAAAGGGGATGGCGGAAATTAAAAGGGTGGGGAAGACTGAAAATAAATGACTGAAAGTAAAGGGGGAAGCGAAAATTAAAAGGATGGGGAGAGCCGAAAAGTAAATGGCTGAATGTAAAGGGGAGAGCAGAAATTACAAGGATGGGGAGGACTGAAATTAAATGGCGGAAAATTAAAAGCGAAAAGTAAAGAGATGGATATGGGGGATGAACAATTAATGGTGAAGGGGAGAAAATGTAGGTGAACGATCTTTGGAAAAATGAAGACAACAATGCCTCCTCTTACCCACTTCACCAACAAACAAGCAGTTTATAGCAATTAATAGCAAGAATCACTCAAGAACAAGTATGAGCAATTAAGAGGCATTTAAACAAACACCTAGGGGGTGGGAATTAGTGGCCCAAAACAGCCCCCAATCTAGCAAGAATTCACCCAATTCAATCAAGACAGACAAGTTCTGATAGCAGCAGAAAGGCACCTCGGGCCCAGGAAACAGTCCAAGTCCAAATTACAATTGAAAAGAGGGATTGAATTACACAAAATTCATGAAAATTCTGCACAAAAGAGGTGCAGTATGCAGCGCCCAAAACAGCCCCAATTTGCTACAAATTTGCTCAAATTCAACAAGCTCTGATACCAATTGATGACAAGATGTGTACAGGACCTAGAATTGAGCAAAACCAACCGATCAGAATCACAAACAAGCAATTAAATCACGTTTTATAGGTGCTGGGTAGCAGCCTATAATGCGTGAGAAAGCACAAGAAAATGATAGAAAATGAAAGAAAAAGTGGAGAGGAAGAAATGAGAAGGACGCCACTGAAGCAAGAATCCTCCTGCAGCAGATAAGTCCAATGCCAGACGCCACTAATTCAGGAGAATTAGATAAGTCTCAGTATGGTTTGAGCAACAACCACCAAGCCTCACTCAACTCACAAAGGGAGGAGAAAATTTGGCATAATGCCTTTACTATTCATCAAAAGGTGAATTACAAGAGGAGAGGACTCCTATTTATAGGAAAAGAGGGGGAGAGGGGCAGATTTTTAGGAGAGTAAAAAAGAAAGAAAATAAAAGGTGAGTGAAAACACTCCTAAGTGGGTCTTGAACCCATGACCTCCAAGGTTTATGACTAGGCTAAGTCTTAAGCCAATAAACCTCTCAAAATGGCACCCCACTCATGAAAACAAATAAAAAAATGAATAAAAATTCTATCCTATGTGGGAATTGAACCCAAGACTCCTAAGCCTTTTAGCAAGGCAACCTACTAGCCAATAAACCCATACATGTGGGCGCCCAAGTAGGAGGAAAATAAAAGGAAAATTACAAAAATAAAAAGAAAATACAAAAGAGTCCTAATAAAGGGTGGTCCAAGGGTCCTATTCAGGGTCAAGGTGTCCTTCTGTAGGGTAGTGACCCTTATTTTGTAGGGTAGTGACCTTTATTTGTAGGACACTAAATTCTCCAACTCTTCCTTGCTTGATGTTCTGGCTTGAAGTTGGTGCATTTCCTCCATTGTAGGTCTTGCAGGTCCATGCTTCTAACAGTGTGTCATCAAAGGGATATTAGGATGTGTTGAGAAACTATATTGTACCATTATATACTATATTGACTGGATTTTTCTAGGTTTCAGGTTGAGACGAAATCTTTGGAAATATCCAGTTTGTAGGGGAGACTCTGCTGAATTTCCAGTAGGAATGTTATAAACCATAACATCCAAGAGTGTAATTTAGTTTCATAAATTGTAAATGAGGATTTGTCCTTTTTGTAATGGTGTATGAATTTTATGGAAGCTTAAGCAAACGTTGGATTGCCTAAGCAATTGTGTGGTTTTTATGACGATATTGGTAATGACACGAAATAATTTCCGAAATTTGAGAATGGTACGTGTCTCCAACGAGCATTATTCTTGAATTAAGAAATTAGAACGTTACAAATTTCACTAATTATTAACTTAAAAATAAGCACATAGTCAGGGGGAGAAGTCACTTTAGCTTTTAAATTGTATTTGATTATTCTCTCATATTCAGAATCACCTAAGATATATTTTGAAAGGTTGCCATAAAAAAGAAATGGGGAGATTGTAAGGTCCAAGAATCCTCTTGAGATGTTTTCATAATGACAAACTCTCAAAATAAGCTTAATGTAATTCTAAATCATTTTGTAATTATGGTTGTAATTGAGATTGTCTTCAAAAAGAATAGAAAAATCTCAAATGAATCCTCAAGAAGAACCTGTTCAGAAGGAACAACTCAGTAGCAGAATTTAGAAGAAAAACGTCAGTAACAAAATCACTAACCCTGTCTAGAAAGAAGAAGGTTCTGATTATAAGAAGCGTCTGTGTTCAAAAAGAGGATAAAATATTCTTGTTCAAAAGATGTATCGAAGCAGAAAAGATCTTGAGAAGATCCAAAAGAAATTGTTACCAATTTAACAGAACAGTCTCAGAAGAAAGGCATACTCCAAAAACCTTCTAGAAGATTGAAAATGATGAATAACACTACAAGCAAAACACTTTTTAGCGATGGCCAAAGACCGTTTCTACAAGGGGAAAAACGTCGCTACAATGCAATTAGCGATGACCTCAACGATGTCGTTAAAATGCTCGTCGTTAATACCGTAGTGAAGAGCAAAGACAGTCGTCGCTACATAGCGTCTGCTTGCCCGTCACTAAAGTCTGTAGAAACCACAAGAAACACTAGAAGGGGGGTTGAATAGTGTTATATAATTTTAAACAGATTTTCTTAGAAACCTTTTCACAAATAGAGTTTAACAAAATTTTTGAGCAACTTGCTGAAACTAGAGTTTTCAGAGACTTACTGAAGTGCTTCAGTAGGTCCAAAAGACAATGTTGAAAGCATGTTTTATAAAGCGTTTGAGATTGATTTAAGTTCAAGCTTATAAAACAGATTATTCAGAACCCTCCTGTTAGTTCAAATAACAAATATAATGAGATAAGGGTTGAGAAAACTTAGCCAAGAAATTATCCTGGTTCACTCACATCCACTGTGAGCTACGTCCAGTTCCAATGACAAACCAGCAAAGGATTTCCACTAATTGATCATAGTTACAAGTATTATTTTATCCACAGCCTCTTCAGGCTAAAATCCATGTATTTTTTTACAGACAAGCCTCTCCAGGCTCAAAACCCAAGCATTGTTAAACACCAAGCCTCTTCAGGCTCACACACAACCAGTGTATAAAAAGAAAATTGCTTAAGCTTTTAAACTAGAGAAGTTCAAAGCCTAAATTGAGTAAGATGTACAGATAACTGAGTAAAACGCAGGATAAGAAAATGTTGTACAAATGAAACAAATGAATAAATATCAAAGAGAGTTTTTGAGTTGCGTTTCAGCAAGTATGTTCGTTCTCTATATTTTCTTCTGCATGAGACTTCATATTTATAGGGTTGGAAAATAGATTTGTTTAGCTTCAATATGATTCCCATTGAGAGATGGCATTTAATGCAAATGCTCTCGTTGAGACACATAGCCTTGGTAGCTTGCAGTAGCAGGTGCAGTAGGTAGTAGGTGTCAGCAGCGCAGACTCCACTTTTTCTGAGCACAGTGTACTTCACAGCAGACTTTTCCTTTTTGGTGAATGAAAATTTGAAATATACCAAAAAGCAATTGATCTGAATTTCTGGAAGAAGCACAAACAACTGAGAAAGGCTACGAATGACTTTGAGTCTTAAAAGGGAATTAGCAGAGAAACACTTTCCCAAAAAGGTACAAGCTTCAGTACGATGTCTCTTTTCTTCAGAAGCTTCACTGGCTTCAGTAGGTCTTGATCATTCAGCAGGTTCCTCTTCTTCAGCAGGTTGCACCACATCAGAGGGTTGCATGTGTTGAGTCTCTGAAGATAAAATCAGAAATTGTGAAATATATCTTGAGTCTCACGCTCTTAGAGTTTTAATGGATTACAAATATAAAACATAGTAATGATTATAAGTATATTCTATCATAGACATTATGCCTATTTTCAGATCAACAATGCTGAGAAGAATCATGAGAAGGAGCTTCAGAACGACTTAAAAGCCAAACATCATCTGAAGAGCTTCTCCGTCTGAAATTCATAAAGGCAAATATATCAGTTGCGTCTGAAGGCTGAAGGTATCAGATTCAAATGAAGACCTCGTGAAGATATCGCTGTCAATACAGAACGTTCATCTTCTTGGTCTAACCTATTTCAGCATAAGAGTCAGGAATGCTTTTCTACCTCGTTCAAGAGTATTGCACAAATAAGGAAAGTCTGCAATGCATGCTGCACCAGCAACGCAAAAGCTTTATGTGCGCAGAACCTGTACCTGAAAAGCATCCCATGTATAATGGAAAAGAAGTCCAACGTCTTGATGCATTTAATGCTATTTGACAACAGGAAAAAGAGTATCAAAGGCTATTTAAAGGCTTGTGTCTTTGAAGACAAAGTGACAATCAAGAGAAATATTCATTGAGCCCTTACGCTGCAGAAACGCTGTCAATAATACTCTGAAAAATTCTTGTACAATCTAAATTTCATATCTTGAGTTAATCTCAGTTTGTACTTAAGTTCTAGCTATCCTCTGAGATAGTATTATAGAACACTCTCTGTTTAGTTTAAGCAGATTGGGTTATAAGCCTGGAGAGGCTTTCTGTTTAAAGAATACTTGGGTTTATACACTTGGTTAAGTGTCTGAGAGCCTGAAGAGGCTTGGTGGAAGAAAGAATACTTGTGTGAGAGCCTGGAGAAGCTTGGTGTAAGAAAGAATACTTGTGTGAGAGCCTGGAGAGGCTTGGTGTAAGAAAGAATACTTGTGTGAGAGCCTGGAGAGGCTTGGTGTAAGGAAGAATAATTGTGTGATAGCTTGGAGAGGCTTGGTGTACTCGACATTCTTGCAAGAATAGTGAAAAGCCATTGGTAGTTTACCTTTGGGACTGGACGTAGCTCACGGTGAAGTGGGTGAACCAGGATAAATTCAGTTGTGTTCTTTTCTTCCCTTTAACTCTGTGTTTTTATCTTTCATCTAACGAAAAAGGGGTGTGAAAAGTATTTCATTCAGAGAACCTTATTGTTTATTAAAGTTACTGTTGCGAACTAAATTCATATCTGAACAAAAATTCAAAAGCTATATTAAAAACTTCAGATTGTAACTCATCATCGGAAGAATTTTCTGAAAGTCTCTATTTAAAATTTATTAAGTGTTAAGGTTTCCGCTGAAACACTATTCAACGCCCCTTTTAGTGTTTCCTTGTGTAATTTCAGTTGGTACCAGAGCTTAACCTCGGGGTTAGCACCTAATCAATGCAGAGGTGAGATCAAATGGAACCTTCCAACAGTAACAGACAATACATGTAACATCCCAATTTATATTAAATAAAATAAAATTAATAAAATAAGAGAAATAAATAAATAAAAATATTAGTAAGATTAGTAAATTTTATGAATAAGGTTATTTAATAAATAATAAGAATAATAAATAGAATAAGTGGGTTGGGAGGGGCCTAGCCCAATTAAGTATTTATTTAAGGAGGGGTTCTCAGTTCACCCTAATCCTTATTCATATAATCGTCAGAGAGCGAAACGCCAAGGAGGGGAGAAACCAAGTCTCAAGAGGAGGTTGCTGAGGAGTAATCATTGAGAATCAAGAATTGTTGCGGTTCGATCTTCACTTCAAGGTACGGTGGGGGAGAGGGTGCTGCTTGTATATGCATGTAGGGGTGCTTGGGTAGTAATCTAAGGGTATGAATTCGTAATGATATATGTTATAACTGAGAATGAATGATATAAACTGTTGATTTATGATTGATTGGATGAATCTTGATGATTTATTGGGTGTAATTAAAGAGGATATTGAGAATAATGAAAAAGGGGAAATTAGGGATTTGAGGATTTGGGGTTTTGATGGATTGGTTGTATAATATGTGAAAAGATGGTTGTTTTACTGAGTTTTGATGATATAAACGCATAAGAATGATTATTTAACAAAGATGATTGATTAGGGATTGAAAAGAGAGGTTTAGAGATGATAAAAATCGTGAGAACTGCGATCTGCGTCGCGGGTAATCGATTACCAGGGTGTTCTGGGCAACCAAAAGGGCAGTTTGCTCGCAGGTAAACGATTACAGGGTTGCTGTAATCGATTACCAGAGAGTTGGTTTGCTGGTAATCGATTACAGAGGTTTGGTAATCGATTACCAGGGTGATTGCTTGCAGGTAATCGATTACCAAAGGTTGGTAACCGATTACCAGAGACTTTGTTTGCGGGTAATCGATTACAGGAGGCTTGTAATCGATTACCAGAGTGGATTGGTGATTTCTTATGATGAATGATTGCTCATATTGAGTTTGATGTGTTATTTATGATGATATTGATATTTGGTGATAATTATGATGATTTTGATGATGATGATTGGTGAATATGTATGATAATACATGATGAATGGTGATTGATGTTATTTATAATGATAATGAGATTTGGTGATATCTATGATGATTTTGATGATGATGATTGGTGAATATGTATGATGATACATGATGATGATGAATGGTGCTAATTATAATGATTAATGATGATGATGTTGGTGTTGTACCTGAGTATAACTCGGGGAGGTGAATATGGTACCTGAGTATAACTCGGGGAGGTGATAATGTGATGATGATCCAATTAACTTGATGGTGTTGATGATATTTGAGCATATATGATGCTGTACTTGAGGTAAACAAGCCTAGTGAGAGGCGAGTGTAACTCAGGGAGGTGATTGTACTCGAGGTGCACAATGCCCAGTGAGGGGTAGAGTGTACTCGGGGAGGTGATTGTACTCGAGGTGCACAATTCCTAGTGAGGGGTAGAGTGTACTCAGGGAGGTGATTGTACTCGAGATGCATAAGCCTAGAGAGAGGCGAGTGTACTCGGGGAGGTGATTGTACTCAAGATGCATAAGCCTGGTGAGAGGTGAGTGTACTCGGGGAGGTGATTGTACTCGAGATGCATAAGCCTAGTGAGAGGCGAGTGTACTCGGGGAGGTGATTATACTCGAGATGCACAAGCCTAGTGAGAGGCGAGTGTACTCTGGGAGGTGATTGTACTTGAGATACACAAGCCCAGTGAGGGGTGGGGTGTAGCTCAGGGAGGTGAATATTGTACCTGAGTCCAACTCGGGGAGGTGTTTATGGTGCCTGAGTGTGACTCAGGGAGGTGAGTATTGATTATGTTATTGATTATAGTACCTGAGTATAACTCAGGGAGGTAAGTAATGATTGTGAATATGTTGATGACTGTACCTGAGTATAACTCGGGGAGGTGAGTAATGATTGTGAATATGTTGATGATTGTACTTGAGTATAACTCAGGGAGGTGAATGATGATATTGATGATAATGATGAGTGTGATGATAATGATGAATATGATGATATTGATGATAATGATGAGTATGATGATAATGATGATAATGATGATTTTGATGATTAACGATGATTATGATGATTGTATTGATATTGATGATGTTGTGGTGTATATGATGATGGTGACGATGTTTTATATTTGATGATAGATTGAGTTATATATGATGAGGTTGTTTACATGAGGGTGAGGATAGGGTAGTCTCCTATGTGTATGTATGAGTAGTATTCTTTTCCTCACCGTTACACTGTGGCTATTTTACAGGTGATGATGATGACACAATTGGTGTCGAGGGTTGAGTAAAGGGAGTATTGCTCTGGTACATGTGACATCAGGGCACATCAATCGGGGTTCTTCAATTATGTTTTTAGTTAGGAAGAATTATATGAACTTTTCTTTAATTGCCTTGCACGACAAGTAGAATGTTTGTTATTTCTATTTTGGGAGATTCCGCTGCTTAAGTGTTTTGAAAACAGTCGATTGCTATTTCCACTTTAAATTATTTTTCTTGAGGTAAATGACGTTTTATACAATGAGAATTGTGAACCTTTTTATCCAGTGTGGCATGTCATCTTTATATATTTCAAATTATTTAATGTATAAGAGTATGGGGTAGAAGGGTGTCACATTAGTTGGTATCAGAGCAGGTCAGTTCACCGGCCTTGAGTTATGAGTTTACTATGCTTCTGCGGTGTTAACCTGATTGATTGACTGAGTGAATTGTGTTGCTTTGATTTTGATTGTTTGTTTTATTTCCTTACTCTTCTGATTTACCTGGTATGTTTGCTTACCCTTTCTTTGATACAGAAAGAGTAATGGCTGGGGATAGGAACGATCGAGCGATGGTCGATGCCTTAATGGCGATGGCGCAGGCTGTTGACAACCTAAACCAACATCATGAGACGGATTGGCTAGCACGGTTCCAGAGGAACCATCCACCTACGTTTCGTGGGGGTTATGACCCCGATGGAGCCGCCGATTGGAGATACAAGATTGAGAAGATCTTCAGAGCGATGGATTTCTCGATGCTATAGAAGGTGACCTTAGCAGCATTCATGTTATCAGGGGATGCCGACTTCTGGTGGCAGAGCACCTGTCAGAAGATGATCGATGAGGGCACAACGTTGAGCTGGGATAAATTCAAGAGGATGTTCCTAGAGAAGTACTTCCCACATGATGTGCGCAACAAGAAACAAATAGAGTTCCTTGAATTAAAGCAAGGGGATGGCACCGTGGCAGATTATGCGTCCAAGTTCGAAGCACTAGTCCGATATTGTCCCACCTTTGAGGGAGCTGCGAATGAAGAGTCAAAGTGCGTGAAGTTCCCCAACGGTCTTCGCCCGGAGATCAAGCAAGTGTTCAACTACCAAGGTATAACGCGATTTCACGAGCTAGTGAATAAATGCAAAGTATACGATGAAGACAGTCGAGCTAGAATTTCGCACTACAAGAGTGGAGGACTTATCAAGAACCAGAACAAGTCTGAATATGCTTGCAAGGGAGAACCGTATTCTCGCGCAACAGGAGGCTCCAAGTTTGGAGGCGGCAGCGAAGGTGCACAGCAGAAGAAGAGTTACCTTCCGACGACTAGTCAAGCGTCCAAGGGTGGAAGCGGGGGTGCTACCACTCCCATTACTTGTTTCAAATGCGGAAAGGAAAGACATAAAGCAAACCAATGTGGAGATTCAGAGGTTACCTGCTACGTCTGCAAAGGAAAGGGGCATATTTCCCGTAATTGTCCTCTCAAGAAGAAGCAAGGAGCTACAGCAGCAAGTGAAGGTGCTAGTGGGAGCGCCAGTAAACCTCAAACTACTGGGAGAGTCTTTGCCTTGAGTGGTACTGAAGCTGCTCGCTCCGAAGACTTGATCTAAGGTATGAGTTTCATTGCGGGTAATCCTTGATTGTGTTGTTTAATTCTAGTGCGATTCACTCTTTCATATCACCTGCTTGGATGTCTAAATTAAACTTGTATGTCTCTTCCTTGCCTTTTTGTGTTGAGTGTGGAAACGCCAGCTAGTGGATCGGTTTCTACTTCTGATGTGTGTTTAAATTGTTTTATTCGTGTTGAAGGTAAAGAACTCCTAGTTAATTTGATCTGTTTGCTTTTGAGTCAACTAGATATTGTTCTTGATATGGAATGGTTATCTTCCAACCACGTCTTATTGGATTGCTCTGGTGAAGCAGTTGTCTTTGATCGACCTATTGAGAGGAGTCTTTTCTAGAGTTGTTCATCACGGAAAATTCGAGGACAGATTTTTCTTTTAGGAGGGGAGAGTTGTAACATCCCAAATTTTATTAAATAAAATAAAATTAATAAAATAAGAGAAATAAATAAATAATAATATTAGTAAGATTAGTAAATTTTATGAATAAGGTTATTTAATAAATAATAAGAATAATAATAGAATAAGTGGGTTGAGAATGGGCCTAGCACAATTAAGTATTTATTTAAGGAGGGGTTCTCAGTTCACCCTAATCCTTATTCGTATAATCATCAGAGAGCGAAACGCCAAGGAGGGGAGAAACCAAGTCTCAAGAGGAGGTTGCTGAGGAGTAATCATTGAGAATCAAGAATTGTTGCGGTTCGATCTTCACTTCAAGGTACGGTGGGGGAGAGGGTGCTGCTTGTATATTCATGTAGGGATGCTTGGGTAGTAATCTAAGGGTATGAATTCGTAATGATATATGTTATAACTCAGAATGAATGATATAAACTGTTGATTTATGATTGATTGGATGAATCTTGATGATTTATTGGGTGAAATTAAAGAGGATATTGAGAATAATGAAAAGGGGAAATTAGGGATTTGAGGGTTTGGGGTTTTGATGGATTTGTTGTATAATCTTTGAAAAGATGGTTGTTTTACTGAGTTTTGATGATATAAATGCATAAGAATGATTATTTAACAAAGATGATTGATTAGGGATTGAAAAGAGAAGTTTAGAGATGATAAAAATCGTGAGAACTGCGATCTGCGTCGCGGGTAATCGATTACCAAGAGTGGTAATTGATTACCAGGGTGTTCTGGGCAACCAGGAGGGCTGTTTGCTCGCAGGTAATCGATTACAGGGATGCTGTAATCGATTACCAAAGAGTTGGTTTGCTAGTAATCGATTACAGAGGTTTGGTAATCGATTACCAGGGTGATTGCTTGCAGGTAATCGATTACCAAAGGTTGGTAATCGATTACCAGAGACTTTGTTTGCGGGTAATCGATTACAGGAGGCTTGTAATAGATTACCAGAGTGGGTTGGTGATTTCTTATGATGAATGATTGCTCATATTGAGTTTGATGTGTTATTTATGATGATAATGATATTTGGTGATAATTATGATGATTTTGATGATGATGATTGGTGAATATGTATGATAATACATGATGATGGTGATTGATGTTATTTATAATGATAATGAGATTTGGTGATATCTATGATGATTTTGATGATGATGATTGGTGAATATGTATGATGATACATGATGATGATGAATGGTGCTAATTATAATGATTAATGATGATGATGTTGGTGTTGTACCTGAGTATAACTCGGGGAGGTGAATATGGTACCTGAGTATAACTCGGGGAGGTGATAATGTGATGATGATCTAATTAACCTAATGATGTTGATGATATTTGAGCATATATGATGTTGTACTTGAGGTACACAAGCCTAGTGAGAGGCGAGTGTAACTCAGGGAGGTGATTATACTCGAGGTGCACAATGCCAAGTGAGGGGTAGAGTGTACTCGGGGAGGTGATTGTACTCGAGGTGCATAATGCCCAGTGAGGGGTAGAGTGTACTCGGGGAGGTGATTGTACTCGTGATGCATAAGCCTAGTGAGAGGCGAGTGTACTCGGGGAGGTGATTGTACTCGAGATGCATAAGCCTATTGAGAGGCGAGTGTACTCGGGGAGGTGATTGTAGTCGAGATACACAAGCCCAGTGAGGGGTGAGGGTAGCTCAGGGAGGTGAATATTGTACCTGAGTCCAACTCGGGGAGGTGATTATGGTACCTAAGTGTGACTCAGGGAGGTTAGTATTGATTATGTTATTGATTATAGTACCTGAGTATAACTCGGGGAGGTGAGTAATGATTGTGAATATGTTGATGATTGTACCTGAGTATAACTCAGGGAGGTGAATGACGATATTGATGATAATGATGAGTATGATGATAAGGATGAATTTGATGATATTGATGATAATGATGATTTTGATGATTAACGATGATTATGATGATTGTATTGATATTAATGATGTTGTGGTGTATATGATGATGGTGACGATGTTTTATATTTGATGATAGATTGAGTTATATATGATGAAGTTGTTTACATGAGGGTGAGGATAGGGTAGTCTCCTATGTGTATGTATGAGTAGTATTCTTTTCCTCACCGTTACACTGTGGCTATTTTACAGGTGATGATGATGACACAATTGGTGTCGAGGGTTGAGTAAAGGGAGTATTGCTCTGGTACATGTGACATCAGGGCACATCATTGGGGGTTCTTCAATTATGTTTTTAGTTAGGAAGAATTATATGAACTTTTCTTTAATTGCCTTGCATGACAAGTAGAATGTTTGTTATTTCTATTTTGGGAGATTCCGCTGCTTAAGTGTTTTGAAAACAGTCGATTGCTATTTCCACTTTAAATTATTTTACTTGAGGTAAATGATGTTTTATACAATGAGAATTGTGAACCTTTTTACCCAGTGTGGGATGTCATCTTTATATATTTCAAATTGTTTAATGTATAAGAGTATGGGTAGAAGGGTGACACAGTACATCACCGAAGGAGCCTCTATTACGAGACCTCCTGCATTCAATGGAGTGGATTATCACTACTGGAGGGATCGTATGAAGCTGTTTATTGAAAGCAACAACATTGATGTATGGGATGTGGTCACTGATGGAGACTATGTTCCCATGCATGCTGGAGTGCCCATACCTAAGGCTGAATGGACCTTAGACCAGAAGGCTAGAGTTCCACTGAATGCCAAGGCCAAACTCTATCTGGTATGTTCTTTGACAAATCAGAATATGAAAAGGTTCATGGATGTCCATCTGCCAAGGAGATCTGGGAGACACTTGCAGCTGCCCATGAAGGGACAGAGACTGTCAAACAATCCAAAATTAGTATGCTTGTACATCAATATGAGATGTTCAAGGTGTAAGAGTTTGAAACAATAGACCAAATGTTTGGAAGATTTCAGACCATAACTAATGGACTCAGGTCCTTAGGTAGAACCTTTGAATCAGGAGACAACAATCGAAAGATTCTAAGGAGTTTGCCAAAGTCCTGGAGACCCAAAGTTTCAGCCATTCAAGAAGCCAAAGATTTGAATTCTCTTAGAATGGAGGAACTATTGGGGTCTCTCAAAGTTCATGAGCTTGAACTTGGGGAAGATGACATCAAGAAGAAATCACTGGCGTTGAACTCAAAGGCCAGACAGTGTAGGCATGATAGCATGAAGGCCATGCAAGCAGCGGACACCTCAGATGGTGATACTGAATCTGAATGTTGTTTAAAAGATGATGATCTTGCTATTCTCAGCAGAAAAATCAGACAGATGCTGCAAAGAAAAGATAGATTCAAAAGATCACAACCGTCTAGTTCAAAACCAGGTAAGTCTAGTAAAAAGCCGCTTAAAACTGACAAAGTTACCTGTTATGAATGTGGACAACCAGTTCATGTAAGGTCAGACTGCCCAAAGTTGAGAAAATTAGTACCTCAGAAGAAGAAATTCTTCAAGAAGAAGAAAGGATTGATGGCTACATGGGAAGATCTGGATGATTACACATCAGAAGAAGAAGATGATACATCAGAGGAAGCAAACCTATGTCTGATGGCTAGTCTATCCTCCTCAGAAAGTTCAGAATCAGAGGTATTTCCTCAAACTTTACAAGACCAATATGATGACCTTGTTGAAAGTAGTAGAGAACTTTATAATGAATTTAAAGAACTGTCAAGAGCTTTTACTCAAGCTGTTGAAGAAAATGAAAAGCTGCAATTAGAAAATCTTGCTCTCAAAGAGAAACTACTTCAGCAAGATCCAAGTAGTTCTGATAATCTTGCAAAAGAAAATAAAATACTCAAAAGAAAGATTAAAGAATTAACTATGGATCTAGCCAGATTTGTCAAAGGAACTGATAATCTGAATAGACTATTAGGCTCTCAAAGGCACTCCTTAGACAAAAGTGGTCTAGGTTATTCAGAAACATCTTCTTCTGAATAATTTAATTTTACAGTGCCTAATAAAGGACCTAAGAAAGGTAATGGGTGTTCCATTTGTGGAAAGCCTGGACATGATCAGTCTCAGTGCAGACACAAAAGGAGAACAAGACCCAAAGCTAACAAAAGAGGACCCAAGAAGGTATGGGTACCTAAGAGTTTAATTGTTCCTGTTGCAGATGTGTTTAACAGGACAAAAGAAACACCACAAATGGTACCTGGACAGTGGGTGCTCACGACACATGATGGGAGAAAGGTGTTTGTTCCAAAGCTTTAGACCCAAGGCAGGAGGAGTGGTCACCTTTGGTGGAAATCAGCAAGGAAATATCACTAGTATTGGGACAGTAGGTATGACTCCCCTTTCCCTATTTAAAAATGTACTTCTTGTTGACACAATCTTCTGAGCATAAGTCAATTATGTGACAGTGGATACATTGTATCCTTCACAAAAGAAGGATGTATAATCAAAGATGCTTCAAATCATACCCTCTTTACTGCTAGACACAACAATGTGTACAAGATTGATCTAGAGGAACTTGCAAATCAAAATGTGAAGTGCTTTGTTTCAATTGAAGATGAAAAACATATTTGGCATCAGAAACTTGGACATGCTAGCTTGAGATTAATCTCAAAGATAACCAAACAAAATATGGTTAAAGGCTTACCCAAGCTTTCATTCAAGTCTGATATTTTATGTGAAAACTACCTGAAAGGGAAACAAACAAGACACTCTTTTAAGAGTAAGAATGTTGTTTCAACCAGCAGACCCTTGGAACTGCTTCACATGGATTTGTTTGGACCTACTAGAAATGAGAGTCTTAGTAAAAAGAAATATGGATTGGTTATTGTAGATGACTATACAAGATTCACATGGGTGATATTCCTAAGAAGCAAAAAGGAAACTTTTGAGAATTTCACAAAATTCTGTAAGAAGGTGCAGAATGAAAAAGGAATCTGCATTTCTGCAATTAGAAGTGATCATGGTGGAGAGTTTGAAAACTCAAGCTTTAGACTGTTCTGTGATGAGAATGGGATCTCACACAATTTCTTTGTGGCCAGAACACCTCAACAGAATGGGGTAGTTGAGAGAAAGAACAAAAGTCTTCAAGAAATGGGAAGAACCATGCTCATTTCAAGCAATCTACCTAGATCCTTTTGAGCAGAAGCTATTCACACAACATGTTACATTCAAAACAGAATTTTGGTAAGACCAATTCTCAAAAGGACTCCATATGAATTGTGGAAAGGAAGAAAACCCAACATTTCCTACTTCCATATCTTTGGATGTGAGGGTTTTATACTCAACAATAAAGATGATCTAGGAAAGTTTGATGCTAAGTCTGATAAAGGTTTCTTTATTGGATATTCTGAAACTTCTAAAGCTTACAGAGTATATAACTCAAGAACTTTAGCTGTGGAAGAATCTATTCATGTAAGATTTAATGAATTTAAAGAGACTGATAGGGAACTATCAGATCTAGAAGAGGATTTTGCAGGTGTGGAGATAAATCCAGAATTCAAATCTGTAAGATCATCTAAAGGACTTACTGAGCAAAAGATTGGGTCAGACTCTGAAGCTAGACCTTCTCAGACAAATATTATTGAGTCTCAGACAAAGAATGTACCTCCTCCTAATCGTGATTGGAGATATAGAACTCATCATCCAAGAGAGCAAATTATAGGAGATATTTCAGAAGGAGTCAGAACAAGATCAAGGCTCAGAAGCTTGAACAATCACGCACTTCTTTCTGAAATCGAACCTAAAAACATAGAGGAGACTTTGCATGATGAAGGATGGATCCTAGCCATGCAAGATGAGCTAAATCAATTTGCTAGAAGTGATGTCTGGTGTCCCTAAGCCCCATGGGAAAACTATCATAGGAACCAAATGGGTGTTTAGAAACAAGTTGTCAGAAGAAGGAAAGGTAGTCAGAAACAAGGCTAGGCTTGTTGCTCAAGGTTATAATCAGCAAGAAGGTATTGATTTCACTGAAACCTTTGCCCCTGTAGCTAGGCTTGAAGCCATTAGGATTCTATTATCTTATGCAGTAAATAATGGCATCACTTTACATCAAATGGATGTCAAGAGTGCTTTTCTTAATGGTGTTATTGAGAAAGAAGTCTATGTTAGACAACCACCAGGTTTTGAAGATATTACTTTTCCAGAACATATTTTCAAATTGAAAAAGGCTCTCTATGGTCTAAAACAAGCACCTAGAGCTTGGTATGACAGATTGAGCAATTTTCTCATCAAAAATGGTTTTCAAAGAGGAAAAGTAGATACAACCCTTTTTAGAAAAATGTCTAACAAAGATTTCATTCTTGTTCAGATATATGCGGATGACATTATTTTTTGTTCTACTGATTCATCTATGTGCAAGGAGTTTTCAAAGCTTATGCAATCTGAATTTGAAATGAGTATGATGTGGGAACTTAAGTTCTTCCTTGGACTTCAAATTAAGCAACAAACTG
This sequence comes from Sesbania bispinosa, assembly GCA_026901365.1. Classification (NCBI taxonomy): domain Eukaryota; kingdom Viridiplantae; phylum Streptophyta; class Magnoliopsida; order Fabales; family Fabaceae; genus Sesbania; species Sesbania bispinosa. The sequence goes on along the minus strand of QLOH01000507.1, from coordinate 134,953 downwards.
ATTATATATGGATCCATTAAGAAAAATATACTAAGGAAATGCTTAAGAAGTTTAATATGAATGATTGCAAGCCTATGACAACTCCTATGCACCCTTCATATGTTCTTAATAAAGATGAAGGAGAGGAACCAGTAAATCAAACCTTGTATAGAGGGATGATTGGCTCATTACTGTATCTAACAACAAGTAGACCTGACATTATGTTCAGTTTATGTCTTTGTGCTAGATTTCAGTCTGATCCAAGAGCTTCTCATTACAAGGCTGTAAAGAGAATTTTCAGATATTTAAAAGGCACTACTAACCTTGGTCTTTGCTATAAGAAAATTAAGGATTGCAGGTTAATGGGATTCTGTGATGCTGATTTTGCTGGAGATAGAATTGAAAGAAAATTTACCAGTGGAGGATGTCACTTCATTGGTGAAAATATGATTACCTGGTCCAGCAAAAGACAAAGCACAATTGCACTTTCTACTGCTGAAGTAGAATATGTTGCTGCAGCCAGTTGTTGTTCACAACTGCTATGGGTAAAGTATCAATTAGAGGACTTTAACATAGATGTTAAATCTATTCCTGTTATGTGTGATAATACTAGTGCAATTAATCTTTCTAAGAATCCCATTCAGCACTCTAGGGCAAAGCATATTGAAATCAAGCATCATTTCATAAGAGACTATATTCAGAAAGAAACTTTTGATATAAAATTCATTGATACTGATCATCAATGGGCAGATATATTCACAAAACCTCTTACTGAAGATAGATTTAACTTTATAAGAGAAAATTTGAATATTTTAGCATTTTCTGAAAAATAGCTGATTTCATCTGAACTTGCATCATCTGAATATATAAATACATCTGAACATGCATCATCTGAAGCATAAGGTTCATTCTGAAGAAACTTACTGATGACATGGCAAGCTGAAACGTTTGATCTCCTACTTTGAGAAACCGCTCACAGCACGATTGCATGTTCTCCAAGACTACAACTGATAGTACTAAAGTTGTTTTTCGGCTACTTAAGAGAGAGGATTGAGTCATTCAAAGGCTAATGCCATCATTATTTCTCTCTCTCTCTGCAAGTTGTTAAGTTTACTTGTGCCCTAAGTTCTTCATCTTCATTTCTCTCAAGATAGCATCAATGGCGTCAAAGAAATCTGCAGGTTGCCAAGTAGTACCTTCCAGGACCATCAACCTTAATGATCTTGCTGTTGGAGGTATTAATCTCTATGATATCTTCGATGCATATGGATGGATTGAATATTTCACAGTTATTGATTGTGCCTGGCATGAACAAAGTGTCATCGAATTCTGGGAAAATGCTGAGGATATTTCAACTGCGGATGGTAAATATCAAGGGTTGAAGACTAAAGTATTGGGAAAAATGGTGATGGTTGATGCAAGCATACTCGCTCAAGTAACCGGTATTCCCGACTCCGGTAATATTTTTGTGCCTGACTGGGAGTTGAAAAACGGTGGTACAAAGAAGTTCACCAGGCAGTTGTATGGGACTGAAAACCCTAAAGAAATGAAGAGCTCCCTTATGATTAAAAAAGCTCGGATTCTACATAGTTCATCTCTGAACTTGAAAGATTCTACATAGTTCATCTCCTAGACAAGAAACCCTTAAATCTTCACAGGATTCTTCTCTATAACATGCTGAAAAGAGTAAATGATTCGGCAACAAGCTACACTCAGACCACTCTTATCTCCAAAATCTTGTTGAAATACCAAGTTCCTATTGAGAGACGCTTTGATCACAAAGGTCCTCCTCTTATCACTTTGGTAAATATATAAAAGATGGGGATTCCTGTGAAGAAGCCCTCACCAGAAAAGGCCTTAATGGAGGAAGCCGTGGACTTGAAGACCAAAAGGTCTGGAAAGAGTCCTCAGAAAGTGCTGGAAATTATAGAGGGTGAACTGACAGGTGATCCTCACAAGGATAAGTTTGTCTCAGCCCAAACACCAACAAAAATCTTCAAGAAGAAAAGATCAAATTCTCCTCAAAAGGAGGTTAGTATTTAGAAGGAACTCTCCACTATGAAACAGGATCAGGTCAGTGTGTCCGAACCTACTCAATCTGTGGGTCAAACAACTGAAACGTCTCTGATTGCTACTCAGCCTACTCTCACTCTGGGAGGTCAGGTAGAGGACAACAACAAAGTAGACTCTGAACTTCATAGAGCTATGGAAGTGCTCACACCTATTCAAGCCATTCCCCTTGCTACCAGCCTACCTGAATCTGACATCGGAAAGGTGGTAGATGAAATTGAAGAAGAAGAAAGAAAGAAAAGGGAGGAACAAGAACAGCTAGACTACGCTCTTGCTATTGCTGCTCAACACGCTATACTGGAGGATGACAAAGTTGAGCAAGAATAAAGGCTCAAAAAGAGAAGAGCCAATGCCAGGTCTAGAAGGCTGAAAAGAAGAAGACTCCTTGATCCTATTGTCGATGATGTCCCTCAGAGGATTACAAGAAGCAAAAGCATTCATGAAGAGGATGCAATTGTCTTTCAAAAAGAGGCTGAGAATCAAAGAAGGAAGAAGATGGAGGAATTGAAGAAGATGAAGCAAGCTGAGGGTGGCTCTGTGGTTCCTACCAAAAGACCCAGAGTCTTGTTTGATAATGTGACCACCTCAGAAGATGAAGCTCTTCCTCCTCCTCCACCTAAGGTTATCAGAACAACAACTGAAGTTCCTCCCTCTTCACCAACTCCATCATCATCAACACTTTTAGGCTATTCAGAGTTAAACTCTGATGATGAAGAGCTCAGCTGTGGTTGGATGGGAGGAAATATTCCCATACCCAGGGCTGAATTGCTGAAAGAAATAGCCAGGGATTTGTCAAGAGAACCCACATATGATATTGCTTTGACTGCCTTAAATAATGAGCAAATCATGTGGTCTGGTGAGGTACCTCACAAGTTCTACAATGTACCTATTTCAGAAAGGTTGAGAGTACCCAAATTTCCGAACTTGTATAAAGAACTGCTGTTTTTTAAGGATGCTGCACCCTTGATTTCAACACCAACTTCCAGGTTGATTTGGAAACTGGTTTTGAGGCTAGGCAAAGAAGGATGAACAGTTCAGGGGGAGTTAGCATCTCAGACTTTATGGACAGAATCAAGAATGATGGTGTGGTAACCCACAATCACAGATGGAGATTGCTGGACCCATTCTCTCAAGATCAACATGCATTATCATATGAAGACTGGATTCTTATCAGGATGCTATGTCTTGAAGCTGAACTCGTAGACAAGTACAGTGGTGTCTTTGAGAAGAAGGACTTTAGACCATCGTTGAATGTGCATACAAAGTTGTCGACTTCTATTATGGTATATCCTGATAGGATTGTTCCCAGATATCCTTATGCTGATTCCTATCAGAATAAAGGCAAGGCTGTCGTTTCTGAAGGGGGAGATTCCTTAAGAGAATTGACAGAGGAAGATTGGAACCATCTAGCTGAAGAAGTTTTTGCTGAACAAGGTATAGATCATTCTCTGTATGAAGCTATGTGGAATTATCATTGGAAGATTGTAGAGACACATGGTAGCTGTTTTGGTGTAAAATGGGATGACTGTGACTCTATGGTCAAAATTGGCAAGAACACCACCCTGGAGACTCCTACATTCTTCAGAGGCAGATTTACAACATATAACTTTGATCATGTTTTCAATCTGCATCATGACTGGGTCATGACCAAATTTGTTAATGATCAACCTTACTTTGTAAGAGTGACTAATCCCAAGAAGCTTAATTTTCCACCTGGGTTCAACTTCTTCAAATATGTCAGAAGGTACATTACCATCATCTTTATGAAGAAAATCTCGAAGCTGAAGTGATTGCTTTGACTAGAAAGAATATCGCCCTGCAAAATAAAAATGACAAGCTTTTGCAAAGAACGGATGAAATTCTTAATACTCAAGCTCAGATCAAAGCTGGACAAGATGAGCTGAGGGCAATTGTAACTGCAGAACTTGAAAAGCAAAGACAAGCCATGCAACAGTTAGTTGAACAAGCTCTTATGAGTTTGAGATCTGGTTAAAGAAGTAGTCCTTTTTCGGATTATGTTTCTTCTGTATTGATCAAACTATCTCTCTAATGTATGTGTTTCTTACATGAGCATTTATGACTATTGATTGCTTTTCTGTTGATCATTCATTCCTATTAATGTTCTGTCTATTACTGTCCCTTTTTCATTGATGACAAAAGGGGGAGAAGGTAAGACAGGGGGGAGTAATAAATATTAATGGTTGAGAATCTTTTATAACCTAACAATCTGAAAGTGAAGGTACAAAGTTAGCAAGTCAAAAACTCAAAGAAAGCACATTTCAGATGCAGAAGGGATACTGGATTAAGGGGGAGAATTCTCTTACTCTTACTTATTATCAAAATTTTACTCCCATTATATTTTATATTTGTCATCATTAAAAAGGGGGAGATTGTTGAGTCTCAGAAGATAAAATCAGAAATTGTGAAATATATCTTGAGTCTCACGCTCTTAGAGTTTTAATGGATTACAAATATAAAACATAGTAATGATTATAAGTATATTCTCTCACATACATTATGCCTATTTTGAGATCAACAATGGTGAGAAGAATCATGAGAAGGAGCTTCAGAACGACTTAAAAGCCAAACATCATCTGAAGAGCTTCTCTGTCTGAAATTCATAAAGGCAAATATATCAGTTGCGTTTGAAGGCTGAAGGTATCAGATTCAAATGAAGACCTCGTGAAGATGTCGCTGTCAATACAGAATGTTCATCTTCTTGGTCTAATCTATTTCAGCATAAGAGACATGAATGCCTTTCTACCTCATTCAAGAGTATTGCACAAATAAGGAAAGTCTGCAGTGCATGCTGCACCAGCAACGCAAAAGCTTTATGTGCGCAAAACCTGTACTTGAAAAGCATCCCATGTATACTGGAAAAGAAGTCCAACGTTTTGATGCATTTAATGCTATTTGACAACGGGAAAAGAAGTATCAAAGGCTATTTAAAGGCTCGTGTCTTTGAAGACAAAGTGACAATCAAGAGAAATATTCATTGAGCCCTTACGCTGTAGAAACGCAATCAATAATACTCTGAAAAATTCATGTACAATACAAATTTTATGTCCTGAGTTAATCTAAGTTTATACTTGAGTTCTAGCTATCCTCTGAGATAGTATTATAGAACACTCTCTGTTTAGTTTAAGTAGATTGGGTTATAAGCCTGGAGAGGCTTTCTGTTTAAAGAATACTTGGGTTTATACACTTGGTTAAGTGTTTGAGAGCCTGAAGAGGCTTGGTGGAAGAAAGAATGCTTGTGTGAGAGCCTGGAGAGGCTTGGTGTAAGAAAGAATACTTGTGTCATAGCCTGGAGAGGCTCGGTGTACTCGACATTCTTGCAAGAATAGTGAAAAGCCATTGGTAGTTTGCCTTTGGGACTGGACGTAGCTCACGGTGAAGTGGGTGAACCAGGATAAATTCAGTTGTGTTCTCATCTTCCTTTTAACTCTGTGTTTTTGTCTTTCATCTAACGAAAAAGGGGTGTGAAAAGTATTTCATTCAGAGAACCTTATTGTTTATTAAAGTTACTGTTGCGAACTAAATTCATATCTGAACAAAAATTCAGAAGCTATATTAAAAACTTCAGATTGTAACTCATCATCTGAAGAATTTTCTGAAAGTCTCTATCTAAAATTTATTAAGTGTTAAGGTTTCTACTGAAACACTATTCAACCCCCCCTTTTAGTGTTTCCCTGTGTAATTTCAGCATGCTTTCAGAGGGTTGCTGTGTCAGATACCTTCTGAAACACAGAAACTACCTTTAGCAGAATATTGTTCTTTCTTATTAAAGAAAATTAACCAAATTTGTTATCCATTAAAACTCAGGGTTATGAGACTTAAACATTATTAATCATTTAATAATATTTTGAGACTCAACATTCTCCCTATTTTTAATGATGACAAATTTGCCTAAACTATCAAATATCTGAAGGGAAAAAAGGAAATAAGTATAGAAATTCTCCCCTATCTCAGATACTGGAAAAGAAATAAACAACTTGCTTTGCTTTGCTTTGATTTTCTCCCCCTGAATAAGAGATATCTTCTCTGAAAGGTGCTTGAACTTCAGATTTTGTTAGTTTATATTACTCCCCCTTATGTCATCAATCAAAAGGGTGTTCAAAGCATACTGAAGTGATAAATAAGCATCAGAGAAGAACAAACTTCAGGGAAAAGGAGTTGCTGAGAGAGTATATCAGTAAAAGTGCAACAACCACCAGATAAAATCAGCAAGTAGTATATAACATAAAATTCAGTTTTCAGGTAGTCTAATGAACTTAAACCTATCTTCAGTAAGAGGTTTTATGAATATATCAGCCCATTGATGCTCTGTGTCAATGAACTGTATATCAAAAACACCTTTCTGAACATAGTCTCTAATGAAATGATGTTTGATTTCTATATGCTTAGCTCTAGAATGCTGAAAGGGATTTTTAGAAAGATTTATGGCACTTGTATTATCACAAACTACAAGAATTGATTTAACAGGAATGTTGAAATCTTCAAGTTGATATTTTTCACGCAACAACAATGTATTCAGCTTAAGCAGTTGAGAGAGCTATTGTGCTTTGCCTCTTGCTAGCTCAGCTGATCATATTTTCTCCAATGAAGTTGCATCCACCACTTGTTGATTTTCTCTCAACTCTGTCTCCAGTAAAATCAGCATCATAGTATCCTAGTAATCTGCAGTTCTTACTCTTCTTATAGCATAGACCAAGATTAGTAGTACCATTGAGATATCTGAAAATTCTTTTAACAACCTTGTAATGAGTTATTCTTGGATCTAATTGAAATCTTGCACCCAAGCATACACTGAACATAATGTTAGGCCTACTTGCTGTAAGATACAACAGGGATCCAATCATGCCTATATTCATAGTTGGGTCAACACATTCTTCTCCTTCATCTTTACTTAAGATTGCTAAAGGGTGCATGGGAGTTGACATGGGTTTGCAATCATGCATATAAAACTTTTTAAGCATTTTTTTTTGTATATTTCACCTTATGGATCCATATAGAATCAAAGTCTTACTTAATTTTAAGTCCTAAGAAAAATTTGAGTTCACCCATTAAACTCATTTCAAATTCAGATTGCATAAGCCTTAAAAACTCAGTACATAGGGAGGAATTTGTTGATCCAAAGATAATGTCATCAACATGAAAATACACACAGGGAAACACTAGAAGGGGGGTTGAATAGTGTTTCAATGGAAACCTTAAGATTAAAAAAAAAATTAGAAAGACGTTTCAAAGATTCTTCAGATGATGAATTATGATATGAAGTTTTCTACTGTATCTTCTGAACTTGAGTTCAGACTTAAAATTTGTTTGTGAATGTAACTTTGATAGAGGTTAAGGTTCTCTGATTAAAATACTTTTCACACCCCTTTTGGTTAGAAGAAAAACCGAATTCACAAAGTTTAAGGGAAAGAGAGAACACAACCAAATTTATCCTGGTTCACTCACTTCCACTGTGAGCTACGTCCAGTCCCAAAGGCAAATCACAAATGGATTTCCACTATTCTTGCAAGAATTACAAGTATTCTTTTCTGTCAAGCCTCTTCAGGCTCTACCACAAGTATTCTTTCTTTCACCAAGCCTCTCCAGGCTCTCAGACACTTATCCAAGTGTAAAACCCAAGTATTCTTTTATACAGAAAGCCTCTCCAGGCTTATAACCCAAACTGTTTAAGATAAACAGAAAATGTTCTACAAAACTATCTTCAGATGATAGCTAGAACTCAAGTACAAAATGAGGTTAACTCAAGGTATGAAATAAGATTGTACAAGAAATTATCAGAGTGATTTTTCACAGCGTTTTTGCAGCGTAAGGACTCAAATAGTTCTTCTCTCTGTTCTATATGAATTATAGATTATGTATATCATCTTCAAATTCATGAGCCTTTATATAGCCTTTGATACTCTGTTTCCCATTGTCAAATAGCATTAAATGCTTTAAGACGTTGAGCTTCTTTCCCAGCAAATCCTGGGACGCTTTTCAGGTGCAGGTTCTGCGCATACAATGCTTTTTCATTGCAGGTGTAGCAGGAGTTCCAGAATTTCCTTATTTGTGAAATACTCTTGAACGAGGTAGAAAAGCATGTTTGACTCTTGTGCTGAATTAGGTTAGACGAAGAAGATGATCGTTCTGCATAGACAACAACGTCTTCAAAGGCTCTTCATTTGATTCTGATATCTTTAGCTTTCAGATGCAACCAAGTCTTGAAATAGACTTTACGATTTTAGACGATGAAACACTTCAGATGATGTTTGGGTCTAAGACGTTCTGAAGCCTTTCAAATGATCCTTCTCAACACTATTGATTTGAAATTAAGCATGATGTTTGTGAGAGGATATTCTTATAAACATCTTTATGTTTTATATTTGTAATTCATTAAAATTCTAAGAGCATGAGACTCAAGAAAAATTTCTCAATTTCTGATAATTAACTTCTGAGACTCAACAATCTCCCCCTTTTTAATGATGACAAATATAAAATATAGTGGGGATAAAAATTTAATAAAGAGTAAGAGTAAAAGAATTCTCCCTCTTAATGACATATCCCTTCTGAGTCTGAAATGTGCTTTCCTGTGCACCCTTCACTTTCAGATACTGTTAGTCTTAAAGATATTCTCAACCACTTATGGTTTTTACTCCCCCTGTCTCAATTACTCCCCCTTTTGTCATCAATGAAAAGGGTAAGTAACAGACAATATAAGACAGAATAATCAGCAGTTAAGATTTAAGAGTAATAAAAGCAACTAGCAGTAATAAATGCTCATGCAAAAACTCATGCATTAACTAGATTGTTTGAACATAGTCTGAAACATGACTACATCATTAACTAGATCTCAATCTTGTGAGAGCTTGCTCAAACATTTCCTACATTGCTAGCCTTTGCTTCTCAAGTTCTGCTGCTAGAACTGCCTTCAGCTCATCCTAACCAGCCTTGATCTGAGCTTGAGCATCAAGAATCTCATTAGTCCTTTGAAGAAGCTTTGCATTTTGAACTTGCAGAGCTCTATTTTCTCTTGACAGGGCAACCAACTCAGCTTACAGATTTTCTTCATAAAAGATTATAGTGATGTATCATCTGACATATTTGAAGAAGTGGAAACCAGGTGGAAGATTTAACTTCTTGGCATCAGTCACTTTCACATAATATGGTTGATCACCAACATATTTGGACGTGACCCAGTCATGATGCAAATTGAAAACATGGTCAAACTTATATGTAGGAAATCTCCCTCTGAAGAAAGTAGGAGTCTCTAGGGTAGTGTTCTTGCCAACTTTCACCATGGAATCAGAATCATCCCATTTCACACCAGAAGAACTTCCATGCTTCTCTACAATCTTCCCGTGATAATTCCACTTGGCTTCATACAAGGAATGATCCATGCCTTGTTCAACAAATACATCTTTAGCAAGATGATTCTAGTCTTCCTCAGTTAGTTCTTTTAGGGGCACTCCCCCTTCAGAAGCAATGGACTTGCCTTTCATCTGATAAGAATCGGCATATGGATACCTACGAACAATCCTATCAGGATTCACCAGAATGGAAGTAGACAACTTTGTATGCACATTCCTTGGTGGTCTGAAGTCCTTCTTGTCAAAGGAACCACTGTACTTGTCTACCAGTTCAGCTTCAAGACACAGTATCCTGACAACAATCCATTCTTCATATGATATAACATGTTGATCTTGAGAGAATGGGTCCAGTAACCTCCATTTATGATTATGAGTAACAACACCATCATTCTTGATCCTATCCATGAAGTCTGAAATGCTTACTCCCCTTGAACTGTGCAACCTTCTTTTCCTAGCTTCAGCACCAGTTTTCAAAATAAGTTTGGAATGAGGTGTTGTAAGCAAGGGTGCAGTTTCCTTGAAAAACAACAACTCTTCATACAGATTAGGAAATCTGGGTACTCTTAGCCTTTCCTTGATGGGTACATTGTAGAACTTGTGAGGCACCTCAGTAGGCCACATCATTTGCTCATTGTTCTTGAAGTTGAGAGCAAGATCATATGTAGGTTCTCTAGTCAAATCTCTAGGCTTCTCCTTCAGCAACTCAGCCCTAGATAGAGGAATGTTTCCTCCCTACCATTCACAGCTGGGCTCTTCAATATCAGAATTTAATTCTGAGTAGCCTGAGAGTGATGATGATGATGAAGAAGAATGAAATGGTGAGGGTGGAGGCACCTTTTCTGTTGTGCTGACAACCTTGGGTGGAGGAGGAGAAGCTTCATCCTCTGAAGTAGTCACATTATCAAATAAGACTCTAGGTCTTTTGGAAGGAGCCACAAGGCTTCCCTCAACTTGTTTCTTCTGCTTCAGTTCCTCCAGCTTCTTCTTTCTTTGATCTTCAGCCTCCTGCTGAAAAGCAACAACATCCTCTTGCTGAATGCTTTTACTTCTAGTTACCCTATGAAGGGCAGCATCAACAATAGGAGCAAGTAGTCTTCTTCTCTTCTGCCTCCTAGACTGAGCACTGGCTCTTTCCTTTTGAGCCTGGATTCTTGCTCTAGTCTAGCATCCTCCAGTACAGCTTGTTGAGCAGCAACAACAAGAGGAAAGTCTTGCTTCTCTTGTTCTTCCTTCTTTTTCCTCTCTTCTTCTTCTATCTCTTCTACCACCTTTCTGATGTCATGTTCAGGTAGACTAGTAGCAAGGGGAATGACTTGGATAGGCATAGAAACATCAATAGCTTCAAGATGTTCAGATTCCATCTTATTGTTGTCCTCTACCTGTCCTCCCAGAGTAAGAGTAGGCTGAGTAGCAACAATAGAAGTTTCAGTTGTTTGACCCACAATCTCAGTCTGTGCAAGCACATTCTGAGCAGGTTCAGACAAACTAACCTGAACTTCTTTAACAGTAGGTACTTCCTTCTGAATGCTCACATCCCTCTGAAGCACCTTGGTTCTCTTCTTTTTGAAAACCTTTGTTGGAGTTTGTGCTGAGATAAACTTGTCCTTGTGAGGATCTCCTGTCACCTCATCCTCAAGAATTTCCAACACCTTCTGAGGGCTTTTCCCAGTCCTCTTAGCTTTCTCATTCACTGCTTCCTCCATCAAAGTCCTTTCAGGTGATGGCTTCTTCACAAGAATGCCCATCTTCCTGATATTTACTAGAGAGAAAAGAGGAGGACCTTTGTGGTCGTAGAGTCTTTCTATGGGAATTATGGAATTCTGGCAAGCGAACCAAAAGTCCAGCTGTATAATAGTAAGTAAAGTATCGTATCCACAGGGAACGGTCAATTCGTGTGTACTCGTGATCTATTTATAAAGTGGAAATAATGAATTTATGAGAATAATTGGTGCGGAAAATATAAATTGTAGAATAATAAATAAAAGCAATAGAAAGGAGGAGTTGAAAGCACTTTACTTGGATTAGGATTGACCTTCGTATCATCTCACCCTTCGTATATGTAATGACTATCTATTGTTTATGATTATATTCTTGTAAAGACTTATCCAAACTGAATTGATAAAACCCCAAGTTACCAGTAGCCTACCACTCAAAGATAATCCATGCGGGCTCTCCCAAGCGACAAATTACCCTCGGCTCATTAAGCTCTTAATTAATTAATTATTGTTCCGTTTGTTTGAATTCTCCATTAATTGTACTTCCCTATAAACACTCTTCAATCAGGAGCTGTCACTACCCCCTTGATCACGAGATCCCGTTTATCCCTCACATATAACTAACTTTCAATTATGTTACTATCAACTAACCATACCTTCCTATAAACGCTCTTCAATTGGGGGCTGTCACTACCCCCTCAATCACTAGATCCCAGCTATATTTCAATATGACTAGCGAGTACCCTTAAACAATCAGAGTTTGAGTTCCCTATGTCTAGGCTCCCTCATCCTCGGCCCTAGCCGGAAGTGTCTATCCACGCTATGACACAGACGCTAGCCTATAACTTCGGCGCACGCGCGGAAGTTAGGAATTAAGCACAGAATAAAGGTACCGAAATTACAAGATAGGGAATCATAAACAATAAAATAGAAACTACGTATACTCACGAGATAGAATCAACTACATTCAATCCTACTGGAGAGTTAGCTACTCATGGTAGCCATACAAACCATCGAAGAATCTGTCACCTTCTTCAATCCTCGTGCAGAGCTTTGAATCTCCTTTTCTAAAAGTAAATATGGTGTATTCTCACTGGAATTATACTAAATTACACTGATCCTACATACCTTGATCTAGTGCAAGAAGGTCCTATTTATAGGCTAAGGAAAGACAAAAGAATTTGGGAAGAAATCTATCTAAAAACGGGAAACAGAGCAAACAGTATGAGTTCTGCGCTTCACCTGCGCTACAGCGTGAGTGAAGCACAGAAGTCATAAGCTAAATTTTTAATTGTTGCGCTTCATCTGCGCTACAGCGCAGGTGAAGCGAGCAACACAGGTTGCACAGTTTCATTCTTTCTCTTTTTAAGTTGATTTCTTCCCGAGACTGGTTTTGGTTGATTGTCTTTCCTTGTTTCCCTTTTTCCTCATGACATCTTGCATTTATTGAGTATCTTGAATTTAAATGGGAAGGTTGTCTGCAGATTCCTTGTTTAATTGCAGCTGATATCTTCATTAATTGTCCTTAATTAATCTTCAAATCTTCATTAATTGCCCTCAATTAAACTTCAAATCTTGCAAATATCTCCCCGATTTAATGCTATCTTCTCTCCATATTAAATCTTTGCCATAATCTGCAAAAATCAGCACAATTTATATTAAAATAGCATCAAATTCAAATTCAAGACTAATAAATACAATTTATATAATTATCAATAAAAAGGGATTAATTAGGGGCATAAAATACCATTTTACCCTTGATTAATGCACTAAAAGGTACTCTAATTTATCATATATTTTTCACTTATCAAATACCCCCAACTTAACTTCTTGCTTGTCCTCAAGCAAGAGACCTCCTTGTAATCAATACAATTCCCTGTATAATTAAAAAACAAAAATAAACTCAAGGAAAACTTTTCATCATCTCCTTGTTAAGCAGCAGTCACTTTCCAAATGTCAGAAAAAATAAGGATTAAGAGATTTTACCAATCCTCAATCAGAACAGAACATAATCATCAGTTAAACTTCTCAAAAATAGAAATTAAAGCAATAAGTGATAAATCAAGGAATTCTCTCATTCTCACGGGTAAGTGTTTTCCCTCAATCTTTTTCACCACCGTTGAGCAACTAGAATTGATAGTCGTTTCCAACTTCTAAACCTGCAAATAGTCAATATGGATCAAAAGGTCTTTTCTTTGGTTGTAATAAGGATGGGCTATCAAGAAATTATAGTTTTTCTGGATATCCAATGAACACTTTGAATAGAGAGCATCTTGTGATTGTGCTTGGGACTTCTCTCCATCTACCATGTCATTCTTGAATTGTCACCCTTTTTCAGCTGACCTCTTTGTTTAAAGATGTACTCCCCCCAACTTATTCAATTTTTACACTTTTTGTGTAGATTTTGTTTGAACTTTGTATAGTAATAGAGCATTTATTCATGAGGGAGTACTCTTCTTTTTGATTTCTTGTGCCTGCCCTTTGAATTTCCTTGACCTTTCAATTCGCCAACCTTTTGTCCCATTTTGTTGTGTTGCACCTTGCTCTCTATCCCAAGTGTGAAGGGACAGGATATAATCATTGAGTATGGCTGGGGTGCATCAAAAGAAACATTAAAGGCTCAATTGGGCAATCAAAAATTGGAAAAATGTAATCAAGGTTGGCTATTTGGTAGTGAGCAAAATATTATAATCACAAAATTTTGCCTTTGTCACTTCCATATTTTCCACTAGCAAGATAAAATTAAGAAACTCAAGCAATAACAGTTGACAAGCAGCGGTAAAAAACTCTCAATTTCAGTGTTTGGGCTCTCATCTCACCGGTTTTTGGCTAAAATTCCTTGATAAAGCACTTACTGGTTTTAATTAACTATTTTGATAGGTTCTCCTGAGAAGTATCCTAATCTTAACTGATTATGGAGTTAATCACAAAACCCTATCATCTTTCTTAATCAGGTTAGTTAAACTACCTAATTATAGAGAATTTGAAAAAGTTTTACCTGGAATCCTAATTCCTAAGGTCCTAATTTTTTTTAAAATCCTAATTAACTAAAAAAAATTCTATAAAATAATAGAAAATAAACGAAAAACTAAAAGAAAGAAAACAACAGTATCAATCTTCATCCTCTGTATCCTGTAAGTCCTTGTTCTGCTACTGCTCCACCTCCCCCTGGATGAATAGGCCTGTCCCCAGGCCACTACAAGAATATCCGGAACTCTTCAAGCAGCTTGCTTGGGTATGGGTCTAGTACTCCTGATTGGTTTGAGGTCAACTAGTCTTTATACTTTGCAGCAGTCTGTGCACTTTTGATTCTCATGGGATCATATTCTATGATCCTCTTCACAATGCCTTCTCCTTGTGAGCTAAAGCCACGGGAAAGACCAACAATTTAATTCTGACATCTGAAAAGTTAAATAACAACACATTCAATTCAATGATGCCTTATTGCAAATATCAATTCATGAAGAACATGGAAGCCTATCATGAACCAATTTGCATGCATAATTCAAAGAGTTAATATCTTCACAACAAAAGTTCAGTGCACTTGGTAATGACTTCCTAAAAACAAAATATACTCATTTGTTTTGCAAGCATTCAATCAATCCACGGAAAGTGAAAGTTCAAGATTTTTGAAAGAAACAGAGCATAACACTTTCAACTTCAATAACTCACAAAACAAAGAGCATTCCAATCAAGCAAATTGTTCTTCATGTTCCATATAATCATAATCATATCCAAGATAGCAATTATCAACAGTATACACATTCCTACGGTTGCTATCCTAAAGTTCAAATCATAGAGTAAATGAAGATTTCAATTGGTAAAAACATACATGAAACTTGAAAGTTTCAAAATTGATGGAGGTTTGTGAGTGGAAAAAGTGAAAAGAAGAGCTTAGGAAGTAGAGAAACAGTACATCAGGAAACAAAAGATTTTTAAAATTTCGTACTGCTCCGCTTCATTTGTGCTACAGCGCAAGTGAAGCGCAAAAGACAGTGACTAAAATTGCATTTTTGCGCTTTACCTATGCTACAACGTAGGTGAAGCGCAGAAAACAGAATGTAATTTTGCAATTTTCAGTCACGTTTTCTGCTACTTCCTATTATTTAAAAATTTTATTTTCCACAAACTTATTCCAATCAATTTTGAAAATTTCATAAATCCTAAAAAATGAAAAATCCTAATAAAAACAAAATAAAACTGAAAACAATTAAAAACTTAAAAATCTCTGGGTTGCCTCCCACGAAGCGCTTGTTTAACGTCTTCTAGCTCAACGCCTATTCTCTCAAGGTGGCTGAAACTGAAATATTTCGGTGAGCTTGTGTGTTGCACCCTTCCTTTCTCTGGCCCAGAAACCTCCCCATAATCTTGCCTTGGAGCAATCTGTAATGTGAAGTGACTTTAACCATTTGGGTTTCTTTCTGGAATTAGACCATGCCTCTGACTCCCTTGGTTTGACTTTCCTTTTCTTTATTGTCTTGCTCTGATGTGCATGAATCTTCTTCTCCTGAAGTTTAGATGATTCACAGTTGATTGCTCTCAATTTCTTTGCTTCGCATGGGTCTTTGATATGAAACACACCTGACCACATCTTCAATCTGGCTCTAGGCTCTGAATTTGATGTCAGCTTGACTTTTCTTCTCTTTGCCCTGTTCTGGTCAGTTTGATTGCATGCCTTTCTTTTGTGAGGTCTAGAAGGTTTAACAGTTGCAACATGCCTTTCTTGATCTTCCTTTAGAGGACTGGTTGGATAAGGCAAGGTCTTTGATCTTGGTACCACTTCCCTTCTTTCCTCGGGCTTTGATTTACCATCTCTCAGTTCAATCTTTTTCTCATTTTCTTGATCTTTTTCATCATTTACACCCTCATATGTTTTATTCTCTTCCTCCCCTTCGCAGTCATTCTCTTCTTTAAGCATATTTTTCTTTGTTTCATCCTCTCCTTTTTCTTCTTCTACTTTTGCTTCTCCTTCTTTTCCTTCCTTTTCTTCATCAGCTTCCTCTGATTCCCTTTCTTCAGCTTCTCTTTCTTGTGTTTCTTCAGTTTCCTCTTCTTTTTCATCTTCTTCATCAGCCAAATTGTCATTGATTTTCTCCCCCATCAGATGAAGAGTGTCGTCACACGGTTCTTCGGGGCTGGGTTGAGCCTTTGCTAAGATCCGTTATGACAAACATTTAACTAAATTTTCTATTATCTGTGCCAGTATGGGATTAATAGTTATTCCTGCTTCTTTGCTATCTTCCTGCAATTTCACAAAGTATTTTACTTTTTCTTCAAAAAGAGCATCAAATCTTGATTCTCGACTTCTCCCTCGTCTCCTTCTGTTGTTTCTACTTCTCTTCTTCCTTGATGTCCTTTCTGTTTCTGGATCGAATTGTAATTGATTGGGGGACACCTGGCCTCTCAAAAGCATAAACAAGAAACTTTGAAAAAGGTAAGTGTGGAAGAAAAATTAATAATAATAGAAAAGCTATAAATTTCCTAAATAATAAATTATTTTCCTAAAATATTAAGAATAATAAATAAAAGAAATCCTAAGATAAATACGACTTGATAATTAGACCTCCAAGGTCCACACGAATTAGAAACCGTTCCCCGACAACGGCGCCAAAAATACTTGATGGAATTCTGGCAAGCGAACCAAAAGTCCAGCAGTATAATAGTAAGTAAAGTATCGTATCCACAGGGAACGGCAATTCGCGTGTACTCGTGATCTATTCAATCCTAACGGATTTATGAGAATAGTTGGTGCGGAAAATATAAATTGCAGAATAATAAATAAAAGCAATAGAAAGGAGGAGTTGAAAGCATTTTACTCGGATTAGGATTGAACTTCGTATCATCTCACCCTTCGTATATGTAATGACTATCTATTGTTTATGATTATATTCTTGTAAAGACTTAGCCAAACGGAATTGATAAAACCGCGAGTTACCAGTAGCCTACCACTCAAAGATAATCCATGCGGCCTCTCCCAAGCGACAAATTACCCTCGGCTCATTAAGCTCTTAATTAATTAATTATTGTTCCGTTGATTGAATTGTCCATTAATTGTACTTCCCTATAAACGCTCTTCAATCAGGAGCTGTCACTACCCCCCTCGAT
The DNA here is from genome assembly GCA_026901365.1 of Sesbania bispinosa. Lineage (NCBI taxonomy): Eukaryota > Viridiplantae > Streptophyta > Magnoliopsida > Fabales > Fabaceae > Sesbania > Sesbania bispinosa. Next base: position 117,720 of record QLOH01000507.1, on the reverse strand, counting down.
CACAAGATCCCGTTTATCCCTCACATACAATTAACTTTCAATTATGTTACTATCAACTAACCATACCTTCCTATAAACGCTCTTCAATTGGGAGCTGTCACTACCCCCTCAATCACTAGATCCCGCCTATATTTCAATATGACTAGCGAGTACCCTTAAACAATCAGAGTTTGAGTTCCCTATGTCTAGGCTCCCTCATCCTCAGTCCTAGCCGGAAGTCTCTATCCACGCTATGTCACAGACGCTAGACTATAACTCCGGCGCACGCGCGGGAGTTAGGAATTAAGCACAGAATAAAGGTATCGAAATTACAAGATAGGGAATCATAAACAATAAAATAGAAATTACATATACTCACGAGATCGAAAGTACTACATTCGATCCTACTGGAGTGTTAGCTACTCATTGTAGCCATACAAACCATCGAAGAATCTGTCACATTCTTCAATCCCCGTGCAGAGCTTCGACTCTCCTTTTCTAAAAGTAAATATGGTGTATTCTCACTGGAATTATACTAAATTACACTGATCCTACACACCTTGATCTGGTGCAAGAAGGTCCTATTTATAGGCTAAGGAAAGACAAAAGAAATTGGGAAGAAATCTATCTAAAAACGGGAAACAGAGCAAACAGTATGAGTTCTGCACTTCACCTGCGCTAGAGCGTGAGTGAAGCATAGAAGTCAGAAGCTAAATTTTTAGTTGTTGCGCTTCATCTGCGCTACAGCGTAGGTGAAGCGAGCAACACATGTTGCACAACTTCATTCTCTCTCATTTTAAGTTGATTTCTTCCTGAGACTGGTTTTGGTTGATTGTCTTTCCTTGTTTCCCTTTTTCCTCATGACATCTTGCATTTATTGAGTATCTTGAATTTAAATGGGAAGGTTGTCTGCAGAATCCTTGTTTAATTGTAGCTGATATCTTCATTAATTGTCCTTAATTAATCTTCAAATCTTCATTAATTGCCCTCAATTAAACTTCAAATCTTGAAAATATCTCCCCGATTTAATGTTATCTTCTCTCCATATCAAATCTTTGCCACAATCTTCAAAAATCAACACAATTTATATTAAAATAGCATCAAATTCAAATTCAAGACTAATAAATACAATTTATATAATTATTAATAAAAAGGGATTAATTTGGGGCATAAAATACCATTTTACCCTTGATAACTGCACTAAAAAATACTCTAATTTATCATATATTTTTCACTTATCAGGGAACATTGTACTTTAGCAGAATCTTGGTGATGAGAGTGGTTTGAGTGAAGCTTGCTGCTGAGTCATTCACTTTCTTCAGCATATTGTAGAGAATAATCCTTGCAAGGTTCAAGGGCTTCTTGTCCAGGAGATGAATCACCTAGAACCTTTCAAGTTCTGAAGCATGATTCTTGCCTCCATGCTTGGGCACCACACAACAGTGAAGGAGAGAATGAAGAATCCTTGCTTTGGGATGCATGAGAGAACTCTTCAGATCACTAGGGTCTTCAGTGACTGAGAAGTAGTCATGCCATTTACATGCATCATAGTTCCAAGGTTAATTCTTCACACCTCCATTCCTCAACTCCCAGTCAAGCACAAACATCTCACTGGAGTTAGGAACACCAGTCACTTGAGCGAGAACATCAGCATCAACTATCACCGTTACGCCCAGTACTGCAGTCTTCAGACCTTGATACTTTCCATCTGGACTTGAAATATCGTCAGCATTTTCCCAGAAGTCGATGACACTCTGTTCATGCCAAGCACAATCAATGACTGAGAAGTAGTCAGTCCAGCCACATGAGTCAAAGGTATCATAGAGGTTGACGCCACCAGCTGCTAGATCATTCTGGTTGATGGTCCTGGAAGGTACAACTTGACCTCCTGCAGATTTCTTGGATGCCACTGAAGAGAGCTTGAGAAAGACGAAGACGAAGAACTTACGGCACAAGAAATCTCAACGGCTTGTAGAGAGAGAAATACAATGATAGCAATAGTCTTGAATGTCTTGATCGTCTCCCTTAAATAGCCGAAAAAACAGCTTTAATGCTGGCAGTTGTAGTCTTGGAGAACGTGCGATCGTGCTGTGAACAATTTCTCAGAGAGGGAGATCAAACGTTTCAGAAGCAATCAATTATTTTTCAGACAAAGCTAAGATATTCAGATTATCTCTAATGAATTTAAATCTATCTTCAGTAAGAGGCTTTGTGAATATATCAGCCCATTGATGATCCGTATCAATGAAATTTATATCAAAAACTCCTTTATGAACATAGTCTCTAATGAAATGATGCTTGATTTCTATATGCTTTGCCCTAGAATGTTGAATGGGATTCTTAGAAAGATTTATTGCGCTGGTATTATCACACATCACAGGAATAGATTTAACATCAATATTAAAATCCTCTAATTGATATTTTACCCATAGCAGTTGTGAACAACAACTGGCTGCGGCAATATATTCAGCTTCAGCTGTTGACAGTGCAATTGTGCTTTGCCTTTTGCTGGAACAGATGATCATGTTGTCACCAATGAAATGACATCCTCCACTGGTTGATTTTCTTTCAGTTTTATCTCCAGCAAAATCAGCATCACAGGTTCCCACTAACCTACAATCCTTACTCTTCTTATAGCAAAGACCAAGATTAGTAGTACCTTTTAAATATCTGAAAATTCTTTTTACAGCTTTGTAATGAGAAACTCTTGGATCAGACTGAAATCTAGCACAAAGACACACTGAACATAATGTCAGGTCTGCTTGCTGTTAGATACAATAATGCAACAATGATTCCTCTGTACAAGGTTTGATTTATTGGTTCCTCTCCTTCATCTTTGTTGAGAACAATTGAAGGATGCATAGGAGTTGTCATAGGCTTGCAATCATTCATGTTGAACTTCTTAAGCATTTCCTTAGTATATTTCTCCTGATGGATCCATATACAATCAGATTGTTGCTTAATTTGATGTCCTAGGAAGAACTTGAGTTCCCCCATCATGCTCATTTCAAATGTAGATTGCATGAGCTTAGAAAACTCCTTGCATAGAGATGAATCAGTAGAACCAAAAATAATGTCATCCATATATATCTGAACAAGAATGAAATCTTTGTTAGACATTTTTCTAAAAAGGGTTGTATCTACTTTTCCTCTTTGAAAGCCATTTTTGATGAGAAAATTGCTCAATCTGTCATACCAAGCTCTTGGTGCTTGTTTCGGACCATAAAGAGCCTTTCTCAATTTGAAAACATGTTCTGGAAAAATAGTATTTTCAAAACCTGGTGGTTGTCTAACATAGACCTCTTCCTCAATAAAACCATTGAGAAAGGCACTTTTAACATCCATCTGATATAGGGTGATGCCATTTTTTACCGCATAAGAGAGTAAAATCCTAATGGCTTCAAGCCTTGCTACAGGAGCAAAAGTTTCAGTAAAATCAATACCTTCTTGCTGGTTGTAGCCTTGAGCAACAAGCTTGGCCTTGTTTCTGATCACCTTTCCTTCTTCTGACAGCTTGTTTCTAAACACCCATTTGGTTCCTATGATAGTTTTCCCACGGGGTTTAGGCACAAGTGTCCAGATATCACTCCTAGCAAATTGATTCAGCTCATCATGCATGGCTAGGATCCACCCTTCATCATGCAGGGCTTCCTCAATATTTTAGATTCAATTTCAAAAAGAAGTGCAAGATTGTTCAAGCTTCTGATCCTTGATCTTGTTCTAACTCCTTCTGAAATATCTCCTATAATTTGCTCTCTTGGATGGTGAGTCCTGTATCTCCAGTCATGATTGTGAGGAGGTATAACCTCTGTTTGAGACTCAACAATGTTGTTCTGAGAAGGTTCAGCTTCAGAACCAGACTCAGTCTTTTGACAGCAGGTCCTTCATATGATCTTTCAGATTTAACATCTGGATTAATCTCCATACCTGCAAAATCCTCTTCTAGATCTGATAGTTCCCTATCAGTCTCTTTCAAGTCATTGAATCTTACATGAATAGATTCTTCCACAACTAAAGTTCTTGAGTTATATTGTATCGTCCTAATTTCTTAATTCAAGAATAATGTTCACTGGAAACACTATTCCCGAATTACTGAAATTATTTCGCGCATTTCGTATATCGACATACATATCACACAAACGCTTAAGCAATCCAACGTTTGCTTAGGCTTCCACAAAATACATGCATCATAGTTCCAAGGTTAATTATTGACTAGAACCTAAGGAAGAAACCTACACTGGAAGTGTTATGGTCCTTGAGACTCCTACCAGAAATCTGGCAGAGTTTCCCCTAAAAACAGAATGTTTCCCAATTTTCTAACTTAACCTGAAATCCAGAAAAAAATACCAGTACAGTTTATAATAACACAACCTATTTTCAATTACACTCAAGCCTCCATGGCTAATCTAAAGTTTTACAGAATTACATCATTAAACATCAATACTCTTAATAAGCTACTAAACTCCTCTTGACCACTGGGAGTGGGTGAGTCCACTCCAAAAGCTCCATCTCTCCTTGAACGTTAGTTGGAAGTTCCCTGCACAGACTAAAATATATCCCCGAAACGTGGGGTGAGACTACGGTCTCAGTGAGGAAAGCATGCAGCAAGCAGTGTGCGGAGGTAGACATATGACATGCAACATATCATTCAACATGTCATGCATAACTATTTCAATTACCACATTACAATTCCACTCAACTATACAAGATGTTTAATGAAAATATGGAAAATAGATATGCTATGCATGACCTACATTACCCGACAGACGGGGTCTTTTCACTATTTGGGGCTAGACCTAAGCTCAGACTACAAGGAACGTCTTCCTTGGGCATAACACCGCCAATTAACTGGGGGCCAAAACCCGTGTTTTAACTGGGGACCGAAGTCCAATCTTGATTAATTAAGATGAACTGGGGCCGAAGCCAAAACTGGGGCCGAAGCCGTAACTGGGGCCGAAGCCATTTTACTGGGGCCGAAGCCAAAACTCATTTTCTCTGGGAGCCAAAGCTCAAAAATCATTTTCCGGTTAATTGGCCAAAGGCATGGATGCAATGCACACACAATACATAGTTCATGAATTTTTCTATATCTAAACATGTTCTCCTTTACAAATCTTAGCATGTGCGAAAACATCTATCTATAACAAAACCATCATAAAACATCAAGAATCATTCTATAATAATCACCCAACAACATTTCACCCACAAAATCCCAAAATCCCCAATTTCCCCTAACCTAGGGTTTTCACTTACAAGCTCATAAGCAATTCAAAACATGAATATTCTCTAATCCAACCATAATACAACATCCATAAGCTAAAAGGAAGGGGAATAGGAGAATAGGGATCATAATGGAAGCACCCACATGATGAGGTGAAAGTGTGTGAGCTCTACTCACCTTAAATGGAGCTTTAATGGAGGAGAAGGAGGAAGGAGAAGGTTGAGCTCAAGCCTAGGAGGTGATGAGGGACCTTCAATCCGGGTCTTCTTCTCCATATTCTCTCTTTCTCTTTCTAATTTCTTCTCTCTCTCACTCTAAACCCTAGGAAGAAGAAAGGAAATGAAGAAGAATTAAGGAGGAACCCAAAATATGCGCGTTTTAAGTGTTTTTTACGGTAACAGACGAGTCGCTGCGCTTCAGTGTCACTCCAGCGCAGCTAAGCGCAGCTTTTCCCCAAAAGCTCTGTTTTCTGCGCTTTAGTTGCGCTTCAGCGCATCTTGGAGCGCAGAAAGTGGAGAGGAATTGAGGAAATCCGCTGTTCCTCGACAACTTTCTTTCCTGAGAAAGAATGTGTCTTTTGGGGGTGCAAACGAGCTCGAAATACTTTCATATAGCATATCAAACTGAAGCCCCGAATCTTAACTTTCCAATCCAAGTGGAAACACCTCAATTGGACACCTACAACTCTAAATATTTTCAATTTAGTGCACTACGGTGCTTAGGCTTAAAACCCCAAAATTAGGCAATAACCTCGGTTTGTGTCCCTCTTGGTTCCAATTCATTTTTCTCCTCCTCAAACCTAATTTCTCTCTACAAAAACCTTATTCTAACTTAGTTCTTCTCATCCAAACCCTTCCCCACTCTAATTCTTGATAAATCAATTCCCTAATTTCTTGGCTACTATCATACCTTTCCAAATTAGTTCTTCTTCCTCTAATATCTTTTCCTCATTCTTAAATAGTTTTAATCTTCTTATATCATTTACCTAATTCCCATCTAAATTCCCATTCAAATCTTCAACATCTCATACCCCTTCCCACTCTCTGTTACTTGGTCGGAACCACAGCCTAAAGCTCTCACCATAGTTTCTAGGTCCTAATTTTTGGGATGTTACATATATACTCTGTAAGCTTTAGAAGTTTCAGAATATCCAATAAAGGCACCTTTATCAGACTTAGCATCAAATTTTCCTAGATCACCTTTAGTGTTAAGTATAAAACACTCACATCCAAAGATATAGAAGTAGGAAATGTTGGGTTTTCTTCCTTTCCACAATTCATATGTAGTTCTTTTGAGAATTGGTCTTACCAAAATTCTGTTTTGAATGTAACATGTTGTGTGAACAGCTTCTGCCCAGAAGGATCTAGATAGGTTGCTTGAAATGAGCATGGTTCTCCCCATCTCTTGCAAGCTTCTATTCTTTCTCTCAACAATCCCATTTTGCTGAGGTGTTCTAGCCACAGAGAAATTGTGTGAGATCCCATTCTCATCACAGAACAGTCTGAAGCTTGAGTTTTCAAACTCTCCACCATGATCACTTCTGATAGCAGAAATGCAGATTCCTTTTTCATTCTGCACCTTCTTACAGAATTTTGTGAAATTCTCAAAGGTTTCATCTTTGCTTCTTAGGAATATCACCCATGTGAATCTTGTATAGTCATCAACAATGACTAATCCATATTTCTTTTGCTGAGACTCTCAGTTCTAGTTGGTCCAAACAAATCCATGTGAAGTAGTTCCAAGGGTCTGCTAGTTGAAACAACATTTTTACTCTTAAAAGAGTGTCTTGTTTGTTTCCCTTTCAGACAGTTTTCACACAAAATATCAGATTTGAATGAAAGCTTGGGTAGACCTTTAACCAGATTATGTTTGGTTAGCTTTGAGATTAATCTCAAGCTGGCATGCCCAAGTTTTTTATGTCAAATCTGTTTTTCATCTTCAATTGAAACAAAACACTTCACATTTTGATTTGCAAGTTCCTCTAGATCAATTTTGTACACATTATTGTGTCTCTTAGCAGAAAAGAGGATATGATCTGAGGCATCCTTGACTATAAATCCTTCTTTGGTGAAAGACACAACATATCCACTGTCACATAATTGACTTATGCTCAGAAGATTGTGTTGTAAACCTTCAACAAGAAGTACATTCTTAATCAGGGAAAGAGGAGTCATACCTACTGTCCCAATACCAGTGATCTTCCCTTGCTGATTTCCATCAAAGGTGACCACTCCATCTGCCTTGGGTCTAAGGTTTTAGAACAAACACCTTTCTCCGGTCATGTGTAGCGAGCACCCACTGTCCAGGGTACCATTTGTGGTGTTTCTTTTGTCCTGTTAAACACATCTGCAACAGGAACAATTAAACTCTTAGGTACCCATACCTTCCTGGGTCCTCTTTTGTTAGTTTTGGGTCTTGTTTTCCTTTTGTGTCTTCACTGAGACTGAACATGTCCAGGCTTCCCACAATTGGAACACCCATTACCTTTCTTAGGTCCTTTATTAGGCACTATAAAATTTAAGGATTCAGAAGAAGATGTTTCTGAATAACCTAAACCACTTTTGTCTAAGGAATGCCTTTGAGAGCCTAATAATCTATTCAGATTATCAGTTCCTTTGACAAATCTGGCTAGATCCAGAGTTAATTCTTTAATCTTGCTTTTGAGTTTTTTATTTTCTATCACAAGATTATCAGAACTACTTGGATCTTGCTGAAGTAGCCTTTCTTTGAGAGCAAGATTTGTTAGAACAACAGGAAACACTAGAAGGGGGGTTGAATATTTAGTGTTTTTGCCTTTTTGAATAATTTTGGAAATCTTGAAATAAGTAATTAAAAGATTAAGACATATTAAAGAGAAATACTTAAAACAAAGTTATTATGAAAAGTGCGGAAGTTAAGAAGGATATATTTTGACAAGCTTTGAGACTTAAGAAGGTTTGATCTAAACATTAACCTACTTAGTTTCTTAATTAAAACTGAGTTATTTAGATTCATCTCAAAGTATCCTCTGAAACATATTACATAGAATCTTTTCAGAACTGTTTCTGAAATACTTCAGATGATTAGTAATCGTCTGAAGCATGTTTCTAACTTCTAAACTAAGACTTTTTCAAGCTCACTTCAGAGAGTTATTTCAGAGATTCTTCAAAGTACATTTTCTGTAATACTTCAAATGATATGAGATCAACAGAAAGTTTCTTTATCTTGTAAAACTTGTTTTATTGAAATTGTTGAATTAAGTTTGTTATGAAAAATACTTTTCAATCCCCTTCAGAAATATAAAACTGAAAATATATGAGTTTAAGGGAAAGAAGACTTAGCCAAAAATTTATCCTGGTTCACCCACCAACCCAGTGAGCTACATCCAGTCCCAGGGCAAACCACCACTGGATTTTCCACTATCTGAATCCACATATACAAGTATTCTTTTCCCACAGCCTCTCCAGGATTAAACACAAGTATTCCTTTGTTTTCAACTGCCTCTCCAGGCAACTCATGCAGTATTCTTTTACAGACAAGCCTCCCCAGGCTCAACAACAAGTATTCTTTACTACCAAGCCTCTTTAGGCTCTAACACAAGTATTCTTTACTACCAAGCCTCTCCAGGATCTACACCGAGTATTCTTTACTACCAAGCCTCTCCAGGCTCTACACCGAGTAATCTTTATTCCTCCAAGCCTCTCCAGGCTCTCAGACACATAAAGTGTTTACAACACAAACTAAGTTTAAGTTTATAAGAAACATAAAATCAGATTCTTCTTGTACAAAGGGATTACTGAGTATAACTCAGGATACAAGAATTTAATTCTAAGTACAAGGATAAGACAGAGATACAAGTGTATAAATATGAGTACAATCTCGTCTTTTAATTGAGGTAAAACTTCCTCAACTAATTAGCTAAGTAATATATGAAGTTAAGCTTCAGCCATTTCTTTCTTGTGGGCTTCAATGTTGCCATGGTTGATTGATTGACCCAACCAACAACTTAAAAGTCTTCCTTGAGGATATTTATATTTTCTGATAAATTAAAGCCGTTGAAGATTGTTTGGTTACCATTTGAGAAGAAGTGATTTTGCTCAAATAGCCGTTGCGAAATGACTTCTTAAACGGTTGCTTCTTCTTAAGCAGAATAGTGTGTAGATAGCTTAGCTCTGACACACTGTTGATGAGTTTTTTAACCTTGAGAGCTTTTTCCTTTTACGGGTTGATGTCTTCTTTTCTTTCTCTCTACTTCTTCTTTTCTGTTCCTCTTTCCTTTCGGTGAGTATGAGGAGATATCCGTTGGACTTGTCTTTTAGCCCAAGTTGTGTTAGCTCCCCTTTCAGCTTAGCTTTTGATATCCTGTTGTATTCTCCTTTTTCTCTCTCGATCAGAGTTCCTTGCAGATATTGGAATAATATCTTAGCCGTTGAACAAATGATCTTTGCCCTTTATTGAGTCTTCTCATATATGAGTTTCGTTCATGTAGTCAGTGTTGAGAATCTTCATATCTTATAATATGTTTAGAGAGTATGTGTGTTCAGACGATTGAATTTTTAATCTTCACATACTTTCGGATGATTCGTGATCTCTTAGCTTGATGTTTTATCAGCTTCATCAAATGCTCATTTCAGACGATTATCTCAAACACTTCTTGAACTATATAATGAGGATACTTTTAGCAAGTTCCTTTCTTTTATCAAGAGTTGCTTCTTCTGTTCTTCAGACGATTTCAGCTCTATTCTTCCTTGTCTCTTTTCTGATTCTTCTGAGATTTAGATGGATAAAGATGTTGAATTAAATAACCTTAGTTCAAACATCTTTCTCGTCATATTCTTGTTCAGACTTCTGATTCATTCTGAGCAGCAGCATGTGCAGTAGGTCTGCGCACACAATATCTTTTGTTGCAGGCGCAGCTGCCGTTGCAGGATTTCCTTATTTGTGCAAGTCTTTTGATCGAGGCAGAAAAGCATACCTAACTCTTGTGCTGAAATGGTATAGTCCATTTGGTAGAGTGTTCTTTATACTTGACAATGTCTTCACGAGATTAATCGTGTTTAGTCTTCAGGCTTGTAGAGTACTTTAGATCAACTTATTATGATAGTCATTCTTCAGACGAAGTTCTTTTAACTTTTAGTCTTCAGATAATAGGAATCCTCCAGATGATTGAGTCTACTTCTTCTCTTTGGATCTTGTGTTGTTCTTTCTGTTCTCCTCAGATTCTGCATTGCTTCATCTTCTGATTCTTGATTATCCTTCTTATTCTGATTCTTTATTTATTCTACTTCTTCTGATGATCTGTTCTTCTTCTTCTTCTGATTCTTGATTTATCCTTCTTCTTCTGATTCTTTATTTATTCTACTTCTTCTGATTCTGATGATGATACTTCAGATGACTGCTTCAACCTGAAACACAATCAACAAAACAATACCTTTCTCAGTAGCACCTGCTTATATGATCTTATTTGTTAATCATTAAAACCTAAGGATGTTGAGTCTTAAGTCAGGTTTGAATGCTCAAACTGATTCTTAGACTCCACAAGATTTTCTTTATGTAACTACTCATTTTCTTCAACAGCTTGAGTAAAAGCTCTTGAAAGTTCTTTAAATTCATTAAAAAGCTCTCTGCTACTTTCAACAAGGTCATCATACTGATCTTGCAAAGTTTGTGGAATTACCTCAGAATCTGAGCTTTCCGAGAAGGGTAGACTTGCCATCAAACACATATTTGCTTCTTCTGAGGTATCATCCTCTTCTTCTAAAGTGGAATCATCCAGATCTTCCCATGTAGCCATCAATCCTTTCTTCTTCTTCTGAAAGCCTGGCTTTCTTAGCTTTGGGCAATCAGTCTTTATATGACCTGGCTGTTTGCACTCAAAACAGGTAATTTTATCAGTATTAAAAGAATCTCTACTTGATTTACCTGGTTTTGAACTAGAACGTTGAGATCTTCTAAATCTCTCTTTTATTTGGAGCATTTTTTTTATTTTCTTGCTGAGAAGAGCAAGATCATCATCTTTTAAACAACCTTCAGATTCAGTATCACCATCTGAAGTGTCCTCTGCTTGCATAGCAATCGTGCTGCCATGCCTCAGCTATCTGGCCTTTGAGTTCAGTGCCAGTGATTTCTTCTTGGTGTCATCTTCCCCAAGTTCAAGCTCATGAACCTTGAGAGAGCCCAATAGTTCTTCCATTCTAAGAGAATTTAAATCCTTGGCCTTTTGAATGGCTGTAACTTTGGGTCTCCAGAACTTTGGCAAACTCCTTAGAATCTTTCGATTGGTTATTGTCTGAAATCTTCCAAACATTTGATCTATGCTTTCAGACTCTTCCATCTTGAACATCTCATACTGATGTACAAGCATGTTGATCTTGGATTGCTTGACAGTCTCTGTCCCTTCATGGGCAACTGCAAGAGTATCCCAGATTTCCTTGGCAGATGAACAACTATGAACCTTTTCATATTCTGATTTGTTCAATGAACATATCAGATAGAGTTTGGCATTGGCATTTAACTGAACTCTAGCCTTATGCTCTAAGGTCCATTCAGCCTTAGGTATGGGCACTCCAACATGCATAGGAACATAGTCTCCATCAGTGACCACATCCCATACATCAATGTTGTTGCTTTCAATGAACAACTTCATACGATCCCTCCAGTAGTGGTAATCCACTCCATTGAATGCAGGGGGTCTCGTAATGGAGGCTCCTTCAGTGATGCACTATCTGTTGCTGTTGGAAGGTTCCATTTGATCTGACCTTTGCACTGATTAGGTGCTAACCCCGAGGTTAAGCTCTGGTACCAACTGAAAATACACACAGGGAAACACTAGAAGGGGGTTTGAATAGTGTTTCAATGGAAACCTTAATATTTTAAAAAAACTTTTTAGAAAGACGTTTCAAAGATTCTTCAGACGATGAATTACAATCTGAAGTTTTTTGCTGTATCTTCTGAACTTGAGTTCAGACTTAAAATTTGTTTGTGAATGTAACTTTGATAGAGGTTAAGGTTCTCTGACTAAAATACTTTTCACACCCCTTTTGGTTAGAAAAAAAACCGAATTCACAAAGTTTAAGGGAAAGAGAGAACACAACCAAATTTATCCTGGTTCACTCACTTCCACTGTGAGCTACGTCCAGTCCCAAAGGCAAACCACCAATGGATTTCCACTATTCCTGCAAGAATTAGAAGTAATATTTTCTGTCAAGCCTCTTCAGGCTCTACCACAAGTATTCTTTCTTTCACCAAGCCTCTCCAGGCTCTCAGACACTTATCCAAGTGTAAAACCCAAGTATTCTTTTATACAGAAAGCCTCTCCAGGCTTATAACCAAATTGTTTAAGATAAACAGAAAATGTTCTACAAAACAATCTTCAGATGATAGCTAGAACTCAAGTACAAACTGAGGTTAACTCAGGGTATGAAATAAGATTGTACAAGAAATTATCAGAGTGATTTTTCACAGCGTTTTTGCAGCGTAAGGACTCAAAAATTCTTCTCTCTGTTCTATATGAATTATAGATTATGTATATCATCTTCAAATTCATGAGCCTTTATATAGCCTTTGATACTCTGTTTCCCGTTGTCAAATAGCATTAAATGCTTTAAGACGTTGGGCTTCTTTTCCAGCAAATCTTAGGACACTTTTCAAGTGCAGGTTCTGCGCATACAATGCTTTTTCGTTGCAGGTGCAACAGGAGTTGCAGAATTTCCTTTCTTGTGCAATACTCTTGAATGAGCTAGAAAAGCATGTTTGACTCTTGTGCTGAATTAGGTTAGACCAAGAAGATGATCGTTCTGCATAGACAACAACGTCTTCGAAGGGTCTTCATTTGATTCTGATATCTTCAGCTTTTCAGATGCAACCAAGTCTTGAAACAGATTTTACGATTTCAGACGATGAAACACTTCAGATGATGTTTGGGTCTAAGACGTTCTGAAGCCTTTCAGATGATCCTTCTCAACACTATTGATCTGAAATTAAGCATGATGTTTGTGAAAGGATATTCTTATAAACATCTTTATGTTTTATATTTGTAATTCATTAAAATTCTAAGAGCATGAGACTCAAGATAAATTTCTCAATTTCTGATAATTATCTTCTAGGACTCAACACAACATATAGTTGGACTAGAATTAGGTCTTTGTTAGATATTTTTCTGAAAAGAGTTGTGTCAACTTTTCCTCTTTCAAAACCATTTTTGTGTAGAAACTTGCTCAGTTTGTCATACCAAGCTCTAGGAGCTTGTTTCAGAACATACAAAGCCTTTTTCAGTTTAAGAACATGCTCAGGAAAAGTCAGATTTTCAAAGCCAGGGGGTTGTCTAACAAGTACCTCTTCCTCAATGAATCCATTTAGGAAGGCACTCTTTACATCCATTTGATATAGTTTGATGCCATTATTGGCCGCATAGGAAAGTAAAATCTTAATGGCTTCAAGCCTTGCTACTGGAGTAAAAGTTTCAGTGAAATCAATACCTTCTTGTTGATTATTTCCTTGTGCAACTAATCTGGCCTTATTTCTGACTACATGACCATCTTCAGAGAGTTTGTTTCTAAACAACCATTTGGTTCCTATAATATTTTTCCCATGGAGTTTAGGAACAAGAGTCCAAACATCACTGCTGACAAATTGATTAAGCTCTTCTTGCACGGCTAGGATCCGCCCTTCATCATGCAGAGCTTCCTCAATATTCTTTGGCTCAATTTCAGAGAGGAAGGCAAGATTATTGACTTCTCTATGTCTTGATCTTGTTCTAACTCCTTCTGAAGTATCACCAATGATTTGCTCTCGAGGATGATGATTTCTATATCTCCACTCATGCCTGCGTGGAAATACTTGCTCATTCTGAGACTCAACATTGACTATGTGAAGAGGTTTAGTTTCAGCAGGTTGACCGGAAGTCTGTTCAGCAGGTGCTTCATTCTTGACCTCTGAAGTCTCTGAAGTAGGATTCAGCTCCATACCTGCAAAATCCTCTTCTAGATCTGATAGTTCCCTATCAGTCTCTTTAGCATCATTAAATCTTACATGATTAGATTCCTCAACTGTCAAGGTTCTACATTTGTAAACTCTATAGGCCTTGGATGTTTCTGAATAACCAATGAAGAATCCTTTATCAGATTTAGAGTCAAACTTACCCAGATCATCTTTGGTGTTGAGAATGAAACACTCACAGCCAAAAATGTGAAAATAAGAAATGTTGGGTTTTCTTCCTCTCCACAATTCATAGGGATTTCTTTTGAGAATTGGTCTTACCAAAATTCTAGTTTGAATGTAGCAAGTTGTGTGAACAACCTCTGCCCAGAAGGATCTTGGTAGGTTGGTTGAAATGAACATGGTTCTACCCATCTCCTGCAAGCTTCTGTTCTTTCTCTCAATAACCCCATTTTGTTGAGGTGTTCTGGCCACTGAGAAATTGTGTGAGATCTCATTCTCATCACAGAACATGCTAAAGCTTGAGTTTTCAAACTCACCACCATGGACACTTCTGATTGAAGAAATGCAAAATCCTTTTTCATTTTGCACCTTCTTACATAATTTTGTGAAATTCTCAAAAGTTTTATCCTTGCTTCTGAGGAATATCACCCATGTGAATCTAGAGTATGTTAGTATATGCACTAGAGACCTATATGTTTTTTGAACATCCATCACTTGTATCATATTATTATTATTTTATAAAGGCATTTTATTTTATTAATTCTTTTAGAATATAATTGTTGTCCTTAGAATAGTAAACTTAAACTTCATAACAAATCAAGTAGATAACTTGATCCTGAGATCTTATGAAGAACTATTCTTAAAATAGTCCCTGGTCATATATCATCTTAGGACAAAGATGCATTTAGACTGGTATATGAGTTCATTGATGATCACATCTCACAGATCATGGATATGAGATATCATGTGCTTACATAGGTACACATTAAGAGTAATGGTGTACTGGACAGACCCACCTTAAGAACGTTGCATGGGTTGTTACATAAGTGTCATGAACGTTTCTTAAATTGATAAATGTTATATGAAGTCCTTCGACCTGAAATCACTACGATTCCTACATAAGGAATTATATGTTTTAATTATCATCAAACGTTACCTGTAACAGGGTAATTATAAAGTTGATTTTTGGACATATAATAAATTATGTGGAGGAATGTGAGTGCCCTAGATGGGAGTTGTCCCTCCTATGTAACAGGAGTTATATCTGTAGGCCTCTTGATAAAGTGAGACTGCAAAATGCATGGCCATGCTCAGGAGAATAAACATGAGCTATTTATTTTCTGTACAGTCTACTTTGGGATTAAGAAAATATAAATTGAACTATACAAGGTTGACACAATCCATGCCCTTGTGTTCAATTAGATATTTGGACAAAGGGACAGAGCATATAAATAATTATAATAAAATAGGATTTATCAAAGTTATTGATAATCTCAATATTTGGATAGTGATGTGTTGCTAGATACCGCTCACTATTTATGATATGAAATATAAAAGGGTTTTATTTTAATATTATAACCAAATATTAAAATCCTATTAGGTCACACGCATACAACATGCCACTAGGAAAGGATAATAATTCTAATTTAATTTAATTATAATTATTAGATAATGGGCCAGGCCCATAAGTGTGAGGGTTAAGTGAGTGAAGGGGTAAAACCCTAGCCACCACTCTATCAATAGAGCATAAGATGCACTACCCTGAGACACATGAGCAATCGCTTCTTACTTTCTAAGGCTACTAGTAGAGCTGAGGGGAGAATCCTAGTCCGGCTGTTGGCGTGGATACCAATAGATACGTGGCTACACTTGCCTCGTTAATAATCCTAATAAGGTACGGCCTTCCGTTTCAATACCTTTTATGCCTTGATTCGTGTTTTCGCAAAACGATTATAACAAGGGAGGGAATCCATTTATTTCCGCTGCACCCTGACCACATGCTTGATTCCCTTCAATTGGTATCAGAGCTTTGGTTTGTGATTAACACATTTTGGGATTTTAATCTTTTGAATATAGTGATATTCTGGTATTATTATTATTTAAATCGCAGAACGTTTTTTGAAACGTCGTTTCTGCGCTTCACTCACGTTGAGCGCAAGTAAAGCGCATGTGAAGCGGAGGTGAAGCGCAGGTAAAACAAAGCGCTGTTTTCTGCGCTGCAGCGCAGACTGAAGCGCAGATCTGCGCTGCAGGCTAGGCTGCAGCGCAAGCGAAGCGTAGGTTACGTCTTTGATTCCGATACTTGCGCTTCACCCTGCATCCCGCAAAGGGCGGCCTCTCCTTGACCCCCGCCCGCTGACAAGGTAGTTGCCTCCCCTTGACCCCCGTGCTACACTGCGTAGTGTGTTATTTCATATGCGCGTTGATCAAACGTCGCTTAATATATATACATCTTATTATATCACTCGTTTTACAATCAATGAATGTTGAATTTGCATGATGATTGGTTATGGCCTTAGATTGTTTTATTTAAATACGACCTGTGTGTCGTGCCTTACCTCCTATATTCCTTTTGTAACTCTTTTCTCATCTTTATCCCCTCGTATGTTAAACGAGGTTTCTTCTTATTATGTAATGTAACCGGGAGGACATAGAGCATGGATTCAGTGGGAGATTTGGAGACCTCAAGATTATGTACAAGATTATATAGTTGATGTAATGTTGTAATTGCTTTAGGAGGCCATAACCATATCATGTGTTTGTATGAGATGCATGTTTGTATGTTTTGTTAAATGGTTTAACAAGAAATAAAAAATTAAAGCGATCAAATCCCTCAATGCTTGTTTTGCCTTCCAATGAATGACACACGTCAAGACTAGAATCGATTAAATGTGGGTCTGCCAAAGAAGGGTACATTTATCTATTCTAGTGAGACACGATAGGATAAAAGTAATATCCGATTGTCAACCATTGGTCTTTGATTGGGTATATTCAATATGATTGAAAAAGCCTGAAGGCACAAATATTAAGTCTTGTTTTGCTTTCCAACGTATGGCACTCGTCTAGGCTTGAATCGATTAAATGTGGGTCTGCCAAAGCAGGGTACATATATCTATTTTAGTGAGGCGCGATGAAATAAATGTGGGTCTGCCAAAGCAGGGTACATTTATCTATTGTCAACCATTGGGTTTTGACTTAACTAGGTATATTCAATAGGATTGAAGAACCTAGAGGCACTAAGTTAGGCATTAATTCATAAGATGAATTAGAATAAGAGTTATTCACCTAACTATCCAAGAGTTATATGAGATGAAATTGGAAAGCGTGTTCCTACCTAAATAACCTTTTCTTAAGCGATCAGCCAAAGCTGACTTAAAATAAGGTGAAATATGGATCTTGGCCCACTAGAAAATCTAGTGATGTGATTTTTTGATTCTTTATATTGAGGGTACTTGTTTTGAATCAAAATAGTGGGAGGCATATTTAATTAAGACCTTGTTGAATATGTTTATTATATGATACTTATGTGCATAATTTTCTGTTAATAGATAACCATGGCAACGAACACAACAAGTAACCTTTCACTGAGATTTGTCCTTAGGCATGAAAAGAAGTTGTATGTCCTGGAAGAGCCCGTTCCTGAAACACCTGCTGCAACTGCTTCGAAAGCTGAAAAAGATGCTTTTAAGAAGCATGTGGATGATGCTCTCGATGTAGGTTGTCTTATGCTTGCTATCATGAATGCTGAACTCCAAAAACGGCATGAGAACATGGAGGCGTACGATATGATCGTACATTTAAAGAGACTTTATCAAGGCCAAGCTAGGCATGAACGGTTTGAAGTCTCAAAGGCACTTTATCAATGTAGACTGGTAGAGGGAAGTCCTGTTGGTGCTCATGTACTCAAAATGATTGGGTACATTGAAAACCTAGAAAGGCTTGGATTCCCATTGGGCCAAGAGTTGGCCACTAATCTTGTCCTGCAATCGTTGTCGGACAGCTATAGTCAATTCGTCATGAACTACAACATGAATGAATTTGACAAACCACTGCCAGAATTGCTGAGCATGTTGAGAACAGCTGAGCAAAACATTAATAAAGGAAAAGGGAAGGTCATATTGATGGTCCAACCTGGAAAAGGTAAGGGTAAGAAGAAATTCAAGAAGCCCTATTTCAAATCAAAGGACAAGGGCAAAGACAAGCCTAGTACCTATGCTTTGAAGCCTACTGGCGGGATAGCTAAGGAAGAAAAATGTTTCCACTGTGGCCAATCAGGACATTGGAAGAGAAACTGTGCAAAGTACCTGGAGGAGATTAAGAAGAAGGGAAGTGAGACTTCCACCTCAGGTATTTATGTTATAGAAGTCAATTTATATACTTCTGCATCTTGGGTATTAGATACTGGATGTGGATCTCACATTTGCATGAATGTGCAAGATCTAAAAGGGAGTAGATGACTGGCTAAAGGCGAAATCGACCTGCGAGTCGGGAATGGAGCAAGAGTTGCTGCTTTATCCATAGGAACTTATTATTTAACTTTGCCAACTGGGCTTGTTATTGTGTTAGATAATTGTTATTTTGTGCCAGCCATTAGTAGGAATATTATTTCTGTTTCTTGTTTGGACAAGAATGGTTTTTCATTTATAATAAAGAACAATAGTTGTTCAATTTATTTAAATGACATGTTTTATGGTTGTGCAAAATTAAACAATGGACTATATGTCCTTGACTTCGAAACACCTATCTATAACATAAATGCTAAGAGATTCAAAGCAAATGTTTTGAACCCAACTTATCTTTGGCATTGTCGCTTGGGCCACATAAATGAGAAACGCATATCCAAACTCCACCAAGATGGCTATTTGACTCATTTGATTTTGAATCAATTGAGACATGTGAATCTTGTTTATTAGGGAAGATGACCAAAACCCCATTCACCGGAAAAGGTGAAAGGGCCGGTGATCTTCTTGGTCTCATACATAGTGATGTATGTGGGCCCATGGGCACAATGGCTAGAGGAGGTTTTCAATACTTCATCACTTTTACTGATGATTTCAGTAGATATGGATTTGTGTATCTAATGAAACACAAATTTGAATCCTTTGAAAAGTTCAAGGAATTTAACAATGAAGTACAAAACCAACTTGGCAAGACTATTAAAACACTTCGATCAGATCGAGGTGGAGAATACTTGATCCAACAATTTGATGACTATCTAAAAGAGTGTGGGATAGTATCCCAACTCACTCCTCCTGGAACACCTCAATGGAATGGAGTTTCAGAAAGGAGAAATCGAACCCGATTAGATATGGTTCGATCCATGATGAGTCATTCTGATCTCCCCGACTCCTTTTGGGGTCATGCTTTGTTAACAGCGGCCTTCACACTAAACCGTGTTCCATCTAAAAGTTGTCATAAAGACACCATATGAGATGTGGACTGGGAAACGACCTAGTATGTCTTTTATGAAGATTTGGGGTTGTGAAGCTTATGTAAAACGACAAGTTTCAGATAAACTAGGACCCAAATCAGATAAATGCTTATTTGTGGGATACCCAAAAAAACTAAGGGTTACTACTTCTATAATCCTAGCGAAGGCAAAGTGTTTGTCGCTAGGACTGTTGTATTCTTAGAGAAGGAATTTGTCTCTAAGAAAATAAGTGGGAGGAAAGTAGAACTTGGAGAAACTCAAGTACCACAGAGTAGCAATGAGTCGATGATGGAACAAGAGCAGATACCACAAAGCGTTGTGGAGCCACCTGCTCAAGTAGCGCAAGACTTGTGTAGGTCAGATAGAGTACGTCACCAACCTGAGAGATATGGTTTCCTTGTGTCTCAGGAAGGGGATGTATTGCTAATGGATCAAGATGAACCAGTGACTTACCAAGAAGCTCTTTTGAGTCCAGAATCTGAGAAATGGCTTGGTGCCATGAAATCTGAAATGGATTCCATGTACACTAACAAGGTATGGACCTTGATTGAGCCACCCGAAGGGATAAAACCCATAGGGTGCAAGTGGGTTTTCAAGAAGAAAACTGACATGGATGGTAATATAAGTACCTTTAAAGCATGGTTGGTCGCTAAGGGTTTCAAGCAAATTCATGGTGTAGACTATGATGAAACCTTTTCCCCAGTTGCCATGCTTAAATCTGTTCGGATCTTGCTTGCTATTGCAGCTTACCATGATTATGAAATCTGGCAAATGGATGTCAAGACAGCCTTCCTCAATGGAAGTCTCCTTGAAGATGTGTATATCACACAACCTGAAGGTTTTGTTAAACCGGAAAATGCTGGAAAGGTATGTAAGTTGCAACGATCCATTTATTGATTAAAGCAAGCTTCTAGAAGCTGGAATCTTCGTTTTGATGAAGCTGTTAAGCAGTTTGGTTTCATTAAAAATGAAGATGAACCTTGTGTCTACAAAATGGTTGGTGACAGCTGATAGGTTTCTGGCAAGCGAATCACAAATCCAGCAGTATAATAGTAAGAAAGAGTATCGTATCCACAGGGAATGGTTATTTATGTAGACCGAAATCGTATTTATCAAGAGAAAGCACAGTTTAGAGAGTATGATTGCAGAATGGTAAAAAGAGTAGATAATTAATTGGAATTAGAAAGGTAGAGTTAGAGACACTTTACTTGGATCAGGATTGGATTTCATCTCATCACACCCATTGTGCATATAAAGACTATCTATTATTTTAGGTAATACTCTATAAAATATGTAGACAAGCTTTATTGCTAAAGCCCCTACCCAGCGACCTTAACACTCAAGGATAAATTGTACGGGCTCTCCCAGGCGACAGATTTATCTCGGCTTATTTTGCTCTCTTTTGTTCAGTTTGTAAGAGTTAGACAATAAATGAGGCCTAATGGTAGACGCACCCTTCGCTCCAGTACTGTCACTACCTTATACTCATTAGGAATACGCCCATGTTCGAATCCTGGATTGACAACCCCCTAACTCTTTGCTATCGATTACTAAGTCCTATTTGGCGAATGCTCCCTCACTTAGAGTACTCACACTACCCCTCACTCATTAGTAAACATCCCCTTTCAGCCGTCAGTAGAAACCGAGTAATCTTATTCAATCAGAGAATGAGTTTCTTCAGAATCCGCTCCCCCATTCTCGTTCCTAATCTAAACTACTTGAGTTAAGACTAGCCTATAAGTCCAGACGCAAGCGTGGGAATTAGGAATAAGCACAGAATAAAATTACCACCATTATATATAGGGACTCATTGAAATAATAATATAGAATTTATATACACTCAAGGATAGAATCAATCACATCCAATCCTACTGGAGAGTTAACTACATGAAGTAGCCATACAAACCATTGAAGACGCTGTCACCATCTTCAATCCTCGTGAAGCGCTCCTCCTCTCCTACTCTAAACTTAGCTTTGATACATAATCACTAAATTACAATGACTATCTAACTTGCTAACCAACTAACTGTCTAACTCCTTGGACTGACACAAGAGGTTCCTATTTATAGATTAGGAAAGACAAATCAAATTTGGGAAGAGATCCTCTTAAAAACGGCAACAGGGACGTGATATGCGTGTTCTGCGCTTCAAGCTGCGCTACAGCGCAGGTTGTAGCGCAGGTTTCAGAGAGTTGCGCTTCACCTGCGCTATAGAACGGGGTGAAGCGCAGCTAGCGTCTGCAGCTTCAACTTTCCTCTTTTAAATTGTTGATCTCTCCCCGAGACTGGTTTTCACACGTTTGTCCTTCCTTGTTTCCCTTTATTTTCTGATATCTTTGTATTCGTTGTGCAATCCTTGTTTATTTGGGAAGCTTGTCGGCAATATCTTTGATTGATTGGCTCTATCTCCTCATTAATGATTCAAATCTTCTTCAAATCTTTAATTAATTGTCCTCAATCAATCTCCAATCTTACATAAATCTTCCTCATTTAATGCCATTTAATCTCTGATTTAAATCTTTGCAAGAATCTTGCAAAAATCAGCAATAAATCCATTAAAATAACATCAAATTCTAAACTAGGATTAATAAATACAAATTATTAAATATTAAATAAAAAGGGATAAAAATGGGGTAAAATTACCATTTTGTCCTTGATACGTGAAATAAAATATATACTAATTTATCAACTATTTTTCAGTTATCAAATTCCCCCCAACTTGAATTCTTGCTTGTCCTCAAGCAAGAGACCTCTTTGCAATCACAATCAATTCTAACCCCTAGTGTATTTTTACAAAAGCAAGACTAATTCAAGGTAATTACCCCTCAACTCCTTCCTAAGCAGAAGTCACTTCCCAAACAGAAGAAAAAATCACAATCAAGAGATATTACCAATCAGCAGTTAGGATAGAAATACAAACATCAATTAAACTTTCTCAATAATAGCAATTAAAGCAGTAAGTGATAAACCAAGGAAATCTCTCATTCTCACGGGTAAGTGTTTCCCTCAATCATTTTCACCCACTGTTGAATAACTAGAATTGATAGTCGTTTCCAAGGTCTGAACCTGCAAGCAGTTAGTATGGATCAAAAGGTCTTTCTTTAGGTTGTAATGAGGCTAGGCTATCAAGAAATCATGGTTTTTCTGGATATTCAAGAAACACTTTGAATAGAGAGCATCTTGTGGTTGTGCTTTGGAACTTCTCTTAATTCACCTGATGATTCTTGAATGATCACCCTTTTTCAGCTTTGGCCTCCTCTTTTGAAGAATTTTCTCCCCCCAACTTATTTATTTTCCACACTTTGTGCAATTTTTTTTTTGTATACATAACATAAAGAACTTATTTTTGGTGGGGGAGAATCTTTCCTTTGTGATTCCTTGTGCCTTCTCTTGGATTCCTTGTGACCAACCTCTTTGTCAATTGCTTCTCCCATTTTGTTGAGGTGCACCTTGCTTTCTATCCCAAGTGTTAAGGGACATGGTATGATCATTGATCATTGATAATGGCTGGGGTGCATCAAAAGAAATATTAAAGGCTCAAATGGGCAATCAATAAATGGAAATATTAATGCATGATTGGCTATTTGGCACTAAGCAAAATATTAAAATCACAAAATTATGCCTTTGTCACTTCCATACCTTCTACAAGAAAGGCAAGTTTCAGAAACTCAAGCAATAACAGTTGACAAGCAGCGGTGAAAAGCTCTCAATATAAGTGTTTAAGTGTTTAGGGCTCTCAGCTCACCGGTTGGGCTAACATTTCCTTGCTAAAGCACTTACTGGATTTAATAAACTACCATGATGGGTTCTCTTGAGAAGTACTCTAAACCTAACTGATTATGGAATTAATCACAAGACCCTATCATCTTACCTAGATTGGTTAGTTAAACTACTTATTTACAGAGAAAAAGGAAATAATTACCTTGATTCCTAATTTCCTAAGGTCCTAAAAATTTTAAAAATTCTAAAAATTTAAGAAAAATTGAAAATACGAAACAGAAATCCTAATTAACTAGAAAATATCTATAAAATAATAGAAAATAAAAGAAAAACTAAAAGAAAGAAAAACACCAGTATCAATCTTCATCCTCTATATATTGTGAGTCCTTGTCTTGCTGTTGTTCCATCCCCCTCTGGGAAAATAGGCCTGTCCTCAGGCCACTACAAGAATATCCGGAATCTTCAAGCAGCAAGCCCGGGTATGGGTCTAGTACTCCTGATTGGTTTGGGGTCAACTAGTCTTTATACTTTGCAGTAGTCTGTGCAATTCATGAAGAACATGGAATCCTGCCAATAACATGCATAAATAATTATTCTCTTCACAACAAAACTTCACTGCAATTGGTAATGCTTTCCTAAAAACTGAACATACTCAATTGTTTTGCAAGCATTCAATCAATCCATGGAAAGTGAAAGTTTAAAATTTTTGAAAGAAACAGAACATAACACTTTCAAATTTAATAACTCACAAAACAAAGAGCATTCCAATCAAGCAAATTGTTCTTCATGTTCCACATAGCCAAAATCACATTTAAGATAGCAATAATCAATAATATTCACAATCCTAAGGTTGCTACCCTAAAGTGTAAATCATAGAAATAGAGTAAATGAAGATTTCAATTGGTAAAAATAAAATAAAAAAAATATAACTGAAAGTTTCAAAATTGATGGAAGTTTGTGAGTGAAAGAGTGAAAAGAAGAGCTTTAGGAAGTAATACATGAGAAAGATTTTTAAAATTTCGTATCCTGCGCTTCACCCTCCACTATAGCGCAGGTGAAGCGTAGAATACAGTGACTAAAATTGCATTTCTGCGCTTTACCTGCGCTACAGCGCAGGTTGAAGCGCAGAAAACAGAATGTAGTTTTGCAATTTTCAATCACGTTTTCTGCTACTTCCTATTTTTTTTAAAAAAAAAAATTATTTTCCACAAACTTATTCCAATCAATTTTGAAAATTTCCTAAATCCTAAAAAAAATGAAAAATCCTAATTAAAAAAATAAAATTGAAAACAATTAAAAACTTAAAAATCTCTGGGCTTCCTCCCAGGAAGCGCTTGTTTAACGTCTGATAGCTCGACGTCTGTTCCCTCAAGGTGGCTGAAACTGAAATCTTTTGATGAGCCTGTCTGTTGCACCCTTCCTTTTCTTGGCCTGTATACCTCCCCATAATCTTGCCTTGTAGCAATCTGTCCTTTTCTTTACTTTCTTGCTTTAATGTGCATGAATCTTCTTCTCCTGAAGCTTGAATGGTTCACAAATGAATTCTCTCAATTCCTTTGCTTCAGGGGGTTCTTTGACATGAAACACACCTGACCACTTGATCTTCAATCTGGCTCTAGGCTCTGAATTTAAGTCTAGCTTGACTTTTCTTCTCTTTGCCTTGTTCTGGTCAGTGTGATCGCAGAACTTTCTTTTGTGAGGTCTGGAAGGTTGATCACTTGCACCATGCCTTTCTTGATCTTCCTTTAGAGGGATGGTTGGATAAGGCAAGGTCTCGGTTCTTGAAATCACTTCCCTTCCTTCCTCGGGCTTTGATTCACCATCTCTCTGTTCACCATCATATGTTGTATTCTCTACCTCCCTTTCACAGTCAGTCTCTTCCTCAAGCACCATCTTTTCTGTTTCCTCCTCTCCTTTTTCTTCTTCTGCTGCACCTTCTTCTTCTTCCTTTTCTTCTTCAGCTCCTCTTTCTTGTGTTTCTTCAGATTCATCTTCTTTTTCTTCTTCTTCTTCTTCATCCAGATTGTCATTGATTTCCTCCCCTATCAGCTGAACAATGTCATCGCACTGCTCTTCGGGGTTGGGTAATGCATTTGCTGAAGATTGCTTGTCCCAACAGTTGATCATATTTTCTATCTCCTCTAGTGCAAGACTAACAATTAGTCCTTCTTCTTCACAATACCGCTGAAATTGTAAAAATTCATCCCACTTTTCTTTCATGAAATTGTCACTATCTATCTTCCTTTCTGAGATTTGTTCTGACTGTTGGTTAGCTCCTCTTTTTGCTATCTCTTCAATTGTTGCATCAGGAGACTCTCTCTTCTTGTTGAGCAGTTCCAACATGGTGTCAGTGTTTCTTCTTGCTTCTTCTCTTTCCTTCTGAAGTATTGACTCCCTTTGTTCTGCCATCTGTTTTAACAAAGCGTCAGTGCTTCGTCTTCTCTCTTCGCTCTCTTTCTGGAATTGTATATTGCTTTGATTGAATTCTTCCAAAAATTCATAAAATTGAGAGTCTCTTTGTTGATAGGAAGAGTAACTTTGTTGCTGTTGAAAAGAAGGTTGCATGTGGAGTGAAACATCATCTTGGTATCTCCCAAAATTCTGATTCTGGTAACTTCCCCAATCCTGTGAAAAATTGTTAGCATAATTGTTGAAATTAGAGAAGTTACCTTGAATCGGTGCATGAGAGGAGTAACTTGGTTCTTGCCACCTAACATAATCTCCAGGGGTTCTCCTTGGTTGATTCTGCCATGCATAAGCCATTTAACATTTATTTCACTTGAGGTAGTTGAGCAGAGAGTGTTGAGATTGTCTCCTTGAAATTTGTCCCCTTCTTCTTCTTGGGTGATCAGAGAGTGTTGAAATCGTCTCCTTAAGCTCTGCCCCTTTTTCTCTTACCTGTTTTCTCAAGAGAAATAAGATGCTCAAACAAAGAGATAACATAATAACAAAGAATAATATTTTTTTAATAATAATAAATATTTTTTTATTTATATTAAAAAATAATAATAATAATAATAAATTTTTAAATAATAATATATTTTTTTAAGAAAATAAAATAATTAAAAATAAAATATTTTTTCGACTTCTCCCTTGTCTCCTTTCCTTGTTTCTACTTTTGTTCTTCCTTGATGTCCTTCCTATTTCTGCTTCAATTTGTAGTTGATTTGGGGATACCTGGCTTCTCAAAAGCAAAAACAAGAGACTTGAAAAAGGTAAGTGTGGAAGAAAAATTTATAATAATAGAAAAACTATAAATTTCCTAAAATAATAAAAATTTCCTAAAATAATAAGAAGAATAAATAAAAGAAATCCTAAGATAGATATCCTTGATAAATAGACCTCAAAGATCTACGCAAATTAGAACCGTTCCCCGGCAACGGCGCCAAAAATACTTGATGGGTTTCTGGCAAGCGAACCAGAAATCCAGCAGTATAATAGAAAGAAAGAGTATCGTATCCACAGGGAACGGTTATTTATGTAGACCGAAATCGTATTTATCAAGAGAAAGCACAGTTTAGAGAGTATGATTGCAGAAGGGTAAAAAGAGTAGATAATTAATTGGAATTAGAAAGGTAGAGTTAGAGACACTTTACTTGGATCAGGATTGGATTTCATCTCATCACACCCATTGTGCATATAAAGACTATCTATTATTTTAGGTAATTCTCTATAACATATGTAGACAAACTTTATTGCTAAAGCACCTACCCAGCGACCTTAACACTCAAGGATAAATTGTGCGGGCTCTCCCAGGCGACAGATTTATCTCGGCTTATTTTGCTCTCTTTTGTTCAGTTTGTAAGAGTTAGACGATAAACGAAGCCTAATGATAGACGCACCCTTCGCTCCAGTACTGTCACTACCTTATACTCATTAGGAATACGCCCATGTTCGGATCCTGGATTGACAACCCCCTAACTCTTTGCTATCGATTACTAAGTCCTATTTGGCGAATGCTCCCTCACATAGAGTACTCACACTACCCCTCACTCATTAGTAAACATCCTCTTTCAGCCGTCAGTAGTAACCGAGTAATCTTATTCAATCAGAGAATGAGTTTCTTCAGAATCCGCTCCCCCATTCTCGTTCCTAATCTAAACTACTTGAGTTAAGACTAGCCTATAAGTCCAGACGCAAGCGTGGGAATTAGGAATAAGCACAGAATAAGATTACCACCATTATAGATAGGGACTTATTGATATAATAATATAGAATTTATATACACTCAAGGATAGAATCAATTACATCCAATCCTACTGGAGAGTTAACTACATGAAGTAGCCATACAAACCATTGAAGACGCTGTCACCATCTTCAATCCTCGTGAAGCGCTCCTCCTCTCCTACTCTAAACTTAGCTTTGATACATAATCACTGAATTACAATGACTATCTAACTCGCTAACCAACTAACTGTCTAACTCCTTGGACTGACACAAGAGGTTCCTATCTCCTCATTAATGATTAAAATCTTCTTCAAATCTTTAATTAATTGTCCTCAATCAATCTCCAATCTTGCATAAATCCTCCTCATTTAATGCCATTTAATCTCTAATTTAAATCTTTGCAAGAATCCTGCAAAAATCAGCAATATATCCATTAAAATAGCATCAAATTCTAAACTAGGATTAATAAATACAAATTATTAAATATTAAATAAAAAGGGATAAAAATGGGGCAAAATTACCATTTTGTCCTTGATAAGTGAAATAAAATATATACTAATTTATCAACTATTTTTCACTTATCAACAGCAAAGTGGTTTTTCTGATTTTGTATGTAGATGACATACTCCTCATAGGAAAAGACATTCCTACCCTTCAGTCTGTAAAGACTTGGTTAGGAAATTGTTTTTCTATGAAAGATTTGGGCGAAGCAACCTATGTGTTAGGTATTAGGATCTATAGAGATAGATCTCGAAGATTGCTTGGCCTAAGTCAAAGTACATACATAGACAAAGTGTTAAAACGGTTTAGCATGCAAGATTCTAAGAAGGGATTTTTGCCTATGTAACATGGTATTAGCCTATCTAAGGCTCAATCTCCTTCCAGTAAGGAAGAAAGAAAACGCATGAGTAAGATTCCTTATGCATCCGCTATAGGGTCTATCATGTATGCCATGTTGTGTACTCGACCAGACATATCATATGCTTTGAGCATGACTAGCAGATACCAGTCTGATCCCGGTGAAGGTCACTGGACAGCAGTCAAGAACATTCTTAAGTACTTGAGAAGAACTAAGGATTCATTCTTGATATATGAAGGTGAGGAAGAGCTACTTGTAAAAGGTTACACTGATGCTAGCTTCCAAACCGACAAAGATGATTCAAGATCGTAGTCAGGTTATGTGTTTTGTTTGAATGGTGGCGCTGTGAGCTGGAAAAGTTCGAAGCAGGAAATAGTCGCTGATTCTACCACAGAAGCTGAGTATATTGCAGCCTCAAATGCTGCGAAAGAGGCCGTTTGGATCAGGAAGTTCATTATTGAACTTGGGGTAGTTCCTACCATTGTGGATCCTATAAGTCTTTATTGTGATAACAATGGGGCTATTGCACAAGCCAAGGAACCCAGGTCTCATCAACGATCTAAACATATAGTTAGACGTTTCCATCTCATCCGAGAAATCATTGATAGGGGAGATGTGAAGATATGCAAAGTGCATACTGATGACAATGTTGCAGACCCATTGACAAAACCCCTTGTGCAGCAGAAGCATGAAGGGCACACAAGATCATTAGGCATTAGAGTTATGTCTGAATGGCTCTAGTGCAAGTGGGAGATTGTTAGTATATGCACTAGAGACCTATATGTTTTTTGAACATCCATCACTTGTATCATATTATTATTATTTTATAAAGGCATTTTATTTTATTAATTATTTTAGAATATAATTGTTGTCCTTAGAATAGTAAGCTTAAACTTCATAACAAATCAAGAAGATGACTTGATCGTGAGATCTTATGAAGAACTATTCTTAAAATAGTCCCTAGTCATATATCATCTTAGGACAAAGATGCATTTAGACTGGTATGTGAGTTCATTGATGATCACATCTCACAGATCATGGATATGAGATATCATGTGCTCACATAGGTACACATTAAGAGTAATGGTATACTGGACAGACCCACCTTAAGAACGTTGCATGGGTTGTTACATAAGTGTCATGAACGTTTCTTAAATTGATAAATGTTATATGAAGTCCTTCGACCTGAAATCACTACGATTCCTACATAAGGAATTATATGTTATAATTATCATCAAACGTTACCTGTAACAGGGTAATTATAAAGTTGATTTTTGGACATATAATAAATTATGTGGAGGAATGTGAGTGCCCTAGATGGGATTTGTCCCTCCTATGTAACAGGAGTTATATCTGTAGGCCTCTTGATAAAGTGAGACTGCAAAATGCATGGCCATGCTCAGGAGAATAAATATGAGATATTTATTTTCTGTACAGTCTACTTTGGGATCAAGAAAATATAAATTGAACTATACAAGGTTGACACAATCCATGCCCTTGAGTTCAATTAGATATTTGGACAAAGGGACAGAGCATACAATATGCCACTGGGAAAGGATAATAATTCTAATTTAATTTAATTAGAATTATTACATAATGGGCCAGGCCCATAAGTGTGAGGGTTAAGTGAGTGAAGGGGTAAAACCCTAGCCACCACTCTATAAATAGAGCATAAGATGCACTACCCTGAGACACATGAGCAATCGCTTCTTACTTTCTAAGGCTACTAGCAGAGTTGAGGAGAGAATCCTTGTCCGGCTGTTGGCGTGGATACCAATAGACGTGGCTACACTTGCCTCGTTAATAATCCTAATAAGGTACGGTCTTTCGTTTCAATACCTTTTATGCCTTGATTCGTGTTTTCGCAAAACGATTATAACAAGGGAGGGAATCCATTTATTTCTGCTGCACCCTGACCACATGCTTGATTCCCTTCAGAGTAGTCATCAACAATGACTAAGCCATACTTCTTACCAACCAAGCTTTCTGTTCTTGTAGGGCAAAACAAATCTATGTGAAGTAGTTCTAAAGGTCTTGAGGTAGACACAACATTTTTACTCTTGAAAGAGCTTCTTGTTTGCTTATCTTTAAGACAGTTTTCACATAAAATGTCATATTTGAAAGAGAGCTTGGGTAATCCTTTTACAAGGTTATGTTCTGTAAGCTTTGAGATTAATTTCAAGCTGGCATGCCCAAGTTTCTAATGCCAAATCTATTTTTCATCTTTAACAGAAATCAAACAAGTCACATTTTGATATGCAAGTTCCTCAAGATCAATCTTATATACATTATTGTGTCTCTTGGCAGTAAAAATGACTTGCTCCGAAGCATCTTTGACTACACATCCATCCTTGGTGAAGGATACAACATATCCACTATCACACAATTGACTTATGCTCAGCAGGTTGTGTTGAAGACCTTCAACAAGGAGAACATTTTTAATAACAGAGAGAGGGGATATACCTACTGAACCTATACCAGTGATTCTGCCTTTCTGGTTTCCTCCAAAGGTCAGCACCCCTCCATCTTTAGGTCTAAGGTTTTGGAACAAAGACCTTTCTCCTGTCATGTGTTGCGAGAACCCACTATCCAGGTACCATTTGTGGTGTCTCCTTTGTCCTATTAAACACATCTGCAACAGGAATAATCAGAGACATAGGTACCCACAACTTTTTGGGTCCTTTTTTGTTAGCATCAGGTCTGCCCTTTCTCTTGTGTTTACACTAAGACACACTGTGTCCAGGCTTTCCACTGTGAGAGCATCTCTTACCTTTCTTAGCTTTTTCAACAGGTTTAGAATTTGAATCATGTGATGATTCACTGCCTGAGTATCCTAGACCTTATTTATTTTTTGGAGTTCCTTTGAGCACCCAACATTTTGTTGACGTTCTTGGTTCCATTAGCAAAGTTAGCTAGGTCTCTAGTAAGTTCAGCAACTTGTTTCTTTAGAAATTCATTTTCTTTCATTAAACTTTCTGAAGTACTAGCCCATATCTTTATACTCTTTGAAAAGCTCTTTAGAACTTTCCAGCAAGTCATCATACATGTCTTGAAGAGTTTGAGGGATAACCTCAGAGTCAGAGTTGTATGATGAAGGGAGACTTGCCATTAAACATAGGTTGGCCTCTTCAGCAGATTCATCTTCCTCTTCTAAAGTTGAATCATCTAAGTCTTCCCAAGTTGCCATCAGACCCTTTTTCTTCTTGAAGAACTTCTTCTTCTTGTAAGAGGGTTTCTTCAGCTTTGGGCAATCTGCCTTCATGTGCCCTGGCTGCTTGCATTCATAGCAGATTATTTTGTCAGTAGCAAATGAATCTTTACCTGACTTACTTACTTTGGTTTCAGAGGATGAGCTTTTTCTGAACTTTCCTTTCCTCTGAAGCATCCTCTTGATCTTTCTGCTTAGAAGAGCTAGATCATCATCATCATCAGAGCCACCTTCTGAATCTTCAGAACCTTATGAAGATTCCTCAACTTTCATGGCCTTCTGTGCTTCAGACCTTGGCAGTTTGGACTTGGCATTCAGGGCAAGTGACTTCTTTTTGGGAGCATCTTCTCCAAGTTCCAATTCATGGACTTTGAGGGATCCCAAAAGTTCCTCCGTTCTTAAAGTATTGAGGTCCTTTGCCTCTTGAATGGCAGTCACTTTGGGCCTCCAAACCTTTGGTAGACTCCGAAGGATTTTGCGATTATTATCACCTGAATCATAGGTTCTTCCAAGAGATTTGAGTCCATTTGTGATGGTCTGAAATCTTCCAAACATCTGATCAATAGATTCAGATTCATGCATCTTGAACATTTGATACTAATGAATAAGCATGTTGATTTTGGATTGTTTTACATTGTCAGTCCCCTCATGAGCTGACCCTAATGTATCCCACATTTCTTTGGGCAGAAGAGCAGCCATGCACCTTCCCATATTCTGATTTACTCAAGGAGCAAACTAAATAGAGTTTTGCTTTGGCATTAAGTTGCACACGCGCCTTCAAATCACCAGTCCATTCTTTTTTAGGAATGGGCATACCATTGTTGGTGAGAATGTAATCACCATATGTGACTACATCTCAGAGATCTATGTTACTGCTCTCAATGAACAACTTCATACGATCTCTCCAATAATAGTTTGTACCATTGAAAGCTCGGGGCCTTGAGACTGAGGCTCCTCCTGCAATGTAGTGGGGATTGCTTGTTGAGGTTTCCATCTGGATCTTCTTCCCTCATCACTTGTTAGATGCTCAACCCGAGGTTGAGCTCTGATACCAACTATAGAAACCACAGGAAACACTAGAATGGGGATTGAATAGTGTTCTATAATTTTAAACATATTTTCTTGGAAACCTTTTCACAAATAGAGTTTAACAAAATTTTTGAGCAACTTGCTGAAACTGGAGTTTTCAGAGACTTGCTGAAGTGCTTCATCAGGTTCAAAAGACAATGTTGAAAGCTTGTTTTATAAAGCGTTTGAGATTGATTTAAGTTCAAGCTTATAAAACAGATTATTCAGAACCCTCATGTTTGCTCAAATAACAAATATAATGAGATAAGGGTTGAAAAAACTTAGCCAAGAAATTATCCTGGTTCACTCACATCCACCGTGAACTACGTCAAGTCCCAATGCCGAACCAGCAAAGGATTTCCACTAACTGATCACAGTTACAAGTATTATTTTATCCACAGCCTCTTCAGGCTAAAACCCAAGTATTGTTTTACAGACAAACCTCTCCAGGCTCAGAACCCAAGTATTGTTTAAACACCAAGCCTCTTCAGGCTCACAAAACCAGTGTATAAAAAGAAAATTGCTTAAGCTTTTAAACTAGAGAAGTTCAAAGCCTAAACTGAGTAAGATGTACAGATAACTGAGTAAAACTCAAGATAAGAAAATGTTGTACAAATGAAACAAATGAATAAATATCAAAGAGAGTTTTTGAGCTGCATTTCAGCAAGTATGTTCGTTCTCTATATTTTCTTCTACATGAGACTTCATATTTATAGGGTTGGAAAATAGATCTGTTTAGCTTCAATATGATTCCCGTTGAGAGATGGAATTTAGTGCAAATTCTCCCGCCGAGACACATAGCCATGATAGCTTGAAGTAGCAGGTGTAGCAGGAAGTAGGTGTCAACAACGCAGACTCCATTTTTCTGAGCATAGTGTACTTCACAGCAGACTTTGCCTCTTTGGTGAATGAAAATTTGAAATATGCCAAAAAGTAACTGATCTGACTTTCTGGAAGAAGCACAAGCAACTGAGAAAGGCTACAAATGACTTTTAGTCTTCAAAGGGAATTGGCAGAGAAACACTTTCCCAAAAAGGTACAAGCTTCAGTACGATGTCTCTCTTCTTCAGAAAGTTCACCGGCTTCAGTAGGTCTTGATCATTCAGCAGGTTGCACCACATCAGAGGGTTGCATGCTTTCAGAGGGTTGTTATGTCAGATACCTTCTGAAACACAGAAACTACCTTTAGCATAAAACTATTCTTTCTTATTAAATAAAATTAACCACATTTGTTATCCAATAAAA
This sequence comes from Sesbania bispinosa, assembly GCA_026901365.1. Classification (NCBI taxonomy): domain Eukaryota; kingdom Viridiplantae; phylum Streptophyta; class Magnoliopsida; order Fabales; family Fabaceae; genus Sesbania; species Sesbania bispinosa. The sequence goes on along the minus strand of QLOH01000507.1, from coordinate 83,904 downwards.
CTCAGGGTTGTGAGACTTAAACATTATTAATCAATTAATAATATTTTGAGATTTAACATTCTCCCTCTTTTTAATGATGACAAATTTGCTTAAACTATCAAATATCTGAAGGGAAAAAAGGAAATAATTTTAGAAATTCTCCCCCTATCTCAGATACTGGAAAGGAAATAAACAACTTTCTTTGTTTTGCTTTGATTTTCTCCCCGTGAATAAGAGATATCTTCTCTGAAAAGTGCTTGAACTTCAAATTTTGTTAGTTTATATTACTGCCTCTTTTGTCATCAATCAAAAGGGTGTTCAAAGTATACTGAAGTGATAAATAAGCATCATAGAAGAACAAACTTCAGGGAAAAGGAGTCGCTGAGAGAGTATATCAGTAAAAGTGCAACAACCACCAGATAAAATCAATAGGTAGTATATAACATAAAATTCAATTTTCAGATAATGCAAGAATGTGCAGATTATCTCTAATGAACTTAAACCTATCTTCAGTAAGAGGTTTTGTGAATATATCAGCCCATTGATGCTCCGTGTCAATGATCTGTATATCAAAAACACCTTTCTGAACATAGTCTCTAATGAAATGATGTTTGATTTCTATATGCTTAACTCTAGAATGCTGAATGGGATTTTTAAAAAGATTTATGGCACTTGTATTATCACAAAATACAGGATTTGATTTAACAGGAATGTTGAAATCTTCAAGTTGATATTTTACCCATAGCAGCTGTGAACAACAACATGCAACAACATTGTATTCAGCTTAAGCAGTTGAGAGAGCTATTGTGCTTTGCCTCTTGCTAGCTCAGCTGCTCATATTTTCTCCAATGAAGTGGCATCCACCACTTGTTGATTTTCTCTCAACTCTATCTCCAGCAAAATCAACATCACAGTATCCTAGTAATCTGCAGTCCTTACTCTTCTTATAGCATAGACCAAGATTAGTAGTACCATTGAGATATCTGAAAATTCTTTTAACAGCCTTGTAATGAGTTATTCTTGGATTTGATTGAAATCTTGCACCCAAGCATACACTGAACATAATGTCAGGCCTACTTGCTATAAGATACAACAGGGATCCAATCATGCGTATATACATAGTTGGGTCAACACATTCTTCTCCTTCATCTTTACTTAAGATTGCTGAAGGGTGCATACATGGGTTTTGCAATCATGCATGTTAAACTTTTTAATCATTTCTTTCGTATATTTCACTTGTTGGATCCATATACAATCAAAGTCTTACTTAATTTGAAGTCCTAAGAAAATTTTGAGTTCACCTATTAAACTCATTTCAAATTCAGATTGCATAAGCCTAAAAAAATCAATACATAGGGAAGAATTTGTTGATCCAAAGATAATTTCATCAACATATATTTGGACTATAATTAGGTCTTTGTTAGACATTTTTCTGAAAAAAGTTGTGTCAACTTTTCCTCTTTCAAAACCATTTTTTAGTAGAAAGTTGCTCAGTCTGTCATACCAAGCTTTGGGAGCTTGTTTCAGACCATACAAAGCCTTTTTCAGTTTAAGAACATGCTCAGGGAAAGTCAGATTTTCAAAGCCAGGGGGTTGTCTAACAAATACCTCTTCCTCAATCAATCCATTTAGGAAGGCACTCTTTACATCCATTTGATATAGTTTGATGCCATTATTGGCTGCATAGGAAAGTAAAATCCTAATGGCATCAAGCCTTGCTATTGGAGCAAAAATTTCAGTGAAATCAATACCTTCTTGTTGATTATTTCCTTGTGCAACTAATCTGGATTTATTTCTGATTACATGACCATCTTCAGAGAGTTTGTTTCTAAACACCTATTTCGTTCCTATAATATTTTTCCCATGGAGTTTAAGAACAAGAGTCCAAACATCACTCCTGGAAAATTGATTAAGCTCTTCTTGCATGGCAAGGATCCACCCTTCATCATGCAGAGCTTCCTCAATATTCTTTGGCTCAATTTCAGAGAGGAAGGCAAGATTATTGACTTCTCTAAGTCTTGATCTTGTTCTTACTCCTTCTGAAGTATCACCAATGATCTGCTCTCGAGGATGATGATTTCTGTATCTCCGCTCATGCCTGCATGGAAATACTTGCTCATTCTGAAACATTGACTCCGTGAAAATGTTCAATTTCAGCAGGTACTTTAGAGGGTCCTTCAGTAGGTGCTTCATTCTTGACCTCTGAAGTCTCTGAAGTAGGATTCAGCTCCATACCTGCAAAATCCTCTTCTAGATATAATAGTTTCCTATCAGTCTCTTTAGCATCATTAAATCTTACATGAATAGATTCCTCAACTGTCAAGGTTCTAGAGTTGTAAACTCTATAGGCCTTGGATGTTTCAGAATAACCAATGAAGAATCCTTTATCAGATTTAGAGTCAAACTTACCCAGATCATCTTTGGTGTTGAGAATGAAACACTCACAGCCAAAAATGTGAAAATAAGAAATGTTGGGTTTTCTTCCTCTCCACAATTCATAGGGAGTTCTTTTGAGAATTGGTCTTACTAAAATTCTAGTTTGAATGTAGCAAGCTGTGTGAACAACCTCTGCCCAGAAGGATCTTGGTAGGTTGGTTGAAATGAGCATGGTTCTACTATCTCCTGCAAGCTTCTGTTCTTTCTCTCAACAACCCAATTTTGTTGAGGTGTTCTGGCCACTGAGAAATTGTGTGAGATCCCAATCTCATCACAGAACATGCTGAAGCTTGAGTTTTCAAACTCACCACCATGGTCACTTTTGATTGCAGAAATGCAAAATCCTTTTCCATTTTGCACCTTCTTACATAATTTTGTGAAATTCTCAAAAGTCTCATCCTTGCTTCTGAGGAATATCACCCATGTGAATCTAGAGTAGTCATCAACAATGACTAAGCCATACTTCTTCCCAACCAAGCTTTTTGTTCTTGTAGGGCCAAACAAATCCATGTGAAGTAGTTCTAAAGGACTTGAGGTAGACACAACATTTTTACTCTTGAAAGAGCTTCTTGTTTGCTTACCTTTAAGACAGTTTTCACATAAAATGTCATATTTGAAAGAGAGCTTGGGTAATCCTTTTACAAGGTTATGTTCTGTAAGCTTTGAGATTAATTTCAAGCTAGCATGCCCAAGTTTCTAATGCCAAATCTATTTTTCATCTTCAACAGAAATCAAACAAGTCACATTTTGATATGCAAGTTCCTCAAGATCAATCTTATATACATTATTGTGTCTCTTGGCAGTAAAAATGACTTGCTCCGAAGCATCTTTGACTACACAGCCATCCTTGGTGAAGGATACAACATATCCACTATCACACAATTGACTTATGCTCAGCAGGTTGTGTTGAAGACCTTCAACAAGGAGAACATTTTTAATAACAGAGAGAGGGGATATACCTTCTGAACCTATACCAGTGATTCTGCCTTTCTGGTTTCCTCCAAAGGTCACCACCCCTCCATCTTTAGGTCTAAGGTTTTGGATCAAAGACCTTTCTCATGTCATGTGTCGCGAGCACCCACTGTCCAGGTACCATTTGTGGTGTCTCCTTTGTCCTATAAAACACATCTGCAACAGGAATAATCAGAGACTTAGGTACCCTCAGCTTTTTGGGTCCTTTTTTGCTAGCAACAGGTCTTCCCTTTCTTTTGTGTTTACACTGAGAAACACTGTGTCCAGGCTTTCCACAGTGAGAGCATTTCTTACCTTTCTTAACTTTTTCTGCAGGTTTAGAATTTGAATCATGTGATGATTCACTGCCTGAGTATCTTAGACCTTATTTGTTTTTGGAGTTCCTTTGAGCACCCAACATTTTGTTGACGTTCTTGGTTCCATTAAAAAAGTTAGCTAGGTCTCTACTAAGTTCAGCAACTTGTTTCTTTAGAAATTCATTTTCTTTGATTAAACTTTCGGAAGTACTAGTCACAGAGTTCTTTAAGAGTTTTTCTTTAAGAAAAAGATTTTCAGTTTCTAGGGCTTCACTTTTGTTTGCAACTTCAGTGTATGCTCTAGACAAATCTTTATACTCTTGGAAAAGCTCTTTAGAATTTTCCAGTAAGTAATCATACATGTCTTGAAGAGTTTGAGGGATTACCTCAGAGTCAGAGTTGTCTGATGAATGGAGACTTGCCATTAAGCATAGGTTGGACACTTCAGCATATTTATCTTCCTTTTCTGAAGTTGAATCATCTAAGTCTTCCCAAGTTACCATCAGACCATTTTTCTTCTTGAAGAACTTATTCTTCTTGTAATAGGGTTTCTTCAGGTTTGGGCAATCTGCCTTCATGTGCCCTGGCTGCTTACATTCATAGTAGATTATTTTGTCAGTAGCAAATGAATCTTTACCTGACTTACTTACTTTGGTTTCAGAGGATGAGTCTTTTCTGAACTTTCCTTTCCTCTGAAGAATCCTCTTGATCTTTCTGCTCAGAAAAGCTAGATCATCGTCATCATCAAAGCCACCTTCTGAATCTTCAGAAACTTCTAAAGATTCCTCAGCTTTCATGGCCTTCTGTGCTCCAGACCTTGGCAGTTTGGACTTGGCATTCAGGGCAAGTGACTTCTTTTTAGGATAATCTTCTCTAAGTTTCAACTCATGGACTTTGAGGGATCCAAAAATTTCCTCCATTGTTAAAGTATTGAGGTCCTTTGCCTCTTGAATGGCAGTCACTTTGGGCCTCCAAACCTTAAGTAGACTCCGAAGGATTTTGTGATTATTATCACCTGAATCATAGGTTCTTCCAAGAGATTTGAGTCCATTTGTGATGGTCTGCAATCTTCCAAACATCTGATCAATAGATTCAGATTCATGCATCTTGAACATTTCATACTGATGAACAAGCATGCTGAATTTGGATTGTTTTACATTGTCAGTCCCCTCATGAGCTGACGCTAATGTATCCCAGATTTCTTTGGGTAGAAGAGCAGCCATGCACCTTCTCATATTTTGATTTACTCAAGGAGCAAGCTAAATAGAGTTTTGTTTTGGCATTAAGTTGCACACACGCCTTCTGATCACCAGTCCATTCTGCTTTAGGAATGGGAACACCATTGTTGGTGGGAATGTAATCACCATCTTTGACTACATCCCAGAGATCTATGTTACTGCTCTCAATGAACAGCTTCATACGATCTCTCCGATAATGATAGTCTGTACCATTGAAAGCTGGGGGTCTTGAGACTGAGGCTCCTTCTGCAATGTAGTGGGGATTGCTTGTTGAGGTTTCCATCTGGATCTTCTTCCCTCAGCACTTTTTAGATGCTCAACCCGAGGTTGAGCTTTGATACCAACTATAGAAACCACAAGAAACACTAGAAGGGAGGTTGAATAATGTTTTATAATTTTGTTGGGATTTGATTTTTAGATGTTTCGAATTCCACAAGTGACAAAGGTTTGATGATGTTTCGAATTTATAAAAGAGGTTAAAGTACCTTATCTCGAATTTTGATAATGAGTCTGTTAACTTAGAAAATTCTTGATTAAAGTTAATGTAAAAAGACTTTAGAAATTCGAAAGTAAGATAAATGTAAATTCGAGAAATAATATATTACAAGTATTCCAAAAAGGCAAGTAATAGTTCTTTTTATTCATAATCCAAATTCGAATTACATTAGTTCGAATACATTGGAAATGCATTAGAAAGGAAACTATCCTAAGTGCCTAAAACATTAGAAAGGAAACTATCCTAAACTAGAATGAGTACTTGACTCATGCCTAACATGCCTCTTTATCCTCATCCTCCCCACAAGCTTTAATAGAGCTAACACAAAGAAGAATTCTTTCTCCAATTTGTTGTACCACCTTCGACTTGGGGAAGAAATCAAGGTCAGCATGGGAAAACAATAATAGATTCATTTATTATATAAATGAACCTATATTTGGCTATTACGTACAATCCAAAAGAAAGCCTTCAAAGAGGAAGGTTGGAAAAGCCGACAGCTTTGGCTATTTCGTCAATCCCATTAAAAATGAAATCATTCCAGATCGGATTGAACGCAATAGCCAAAGAGATTAAACTTCTTCATATTCTTTGAAGAGTTTCTTTAGAGAATTTAGAAAAGAGAAGAAGAGAGAATGAAGAGTTATGAAAAGAACTTATAAAAGTACTTCTATTTATAGGAGTAAAAAGAGTTAAGGTTCATTAATAAGTCTATTTTAACGTCCAATGAGGAGAACTCTCATAAAGAAGTTAAATGGACGGTGGTCGGTGGTATTCATGACTTTTGGTTTGGCCAAATGGAGTTTGACATGTGGCAAAGGGAAGAGTGAAGTCAAATCTCGAAATGAGAAAAGATTTATCAAGTTCAGGTATCAAGAAAAGACTAAGTGTCAATGTTGAAGATGTTCTCGAATCCATGAAGTCAAAATTCCAGAAAGAAGATTTCGAGAAATCAGAAAGCAAGAATTCGAGAAGCAAGAACAAAGAATTCGAAAACAAGATATCTGAAGACTTAGAAGATTTCTAAAGGAAGAAAGGAAAGTTTCGAAAAGTCAGAAGACAAAAGAAGACAGTTATTGAAGATCAAAAGCAGTTTTCTGGTTAATAGAAGACGTGGCAAGCATGCACGCTGCCAACACATAGGGCTAGATGATGTGTCAAATGTACATTAGTTAGCCGTTAGAATTAGGAATTTATAAATAGGTAAACTCTTAATGTAATAAGGGTTGGCAAATCACTCATACTCAAATTCTTTGAAAACACCTTATACGTCCGAACTCACTGCGACAAACAAGTTATAAGGAGAACAAAGTATGTGATGAACCCATCCAATTTTCTTTTAATGCAATTGTTCTTACAATTCAATTTTCTTCACTTTGTTTACTTTCTGCAATTTATTCTTTGCAATTTACATTTCATAATTCATTTTCTGCAATTTACGTTCAGTACGTCTTTCTTTCTTTTGAACTTCTAACTTTCTTTGAAAGTTTGATTTTTAGTTGATTTATGAAAATTCAATTTAGAACTTTGTTTGATAGAATTATGAATCAAGTAGTTCTAAAATTTTTTAAGATAAGTTCTTTGATGAAATTCCGAATCAAGTAACTCTACTTTTGTCATTTCTGGAATTCTAATTCTGGAAAAATCAAGTCTATAAATCAGAAACACCATAAATCTACTTTTTAAAACGAGTCTCGTAAGAGGATCTGATTCTAATCCCCAGATTGTTCTTAGAATCAAAGTGATAAAAAATAATTTTCGAATTTGAATTTTATCACCACAAACAAATTGGCACGCCCGGTGGGACAAATTGCCAAAAAGTAGTGTGTGTTATGATTTTCTGAAAAAAAATTGATCTTGCATGCGTTTGAGAAGTGGTAGAACAATATCTGTTGAAATGGCCAATAATGCAAGGCAAACAGAAAGTGGAAACATTAATAGGGAAACAACGACCAATACTACAAACTCTGGTAGCCCACCACCCCAAGGAAATGAATTTGTGAATAATAATGAGAATATTGGGGGAAATGGAAATAATAGTGTTAATAGAGATCAGACATCAACTTATACCTTGCCAGAAAATCCTGTAGTAAGTCAAATAGGTTCTACTATCCCTATACCCAATTTAGTTTCTATGTCTCAAAATGGACAACCAGTGTATAGGTTGTCATATGGATTTGTTCCAAATTTTGGGACGGCTCCACCAACAATGTCAATAGTTGGTCCTACAGTAAATCGTGGACCCATTTTTAACCCCTTTGTGGGAAGTTCTTCTTCATCCATTACAAATTCTACATTGTAATCTTTGAGCCAACAGATGGATGAAAGTAATTATGAAATGATAAATATGTTGACACAACAAATGGCCACAGTGTTTAATCCATTGGTACAAACAACAAATACCAATTATAATTTGTTGGCTAGGCAAATGGAGAGGATTGCAGATGTGTTTGGAGCACCCACAGATCCTATAGTAAGGCAAGTGGCTAATATGAATCCTCCTGTAAATCGAGAGGATCAAAATAATCAAGGGCCAAATCCTGTTAATCTTGTCGAAAATAGGGAATAAAATGCTCCTAGAGTTGTCCTGAATAGAAACCAGAATGCTGATGAAATTCTCGAAAGGATAAGAGCAAATAACTTAGGGGGCAACAAAATGTTGTTGGAATTGTTGAACAAGTCTTGAATAGACATGCATTTAATGTAGGATTTGAGAATCATCCTTATGTAGTATCTCCTTTTACCCAGATGGTATTGCAAACTGAATTTCCAAGGGGATGGAAAGTTCCCAAATTTACTAAGTTTTCTGGAGAAGTAGGGGAATCTACTGTCGAACACATTGCTAGATATCAAATCGAAGAAGGTGATTTGGCAAATAATGAAGAATTGAAAATGAAATATTTTCCTAGTTCTTTAACCAAAAATGCTTTCACTTGGTTTACAACTCTTCCCCCGAATTCAATTCACTCATGGAATCAATTAGAAATAAGTTTTCATGAACAGTTCTTTAGAGGGGAAACGAAGGTTACTCTTATGGATTTAGTTAACATTAAGAGATCTTCAAATGAGTCAATAGATGACTATTTGAATAGATTCAGACAAATGAAAGCAAGATATTTTACTCAAATTCCTGAATATGAGTTAGTCCAAATGACTGCAGGAGGATTGAATTATTCAATTCGAAAGAAATTGATTAATCAACAACTTAGAGATATGGCCCAAATGGCTGATAAAGTTAGGCAAATTGAACATCTGAAGAAAGAAAAAGAAAGGTTTTGAAAACCTGAAAAAATCTTTCAAAAATATAAGATAGCATATTTAGAAGTTTCTGATGATAGTGATTTCGAATATGATATAGAAGATAGTGATGTTCATGTGGCGGAACTTAAGCCAGAACCTCCTTATGTTTGTCAATCTTTGAAACCTAATGGAAATATTAATAATGATATAAAGGATAGATTTCCTAAGAAAAATTATGGTTTCGATATTTCGAAAGCAGATCAAATTTTCGATATATTGGTAAAAGACAAACAAATAACTCTAAGTGATGACCATAAAATTCCTTCTCAAGAACAGAGAAGAGGTCGAAAGTATTGTAAGTATCATCATACTTATGGACATTGGACTAATAGTTGTGTTCGTTTCAGGGATATTATCCAAGAAGCCATTAAACAAGGGAGGTTGAAATTTGAAGTAAAAACTCCAATGGCAATGAAGATCGATTCTGATCCATTTCAAGTGAATGCGAACTACGCAGAGCCTGTGAGCATCAATATGGTTGATGTGGAAGATTCGAACTCCATTCAACAAGCCACTGAAATGGCTGTTGATGATGATCAGGAATGTCAAGACATTTTTCCCAAAGGGGGAGAGTCATTGCTTGAGTTCCTGAATAGGAAGAAAGCTGAGGATGCTTCAATAGATTTATGTCCAAGGTGTCATGCAGTGTTTGACAGATCTGCTGCAAAGGCATTTCGTGACTCCGGAATGAAGAAGCTTTATCAGGAAGTGGCTGCAAAGAGCCAAAAGATTGATAATAATCCGAGACAAGTGAAACCTGCTTATGGAGGTTGGATTTCGAATACGAGTTCAGTTTCGGGAGAAAGAATGCCTCCAAAAGAGAAGGTTTTGAATAAAGGTAAGCAACCTATGCATCAAAACTTCCACGTTTCTGGAAAACCTTGAACTTTTGTGCCACCTTCAACTGTTCCTCCAAATAAGTGGATTCGTCCTGGGTATCCTAAACCTCAGTATAACTATCAAGGATTCCTGCAAAGGCCTTATTATGGAAATAGGCCACCAATGACGAAGACTCAATGGAGGAGGGTGCAAAGGATGAGGAAGGCCTCTTTTGAGGAACAGGGACAACGTAACATGATAGCTGCAAAAGAAAATACACAACCCAAGCCTGTTCAAGCAAAAAATGCTCAAGTGATTCAAGTTCAGGCAAATGCGAATCATCCTTCATATGTACAGGTAGTAAAGAAGAAACCTTCTTTCCAAGTCACTGGAGGTTTCGATGAGAATGAAGATGATTTATTGACTGAGAATTTTGAGACAGGCTTCGCAAATGGTCTTGATGACGTTTGCGCAGTAGTTTCTGTTCTGCCTGCTGAATATGCTGAAGAACTTGAAAAAGACTTGGAAAAGGAAGATTATGAAGAAGATGATATAGGTGAGGATCCCATTTGCTATACTTACATTGGCAAACAGATTTGCCAGAATACTTCTGCAGTATTCGAAAAACCCACTGAGGATATGCAACTTCACATGAAGCCTTTGTTTATTAGGGCTTTAGTGGGAGATGTAAGTATTGGAAAGGTACTTGTGGTTTCTAGAGCGGCAGTAAATCTGATGCCGAAATTCATCATGAAGAAATTGATGAAGACTAATTATGATTTGATGACTCATCAGATGATTATCACAAACTTTTGTGGGAAGACTTCGAAATCAGAAGGAGTGTTATGCTTGGAGTTAACAGTGGGAACTATCATGAGACCCACTATGTTTCTTGCGGTTGATTCAAAAGCAAACTATAACATATTACTTGGAAGGGAATGGATCCATGGTGTAGGTGTTGTTCCATCTTCAATGCATCAGAGACTTTGCATGTGGACTAAAGAGGGTGTACCCATTTATGTTGATGAGGACAAGAAATATTTTAAGGTCGAAGAAGATGTTGTGGATGTGAGGAGTACTGAAAAGAAGGTCATAAAGATTAGACCCTATGAGGTAAATGACAAGTATATGTTGACCCCTACCAAAGTTCCATATTCTTTGAGAATAAATCCAAATTTTGAATTTATGTAACAGTGTGATGTCGGCCCTTTCGAGGCCGCATAAATTTCTGAATGGTCAGATCCAGAAAAGATTCGAGCTTTTGGGCTCGAATTTCGGCCTATGTGGCCGAAAAAAGGCTAGAAGCGGCTCTCGAAGCCGAATCTAACAAAGATGACCAAAATAAAGAAATAACGGCTCCTAAGGCTGAATGGCAAGAAGGAAGAATAGTCATTCAGGAGATCATAGAAGAAGAAATTTCATCAGAAATAAGAAGTGAAGATTTTGAGAAAGTTTCTGAAGAAAGTAGAGATTCTGAAAAGAAGTATCTTGAGGAAATGATCAGAAAGGTTGAGACATACGTTCAAGAGACACAAGGGTTTGAGTTTGAAAGGTTAGATTGTATTTATGATGACTCCCCTTTGGGTTTCGAAGGAGTTTTGTCTCAAGGAATTAGGAAAATGAAAGCTCAAGATCCTTTAGAGGAAATAAACTTGGGAACTGATAATGAGAAAAGACCCACGTTTATAAGTCAGAATCTCGAAGGAGAATTCAAACAGAAGATCATTGACTTGTTGAAGGAATATAAAGATTGTTTTGCTTGGGATTATCATGAAATGCCTGGTTTGAGTCGAGAATTGGTTGAGCATAAACTCCCTACTTTTCCAGAAAAGCAACCAATGAAACAGGCTCCAAGAAGATTTGCTCCAGAAGTAGTTTCAAAAATCAAAGAAGAGATTGAGCGTCTTCTAAAGTCTAAGTTCATTCGAACTGCCAGGTATGTTGATTGGATTTCTAATATTGTACATGTTATTAAGAAAAATGGGTCTTTAAGGGTATGTATTGATTTTCGAGATCTTAATAATGCAAGCCCTAAAGATGAATACCCAATGCCGGTTGCTGATATGTTAATAGATTCGGCAGCAGGAAATGAACTTTTAAGTATGTTAGATGGGTATTCTGGTTACAATCAAATTTTCATTGCTGAAGAGGATATTTCTATAACAGCCTTTCGATGTCCTGGTGCAATAGGCACTTAAGAATGGGTAATGATGCCCTTTGGCTTAAAAAATGCTGGTGCAACTTATCAAAGAGCCATGAATTCGATTTTTCATAATTTAATAGAAAAATTTATGCAAGTCTATGTAGATGATGTTGTGGTTAAATATGAATCAAAGGACTTACATTTAGATCATTTAAGACAAGCTTTCGAGAAAATGAGAAAGCATGGTTTGAAAATGAATCCTATTAAATGTGCTTTTGGTGTATCTGCAGGAAACTTTTTAGGATTTCTTGTGCATAAAAAAGGTGTTGAGATTGACAAGAACAAAGCTAAAGCAATTCTTGAAGCATCTCCACCTACTACCAAGAAACAATTGCAATCTTTTCTGGGAAAAGTGAATTTCCTTCGAAGGTTCATTTCGAACTTATCAGGAAAAACAAGAGTGTTTTCTCCATTGCTGAAATTAAAGAAAGAAGAAAACTTCAAATGGGAAAATGAACATCAACAAGTCTTTGAAGAAATCAAAAAGTATTTGACAACTCCTCTGATTATGACTCCTCCTTTGCCAGGAAAACCTTTGAATTTATATATTTTTGCTTCAGAAGCCACAATAGGAAGTATGTTGGCTCAAGAGGACGAAAATGGTGTTGAAAGAGCTGTTTACTATCTAAGTAGAGTCCTTAATGATGCAGAAACTAGATACTGTGCTATAGAAAAGTTGTGTTTATGTTTGTACTTTTCTTGTACTAAACTTAAATATTATGTCAAACCTCATGATGTGTTTGTAATTTCTCACTTTGATGTAATAAAGCACATGTTGTTAAAACCTATATTGCACAGTAGAGTTGGAAAATGGGCATTAGCATTGACTGAGTTTTCATTAAAATTTGTTGGGGCGCTAATTTAGTGAGCTTTATTGGTTAGGAGATAGCTCAACTAAGTTGGTAGGAGGTCATGGGTTCAAGACTCATTTAGGCTAGTTGGGGCGCTAACCTTTGACCTTTGACCACCCTCAACTAAGTTGGACATGAATGTAATTTTTCTTTTTCTTTGAAGAATAGGGGCGCTAATTTGATGGCTTTATTGGCTTAAGTGATAGCTTAGCTAATTAGCCAAAGGTTAGGGGTTCAACACCCACCTAGGATAGTTTTCCAATCATCTTTTATTTTCCTTCCCACCTAGCCACCTCTTTTTCCTATAAATAGGAGACCACCCCCCTTGTATCATAACTTTGATGAATTAGTAAAGGCATTATGCCAATTTTTCTCCTCAAGTGTGAGTTGAGAGTAGGCTTGGTGGTTCTTGCTTAAACCAATCAGAGACTTATCTGATTCTCCTGAATCAGTGGCATCTATCGATTGTACTTATCTGTTGTGGGTGGATTCCTGCTTCAGTGGCGTCCCAACCATCTCTTTCTCTTCCACTTTTTCTTTCATTTTCTCTCTTTTTCTCTCATTTTCTTGCGTGAATTAGCTGCTGCCCAGCCACTAATTTTCGCATTTTAATTGCTTTTAATTGATTCTAACCGGTTGTTTTTGCTCAATTCTAGATCCACTACTTCCCTGCTATAAACACATGAGGAGGAATTTGGGCATAATGTCTTTACTATTTGTGACACCCTTCTACTCCAAGCTCTTATACAATTAATAAGTCGAGATATAGGAAAAGATAACGTCCCACAACGGGTAAAAAGGTTCACATTTCTCATCGTTTAAAACTTCATTCATTTAAAAGTCATCTCATATAAAATAGAAATAGAAGTTGACTGTTTCAAAATATTTTAAGCAACGGAATTAACATCAAATATCCAACTGGCCATGTAAGGCACTTAAAACAGTTTACAAAGTCATATCCTAACTAGAAACATAAAGTAAAAACCCCCAATAATATGCCCTGATGTCACATGTATCAGAGCGACACTCCCTTCAATCAATACTCGACACCAGTCGTGTCATCATCATCACCTGTAAAATTAACCACAGTGTAACGGTGAGGAAAAGAATACCACTCATACAAACACATAAGAGGCTCCTCTATCCTTAGCCGCATATAAACAACATCATTATTAATCACCCACATACTCAAACTTAAAGTAATTCATCATATAATAATCATTGTTAATTCATCATATGACAAATCATCGATATCCTCATATAAATCTCACATCATCATTCACCAAGAAAACACATGTTCTATTCTCAACACATAATACACATTTCATCATTAATACTCATATAATCATCATATAATTCAATTTCATCGTTAAATATAACACATGTTCATCCATCATAATATACACTGAAACTCCTCAACCTCGTCCCAAAGATCATGACTTCGAACTCCACACAATGGGCGCACCTCGCCAATCACCCTAGTTGTTACCAATGATAGTCTATCGGTGTCACCACACATACCGATAGGTTGTACCCCCTCGTTGGGCCCGCACAACGACATCCGACAGCAGGTTGCACCCCCTCGTTGGGCCCATGCAATTCTATCATCCCTAGGTTGCACCCCCTCGTTGGGTCCGTGCATCGAACGCCCCATCATGGTCTCTGCACCCTCTCGTTGCATGTGTGCAGTTCATCTCCTAAGTTGTACCCCCTCGTTGGGCCCGCACAACTCAGATATCACCTCATATGCTCAAGGCATCATCAACATCATAAGGTTATATACATCGTCATCGTTAACATCATCACACATCATCAATCATCGTTATCATCATTAAATACACCATCATTATCATCATCTTCATTATCATCATCATATAAGCATTATAATCATCATCATCATATAAGCATCATAATCATCATCATCATTATCATCATCATATAAGCCTCATAATCATAATCATCATCATCATAATCATAACACTCATCACATGCTCAATGCATCGTTATATACACATCAAATCACACCCATCGTAGTCACACCAAAATCAAGGTATAACAATCATCATTAAGCACTAAGATCACAAAATCCACACTGGTAACCGATTACTAGCCTCCAGTAATCGATTACCTGCAAGCAAAGCCTCTGGTAATCAATTACACACCCTCTGTAATCGATTACCTGTAAGCACACACTCCGGTAATCGATTACAGCATCTCTGTAATCGATTACCTGCAAGCAAACACCCTGGTAATCAATTACAACATCTCTGTAATCGATTACCTGCAAGCGAACAGCACACCAGGCTGCCCAGAAATCCCTGGTAATCGATTACAGACCTCTGTAATCGATTACCCGCAACGCAGATTGTAGTTCGCGCGATTTCTACCACTTCTAAACCTCTCTATTCGATCTTTAATCAATCCTCTTTGTTAAAACATCATTCATATACGTTTATATCAATTAAACTCAGTAAATACACCAATCTTTCCACAGATTATACAGTTAATCCATCAAAACCCCAAATCATCAAACCTCTATTTACCCCTTTTTATTATTCTCAATATCCTCTTCAATTTCACCCAAGAATTCGTCAAGATTCATTAAATCAAACCTCAATCAACAGTTTTCATCATGCATACTCAACATAAACATATATCAATATGAATTTTAAGTCTTAAATCACTACCCAAGCACCCCCAAATGCACATACAAGCAGCACCCTCTCCCCCACCGTACCTTAAGTGTAGATCGAACAACAACAAGGAAGACTCTTTCTTGGTTCTTGATGATTACTCTCCAGCAACCTTCTCTTGAGACTCGGTTTCTCCCCTCCTTAGCATTTCGCTCTCTGACGATTTGAAAAATAAGGATTAGGGTGACTAAGAACCCCTCCTTAAATAAATACTTAATTGGGCTAGGCCCACTCTCAACCCACTTATCCTCTTTTTAATTAGAAATAACATTATTAATAAAATAACTAATACTACTAATACTATTATTTATTTACTTCTCTTATTTTATTAATTTTATTTTATTTAATAAAATTTGGGATGTTACACTATTTCTTCAAAGTTGTGAAATACAAGGCGGGGTGGTTTTTATTCATAGGAAAAGGAGGTGTCTAGCCGGGAAGGAAAATACAAGATGAGTGAAAATTAACCTAAATGAGTCTTGAACCCATGACCTCCTAATCACTTAGTTGAGTTATCTCCTAAACAATAAAGCTCACTAAATTAGCACCCCAACTAGCCTAATTCTAATTAGGAAAATTACAATTAAGCAAATTATAAGGAAATCCAAATTACAATGAAAATTAACTAAAATTAATTCTAATTATGATGAAGTCTTCTTGTTGACTTGGTCAAGGGTGGTCAAAGGTCAAAGGTTGACAATGGAAGGGTTGACCAAAATATGGTTGACCAAGGCTTGGTCCAGTTTCATGAGCCCATGTTAGGCTCAGGCTCCCCTTTAGCTCCGCTACCAGCTTAGAGTTCCACTGGCAGTTGCTATCAGCTACGAATGACTTTGAGTATTCAATGGGAATTACCAAAGAAGCACTTTCCCAAAAAGGTACAAGCTTCAGTACGATGTCTCTCTTCTTCAGAATGTTCATTGGCTTCAGTAGGTCTTGATCATTCAGCAGGTTCCTCTTCTTCAGCAGGTTGCACCACATCAGAGGGTTGCATGCTTTCATAGGGTTGCTGTGTCAGATACCTTCTGAAACATAGAAACTACCTTTAGTAGAAAACTGTTCTTTGTCATTAAAGAAAATTAACCAAATTTGTTATCCATTAAAACTCAGGGTTATGAGACTAAAACATTATTAATCATTTAATAATATTTTGAGACTCAACATTCTCCCCCTTTTTAATGGTGACAAATTTGCTCATTTTACGAGCGGTCTTCCCCTTGAGCTCATCAGAGGCCCAATAGGCCAAAAGACCCTCCCATGCCTCCTCAGCACACCAAGTGGACTTAGTCCCACTCGTCCGGGCCTCAATTAGCATATCCCGAAGGCGTCAAGCAATCCTCTGCTCGTACACCTTCTTAATCCGGGCCTCGTCCTCAAGGGCCCAAGTAACTCTGCTCTGTAACAGAAAAAAACTTGTAGGGTAAGTAATTTGAAAATGTCATAACAAGTTAAAAAATAATGTAAAATGAAAACATTTTATCGTGAACGCCTCCCACCACTTGTCCCTTACATCCTTTGGGGTGACCTCCCACAAATAGTGAGGACCCCGGAATTATGAGCGGATCACATGACCAGTGGTCGCGATGGGGGGTTGCTAGGCTCCCAACTGCAAAATAAATAAATTCAATGTTAACACTGCAACTTATAAAAATTCACAAAATATTAAAGAAATAAAAAATTGTAGAAACTCACCCTTTACCATAAGGCCAGATGATAACCCTGCTAATGATCGGTGCTGGAGCTGGCACCCCGGTGCGGAGGCTGCTGTACATCAGGCTCCTCGTCAGCCTCCGCATCAATGTCAGCCTGGGGGTCGCCCTCACCCTTCGAATCGGAAATATGTGGCAAACCATCCTCTGGCAGTGATGAGATTTTGGCAAGCGTACCAAAATTTCAGTAGTACAATAGTAAGTATGAGTTATCGTATCCACAGGGAACGGTTCACTTCGTATTTATTAGTGATCAGACTATCAAGTAGGGAACTATTTTTTATGATTGTTGTGCGGAAAGTAAATTGCATAAAATAAATGAGATAATAGAGATAGAGTAAGATAGCGTTACTTGGATTAGGATTGAATTTCGTATCATCGCATCCCTTACATATGTGAATTCCAATATTAATTATGAATATATTTCTATGATACCTTAGCCAAACTATATTGTTTTACCCCGAGTAACCAGCAGTAAAAAACTCGAAGATAATCCATGCGGGTTCTCCCAAGCGACAAATTACCCCGGCTTGATTTTTCTACTTTTCCGTTCATTAACACTATCAATTCGCCCTATATTCCTATAGTGACTACTATGAAGAGACCGTCACATTTCTTCTTCAATCATTGATTCTCACTATATTCCTATAGTAACTACTATGAGTACTTTTACCAATCAGAGTTTAAGTTTTCTAAGTATCGGCTCCCCCAAACTCGCTGTTGAATTTACAAAACCATTTACCAATGTATTTTACAAAAACAACCTATAACTCCGGCATACAGGTGGAAGCTACGCATTAAGTAAAGTATAAAAATACCGATATCATAGAATAGGGATTTGTAATTAATAAAGAGAATTCACATACATGTGGGGATTGAATCAACTACATTAAACTCTATTGGAGAGTTTAGCAACGCAAGGTAGCCATTACAGACCAATGAAGAAACTGTCACGCTTTTCTTCAATCCTTCCGTTGCTATCTCGGCAGCCCTTCGGGGTCTCCTCTGGAACTTGAGCCCTAAACTCTAACTCTCCACTCTCTCCAATTGCTCCCTTTGATCTTTACAAAAGGTCTTATTTATAGACCAAGGAAAGCTATTTTAAATCTGGAAGGAATCTATATTGAAAACAGATCTAAAAACAAATCCGCGCAGCTGTGCTTCACCTGCGCTTAACGCAAGTGAAGCGCAAGTTACAGAATGATGTGCTCCAATCTGCGCTCAGCGTAGATGGAGCGTGGAGCGCGTAATAGATTTATCTGTTTCCTCTTTTAACAGCTTGATTTCTTCCTGATCTTATCCTTATCTGCTTGGCTTCCCCTGTTTCCCTCTTTTTGAATTGATTATGTGTTTATCTTGTCTTTGGATTTAAATTGAGGAAGTTATTCGCAGAATCCTTGTTTAAATGGCTATTGATTATATCTTTATTTGCTCACATTCAAACTTCAAATTTGTAGATTCTCTCCTCAAACAATGCTATCTTATTTCTTCGTTCAAATCACTCTCATAAATCTGCAAAATCAACAGATTTTATATTAAAATAGCATCAAATTCAAATTCAAATTAAATAAACACAATTATTACAATAATTAATAAAAAAGGATTATTTTGGGGCATAAATTACTGTTTTACCCTTGATAAGTGCAGTAAAAATACAAGAATATATCATCTAATTGGCACTTATCAGGCAGCTGATGACCTACTTCGGGGGTACCCTCCTGATATCCCGGAGTAGGATAAACCACATTTGCTCCACGAAGGCTCTAGTTGAGCAGCAGGTTGGGCAACCTCTGCAGGGGTGGACACCACGTACGGTGCGGGGGCGGACGAGGAAGGCTGCTCAAGGCGAGGGAGGTTGGTCTTATTGCGACATAAGCGAGCTTAGTAATTTTTACATAATTACTAATAATAAATAATTAATTACTAATAATTAATAAATAACTTATAATTACTAAGTACGTAATTACTAATAATTAATAACTACATAATTAATAATTAATTACTAATCATTACTAAATAACTGCCTACATGCTTAAATACATATATAAATAAAATAACTACCTACATAATTAAATAACTAACTAAATATTATATAACTATAATTAAAAAATATAATTAATTATATAATTACCTAAACATGACAGGTGGTGGTGGACGGCGGCTGGTGGTGGTGGATGCCAGAGGAGGAAGAGGGAGGAAGGACAGAGGGACCTAGGGGCAACTATTTGAGATTCTGATCAGTTCAAAATAAACCTATGAAGGAGAGAGAATGTTCAATCGGTGAGAATTTGAAAATGAACGAGAGAGAGGGAGAGAAACAAGATGTGGCCGGAGAGGAAGGAGAAGAGGAGGAAGGAAGGAAGAAGAAGAGGGGAGGGGAAAGGGTTTTGTGCACGTAAGTTTTAAAGCTAAGCTAAAAACTTCCTTTGACGCGCCAAATTTAATTTTTAGTTAAAAACGTAGCGACGGCTACGTTAATTTTTTTAATTTTCAGAAAAAAGTAATTAGTTTTTTAGCGTAGCGGCGACTTGGTTGTCGCTGCAGTGCGAAACGTAGTGATGGCCAGGCCGTCACAGCGTATTAATTGCACAGCTACACGTTGAGCAGCGCATTTAATACTGTAGCAACGAGTTGGTTGTAACTACTAGCGCATTCTTGTAGTGTAAAGTTATAGATTTAAATTACATAAGGAGATTAAATTTAAATCTGAAAATAAGAAATTGTCCAGAACTTCTTCACTCCACATATACTACTCCAGAAGAAGAAAGCTCAAACAGAATTAAAATTCTGGCTCTAGAAGAATGGCCCTATAGAAGGAAACTTGGTCACAGCTGATGAAAGAGAAAAGCTGCCACATGACAGTGTCATCTCTTCAACAACTAGCTAAGAGCTTAACCACTCCCCAAGGCACTCCAACAACTATTTTGCTCATTCCCTGGCTATAAATAGTAGTCCCATCTCAATTCCAGAATATAGAGAACCAAAAGAAGCATACAAGTGAATCAAAATTACAATCTGTACCTTCTGCAAAAATACCACTTTCTGCTAAATTTTTATTCTTGTGTTGTAATTGTTAGCAAATTCAAAAAGGGTGTTCTCAGGCTCATTATCTTTTAGTTGTGCTCATTTCGTTTCTAAATCTTGAGCCTTTGGTTGTATTTATTATTCAAATCATTGATTGTAACTCTCAATACTAACAAGGTTGTGTTAGTTCTTCTTGAGAGATTTGTGTACATTCTGCAGAGACTTGTGCTTGTATTGGGTGAGACAAAAACTGCAGAATCTTAGTATTGTAATAGTGAGTCTGTAGATGCTGCAGAAGAATATTGTGAGCCTGTAGAGGCTACAGAAGAATACTTTGTTAGAGCCTGTAGAGGCTGCAGAAGAATACTAGGTGTTGTGCTGCACCAAGGAGCCTGATGAGGTTGTGAAGAAGAAAAAATGCATGTATATCAAGCTTGACATAGTGATAATCGAGTAAACTAGCAAATCGGTCCTTGACTTTTTTAGGGTCATGCAATTTAGCCCCTAAGAAATAGAAAATCCCAATAAAGTCCCCGATTTTTTACTTTTTCTTTCACTATAGTCCAACTGTGTGTTTCCCGTTAACTTTTATACGATGTGTCATGTTTAATGATACTCTATCACATTGTATGCCATCGGGGTACAAAAATAACTTTATTGAGGCTGAGACCTTCCAATGAAAAGCGGGGAGAAGAGAGAAAAACGGAGAATATGGAAGCACATGACTATTAGAGTTGAAACCTTTCAAGCTATAAATTTGACAAAACCACATCATTTTTGTGTCACGGTGGACACTTTAGTGACAAACAGTGTGACAGAGTGTCACTAAACATGACACGTTATAAAAAAATTAATGGAAAACACACAGTTGGTCTATAGTGAAAGAAAAAGTAAAAAGTTAGGGACTATATTGGGGTTTTCAATTTCTCAGGGACTAAATTGGATGACTCTAAAAAGTCAGGGACCGATTTGCTAGTTTACTCAGTGATAATCCTACTAAGAGTAGGGACTAGACGTAGCCCTATGGTTTAAAGGGTGAACCAATATAAAATATTGTGAGCATACTGTTGAGATCTTGGCAAGCGTACCAATATCGCAGCAGTATAGTAGTTAGAAAAGGGGTTGTCGTACCCACGAGGAACGGTACAAAATAAATTCTCAGTGCTCACACTTATTGAGTAAGAGGAATTTTGAAAGGTTGTTTGTGAAGATTATATTAGTAAATAAAATAAAAGATGAGACATAGAGAATATGGATAAGATTGGGCAAATTAAGGAAACTAGAATTGAACTTCGTCTATCGCACCCCTCTTTTATTTGGAAACCAATGAAATCTAGGAATTTATAATTATAAATATTGAAGCCCAAATAAAATTCATTCATAAAGATTCCTCAACTATGAAATTCTTAGAATCAATTCCCTAAACACCAATTCCTTGGCTGCTTAACAAATTGTCCTAGATTTAAGATCAATTGTTAATAGCTATCCATAAATTGAACCCTATTCCTAGGCATTCAACTTATCGAGTGTTTTTACCCAAATTAGAATTCAAGAGCCCTATTCCTAGGCACTCAGGAACTCGCACCTAATTCACAAAACCGCTTCCCAGTGCATCCTATAAAATCATATCATAACTCCGGTACAAAGATGGAAGCTAAGCATTAAGAACGGAATAAAAACACCAATATTATAAAAAAAGAGATTCCTAAATAACAAAGAGAATCAAAGATACAATTCGGGATTGAATTTACTACGTTCAATCCTAAAGGAAAGTTCGGCTACTCATGGTAACCATTACAAACCAACTAGAGAGACTGTCACACTTTTCTCCAGCTCTAAATCTGCTAACCGACTCCGTACGTCTCTGTCCGTCGTCTCAATTCCTAAAAGTCCCTTTATAAACTGTTCTGATGGGCTTTTGACACTCTGATTGCAACCCATTAAAAATTAGGTTACGTTTCCTGCGCTCAGTGCAGGTGGAGCGTAGGAAACAACAACTGCTTTTTCTGAATTGTCCTCTTTTGAAGCTTGTTTTATGTTGTTCATGTCCTTGTTCGCTGCTCTCTTGATGCTTTATTTGTAACTTTGCTTTTTATCTACAAAAATCAGCAGATTCTTTATCAAAATAGCATCAAATTGAAATTTGACTCAAATAAATACAAGAATTGCATTTTAAGCTAAAAAAGGGTAAATTGGGTTATAATTTCAACATTTTGCCATCAATATGTGTCGTAATTATAAAGGAATTTTACGTAATTTTAACACTTATCAAATTCCCCCAACTTAGCTTCTTGCTTGTCCTCAAGCAAGAAAATTTCATACAGACAGTTGACTTCAATCCCCAATTATGGACCTGACTGATAAGGAAACAAATTCAATATCTCTTGCTAGGCAGCTCTAACTTTCCAAATTTCAAATTAATAATCAAAACCAAGTGGTGTCTCCAATCCTCAATCAGAACAAGATAAAAATGCATTCAAATTTTTCAAGAGCAATAATCAAAACAACAAGTGATAAATCAAGGAATTTCTCTCATTCTCATGGGTAAGTGTTTCCCTCAAATTTTCACTGTAGTTGAACAACTAAAATTGTTAGTCGTTTCCAGTTAATAATCATGCACATGGTCATCATGGATCAAAAGGTCTTTCTCAGGTTGTAATGAGGCCAGGCTATCAAGAATTCATGGTTTTTCTGGGTAATTCAAAATACACAACTTTAAGAAAAGAGAGCACATCTACAATTTTAACCAGTATTCTAAGTCACTCTCAATCCACCATATCATTCTTGACTTTGAGCATTTATACACAATCGGCCTCCTTTTGGTAATTCACTCCCTTTTATTTAAATTTAAATATAAATGTACACTTTTTTATTTATGTATATAAGGGAGTGAATTCCAGTACTCAGTGTGCCTGCTTGTTGCAATTTCAATCAGCCAACTCATACCCATTCTTATTGAATAAATTGCACATATGCTCTTTATCCCTAAGTGTGTAGGGAGAAGATATAATCATTTGCTAGGCTAGGATGCATAAGAATATATAATTGAGGCTAAAATGGGCTATCAAAAATAGGAAAAATTATTCACAGGTTGGCTATTTGGCACTGAGAAATTTATATAATTACAAGATGCCTTAATCACTTCCATGCTTTTCATGTGCAGAATAAAATCCAGAAAGTCAAGCAATGGCAGTTGACAAGAAACGGTGAAAACTCTCAAAGTATTTACTCTCACAAACTCACCGGCTTATGGCTATTTTCCTTGATAAAATCACTATTGAATTCAATTAACTACCTTGATACATTTTCCTGCACAATATCCTAATCCTAACTGATTATGGATTCAATCACTAAATTCCTTTTTCTCTCCTAATTCAGTCAGTTAGGTTGTCCTAGAATTACAATATTAAACTAAATTCCTTAAATCCTAATTCCTAAATCCTAAAAAAAATGAAATACAAAACATAAATCCTAATTAACTGAAATAACAAAAAATAATAATCCTAAAAATCCATACTGCAGAGAATTAGTGTGTTAATAGCATATCAGATACAATACAGATCAAATGAAAGAAAAGAAAATAAAAGAAAAATAAAAAGGAAAAAGAAAGAAAAACACCGTGAAAAATAAAAAAAATGTCAATCGTCCTCCTCTATGTCCTGCTGGTCCTCGTCCTCTGCTCCAGCTGCTGCTGCTCCACCCCCTCTCGAAACAACAAGCATGTCCCCAGGCCACTGCAAATAGTCCCAAAACGGATCTGGTGGCATGACGGGGAAGGGGTCTTGCAGGTTGTGGTACAAAATCTGCTGCATGTACAACATCCCTTGATGACCAGCTATGTTCTAACGACATAAGTGCTCATTCCAAAGGTGTTGTGGAATGCCAGCTGGTGGTGGTTGCAATGGAGCATCCTGGGGCTCTGGAGGTGGGACAATCTCCTCCTCTAGTATACAGTGGGCCTCAATGTGCCCCTTAGTTATAGGGGTCTTGATAGGAGCAGTGGGGTGTACAGAAATCCCCTGAGATCGACACAAGGCAGTAATGAGCGCGGGGAATCCTAAACTGATCATGGAGCATGCACTTCGACGCTCCACAGCAGCCACCGTAAGGTATATCTTCTCAGATATAACCTTGGCGATGTCGATATCCTGCATGGTCAGGACACAATATATAAAATGTGATGTCTCTATGATAATGTCTGACACATGGTTGGTTGGCTTGATGTTAGCCAACACTAGGACCGTCCACATCCTGGAAATGATCCGCAAGTTCTTCCTAAAAATCCTGGTTGCCTCCTGGTAGGTGTTGACATGATAAGTGTGCCCAGGCAAACACAAGTACTCGGTTGTTCTCCTATCAAGATCCTCATTACCATATATGTCAATATCACGTAACAGTTGGTGATATTGACAGACCATGTGCTCCTCATCATCAGGGCCAAGGCGGCCTAGAAAATCATTGATCGCATCGCGATCATAGGTCACCCAACGACCTCTCACAGGACCTCCTCTCAGCTCCACCTCCAGGCTCGCCTGTGGCGTTAGCGTAGAACTCCCGGACCAACTCCGGGTCAAAATGCCTCTCAGGCTCAGCTACCCTCCTCCAGTTCCTCCTGGTAATCTCCATGTTGAAGTCGTCAAACTCCCAAGGTTGGAGTGATATTGGCCTCTCCTTAATGAAGTTACAATTTAGAAAAGAACCGTGTGCCTCAGCAGCTTTGGAACTGTTGAACTTCATTGGATCATAGTTGGGATCATCGCGTTCCCTCTTTCCTCCTTTGCCTCTCCTGGAGGTACCAGCAGTGTTGGTGATGTTTTTGCGAGCCATCTGCAAATATTGAATATAACCAGGATCAATCCAATGCATGTAAACAAAATTTTTCTCATCCTAATGATCAGTATTAATAAATATGCAACGCATGAACAGTTCATGAAAGCATTTTTCATGGGAACCAAATTAACTCCAAAAATAGAGCAGTCATTTGTCATGCATTGTCAGGCTCAATCAAACAAGATTGTTCAATCAAACAGGATTGTTCAGTGATTCAAGAAAAATTAATTCAAATTTCATGAAATGGTTAGTGTGAAAATTTTAAACAAAACAGAGCACTAACACTTTCAATCATAACAACTTGTAAGAATTAATGATCACCTAACAGTCACCAATTTGATTGATCAATCACAACCACCATATTACCAAAGGCCATACTAATAACAATCTCAAGAGCATGCAAAACTATAAGCCAAGTGATTAATTAAAGCATATCCCTCAATGGAACCAACAACTCAAAACAGGGTATGCAATTGGTAAATGGTATTGAGCTCAGATAATCAATGTATTCAGACGTGCAACAAGAAGTAATGAAAAATTATTCATGCAATGGTCAGTGTAAAATTTTAAACAAAAATAGAGTATCAAGGTTACTAACCAAAATAACTTGCAAACATCACTGAGCATATTAAAAATCAACAGTTGCATCACTTAACCACAACCAGCATATTTCCTCAAGGCTTCATTGATAAATAATCCTAAAAACATGTAATTCTAAGAGCCTAAGTTTAATACCCTAAGGTTCAATCAACCAAACAGAAAATTGAGGGTTTAAATCAATAAAATTTTCTCAAAAACATACCTTGAATAGCAAAAGAAGGAGGATAGGAAGAAGTTTTTGAGTGAAAAGGTGAGGAAAAGGTAAGGGAAAGCAGAGAATCACGTACAGGGGTTCTGAGCAAAACAGGGGAGAAGGTTCAAATTACCTTCCGTTGTTCAAAATTTTGAATTTAAGTTGTAGCGCGTACCTACGCTTCACCTGCGCTCAGCGCAAGTGGAGCGCAGGTATCAGTTAATTTTTCCCGAAGCGCTGCGCAGAAAATAAAATCAAAAATTGCATTTCTCGCTTTACCTGCGCTGAGCGCAGATGGAGCGCAGAAAACATAATGCAATTTTTGTCAGCACTTAGTCAAATTTTCTGCTACTTCCTAATTCATAGTGTCTGCATTTCTTTTTCACACATTTAGTAACCACTTCCTAACCTTTCCTGAACTAAGAAAGTATAAAAACTACACAATATATACAAATCACACAGAAATTCAAAAACAAAACTGTAAAAATTACTAACTAAAACACTGGGTTGCCTCCCAGGAAGCGCTCGTTTAACGTCATATAGCTTGACACCTGTTTTACTCAAGGAGGTTTTATCTGGAAGGTGGTGGTGGATTCTGGTGTTCCACTGGCTGATATCCATCCTCCATACCATCCTTTTGTTTTGTCATCAGCTTCTTCACTCTCTTCATCATCAGATGATGTTGATCTTTTTCTTTTCTTGAAACGGAATTCCACCATGGATTCCTGCAGCTGCTTCTTCCTTCTTGTAGGCTTCCTCTGAAGATTTTTTAGGACTATCTTCTGATTTTTAGGAACATTTTGGCAATCAGTTCCTTTTCTTTTTACTCCTTGCAGTTGTGGTTCAAAATGAGTGCGATAGATTCCATCGGTAGGATATATTTCCAGTCTATCTGGTGGTTCAAATTGTTGGGGAATTCCTCTGTCCAGATGGAAGACAATACTCTCATCTTGAGAGCTAAGTTTGAACCTTCCTTTATCAACATCAATTATCATCTTGGCAGCTTTCATAAAAGGTCTTCCTAGAATTAAGGGGACATTAGTATCCTCTTCTATATCAATCACCACAAAATCAACTAGAAACATAAACTTGTCTACTCTTAAAGGCAAATCTTCAATTATCCCATAAGGATATGTGGTGGACTTGTTTGCAAGTAGTAGGGCTACATTTGCAGGTTTGACCTTTAAATCACTCAGTCTTTTGAACAATGATAAAGGCATCAGATTGATGCTAGCTCCAAGGTCTAGCAACACCTTTGTGACTGGTAAAGTACCAACAGTGACTGGTACAGTGAATCTGTCTGGGTCTAATGACTTCTCTGATTTTTAAACCCCTTCTGACTTTTCTACTTCCTTCTCAACTTCCCCTTGATCTGTACTTGATTGGACACATTTTTCCACATTATCCTCCTCTAGCAGCTCCTCTTCAGATGTTAGGCCGTCCTCCAAATCACTTCCCTCGGATGTGTTACTCTTTGTAGTAACTGCATTGCATTGCTCCTTGGGATTTGTTCCGGTGTTAGTAGTAAATTGTCCCTTATTATGCTTTGTTATGTCCTTTGCTAACTGGCCAACTTGTGTCTCTACATTTCTGAGGGTTGCATCTGTATTCTTCTTATAGGTTTCAAGAGACTGTATAAGAGCATCCATTTTCTCATCCAGTTTTGATAGCCTATCATGTATTGGAGTATAGCTTTGTTGTTGTTGCTACTAATAGGGAGTTTGCCTATTAGAAGTTCCTGTATCTTGTCTCCACCCAGAATTGTTGTTCTGATTATTTCTCCAACCTTGTGAATAATTTTTTGAAAACTGGTTGTTGTTGGAGAAATTGCCTGGCCTCCCTTGATTTCCCATATAGTTAACTTGCTCTTCCTGAATGTCTTGATAAGAGCAATGACCGTTGGGATGATTACCTCCATAAAAGTCACAAATTAACTATGTGGATTGGCCAGGATGAGACTGTACTGCCTGCAACTGTTGAGGGAGCTTAACCATCTGCTTGGTAATTGCCTCTAATTGTTGGGAAAGGAGATTATGTTGAGCTAAAAGTGCATCAGTAGTGTTCAGCTCTAACACTCCCTTCTTCTGAACTGGTTGTCTTCCATGCTGAGCTTGTTGATCCTTTAATGCAAAATTATCAATAATTCTGGTAGCTTGCTCTGCATCCACTGACATAATTGTGCCTCCTGCTGCAGCATCTATGAGCATCTTGGTGTCAGGTCTGAGTCCATTGCAGAATATGTTCAGTTGTGCAATATCCTCCAAACCGTGGTTGGGACACTTTCTCAGCAAAGATTTGAATCTCTCCCAGGCTTCACATAATGGATCATTTGTTCCCTGCCTGAATGTGGAGATATCTGACTTGGCCTTGATATAGCGAGATGGTGGGAATAATCTTTTCAAGAACTTTTCTTCCACATTACTCAAACTAATCAGACTCTGATTTGGGTGTGACATCAGCCATTCCTTAACTTTACCTATTAAAGAGAAAGGGAATAAACGTAAGTAAACAGATTCAAGATCACCTTCCTCAAAACCCATGGTAACAATAAATTCATAAAAAGTAGAGAGATGAGTGTATGGATCTTCATGATCCAATCCTGTGAATTGATGGGCACAAATGAGACTCAGGAATGCTGGCTTCATCTCCAGAGATTTTGCAGTAGCAGGTATGGTTATGCTTGAAAAATAACATGGCCCTTGTTGCATAACATAGTCTCCCAATGTTCTTCTTTGTGGGATAGGAATTGGTTGTTCCTCAGCCATATCTTCAATTTTTACTTCACTAGAGAGATTGTTGAAATTATCTCCTTGAGCTCGCCCTTGTCTTCTTCTCCTGTTTCTACTTCTGTTCCTTCTAGATGTCCTTTCTATCTCAGGATCAAATACCAATTGATTTTGAGACATCTGACCTCACAAGATCATAAATCAAGAAACTCAAACGATGGTTAGCTCGGAAGAGAGAAGCAAAATAATAAAAAAAATAAAATTTCCTAAAAATAAAAAAATAAAAAACCTAGAAATAAAATAAAAATAAAAGAATTAAAATAAAACAAATAAAAAATGAAATTCCTAAAATAAAATAAAAAGAAAAATAAAAATATTCACAACTCAATAAGATAGATCTCCTAAGAATTTAAACTGAAACACCGTTCCCCGGCAACGGCGCCAAAAATACTTGTTGAGATCTTGGCAAGCGTACCAATATCGCAACAGTATAATAGTAAGAAAAGGGGTTGTCGTACCCACGAGGAACGGTGCAAAATAAATTCTCAGTGCTACTTATTGAGTAAGAGGAATTTTAAATGGTTGTTTGTGAAGATTATAATAGTAAATAAAATAAAAGATGAGACAGAGAGAATATGGATAAGATTGAGCAAATTAAGGAAACTAGGATTGAACTTCGTCTATCACACCCCTCTTGTATTTGGAAACTAATGAAATCTAAGAATTTATAACTATAAATATTGAAGCCCAAATAAAATTCATTCATAAAGATTCCTCAACTATGAAATTCTTAGAATCAATTCCCTAAACACCAATTCCTTGGCTGCTTAACAAATTGTCCTAGCTTTAAGATCAGTTGTTAATAGCTATCTATAAATTGAACCCTATTCCTAGGCATTCAACCTATCGAGTGTTTTTACCCAAATCAGAATTCAAGAGCCCTATTCCTAGGCACTCAGGAACTCGCACCTAATTCACAAAACCGCTTCCCAACGCATCCCATAAAATCATATCATAACTCCGGTACAAAGATGGAAGCTAAGCATTAAGAACAGAATAAAAACACCAATATTATAAAAACATAGATTCATAAATAACAAAGAGAATCCAAGATACAATTGGGGATTGAATTAAATACATTCAATCCTAAAGGAAAGTTTAGCTACTCATGGTAGCCATTACAAACCAACTAGAGAGACTGTCACACTTTTCTCCAGCTGCAAATCTGCTCAACGGCTCCGTACGTCTCTGTCTTTCGTCTCAATCCCTAAAAGTCCCTTTCTAAACTGTTCTGATGGGCTATTAAGACTCTAATTGTAGCAAATTAAAAATTAGGTTAAGTTTCATGTGCTCTGCCTGCGCTCAGCGCAGGTGAAGCGCAAGAAATAGTAACTGGACAGTCATTCCTGCGCTCTGTCTGCGCTCAGCGCAGGTGGAGCACAAAAAAAACAATTGCTTTACCTAAATTGTCCTCTTTTGAAGCTTGTTTTATGTTGTTCATGTCCTTGTTCGCTGCTCTCTTGATGCCTTATTTGTAACTTTGCTTTTTATCTGCAAAAATCAGTAGATTCTTTATCAAAATAGCATCAAATTCAAATTTGACTCAAATAAATACAAGAATTGCATTTTAAGTTAAAAAGGGGAAAATTGGGTTATAATTTCAACATTTTGCCATCAATAAGTGTCGTAATTATATAGGAATTTTACGTAATTTTAACACTTATCACATACTCTTCTTCCCTTAACTCTTTTATATTTTAAGAATCTTATTTATCTCTCTGAAAAGGATAAGATAATCTTTTAAAAGTTACATATCAAGTATTTTTAAATCTACCTAATACCTATGTATGTGATTTCATAAAACATTACATGTGATTTTCCAAAGAAGTCTTTCGAAAGAAAAGACTATATTTTCATTATAAAAGCATAACTTAAATCACATATTATTAACTGAAATATCTAGCATTGTGGTATATTGTCTAATCTGAATATTAAGCTTCTAAATATTATCCAAGAAGATGCTCTTGAGCATCTATAATTAGGAGCTCTTGCAGAAATTATCAAAGTTTTAACAGGCCACAATTTAACCCCCATTTTTGTGATTACAATATTTACTTCATTCTGGGAATTCAATTTTTTGAGAATTTTGCTCAAGCTAAAAAACCCTCACTTGAGCAAAAATATAAGTAAAAACTGGGTAGAAAATTGTTTAATTATTTTGCTTGAGCGAAGGATTTTCGCTCAAGCGAAAATCAGGCAGAGAGAAGGGGTTTTGGATGTTGACATTTTCGCTTGAGAGAAAGAATTTTCGATCAAGCGAAAATATTTCTTAACGAAAATGCTCGGAGCTATTTTTTGAACTTTTCCCAGGGAATTTGAGCCTATTCTAAAACCTTTCCTGCACACCATTTGAAGCCCTAGTAAAGAAAAAGAAAAGGAGGTCAGAAGAGGAGGAAGCTTAGGATTGATTCACCAAGGTAGAAGGAGGAGAAGGAAGTCACCCACATCCCATCAAGGCTATTCTTTTCTACTCTAGAGGTGAGTGTTGTAACATCCCAAATTTCAAAATCATTTTCATAAGTGAAATTAGAAGTATAAAAGGTTTATATAAAAGGAATTAAGTTAAAGAAGGTTAAAAACTGTTTAAAGGGGCATAACATTGTCCTTTTTCCACTCAAGCGAGAAATGGCTCGCTTGAGCTAATAGATAAAAAATCGGTAATTCCATTATGAAAGATTTTCGCTCAAGCGAAAATATCAGCAAAACACGGTAAAAATCTTTAGATATATGATAAGTGCTAAGATTTAGTATATTTTTGTATAAATAAAGCACTTGTTAGTAATAATTGCATGAATTTATACTCTAAAATCACCCTTCTTTACTTAGTTTATGGCTGCTGTAAATAATGAATTCTAATTCGAACTTGATACTATTTTAATGAAGAAATTGTTGATTTTTACAGATGAGAAATTAAAGTACAAGTTGAAGCATCAAGCGAGTAGTGAGCAAAGACAGGAGCAGTGTAGAGCAAGTTTCAAAGGATACTGTTTCCTGCGCTTCACTTGCGCCAAGCGCAGGTAAAGCGCAGGATAACCAATCAGAGGAAACAAGTTATTGTTTCATGCGCTTCACCTGCGCTAGGCGCAGACTGAGCGCAGGACTCGTAAACCTAGCATTTAATGAGCCGTTAGACAGTTTTTCAGGGGAGTTTTTGAGTTTTGGACAGGAAGTTTTAGGGAGATACAGTTTTAGGAAGAACAGAGACCATTCTGGAGCAAGGAAGAGAAGACAACAAAGCTGGAAGGCTTAGCTGCAATCTTTCTTCTCAATTCTTGTGGTTTGTAATTGCTACCATTAGTAGCTAAACTTCTCTGTGGGATTGAATGTAGTCGATTCAAACCCCAATTGTATTTTGGATCTCTAATATACATGAATTCTTGTTTTACCAATACTGGTATTTTCATTCAGTACTTAATGCTAAATTCTATTAATTCAATGGAGTTTTGATTTCGATTTCTTGATTTGGCTGGGAAGCACTTCTTTAAATCTGATTTAGATAAAAATACGCAATAGATTGAATCACAAGGAATAGTGTTCAATATATGGATAGCTTTAAACAACTTTTCTTAATGCTAGGAAATTTGTTAAATATCTGAGGGAGTGGTACTTAAGAGATTGTTCTAAGAATTTCATAATTGAAGAATCAATGTGAATGAAAATTATTTGTGCTTCAGTATTGTTAATTACTAATTTCTATATGTTATTGGGTTTCCAAAATACAAGAGGGGTGTGATAGATGAAGTTCAATTCTAGTTTCTCAATTGCACTCTTCCATCTAAATCAATCTTTGTTTTATTTTTTACTGCACTTTTTAGTTGTTTTTCATAAAACAAATTCAACATCTTGAAATCATCTTTACTCAGTAAGTTGATCCCTAAGAATTTACTTTGAATCGTTCCTCATGGGTACGACAACCCCTACTCTTAAAACTATTATACTATTGCGATATTGGTGCGCTTGTCAAGATCTCAACAAGTATTTTTGGCGCAATTGTCGGGGAACGGTGTTTCAATTTAAATTCTTAGTTTATCTTATTGAGTTGTAATTATTTTTGTTTTTATTTTTATTTTTCTGCAATCAATTTTATTCATATTCCTCTCTTCTGTGCTAATTCTTGCCATAGTTTCTGTGATTTATGCTCTTGCGAGGTCAGGTGCCTAAAGACCAACTGGAATTTGATCCTGAGATTGAAAGGACATCCAGAAGGGACCGAAGCAAAAACAGGAAGAAAAAGCAAGGACAAGCTACATGAGACAATTCCAACACTCTCATATCACCCATCCAAAGTGAGATTAGAGCTGAAGATATGGTTGAGGAGCGACCAAATCCCCCTCCGCCAAGAAGGACATTAGGAGATTATGCTATGCAACAAGGCCCAAGACACTTCTCAAGCATAGATATAACAACCACTACAAAATCTTTGGAGATGAAGCCAACATTCCTTAGTCTAATCAGTGCTCATCAATTCACGGGAATGCTCATCATTCAATTTTCTATGAATTGATTGGTACTATGGGTTTTGAGGAAGGGGATTTAGAAGGTGTATACTTACGTTTGTTTTCCTTCTCATTGATAGGTAAAGCTAAGGAATGGATGAAGTCAAACCCAAATCAGAGTCTGACTAGCTAGGATAATGTTGAAGAAAAGTTTTTGAATAGATTTTTCCCACCATCTCGCTACATCAAGGCCAAGTCAGACATTTATACATTCAGGCAGGGACCAAAAGAGCCATTTTGTGAAGCCTAGGAAAGATTCAAATCCTTGCTTAGGAGGTGTCCTAACCATGGGTTTGAAGACATAACTCAACTCAACATATTTTGCAATGGTCTCAGGCCTGATACCAAGATGATATTGGATGCTGCAGCAGGTGGCATAATGATGTCTGTGGATTGATGGGTTTCCTGGAAAGTTTATCAATAGTCCAGTAGTTTTAGAGTAAGTAAGATATCGTATCCACAGGGAGCGGTTTTAACTTGTAAAGTTAAAGCAATTGTATTTTCAATAAAACGTTTCAAAAAAGGTTGGTTTTAATACTGAATAATAAAATACTGAAATAAACACAAATAACACGAGATGAATAATAATTAGGACTAGGATTTGATTTCGTTTCATCTCCCCCTTGTGCATTCGAATCCCTTTTCCCTTATTTATGATCGTACTTGTAGTTACCTTGGCATTGTTTAATTACAATAATTATAAGGCATGTCTGGTAATTCTTCGGACCCGAAAATTCCCCTATAACATTGTAATTAAACACCAAAAACTATTCTCTACAGGCATTCAAAGTGGCATTTGGCGACCCCGAACATTCCCCGTATTTTGCAATCAGCGCTATCGATTTAGCCATACTTTCATATAAGGCACCTATGGAGGGGTGTGTCACTCACTGAACCTCCAATTGTTAGAATACAATCCTTATACTACGATATGACTAAACCGAGTATCTTTAGCAATCCGAGAATAAGCTTCATGAATAGCTCCATGCTCACCTACCTCTGATACTAGCCGGAGTTCCACTTTTTGTATCCAGAGCACTAGCCTACCACCCCGGCGCACGCGCGGAGGTGATGCATTACAAACAGCATAAAGATACCGATAAATTACAAGCATAGAATCATAAATAAAAAGGGAAAGAGAATTCTTATACACAAGGGGATTGAATCTACAACATCAAATCCTACTGGAGAGCTTAGCTACTCATGGTAGCCATTACAAACCACTAAGAAATCTGTCACCTTCCTCAATCCTATACTACTCTCTCTCTATGTGTATCAGTGTCTTGGGTCCCGAGGACCTGTCTTGTGACCTATGCAAAGGGCTCTATTTATAGAGTTTGGGAAACCTTGAAGAGATCAGGCTGTGATGTCACTTGTGTGTAGCTTATCCAATTAGAGGCTGCCTTTTCATTAATTGACGTCACTGTTGTGAAGCTTGACCAATCAGGAGCTTCCCTTTCATTAATTGACGTCACCTGCGCGCGGCTTCATTAATCAATACATGCGCTTCATGTGCGCTTAGCGCACATGAAGCCTGGCCACTCTGCTCATGTGCTCCATGTGCGCTTAGCGCGTGTGGAGCATGGAACGCGCTGCTGTTTTCCTTGATTTGTGGATCTAACCTCTGGATCTCTTTCTGATCTTATCTGGTTTTCCCTTTATCCCTTTATCCGAATTATTTTGTATTTATCTTCTTTGTATTTGAATTGGAGAGATTCTTTGCAGGATTCTCTGATTATCCTTTATTTATTTGAATTTGAATCTGCAACCTCCTCCATTCTGATGCTATTTTTACTCTTGTCCCAAATCTGCTGTAAATCTGCATAAAATCACATATTTCTATTTAAAATAGCATCATATTCAAATTTACATCAAATAAATACAATTATTATAATTATTAACAAAAAGGGATATTTTGGGGCATAAATTACTATTTAATCCTTGATAAGTGTAATAAAAACTATATGAAATTAACGCTAATTTTACACTTATCATGGATGCAGAGCAAGCTACTAGGATTATTGGAGCATTAGCATCAACTGATCAGCAAGCTCAGCATGGAAGACAACCAGTGCAGAGGAAGGGAGTGCTAGAACTGAATACTTTAGATGCAATCTTGGCTCAGAACAAGATTCTCACCCAACAAATAGAGGCACTCACGAAGCAGATGTCCAAGCTTCCTCAGCAACTGTATGCAGTTCAGTCAAATTCTGGTCAGACACAACAATTGACTTGTGATTTTTTGCGGAGGTGACCATCCAAATGGTCACTGCTCTTATCAAGGTATTCAGGAAGAGCAGGTTAATTACATGGCAAATCAAGGAAGACCAGGCAATTTCTCCAACAACAACGACTTCTCAAATAATTTCTCACAATGTTGGAGGAACAATCAGAACCAGAATTTTGGGTGGAAGCAAGACACAAGGCCCTCTAATAGACAACCTCTTTATCAGCAACAACATAAGCATTATCCTTCAGTGCATGACAGAATTTCAAAGCTAGAGGATACATTGGAGAAGTTCATGCAAACCTCCATTTCAAATCAGAAAAATACAGAAGTTGCAATCAGAAACTTGGAGACTCAAGTAGGGCAATTGGCCAAACAACTATCTGAGCAACAAGCAGGTCAATTCTTAGCCAATACACAAACTAATCCCAAGGAACAATGCAAGTCAATTTGTACCAGAAGTGGTAAGGTAATAGGAAGGGAGATTGATGCCAATTCTGCTATAGAGGAGAAAGAAAAAGAGAGTAATGAAGAGAATAATGAAAGTGAGGGAGAAGAGGAGAAAAAAATTAGTGAGTCTGTAAATATGGAGAAAAACAAAGAAATAGAAGGCGAAAATAGAAGGAATGAGAAAAAGAGGGAGAAGGTAGAGACACAGGTACCTCAGCTGAAGAGTTTACCATACCCTCAGAATCCCTCAAAGAAAGACAAAGAAAGGTAGTTTGCAAGATTCATGGATATTTTCAAGCGGCTGCAGATCAATATCCCA
Source organism: Sesbania bispinosa (assembly GCA_026901365.1). Lineage (NCBI taxonomy): Eukaryota > Viridiplantae > Streptophyta > Magnoliopsida > Fabales > Fabaceae > Sesbania > Sesbania bispinosa. Next base: position 47,990 of record QLOH01000507.1, on the reverse strand, counting down.
TTTGTGGAGGCTATGGAGCAGATGCCAACATATGCCAAGTTCATGAAATAGCTCCTAACTAAGAAGAGGAGATTTACTAATGAGACAGTGGAGCTAGAGGCAGGATGCAGTGCAATAATTCAGAAGTCATTGCCTCATAAATCTAAAGATCCTGGAAGTTTCACTATACCAGTCACTATTGGGGCACTACCAGTGGGGAAGGCAATACTTGATTTAGGTGCCAACATTAATCTGATGCCCTTATCCATGCTTAAGAGGATTGGAGATCTAGAAGTGAAGCCTACATGAATGACACTACAACTAGTTGGTAGATCAATGGAGTATCCATATGGGGTAGCAGAAGATGTGATGGTTAAGGTAGATAAGTTCATATTCCCAGTTGATTTTGTTGTGATGGATATAGAGGAAGATGTTGAAGTTCCTCTTATACTGGGAAGACCCTTCATGAAGACTGCTAAGGTCACCATTGATGTTGATGATGGGAAATTGAAGGTGAGGGTACTTGACTATGGGGTCAACTTTAATGTCTTTGAAGCAATGCAGCACCCCAAGGACAAGCATCAATGTCTCAGGATGGATGTAGTGGATGAAGTTTTCCTAGCAGCTCGGAAGCAATTGACAAAAGCAAGCCCACTGGAGAAAGCTTTGATAGGCGCTTGTAATGAGCCTGAGGAAGAAGATGAGAATGAAGTTAATGAATACTTGAAGCATCTAGATCTAGCCAAAGAAATCTCATCCAATGAAGAAAAATCTAAGAAGTTAGAGAATAAAACTGAGAGTCAGAAGCTGGAGTTAAAGGTATTACCATCTCGCCTTAAATATGTTTTTCTTGCAGATGGAGGAAACAAGCCAGTGGTGATCAGCAATGCCTTAACCCCATCTGAGCAAGAACATTTGATCTCAGTTCTGAAGGCCAATGAGGGTGCAATAGGGTAGACTTTATCTGACCTTAAGGGTATCAGTCCATCTTGTTGCATGGACAAGATTTACATGGAGGAGGACTATAAACCAGTGGCACAACCTCAAAGGAGATTGAATCCAACCATGAAGGAAGTCGTGAAGAAAGAGGTGCTGAAACTTCTTGATGTTGGTATGATCTATCCTATCTCTGACAGTGCCTGGGTCAGCCCGGTCCAAGTAGTTCCTAAAAAGTGAGGTATGACTATAATTAGTAATGATAAAAGTGAATTAATTCCTAATTAGACAGTCACAGGTTGGAGAATGTGTATAGATTATAGGAAATTAAATCATGCAACTAGAAAAGATCACTTTCCTTTACCATTTATGGATCAAATGTTAGGGAGGTTAGCAGGACAGGCTTTTTATCGTTTTCTGGATGGTTACTCAAGTTATAATCAAATAGTTGTAAATCCAGAAGACTAAGAAAAAACTTCTTTTACTTGTCCTTTTGGTGTTTTTGCTTACAGGAAAATGTTGTTTGGATTGTGCAATGCACCAGCAACCTTTCAAAGATGCATGTTTGCCATCTTCTCAGACCTGGTAGAGAAATGCATAGAAGTCTTCATGGATGACTTCTCAGTGTTTGGAGCATCATTTGATGAATGCTTGGAGAACCTGAACACCGTACTGAAGCGGTGTGTTGACACTAATCTAGTGCTGAATTGGGAGAAGTTCCATTTTATGGTAATTGAAGGTGTGGTGCTGGGCCACAAAATTTCTGCTCGAGGTATTGATGTGCACAAGGCAAAAGTGGAAGTCATTAGGAAGCTGCCACCACCAATAAATGTGAAAGGATTCAAAAGCCTTTTGGGACATGTTAGATTTTACAGGAGATTTATCAAAGATTTCTCAAAGATAGCAAAGCCACTCAACAATTTTCTTAACAAGGATACCCCTTTTAATTTTGATGTTGATTTTATAATTGCATTTAATTTGTTGAAACGAAAATTGATTTCTGCTTCTGTAATAATTTCTCCTAACTAGAACTTGGATTTTGAATTGATGTGTGATGCTAGTGATTATTCTATAGGGGCAGTTTTAGGACAAAGAAAGTCTAAATTTTTCCATGTTATACACTATGCTAGTAAAGCTCTTACTGAAGCACAAGTTAATTATGCAACCACTGAAAAAGAACCGTTAGCAATAGCGTATGCATTAGAAAAATTTAGACTGTATTTGATTGACTCAACTGTCATGGTATATACTGATCATACTGTACTTAAATATTTGTTGACCAAGTCTGATTCTAAACCTAGACCGATTAGGTGGATTCTATTATTGTAGGAATTCGATTTGGTGATCAAGGACAAGAAGGGAAGCGAGAATGTTCTGGCTGATCATTTCTCAAGACTGGTAAATAAGAAGGTGACAAATTCTCAAACAGAGGTGCAAGAGGAATTTCCTGATGAGAAGTTGATGATGGTACAAGAAAGGCCATGGTTTGCTGACATGGCCAATTTCAAGGCAACAGGAGTGATAACTGAAGACTTCAATTGGCATCAAAAGAAGAAGTTCTTAATGGATGCACAACAATATGGGTGAGATGATCCACACCTTTTCAAGATTGGAGCTGATAATCTCTTGAGAAGATGTGCATCCGATGAAGAGGCCAAGAGCATTTTATAGCATTGTCACAGCTCACCTTATGGAGGACACTTCAATGGAGAAAGGACTGCTGCAAAGGTCCTTCAATCTGAGTTTTACTAGCCCACCTTGTTCAAGGATGCCCACTGTTACATTCAACAATGTGACAGCTGTCAAAGAACAGGAGGGATATCCAGAATACATGAAATTCCACTAAATAGCATCTTGGAAGTAGAGGTTTTTTATTGTTGGGGCATAGATTTCGTGGGACCTCTACCACCCTCTTTTGGCAAAGAGTATCTCTTAGTGGCTGTAGAATATGTATCCAAGTGGGCAGAGGCCGTTGCAACTGCGAAGGCTGATGCACAGACAGTGGTGAAGTTCTTTAAAGGAAACATCTTCTCTCGCTTTGGTTCACCAAGAGTATTGATTAGTGACAGAGGCTCTCACTTCTGTAATTCAAAACTACAGAAGGTCCTGGAGCACTATGGGGTGAGACACAAGGTTGCATCACCTTACGACCCTCAGACAAATGGCCAAGTTGAAGTCTCCAATAGAGAGATCAAGAGAATCCTTGAGAAAACTGTAAGCTCTTCTAGGAAGGATTGGTCCATCAAGTTGGATGATGCACTGTCCGCATACAGAATTGCTTATAAGTCCCCCACAGGTCTTTCTCCTTTTCAGCTGGTTTATGGAAAGGCATGCCATTTTCCTGTTGAATTAGAGCACAAGGCATACTAGGCCTTGAAGGTTTTGAACCTGGACAAGCAAGCAGCTGAGAGAAGAAGAATATTACAACCGCATGAGTTGGAAGAAATGAGGCTCAATTCCTATGAGTCCTCCAGAATTTACAAAGAGAAGCCCAATGCCTATCATGACAAGAAGCTCATCAAACGGAAGTTCTATCCAGGCCAATTTGTCCTTCTGTTCAACTCTAGGTTGAAGTTTTTCCCTAGGAAGTTGAAATCAAAATGTCTAGACCGTTCCTTGTTAAGGAAGTTAGACCATATGGAGCTGTGGAATTATAAGATGTTGAATCTAAGAGAAGTTGGGTTGTGAACGGGCAGAGACTGGAGCCCTACTTGGGTGGTGAAGTTGACAGACTTGCCACCATCATCCATCTTCAAGATCCATGAGGAAAACAGGCGTCAAGCTATATGACGTTAAATGAGCGTTTCCTGGGAGGCAACATAGTGTTTTAAGTTTGTTTATTTTGCATTATAATTTAGTTTTATTCGTTATACATGTGATTAGTGAAGTTAATTAGGTGTTTGTGTCTGTTTAGTTTAGGAATTATTTGAAGTAAATCAGAGAGTCACAAGAAGGGGGGTTGAATTGTGACCCTTGAAAACTTTTGGTCCAACCTGCAAGTACTTTGAACAACTTGTTGATCCCTGCTCAAGGAATGCCTTGGCTATAAGAAGTTCCTTCTAGAAGATAGTGGTTAGTGTATAATGCCAAATAAGTAGATTAAAACTATCTTCTTAAAGACAAGCAAAATCATAGGGACTAATATCATCAAAATTTATTCTTCCATATAATGTATTTAATGTACTTACAACTCATAATAAGGTTCAGAAGAATAATATAATGTTTATGCAATTATGCAGATGCAAAACAATGAATCTGTCACTTTAAACCAATCTTCTGAAGGGTCAAATGATTTTGTATTTTAATAAAACTTTCTAGAGTAGTTATTTAACCAATAACTAATAAGATTATATGGGGAAAATTGTCCAGAAGAATAGTATAAAGTTTCTGCAGTTGTGCAGAACGATACATTGAATCTGTCACTTTAAACTTATCTTCTGAAGGGTCAAATGAACTTGAAACTTTATAAAACTTTCCAGATCTGATATTTAAGTAGTAATCAATTAGAAGATCAAGTTAGATTGAATTAAAATCATGTTTATAAAGATCTGGTAGTTTGGACCCCAAGTTCAATGTTGAACAATGTACAGATTTCAAGAAATGTGCTTCTGAAGCACCAAACAGTTTCATAATGTAATGAAACTTTCCAGATCAGTATTTTAACTGATATGGATGTGTTTTATGTGAAAATATTAGTTTAAAAACAAGTTTATCAAACATGGTTTATAGCTTGCTAAATATTCAAAATATGAACAATAACTAGCAATGCAATAGATGTATGTGCAGAAAATTAAAGAGAGAAAGGGTAAGAGGCATTGCATAGATGATTTTTATACTGGTTCACCCTCATAGTCCTTGGGCTACATCCAGTACATACCTCAGTAAGATTTTCCACTAATCAATCATGGTTACAAGGTATTCTTTGCTCCATAGCCTCCTCAGGCTCTTTGCCAAGTATTATTTCGCAGCCTCTTCAGGCTCTAATCACCAGTATTCTTTGCTCAGCCTCTACAGGCTCTTATAGGTTTCATTTGCAGCCTCTCAAGGCTTCACATCTACTGCAGCTTCTTCTGCAGGAAGTACAGACTCAAAAATACCTTGCAGATTTACTTCTGCAGGAGTTACACCTCTGTTTAGCTCACTGCACCTGTGAGCAGCTCACAGCAACAATAATACACTCTCTCAAAAGACATTAACACTCTTAAAGCACTCTTGAGAGTTTACAGAAGATGTGTTTGCTGAGAATATAGAAAATAGGCTCAAAACTTCTACAAATTAAGCACAATAGCAAAAGGTTGAGCCATCTCTCTCTTACTAAACTTTTTAGAGCAGAATCTGAGAAAATGTGAAGAGAGAGAAAGTCTCCAGAAGATGGATTTGTAAATCTAAGCCCGGATGCTTCTTTTGGAGAGAGGTGTGTTTGAATAATGAAGAGAACTCCTCTTTTTATAGGGGAGGAAGGTTACTAGCCGTTGGAGAGGTTGCTTGCACCTCCAGCTAACTTCCTTGAACTGTCTCCATCAAGTTACAGATGTCCCTTGCTGTGTACAGCTGTTTGCAATTGACTGGTCATATCTTCTAGAGCCTATCTTCTGCAAAATGTGATATTTGTGAATTCTGCAGCAGCTTCTTTTATGATTATTCTGGGAGCTTTGAATGGGTTGATATAAATCATTTCAAGTGTATTTGACTCAACTGCATCCTCAGAAATGAGAAAAATAGATTTGGATCAATTCTGCTTCTTCTGCAGCTTTCTTGACAGCATGTTTTTTCTGCAGAACAATCTTCTTCCTTCTATAGAGGGTTGTTATGGACATATGAAGATTGTAGAGAACTTCTAAACTTAATTTTGTTGACTGTATAATTAGGAAGCTGAGGAAGTCATGAACCTGAAGTGAAATGCTTCTTCTATAGCCCTTTAAGAGTGAATCTCCCTTCTAATATATCATGGCATCCTTCTAGGCCAATTTTCTGTTTGTAAGGAATGATCCAAGTTGGTCTAACATTCATTGTCCCATATTTCCTTTTCTTATTCTCTGAATTGCTTCTTCTCCAATTACTTTGTTTGCATCAACAACACTTGGAATGACTATACTTGAATTGCTTAAATGATCTTTCACATTCAGAAGGTGTCCAATTTCATGAAAAGCTTCTTCTCATACTTCTAGTGGTCTTGAATGATCCTTCCAAAGCTTCAACTTTGCTTCTGAAGCTTGATACAACTCAGTTAATATTCTTGGGATCTTAGATGAACTATTTTGACCTTCTTGAAGCTAAGAAGCTATTTCTTGAACTTGTTTCATCACTTTTGACATGAAAGCTCTATGTGACATGCTTCTAGACACATATTTTGATGTTAAATGATGTTTATGATCTTTGAACCTTCTTTCTATAACTTTTCCTGTATTCTTTCTCAAGTCAAAACATTAGTACCAAAGTATTCAAAACACTTACAATATTGTTGTGAAGTTTGTTGTCATTAAAACCTTTGCTCAAAGGGTCTTGGACCTTACATTATTGGGAACTGGTTGAGTGAGTGTGAGAGAGAGAAGAGTGGAAATCTTGATCATTGGGAATTAACATAAAAAATTGACTAAGTGTTGTAGAGCTTTGGTTATGTTTGTTTCACTTCACCTGTGCTAGGCGCAGGTAAAGCGCAAAAGGTACCAAAACTTTCTATTTGCCGCGCTTCACCTGCGCTAAGCGCAAGTAAAGTGCAGGAAGTACCAAAACTTTATGTTTGTTACGCTTCACCTGCGTCGAGCGCAGGCCAAGCGCAGTGACGCGCTCACTGATAACTACCACCTGCACTTCAGTTGTGCCTAGCGCAAGCAGAGCGCAGTTCCGCGCTGCAGCTTAAATTCAAAACAGAAATAGGGGTTGAGTCATTTCAGCTTCATCGATCCCCTGTTTCTCAAGAGCACTTAGAGCGTGAAACCTCTGCCAAGGTACCCCTTTTTCTACCATTGTCACTCTCAAATCCTCTTCTTCTTCTACTCATTCTTCTGTATAAGGTATGTTTTCATCGTTTAGATCACTTTTCACCGTTTATTTTCTTCCATTTCTGCGTTTTTATGCTGAACCTTAGGCTAGCAAACTTAGGCTTGTAGAGTTGTATCTTTTTAGGATTGTTCAATAATGTAGCTCTTTGGTGATAAGGTGGTTGTCATTGATTGTTTTAAACTGAGACTATTGGTGTGCACTTTGATATGGTCCAATGCCATGCTGCTCTGTTTATGCTTTGATATTTGCATTGCCCATTCTAAATGAGTTTAGGATTACTCTCTGATGAATGCATGAACAATTCTGTTTAACTAATTATGATAGTTGCATTGATCGCAGTCATTAATCCCTCTAGCTCCAGGGCGAGTAAAGGGAAAAAAGCACGGTCTAAACGCTCTATGCCTAACCCACCTTTTGATGACAAGAAGTTCAAAGACCAACAGGCATAGGAGAGATATGGGTACATCAAGAACTGTAAATTCATTGAGGAGAGGAGAGTGGATCTGAAAGTTGGTGAGTTGAGGAGTTCAATTTCAAGATCACTCGGAGGCAATGCAGCGGGCAAACCAGGAGGAATGGTGGATAAGAGGTCTTTTATTTGCGAAAGGTGGGTTGTGTAGGAACACAGGGAAACACTAGAAGGGGGGGGTTGAATAGTGTTTCTAAATATTTTAAGAAGCTTTTCGAAAACAGATTTTCAGACAGGTTACTAGTGGGCTGTCTGAAGTTTTTAGATAGCTGTCTGAAGTTGGTTTCAGACTGCTTAGAAAGGTTCTAAATGAAGTTTCTTCCTTTTAAAATATTAAATAAAATATTCAGTCCCCTTAATTAGTTTAAAACTGAAATGACAAAGATAAGGGAAGAGAAACTTAGCCACAAAATTTATCCTGGTTCACTCACTACCACTTGTGAGCTACGTCCAGTCCCAATGCCAACTAGCACTTGGATTTTCTCTTAATCTTGCAAGATTACAAGTATTCTTTTCTATCAAGCCTCTCCAGGCTCTACAATCAAGTATTCTTTTTCAGACAAGCCTCTCCAGGCTCAACAACACAAGTATTCTTTTCAGACAAGCCTCTCCAGGCTTAACAAACGATTACAGAGAAGTGAAATGCTTAAGCTCACAAACTGTATCAGTTTTGAAACTTAAACAATTACAGATGTACAAAGATAACTGAGGTATGCTCAGGATAATACAATATGTGTGTACAAAGATGATAAAAATCTATCAGAGTGTTACAGCAAAAACTTGCAGAGTTTCTGTTCTTTTGCTATGCTTCTCTGTCTATATATTGGTCTTCAAATGAGGGGGGGTATTTATAACCAAATGATTTGAATCATTGAAGACTCTCAGGTTTGTGAAATCAATGCTAGCCGTTGTGAGATAGCTGCTGCAGTACAGAATATTCTCTGACATATTCTGATATTCCCTGACAATTTCTGACATTTTTACAAGGTTTGCTCCTGCCAAAAAGGTGCTCTTTGTTGCTGCTGCAATTGCTGCGTAGCAGAGGACACGTTGTGACAGAGAACGTGCTTGAATTGCATTGCACAGGTGCCAGCTGTTTGTAGCAGAGATCATGCGTGAAAAACGTGCAGAGGTACATGGATTGTCACAGCTTCAGACAAGAGATGCCACGTCATCAAAAGCTTTCAGACGGCTCTTGATGCTTCATACGGGTTGATCATCTTCAGACAGCATCAGCTTCTTCAGACGGATCCAACACTTAGTCTTATATAGTAGGCTTCTTGCTGAAAATCATAGATAAACAATTAGACAATTGTATCTTATGAGAAATAACTTAAGTTGAATTTGTTGATCATTAAAACTTAGAGAAATTTCAGTCTTTAAAACATCATAAACCTCTTTATTATATTTTTGAGACTCAACATTCTCCCTCTTTTAATGATGACAAATTTAACTTAAATTTGCAAAATTGAGAGATTAAGATTTAGCTCCCCCTGGGACAAATATATCCTTTTAGATGCTTTTATATATGATTTTCTCAGAAGTACAGACAACTTTGAACTTTTTCATGTACTCCCCCCTGAATCCTGTAATCACTCCAGATTTTGTTAGATTTAATACTCCCCCTTTTGTCATCAATCAAAAGGGAATCATAGAGCAATAACAGTAACAGAGCAATAAAACAAACAGGATTATGAACTACAGATAAAGTAAAACAAGTATCAGAGCAAGGATCAAGAGCACATGAGATGGAATAAAAACACTGATTGTATTAAAATGATGTAAGGATTAAAACAGACAATCAGCACTTGAAAAAGAAATATGAACATAAGACAATGGCAATAAATTAGTCCTTCTTCTTCAGCAGGGCTTCAGACAGAAAGGAGATCAAGTTCTTCCTTGGCCTTGTCTATGGCAGCTTCAATAGAAGACTTCAACTCTTGTTGACCACTTCTTATCAGCTGTTGCTCATGAAGAATTTCTTGCTGATTCTGAATAACCTTTTGTGCTTTCTTTTCTGAGACTTCACATCTCCTCTCAGATTCTTCACATCTCTTCTCAAGGGCCTTGACCTTGGATTTCAGCTTCTGGTTTTCTTCAAACAGGTCAGGTTCAGACTCAACTAGGATGAGCTGAAGGTAGGGACAAACAAATCTCAAAACTCCAAAACCAGGTTGTAAGCCATATTCTGAAGGATTGTTGACTGGACAGAAAAAGGTCCCAACATACTTCAGAAGCACCCAAGCTTGGTTGAATGAATCTGCCTGTGGGGGAAAGTGATCTCTTAAGAAATGGTACTGAACATTTGTGAAGTGTCCAACACCCATTGCAGATTCAGCATCAGGATCACTACACCCAGAAGAAGACCCAGCAGCTTCTCTGATCTTCCAGTAAGATTCCCACATCCAGTTTTCAAGCAGGTGATTCAAGCCTCCTCCTTCTGATATGATAAACTCAGGAAGACCTTCCCATTCTGAAGCAGTCATGGCTTCAGACAGGGGTGCTGATACAGAATAGACCTTAGGACCCTTCAATTTTTCATCTTGACCTTCTTTGAGGGGATACCTAGGAACAATCCTATCAGGTTTCACCAAGATTTTGGTTGAAGCCCTAATTGAACTGGTTCTAGGAGGCCTGTAGCCTATCATTCCAACTCCTCTAGCCAAGTCTCTTTGGAACAATTCAGCTTCTGTGTTCAGCATTCTTACCATTAGCCATTCTTCATTGTTCAGCTTCCATGAGTCTTCAGAGAATGGATTGATAAGATCCCATGTATGATTAGGAGGGACAGCACCCTTCCTTATCTTCTCCAAACCATCAACATTGTTGGAGTACAAAGCCCTTTCATCAGACACAGTCTTCTTAGTGAGACCCTGATGAAGTGAGAAAGCAGGGGCTGTTCTAAAGTGATGCAGCTCTTCAGACAGATGCTGGAATTTTGGCAAAGGACAAGAGCCAAAGGAGGTTCTTGTCAGTCTCTTGCATAAGGCTGCAATCTCAGCTGAAAGGTTGAATTGATGAACAGATGAAGGTGGTGAAGGAGGTAAAGGTGTGTGAGGTGGAGATGATGATGGTGAGGAAGGTGATGAAGGTGAAGATAATGAGCTATCAGATAGCTGTATGTACAGAGGTGAGGGGGGTTTAGATGGTGAAGATGTGGGTTCAAGAACTTGGTTTTCTTGAGGTGCAGGGGGTTCAGACAACAGGTTGTCTGATGGTATGATGGGTGTAGGTGATGAGGGTTTAGATGGTATGAAAGGTTCAGAGGGTAATGAAATTAGCTGTAAAGTTGGTAGAGGTTGGGAGATAGGTGGAGAAGGTTGCTTTTCAGGTGATGAAGGAGGTGGGGGAGTTACATTATCAAATCTCACCTTGATCCTTTTGTAAGGTTTGGGAGCAACAACATCTTGAGCTTTAGCAGCTCTTTCTTTTTCTTCCTTTCCTTGGCTTCCTTATCCTCCCTTTCTCTTTCTTCAGAGGAAAGAGCCCTTCTTCTCTTGAAGTATTGATTAGCCTTTACAAATTTTGATACCTTCCAGCAATGTCTGCTTCTTCTAGGTGAGAAGCAATACTTCTGGTAATCCTAACTTCAGACACTGTCTGAAGTAGTTTACCCTTCTTCTTTTTCCTCTGAGGTGCACTTGACCTCTTTCTTTTCTTTGAGGCTTCAGCAATGGCTGCTTGCTTGTCATCCTCAGCATAAGCAAGTTGTGAGGCAATTGCAAGAGCTCTGTCAGTTCTCTCTTGCTCTTCTTTTAGTTCTAACTCTTCTTGTTCAATGGCAGTAGCCAAAGCAGCAACCTGAATCAGTTCAGGGTCAGAGGAGCATGCAGCAAGAGGTTGAGCAGCAACTGCATCAATATCCACAGCCTGTCCTTCCATTATAGAAGTAGGCTTTGAAGATTGTGCAGGTTCAGACACCTGACCCACAATTTCAGACAACCTTTGAGAAGGTTTCTGAACAGGTTCAGATGCTTGAATCTATACAGATTCAGAAGCTATCTTAGCTGAGCTTCTTGAAGGTAGCTTCTTCAGCTTAGGTTGAGGTGACGCCTTTGAGGGCTTGAACTCATGTCTTCTGATATCTCCTTTTAGTTCATTTTCCAGAATCTGCACAGTGGAACTTCTCCTCTGAGCTTTCTCCATCAGCAAACTTTCTTTCATGGTTGGCGAGGGAGGCCTTGGAGTCAGCTTAATCTTCATGCTCTTCAGATTTGATTCACCAAACATAGGAATTGAGTGGTGATCAAAGAGCTGGTGAACTGGAACTTTAAAATGCAACAACACCTTGGTGATGATGGTGTTGTGAGGAAAACTTCCAGCAGAGTCTCTCAGCCTCTTCTGAAGGTGGTACATGATGATATTTGGAAGATTTATCTTCTGCTTCTTCAGAAGATGAATGAGGCAGAATCTATCCAGTTCAGACACATGGTTTCTGCTGCCACTTTTAGGGATTACAGAGTTCCCCAGATAGCATGCAGAACCCTAGCCTTATCTGACATATTCTTTGCATCCAGACTAGCAGGAGAGGGAAGTTCCATATAAAAACTCAGTAAAATGCTTCTGACCTCCATTTCTTGATTCCCAGCCAGGAGAGAAGACAGCACCTTCAGTCTTGACACCACAGACAATGGCCAGGATGTCTTCATCAATAAAGATAGATGTACCAAGCACATTAGCCTTGATGGTGGTGTAGATGCCTTGAGGGTTAGGGATTCCTCTGGCTGTGGCCCAGAAATCAAGTATACTCTGCTCATGCCAATGTGAACGATTTTGTTGAAGTATTCAAGCCACCCAGCAGCCTGAAATTCTGCATGAAGATCCATTCATAGTGCTTCAAGTTCTTCCAGAAAGACACCCTTGGTCTTCACAATATTATCAGCTCCAGACTTCTTTGGTGCCATTGTTGAAGGATGGAAAGAACTTGAGAGAGAAAATGCTTTCTTGAAGATGAAGAATAGCAAAGGTTCTGAGAGGGTAGTGAGCTGTAACGTACCAAGGACTCACTGCCTTACAGTACTTATAGACCTCTGAGGCAATGATGACAGAAACTGGCCGCACAGACATAGGGTAACGTGCAAAGTGGATTTAAACCGTCCCTTTATTGCCACGTCATTTGTTCATTTCAGACAAGTGCAAGATTTCAGACATCCAGTTAATTTCAGACGACCAAAACTTCAGACAGGTCACATGTTTCAGACAGGCTGAAGTTTCAGACACATTATTTTTCATACACACTCACAATGCATGAATGTTTAGTTTATCTCTGATGAACTTAAACCTATCTTCAGTTAGAGGTTTTGTGAATATATCAGCCCATTGATGCTCTGTATCAATAAACTGAATATCAAAAACACCTTTCTGAACATAGTCTCTAATGAAATGATGTTTGATTTCTATATGTTTAGCCCTAGAATGTTGAATGGGATTTTTAGATAAATTAATGGCACTGGTATTATCACATAACACAGGTATAACATATATTGCAATATTAAAATCTTCAAGTTGATACTTCACCCATAATAGTTGTGAGCAACAGCTGGCTGCTGAGATGTATTCTGCTTCAGCTGTTGATAATGCAATTGTGCTTTGCCTTTTGCTTGACCAACTGATCATATTTTCTCCAAAGAAGTGACATCCACCACTGGTGCTTTTTCTTTCAACTCTGTCTCCAGCAAAATCAGCATCACAGTATCCTACTAACCTGCAATCCTTACTTTTCTTATAGCACAGACCAAGATTAGTAGTACCTTTAAGATATCTGAAAATTCTTTTTACAAGCTTTGTAGTGAGTGATTCTTGGATCAGATTGAAATCTAGCACACAGGCACACACTGAACATGATGTCAGGCCTGCTTGCTGTTAGATACAATAATGAACCTATCATTCCTCTATACAAAGTTTGATTCACTGGTTCTTCATTCTCATCTTTATTTAAAGATGCAGAAGGGTGCATTGGAGTTGTCATGGGTTTGCAATCACTTAGGTTGAACTTTTTAAGCATTTCCTTTGTATATTTCTCTTGATGGATCCATATACAATCAGAATCTTGCTTAATCTGAAGTCCAAGGAAAAACTTTAGTTCACCCATTAGGCTCATTTCAAATTCAGATTGCATTAACTCAGAAAACTCTTTGCACAATGAAGAATTAGTTGAACCAAAAATAATGTCATCAACATATATTTGGACAAGTATAAGATCCTTGTTAGACTGTTTTCTAAAAAGAGTTGTGTCAACTTTTCCTCTTTCAAAACCATTAGTTGCAAGAAAACTGCTCAGTCTTTCATACCAAGCTCTTGGGGCTTGTTTCAGACCATAGAGAGCTTTCTTGAGTTTAAAAACATGTTCAGGAAAAATTACATCTTCAAAACCAGGGGGTTGTCTAACAAAAACCTCTTCTTCAATGAAACCATTGAGGAAGGCACTTTTGACATCCATTTGATATAGTTTGATGCCATTATTTACAGCATAAGATAAAAGAATTCTAATTGCTTATAACCTGGCCACTGGGGCAAAGGTTTCAGTGAAGTCAATACCTTCTTGCTGGTTATAACCTTGAGCTACTAGCCTTGCCTTATTTCTGATAACTTTGCCTTCTTCAGACAGCTTGTTTCTGAACACCCATTTGGTTCCAATAATTGTTTTCCCATGGGGTTTAGGAACAAGGGTCCAGACATCACTCCTAGCAAATTGATTTAGCTCCTCTTGCATGGCTAGGATCCACCCTTCATCATGCAGAGCTTCATCAATGCTCTTTGGCTCAATTTCAGACAGGAGAGCAAGAGAATTCAAATGTTTGAATTTTGATCTTGTCTTAACTCCTTCTGAAGTGCTGCCAATGATTTGCTCTTTAGGATGATGTGACTTGTATCTCCAATCAGATTTATGAGGAGGTATCACATCTGTCTGAGACTCAACATTTGTCTGAAGAGGTTCAGAAACAGCAGGAGCTTCAGACAGATGCTCATCCTTCAAATTGTTGTGATCATTCAGCTCCATTCCTGCAAAATCATCCTTTAGATCTGATAGTTCCCTATCAGTCTCTTTGTTATCATTGAATTTTACATGTATGGTTTCTTCAACAGTTAAAGTTCTAGAGTTATACACTCTATATGCTTTAGATGTTTCAGAATATCCAATGAAAAATCCATTATCAGACTTTGCATCAAATTTTCCAAGATCATCTTTGGTGTTCAGTATAAAACATTCACATCCAAAGATGTGGAAATATGATATGTTGGGTTTTCTTCCTTTCCACAATTCATATGGAGTCTTTTTCAGAATTGGTCTTACCAATATTCTGTTTTGAAGGTAACAAGCTGTGTTAACAGCTTCTGCCCAGAAGGTTCTAGGTAAGTTGCTTGAGTTGAGCATAGTCCTTGCCATCTCTTGCAAACTTCTGTTCTTTCTCTCAACAACCCCATTCTGTTGAGGTGTTCTTGCCACAAAGAAATTATGTGAGATCCCATTCTCATCACAGAACAATTTGAAATTTGCATTCTCAAACTCCCCACCATGATCACTTCTTATGACAGAAATACAGAATCCCTTTTCATTCTGTACCTTCTTACAAAATATTGTGAAATTCTTAAAAGTCTCATCCTTGTTTCTAAGGAATATCACCCATGTGAATCTAGAATAGTCATCAACGATGACCAAGCCATATTTCTTTCCACTAAGACTTTCTGTTCTAATAGGACCAAACAAGTCAATGTGTAAAAGTTCTAGTGGTCTGCTAGTTGAAACAACATCTTTACTCTTGAAGAAGTGTCTTGTTTGTTTCCCTTTCAGACAGCTATCACATAAAATGTCAGATTTGTATGAGAGCTTGGGCAATCCTTTAACAAGGTTGTGTTTTGCTAATCTAGAGATTAATCTCAAGCTGGCATGCCCAAGTCTTTGATGCCAAATCTGTTTTTCATCTTCAACAGAAATGAAGCATTTTACATTTTGACTTGCTAGATCCTCTAGATCAATTTTATACACATTGCTGTGTCTCTTAGCAGTAAAAAGTGTTTGATCAGAGGAGTCTTTGACTATGCATCCTTCCTTGGTAAAGGATACTACATAACCACTGTCACATAATTGACTTATGCTCAGTAAATTATGTTGTAGTCCTTCCACAAGAAGAACATTTTTAATGAGGGATGAAGGAATTATACCTATAGTCCCTATGCCAGTGATCTTCCCTTGCTGATTTCCACCAAAGGTGACCACTCCTCCTTCCTTAGGTCTAAGGTTTTGGAACAAAGACCTTTCTCCTGTCATGTGTCGCGAGCACCCACTGTCCAGGTACCATTTGTGGGGTCTCCTTTGTCCTGTTAAACACATCTGCAACACGAATGATCAAGTTTTTAGGTACCCAAGTTCTTTTGGGTCCTGTTTTGTTAGCTTTGGGTCTTGCTTTTCTCTTGTGCTTGCACTGAATCACATTGTGTCCAGGCTTACCACAGTGAGAACACCCAGTGACCTTCTTTTTGCTTTTAGAAAAATTTAAGACAGTAGGAGGTTCAGACATGTTGTGATCAAAAAAAACCTAGTCCACTTTTGTCAGAGGAATGTCTTTGATTTCCAAGCATTATGTTTAAATTTTTGTTCCTTTGACAAACTTGGCTAGATCATTTGTCAGTTCTACAATCTGTTTCTGAAGTTTTTTATTTTCTTCAGACACAGTTTGTGAACTATGGTTTTCAGTCTCAAAGACCTTTTCCTTGAGCATAATATGTTCTATTTCCAGAGACTCATATTTGTTACACATTTCTGTGTGAGCCTTGGATAGATTCTTATACTCTAGGAACAGTTCCTTGGAACTTTCCATCAGATCATCATACATTTCTTGCAAGGTAAGAGTGAATACCTCAGCTTCAGAACTGTCTGAAGATGGTAGGCTTGCCATGAGACACAGATTTGCCTCTTCTGAGGTGTCTTCCTCCTCTTCTGAAGTTGATTCATCCAGATTCTCCCATGTTGCCATGAGACCTTTCTTTTTCTTGAAAAACTTCTTCTTCTTGAAGTTGTTTTTCTTCAGCTTTGGACACTCAGCCTTCATGTGCCCTGGTTGCTTACACTCAAAACAAATAATTTTGTCAGTTTGTATGTCTTTACCTGACTTACCTCCTTTTGAGGTTGAGGGTTGATTCTTTCTGAATCTTCCTCTGTTCTGTAGCATTCTCTTGATCTTCCTACTTAGAAGAGCAAGATCATCATCATCTTCTGAGCTATCTTCAGAGTCTTCATCTCCCTCTGAAGCTGCCTCAGCTTGCATAGCCTTGATGTTTCCATGCCTAGACTGTTTGGTCTTGGAGTTTAGGGCTAGAGATTTTTTCTTGTTGTCATCTTCTCCAAGCTCAATACCTTTACTTACCGGGGCGCACCTTCGAGACTAACCAGTATGGAGAGGCTGCCCGGATTCAAAGGAGTGACTTGAGAAGCATCACACAGATGTGGACTGTCTTGTTGTTGGCCAATGTGCGGCCAACCAACCATGTGTCCGACATCATTATGGAGACTGCTCACCTTATCTACTGCATTCTCTCGGTTGTGGACATTGACACATAGCCATGGTGATTTTTGAGAATCTCCATCTTTTTCTCAGGACTTGCAATGGTGCGTTGTAGTGAACGCTCCAAATTCTGTTTGGGATTCCTTGCGCTCATCACCGCGTTATGCCAGTACCAGGGGGTTGAGGTGAACCCTATCGCTCCTATCAGGGAGCCTATCAACAAGAGGTATATTGAGATTTACTCTTTCCCACCTGAGGAGCTGGAGCATCCTCCAGAGAAGCCGGAGCACCACCACCATTCTCCACCATCACAGCAGCCACCACTTGCTGACATGCCACACCAGTCATTAGAGGAGCGGATCACGCGACTCCAACTGACCTTGGACCACATGTGTCAGCAGCAGATCTCCACCCATAGAGGACAGCTCCACCTTAAGGAGTTTTTGTATCATAATGTTAGAGGACCTTACCTAGGTATGACACCGAAGCAGTTTCAGACATATCTGCAGTGGCCTCAGTACAGTCCTATATTTTCGGGGGTGTGGAGCAGCAGCTGGAGCAGGATCAGCTCATGATGATGAGGAGGCACGTGATGAGGAGTGATGATTCATTTAGTTATAAACGGTTTCTTTCTTTCTTTTTATTTTTCTTTTCATTTTTCTTTTCTTTTTGTTTATTTGATAATTTTGTACTTTGTTTAACACGTCAGTGATATGCAGTACGGTTGTTAGGATTATATTCTTTATTTCAGTTAAGTTAGGATTTTTTTATTTTATTTTAATTCTCATTAGGGCTTATGAATTAGGAAATAAGGAATTGAGTGAGAGGAATTCAAATCAATGTCTCAAGTCTAGTACAACCAAGCAGACTGAACTAGGAGGAGAAAAAGGAAATAAGTGGTTGAATTCATATCAATTAGGATTAGGATCTTAGTGCAGGAAAATTAATTAAGGTAGTTAATTGTGCAAAAGGTGATTTACTAAAGGAAAACAACCATAAAGCCAGTGAGTTTGTGAGTCCATAAACACTTTGAGAGTTTTCACTGCTAATTGTCAATTGATATTGCCTAAGTTTTTGGTTTTATTACTGCACATGAAAAGCATGCAGATGATTAAGGAAACTTGTTAAAAATTGAAATTACTCAGTGCCAAATAGTCAACCTGTATATGATTATACCTGTTTTTGGTAAACCATTTGAGCTGGAATTTTTCTTGAATTTTGCACCTTAACCTTATTGTTAATCATGATCCTTTCCCTTTACACACTTAGGGATAGAGAGCATAGATGCATTTCATTCAATAAGATTGGGTATTGGTTGGTTGAATGTTTGTGACAAAGGAAACATTGAGTAATGTAATTCACTCCCTGATATTCAAAAAATAAAATAAAACAAAATTAAATGTTTGCATATATATAAGGGATTGAATTACCAAGTAAAAGAGGCAAAAGTTTGTATTGAGGTATTAGAAACTAAGAATGATGTGGTGAATTGGAAGAATGAAGTGGTGAATTGGAAGTGAGTTGAGCAAATTGTTTATAATATAGTTATGCTCTCTTTCCCCCAAAAGTTGTGTTTCTTGGAAACCAGGCTTTATTACATCCCAGGAAAGACCTTAAGATCCATGCTAATTGTGTGTTTGTATGTTAATTGAAAATGACTGGCAATTTTGATTGTTCAATTTTAGTGGAAAAGTTGAGGGAAAACACTCACCTGTGAGAATTGAGAGAATTTTCCTTGATTTTAATTATTTGTTGTCACAATTTCTTCTCTTGAAAGATTGAATGCACTTTGATCTTGTTTTATTTGATGTTGGAAACACCAGTGAGTTCTCATTTTAAATCTGAAGTTTGGAAAATGGATGTTGTCTAGCAAGAGACATTGAGAATGAATTCCAGTCAACCAATTTCATAGTTAGGAATTATGAATAAATATTTGTACTAATCATCTTGCTTGAGGGAAAGCAAGAAGATAAGTTGGGGGAGTTGATAACTGCTAAGATTTAGCAGATTTCTGTATAAATAAAGAACTTATTAGTAATAATTGCATGAATTTATACTCCAAAATCATCCTTCTTTGCTTAGTTTATGGTTGCTGTAAATAATGAATTCTAATTCGAATTTGATGTTATTTTAATGAAGAAATTGTTGATTTTTACAGATGAGAAATTAAAGTACAAGTTGAAGCATCAAGTGAGTAGTGAGCAGAGACAGGAGCAGTGTAGAGAAAGTTTCAAATGATATTGTTTCATGCGCTTCACCTGCGCCAAGCGTAGGCAAAGCGCAGGATAACCAATCAGAGGAAATAGGCTACTATTTCCTGCGTTGAACCGTTCCTCGTGGGTATGACAACCCCTACTCTTAAAACTATTATACTATTGCGATATTGTGTACTTGCCAAGATCTCAACAATATTTTCGCTTAAGCGAGAGATTTTTCGCTCAAGCGAAAATAAGGCAGAGATCAAGGGTTGATTTTGCCCTATTTTCACTTGAGCGAAAGGAACTCGCTTAAGCTAAAACCGGATTCTCGCTCAAGCGAAAATGTTTCGCTTGAGCGAGAACGCGCGAATAAGTTTTTTTTAAAAAAAAAAACTTAAGGGTCATTAGATCCATTCTAAAAACACTTTCCCTCAAACCCCTTTGTGCCCTAGAAGAGAAAAGAGAAGAGAAAGAGAAAGAAGAGTTTGGGAGTGATTCCTCAAGGAAGAAGAAGGCCAAGGAACTCAACCTCATCCCCTCAAGATCACCATTTCCCTACTCTAGAGGTGAGTGTGTGGTTCAACCACTCAATTTCATTTGTGTGAAATCCCCAAATGACCCATACTCTCCTTTCCTCTTCTTATTTTGCTTGTGTTAACTTGATGGTGGTATTTTGGATTTGCCCTAGGGATTATGTTATGTATGCAATGTATGCCCTTGAAATTGATTTTAACTCTAGGGTTTTGAAGTTATGGTTGTGTATGGATATTGTATGGTTACATTCTAACTTCTATGAACATGCTTCATGTAGAAATGGAATTTTATTTATGTTTCATGTTATATACAATATTTCATACCATGATCATGTAAAATGATATTCATGGGCCTTTGGCCAAGAGGAAAAAAGGAAGTTTCATGATTGATTGTTAATCATCTATGGGGATTAATGGAAAGGTCTTTATGGCCTTCAGGAAAGACGTTTCCTATTAGAGTCTAAGCTTAGGTTATCCCCAGTTAAGAGATAAGATCCCAAGTGATGGGTTAAACACCAGAGGATCTAACCATTGCATATTGTTGCTAATTATGAATGTGTTGATGATGAGATTGAGTATATGATTGCTTGTTGCATTGCATCTGTCTAATTACCTAAACTGTATGCATAATCACACTCACTGAGACTTTAGTCTCACCACACATTTGTGGCTTTATTAGATGTGTAGGGTTCTCAGTCGGACGCTTGACCGGAGAGCTTGGGAGTGCGCCAGTGGATTCTTCCTCTTTTCCCCCTTTTTGCTTTATAACTATATGTTTATGTATATGTATTGAATTTAACTTGAACTATCTACTTGTATCTTTTGGGCCATTTAGTGGAATTGAATTGTAATTATGAACATGTATTTAAGTTTGAAGCTTCAGTAATCGTTGGAATTACCTGAGCGCATTGTATGTGATTGTATGACGATATCAGTAATGTCACGAGAAATAATTCTGGAACTTTGGAAACATGTTTAAAAGTATGAATAATATGCGTGTTTAGGAAAAATGCTTATTTTATATATGTTAAGGGAGGGTTTTCCTTAACTTTCACCCAAGTAAGTAATGGTTGGATATGTGTAATTCAAATTATTTTTATTTGTTAAGCTATTGTGACTGAGTTTTACTGACATCACGTTTTATTTTTAGGATTTGTTTGCATCAAACCTACTATAAGAAGAACTTTGGGTTTCTCCAGGGACCTAATTGTAAAGGGGTTACAAGTTAGTCTTTGCAGGATCGAGTCTTTTTAGTTTCAATTATTGTATTTTAATGTAATAGAAATGTTTTAATTAGAAGTTTAAATGTAATTTATGATATGAATAAGAGGATCATATTTTTTTACTTTAAAATTTAATTATAATTATTTTTGAATATTTTTGAAAGAGTTAAAGTTAAATTATGTATTTATTACATTTTACGTATTTTTATGAAGTAAAAGTTAAATGATTATATTTTGTTTTAGAATTTATTTCGTCTATCTTGAATGTATTTAGAATCTTAAAGACAAGATTTTTCTCACGAATTTATTTTAATAATGATTTAAAATATGATGTTTTTTTCACTAATATTTATCAGTATTATATTATAAAAATGAAGCCGTTAAGCACTATGGTGAGAGAAGAATCAATTTATTAAGCACCTCATAAGTAAAGCTTCGAAAGAAATAACAACCTGAACCAAGTTTTTAATTTTAATTTATTTCTCACGTTTATTTTAATCATCTTATAACTCATTATTATTTATCCTTTTTTACTCACACAGTTTATTATTGAAATTATGTGTTCTTGTTAAATTTTCCTAAATTTATTTATTTAATTATAATTATTACTATCTATGGAACTCCCTTTTAAAACTCTTAATTTTATTAAAATCATAAATTTCTATTTTTTTATAATTTCACTCACCCTTGCATTTTTCCATTTAATCATTAGTGAAAAAATTATTTCAAAATTATTAAATTCTTTTTAATTTAGTTATGAAAAACATTTTTTTTCTGTATCAATGGTTTTTCCTTTCTTTGTATATTTCAGAGTGCCACATGGGTTGAATCAATTTAATTATTCAATTTTTATTGTTGTAATTCAATCCTTCAAATATTGAAAACTGATCATTGCCGAGATCGAGGGGGTGGTCCGAGGAATTCGGACGAGGTGTTTTGGGTGGCTAGAGACAGCGGAGGCGCTCGGAGACGGTGGCTTGGACTGGTGGCGTGCGGAAGGGGTACCTGCAGAAGACACTCCAACGCTCAAGTCAGTGAGGGAATAGGCAAATTGTGAGTAAGGGTTGATTCAGTTACCTTGTATTAGTGGGGAGACTTCCCCTTATATAGATTATCCTCTGCTGGTGTAGGGGGGTGACATAGTCTCCTTAGCTGGAAAGGGTAGCCATGATTACAACGTAATCCCACTGCTATGGCCATAAGTCATGGTTGCTTGTGTTAGTGGCAATGCTGCTCAGAGCAGGAGGCGTGGGTTGCATTAAATGCGATTAGACTTGGTAGGTAGCCTAGGTCTGGCTACTCAGGGTTGACAGGTCCGAGGTAAGGATTGTAGCCTCTGAAGACCTCGTCTGTGGCCGTCACATTGGGCATACCTCGAATAGATCTCTGCTGACTTCATCTGAGGGACGTGGCCCCACACACATCGGATATGTCCCCCCTGACCTCGTCTGGAGTGAGTCATCTCGGATTGGTCCGGATCATTTGCCCCTTAGCTCAATGCTCAAGGTCGTTGAGTATGGAGGTGATGGAGTGTCGGGTATACATCGTGAAGCTATATCGTTCGTCCGATGCAGTTGGTATGACGTGCGTCGGATATACCTCTCTTGATCTCGCTTAGAGTAAGTCATCTTGGACTAGTCTGGATCAGTTGCCCCTCCGCTCAATGCTCAATGACGTTGAGCATCGAGGGTGGTGATGTGCTTGTGGTTGATATCTCGAGGTGGTTGGTGTCTTGTCTTTTCATTTGCAATTGTCTTGTCGTTCCAGCTGGTTTCTTACCGTTTCAGCTGCGATCGGGACGCGTGGCGCTTCTTCTTGGTCAGCCGTCCTCGAATCGCGGGGCCATCAATGCCCATTATTACTAAGATCGTGCATTATCCCACGATCTATCTGTTTCCATATTACCTCGGCTTTAAACCGTGAAAGGTCGATTTTACCCTTGGTAATTTTGTTTTTGACCATTTTACCATCATGTGGGAAGTCGTTTTGCCCCTTCGTTTTGAGTGTGACTTTTCAAATTTTTGGCGGTCTGACGGTTCTAACCCCGACACTTGATTGAAGTTCAGTGAGGGAGTAACCGTCTCCCTCACTTCTTTTCAAACTTTTCCTCTTGCAACTCTCTCATTTCCTCTGCAAGCTTCCTGTTGCCGGAGCTCTTTCCTGCCTGAAATTGCGTTTTCTGGTGTCGTTTGTCCATTCCTCTCTGATTAAAGGCTTCCATTATTCAAGGGCTTCCGTTAGTTGTGACTTGTTGTTGGTTCGTAGGTCCGTGGTGGTCGTTGGTTGCTCCGTTTATCCCTTTTCGCCGTGAAATTCTCAGGTACCTTCCTTCTCCCTTTCTTTTTGTGTTTCACAATGGTTGCACCTCCGTGAGAAGGGGGAGAAGCGGGGAGGAGAGTGGTGACTCTCTGGAGGTTCTCCCCACGCCTTCACTGTCTTGGCCGACGTCTAGGTCGAGGGATGGTCCGACGTCACGCGGATTGTGTTCGTCTCGTCCATTGACCATCCCGGATATGGTGCACCGTTATAGGAACACGGTGGCATTGGCTCGTGAAGAGATTCGCGGACTCTCCACGGCCGAGGTATCGGCGCTTGTGAGAGAGCTTTACGCATCCTCTTCGGAGTCCGAGTTAGACTCTGTCGATGAGGATGTCGAATGCTCTAACTCACATGCTCTGTATACTTCTTCTGTAGAATTTTCAGTAGCTCGAAGGCCAATGGACGCGGCTAATACAAGTAACCAAGAGGTGACCAGCCGAGAGATCGCTCCTTCCGATCGGTATAGTTGGGTTGTTGACCAAGAGGTGGTGGGCACCGCCTCTCACGAGAGGCGGGTTCGAACGCTTATCTCTGTGGGCGTTATTACATTGCTGAAGGGGAAGATGCGAATCGGTACTCTATCGTTGCTCCTCCGGTTGAGGGAGTTTGTGAAACGGGGGAGACCTCGGCCGGATTTATTGTTGGAATGTTAAGGCACAAGTTTTGTTTCAAAAGCAAAACGTTGCGATGACATATTAGTAAGTTCACTTGAAGTCAATTTCTTTTTTTTTTTTGGTCGAAGTCAATTTCTTACTTGAATTATCCTGTGTGGTTGCAGAATCTTTTCTTTTGGTCAAAACATAGCCGACATCTGATTTCCTGGTGGAGGTGTTAGTTTTTATTGAGGAGAGAGGGAGAGAGAGAAAGAAAGACCTATGAAGCACAAACACCTCTCTTTAAATCGCGTATCCGGTGTTCGACACGCGTCAGTGTCGACATTCGTATGACACGCGTCGGACCAAGTCTGTAGGTGTCAAAATAAAAAATTATTTTTTTGTGGCTTGGACATAGCTCCATTAATGCTCGGACACCTTACCCGACACTATTGTATTATACTTTTGTAAAATAAAACTAAACTGGTTAAAAAAGTAAATAACATTTCAGTTCTAACAACTTTGTCTTGGAAAGATAGATGAATGAATAAATCTTAATTTTTAATATATCTAAGCAGTGTCTTGGTGTCCTATATTTTGGACATCACCCGTGTTCCGGTGTCCGTGTCCGTGTCGTGTCTGGTGTCCGTGTCGGAGTCGGTGCTTTGTATAGAAAGACCGAAGGAGATCGAGACAGAGATTTTACATCCATGGCATTGTCACGTGGGGGCAGAATGATTAATATATACAAGAGGAGTGCTAGCAAACACACTCTTTTGAATACTCTCTCCAACACACCTCCATGTGATTGGTTAAAATTCACATGGGTCCCACCACTTAGGAGTGGGGCCCATGAATTTGGTGGGACCCATGTAATTTTAACCAATCACATGGGGTGTGTTAGAGAGAGTGTTCAAAAGAGTGTGTTGTTAGCACTCCTCTATATACAATATGCTACTTCGTCACGTGGTGTCGGGCGATTAATATGAGGAATATGCTAGTTTTCACGTGCCAATGTCCTGATAAAAGAGAGAAAGGTAATTCCCATTGTCCCATACAAGCAGCGTTGTTTTGATCTGTGTTCATACATTCTGAGAGCAGTCAACTCATGTCTAATCATAAAAATTTAGGAAATAATATTCAATATATCTTTTTTCTAGGGGCCGAGGGCTTGATGTAACAAAATTATTGTACGACGTGTTTATTTGGTTACTAATTAGTACAATTAAAAAGTAAAATTATTATATTTTAAATTATTTTTATTTAATGTATTTCATAAATGATGTATCATTTATATTTTCATTAACAATTTAAATTTTTATTTAATTTATTCTTCATTTAAATTTTGTGAAAGATATTTACAAACCTTTAAGAGTATGTAATAATTACTTATTTGTAGATAATTTTATTTATATAAAATGACATAGTATGATAGTATATTTCTTTTTTTCTTCATGAGATATATTTCCTTTATAATGTGTTTATTTGCTATGAAATAGGAAAGAGAGATTTAGCAGGGAGAGAGATGAGAGTGAGATTTATCAACTACCGTGTTTGTTTTAGGTGGGGAGAGAGATGCAGCATATAGAATGTGTGGGGCTTGCGGAGAAAAAAAATCTTTTGTTAATCGAAGAAATAAGGAGAGAGAGAGGTCGCCCAGCATGAAGTTACCATTTTGCCCCTATCTTCATAATAATCATTTTTTATAAGGGTAATTAGTCTTTTTATTATTTTAGAAATCTCTCTCTCATTTCTCCACAACTAATATAAAAATAATTTCTCTATTATCTCTTTCATATTTCTCTAATACCAAACAATCTCTATTTCTCCTTACTTCTCTACTATTTCTCTCTTCTTTATCTCTCTTTTCCATTTCTCTCTTCCCTACTTCTCTGAATAAACAAACACACAGCGTTAGTAACACTATTATCTTTCAGTTTACTGTGAATTGTAATTATTATATTACTATGTAAAATATTTTAAAATTATTAATAAAATGTAATAATTAGTTTTTGTAATTATTTTTGCATTTGTCTACTCTTATATTGTCCTAAATATAAAATACACTTAAAACTATTGGAATTGACTAATTAAACAATAAATTAGTAACTCATCTGAGTTATGTTCTCTTTGGTTTGTGTAATAGGTTGGAGTACCCTTGAACTCCCGTTAATTCATTCATTTTGCTTATAAAAACAATAAATTAGTTAATATTTACTTTTTTTAGTTTGAAAAAATTGTTATTTATGTATTTTAAAATCAAAGAGATAGAAAAATTGGGATAATAGAAAAAGGATTAAAAATGTTTAGTCTTGAATTTTCTATAATTAGAGTTAAAGGATTTATTTTATTACATGCATGTTGAATAAAATTTTTATTGATATGATTAAGAAATGTTTTTAATTTAAAATAATAATTTTAATAATAATGAAATTAAATAATTATAAAATTAAAAATATATCATTATTTTACCTAATAAAAGAGCTTGACAAAATAATACTATTAATTAAAAGGAAGTGACAATAAATAAATAGAAGATGGTTAAAAATATTTTTAATAAATTAATGCCAAATAATAGTTAAGTAGTTTAGTTCTATAAATACTAGTTGTTTATTCATTTTTGCATCTTTTCAAACAATATCAAATTAGTTTTCTCAACTCACTCTGGTTACCATTGGGATGATCCATGAGAGAACCATGGTATTCATCCACAGGCTCTCTCTATTATCCCTTGTAACGTCCCAAAAATTAGGACCTAGAGAATACAGTGGAAGTCCTAGGCTGTGAATACCATCGCAAGAAGGAAATTAGAAGTAAAATGAGGACTTAGGGGTTTGAGGGGAAAATAAGACAAGAGTTAGGGAATTGGTCGAGAGTTGTTAGTTTTAAGGGAATTGAGAAGGGAAACCAAGTATTAAGTCAAACATAATGGTAGAGTTAACTTAGGAGTAGTCACACCAGTGGTGGAAAAGGCTAGCACGGTGAAGAGGTGAGGAAGGAAGTAGAGACATTGGAACTAGGGAATTAGATTGAGATGGAAGGAACTAAGCCTAAACGAATTGGCGGAAGGAAGAGGGGAGGCTTAGACTCAAGGAACTAGGGTAGAAGGGTGATTTTGTAGAAAGGAACAAGGAAATAAGGGAGAAAACACTATGAGGAGCATATTCTAATGGACACTTAAAACCTTTAACCGTAGCCTTATTGAAGTGAATTGATGATTCATGTCATTGTTTTAAAATCCCAATTCTAACTATTTTCATGAATCAAATTAGAAGAGGTTTTTCGAAAAGTGATGAGATTCTGGCAAGCGTACCAAAATTTCAGCAGTATAATAGTAAGTATGAGTTTATCGTATCCACATGGAACGGTTCGCTTCGTATATACTAGTGATCAGACTATCAAGTAAGAAACAGTATTTTGATGGTTTGTTGTGCAAAAAGTAAATTTGCATAAAGTAAAGAGATAATAGAGATAAGGTAAGATAGCGTTACTTGGATCAGGATTGAACTTCGTATCATCGCAACCCTTATGCATGTGAACCCCAATATTATTTATGAATATATTTCTATAATATCCTAGCCACACTATATTATTTTACCCCAAGTTACCAGCAGTAAACCACTCCAAGATAATCCATGCGGGTTCTCCCAGGCGACAAATTATTCCGACTTGATTGCTCTACTTTTTCGTTCTTTAACACTATCAATTCACCGTATATTCCTATAGGGACTACTATGAAGAGGCTGTCACATTCCAATTCTTCAATCATTGATTCCCCCTATATTCCTATAGGATCTATGAGTACTTTTACCAATCAGAATTTGAGTTTCCTAAGTATCGGCTCCCCCAAAATCGTTATTGAATTAATAAAACCATTTACCAATGTATTTTATAAAAACAACCTATAACTCCGGCATAAGTGCGGAAGCTACGCATTAAGCAAAGTATAAAAGCATTGATATTATAGAATAGGGATTCATAAATAATAAAGAAAATTCACATACACTTGGGGATTGAATCAACTACATTCAACCCTATTGGAGAGTTTAGCTACGCATGGTAGCCATACAGACCAATGAAGAAACTGTCACGCTTTTCTTCAATCCTAGCTCTGCCTTTGTCGTATCTTTAATCTCCTTGCTCTATGCTCTCTCTACCTCCAGCCACTGTGATCTTTACAAAGGTCCTATTTATAGACCAAGGAAAGCTATCTTAAATCTGGAAGGAATCTATTTTGAAAACAGATCTAAAAACAAATTTGCGCAGCTGCGTCTCATTTGCGCTGAGCGCAAGTGAAGCGTAAATTACAGAATGTTGCGCTCCACCCTGCGCTCAGTGCAGGTGGAGCGTGGAGCGTGTAACTGCTTCTTCTGTTTCCTCTTTTAACAGCTTGATTTCTTCCTGATCTTATCCTTGTTGCTTGGCTTTCCTTGTTTCCCTCTTTTTGATATGATTTTGTATTTATCTTGCGTTTGAATTTAAATTGGGAAGTTATCCGTAGAATCCTTGTTTAAATGGCAGCTGATCTTATCTTTATTTGTTCTCATTTAAACATCAAATCTGCAGATCCTATCCTCAAGTGATGCTATCTTCTTCCTGATTTAAATCTCCTCATAAATCTGCAAAATCAACAGATTTTATCTTAAAATAGCATCAAATTCAAATTCAAATTAAATAAATACAATTATTACAATTATTAATAAAAATTATTTTGGGGCATAAATTACTATTTTAACCTTGATAAGTGCAGTAAAAATACAAGAATATATCATATAATTTGCACTTATCAAATACCCCCAACTTAACTTCTTGCTTGTCCTCAAGCAAGAGACCTTTTTACAATAAAAAATTAATTCAACCCCATGTACAATTCACAGAAATAAGGACAAAATTTTCATCATTCTTTGTTAGGTAGAAGTCACTTTCCAAATATAAAAAAAAATCAGAATTAAGAGATGTTACCCATGCTCAATCAGAATAAGATACAACAATTCAGTCAAACTTTCTCAGAAACAGCAATTAAAGCAATAATTGATAAATCAAGGAATTCTCTCATGCTCACGGGTAAGTGTTCCCCTCAATTTTTCCACCACAGTTGAACAACTAGAATTGATAGTCGTTTCTAACTTCTAAACATGCACATGGTCAATATGGATCAAAATGTCTTTTCTTGGTTGTAATGAGGCTAGGTTATCAAGAAATCATGGTTTTTCTGGATAAGCAAAGAACACTTAGAATAGAGAGCATCTTTTGATTTTCTTGAACTTGGAACTTCTCTCCATTCTCCATCTCATTTTTGACTTGTCTCATTCAGCTAGCCTCTTTCTTTGTTTGAAGATGCACTCCCCCCAACTTATTCAATTGATGCACTTTTCTTTTTGATTTTTGAGGGGGGTGATCCTCTTTTGCCTTCTTGTGCCTGCTCTTTGTATTTCTTGACTATCAAATTACCAACCTTTTCTCCCCATTATATCAAGTTTCACCTTGTTCTCTATCACAAATGTGTAAGGGACAAGATATAGATCTCAATCATGGTTGGGGTGCATAAGAAGAAATATTCAAGCTCAAATGGGTTACCAAAAAAAATTGGAAAAATTCAATCAAGGGTTAGCTTTTTGGCACTGAGCACATAATGTAAAAACAAAAATTGCCTATGTCACTTCCACATTTCCCATGAACAGGGTAAAATCCAAAAACTCAATCAATAACAATTGACAAGCAGCGGTGAAAACTCTTAATTTAAGTGTTTGGACTCACAACTCACCGGCTTTTTGGCTAACTTCCTTGATAAAGCACTTACTGGTTTTAATTAACTACTCTGATAGGTTCTCCTGAGAAGTATCCTAATCCTAACTGATTATGGAATTAATCACAAAACTCTTTCTTCTTTCCTAATCTGGTTAGTTAAACTGGCTAATTTCAGAGAATTTTGAAAAAAATTTCTTTAAATCCTAATTCCTAAAATCCTAAAAAGAAAAATAAAAAGAAAAATAAAGAAAATGCTGAAAATGCACTGCATAAGAAAATGATGTATCAGTGGAGTATATATACAGTACATATCCAGAATAATCAAAAGAAAATAAAAGAAAAGCACCAGTATCAATCTTCATCCTCTGTATCCTGTAATTCTTTGTCCTGCTCTCCAGCTGCTGCTGCTTCACCTCCCCCTGGATGAATAGGCCTGTCCCCAGGCCACTGCAAGAATATTCGGAACTCTTTAAGCCGCACGCATGGGTATGGGTCTAGTAATTCCTGATTGGTTTGAGGTCAAACCGGTCTTGTCAACACAAAGTTGCAGATTTATGAGCTTATACTTTGCAGCAGCCGGTGCACTCTTGAATCTCATGGGGTCATAATGGAGTTCATCTCTGACCCTCTTCCACATGCTTTTTCCTCATGAGCTAGAGCCACGAGAAAGGCCAGCAATGTATTTAATCCTAGGCATCTGAAAAGTCAAATAACAACAATTAGTTCCTAAAACACATTCATTTCAATGATGCCTTATTGCAAACACCAATTCATGAAGAACATGGAAGCCTATCATTAACCAATTTGCATGCATAATTCAAAGTACTTTCAAAAGAATTATCTCTTCACAAAAAATTTCACTGCACTTGGTAATGGCTTCCTAAAACAAATACTCATTTGTTTGCAAGCATTCAATCAATCCATGGAAAGTGAAAGTTCAAATTTTTTTAAAGAAACGGAGCATAAACTTTCAAATTCAATAACTCACAAAACAAAGAGCATTCCAATCAAACAAATTGTTCTTGATGTTCCACACAGCCAAAATCACATTCAAGATAGCAATAATAAACAATATACTCATTCACAATCCTAAGCTTGCTATCCTAAAGTTTAAACCATAAAACAGAGTAATTGAAGATTTCAATTGGTAAAAATTAAAGAAAACATACCTGAAACTTGAAAGTTTCAAAATTGATGGAGGTTTGTGAGTGGAAAATGAAAAGAAGAGCTTAGGAAGTAGAGAAACGGTACAAGAGAAAATAGGGGATTTTGAAATTTCGTACCGCTGCGCTTCACTTGCGCTCAGCGCATAAAACAGTGACTTAAATTGCATTTTTGTGCTTTACCTGCGCTCAGCGCAGGTGAAGCGCAGAAAACAGAATGAAATTTGCAATTTTAAGTCAAGTTTTCTGCGTCTTCCAACTATTTAAAAATTGAATTTTCACACAAACCAACTCATTCCAATCAATTTGAAAATTTCCTAAATCCTAAAAAAATGAAAAATCCTAATTAACAAACAAAACAAAAGAAAACAAAACTGAAAAAATTAAAAACTTAAAAATCTCTGGGTTGCCTCCCAGGAAGCGCATGTTTAACGTCTTCTAGCTCGACGCCTGTTCTTTCAAGGTAGTTGAAACTGGAATCCTTTGGTGAGCTGGTGTCTGCACCTTTCCTTTCTTTGTCCAATAGATCCCCCATAATCTTGCCTTGGAACAATCTGTAGTGTGAAATGACTTAACCATTTGGGCTTCTTTCTGGAATTAGACCATGCTTCTGACTCCCTTGGCTTGACTTTCTTTTTCTTTATTATCTTGCTTTGATGTGCATGATGATAAGTGAAAATTATATGATAAATTAGAGCACTTTTCAGTTCACTTATCAAGAATAAAATGGTATTTTTGCCCCAAAATAATCCTTTTTTATTAAATATTAGATAAATTGTATTTATTAATCTTGGATTTGAATTTGATGCTATTTTGATATAAATTGTTCTGATTTTTGCAGAATATGCAAAGATTTGATATGAAGGAAAGATAGCATTAAATAAGGGAGATATCTGCAATATTTGAGGTTTAATTGAAGACATTTAATGAAGATTTGAAGATTATTTAGAGCAATTAATGAAGATATCACTGCCAATTAAACAAGGATTCTGCAGACAACCTTCCCAATTAAATCCAAGATGCTCAATAAATGCAAGATTTCATCAACAAGGGAAACAAGGAAAGACAATCAAACAAACTTGTCTCGAGGAGAGATCAAGTTAAAAAGAGAAAGATTGAAGCTGTGCAGAACGCGTTGCGCACTTCAACCTGCGCTGTAGCGCAGGGTGAAGCGCAGAACACGTGATTCTTTCCCTGTTGTCGTTTTTAGATACATTTCTCCCCAATTTTCTTTGTCTTTCCTTATCCTATAAATAGGACCCTCTTCACCAGATCAGGTGTGCACGATATTGTAATTCAGTACATTTTAGTGATAATGCACCGATTCTAATTTTAGAATAGGAGAGGAGGAGCGCTTCACAAGGATTGAAGATGGTGACAGCATCTTCGGTGGTTTGTATGGCTACCATGAGTAGCTAACTCTCCATTAGGATTGAATGTAATCGATTCCATTCCCAAGTGTATGTTAATTCTATCTTATTATTTATGAGTTCCCTATCTATTATATTGGTAATCTTACTTGTGCTAATTCCTAACTTTCGCGCTTACGCCGAAGTTATAGGCTAGTTTCGACTAGGATTGAGGATGAGGGAGCCTAGACATAGGAAACTCAAACTCTGATTGAGTAAGAACACTCGGTAAAATAAGTGACCGACACATGAGCATTGCTAGTGATTGATGGGTAGTGTGAGTATCCTAATGAAGGGCGTTTACAGGATTAGGCCTGTTTATCGATAGCAAAGGTTAGTTGATAGTAATTCCAATGACCGACACATGGCCATATCTAGGGATTGATGGGTAGTGTGAGTATCCTAATGAAGATGCGTCTACAGGATTAGGCTTGGTTTATTAATGAGTTCATTTACAACAGAATAATAAAAGCAAAATAAGCCGAGGGTAAGTTTGTCGCTTGGGAGAGCCCGAACGGATTACCTTTGAGTGGTGAGGCTGCTGGTAACTCGGGGTCTTAGCAATATAGTTTGTCTACAGTGTCATAGATCAAAGCCATAAATAATAGATAGTCTTGACATACATGAAGGATGCGATGAGATGAAATTCAATCCTAATCCAAGTAAAGTGTCTCTAACTCTCCCTTTCTATTTCAATTAATTATTAATCTACAATTTACAATTTCCGCACAAAATACTTTCATAAATTCATTGTTCTCCCTTGATAAATAGATCACGACTATACGCGAATTAACTGTTCCCTGTGGATACGATACTCTTCTTACTATTATACTACTGGATTTTTGGTTCGCTTGCCAGAAACCCATCACATGAGTCTTCTTCTCCTGAAGCTTGGATGATTCACAGT
Organism: Sesbania bispinosa; assembly: GCA_026901365.1. NCBI lineage: Eukaryota > Viridiplantae > Streptophyta > Magnoliopsida > Fabales > Fabaceae > Sesbania > Sesbania bispinosa. Next base: position 15,007 of record QLOH01000507.1, on the reverse strand, counting down.
TGATTGTTCTCCATTTCTTTGCTTCACAAGGGTCTTTGATATGAACACACCTGACCACTTTGTCTTCAATCTGGCTCTAAGCTTTGAATTTGATTCTCTTGGCCTAATTCTTCCTTTCTTTGCTCTAGTCAGGTCAGTGTATTCGCAGGCCTTTCTTTTGTGAGGTCTGGAAGGTTTAACACTTGTGCCATGCCTTTTTTGATCTTCCTTTGGAGGGTTGTCTGGATATGGAAAGGTCTTTGGTCTTGGTACCCTTCCCTTCCTTTCTCGGGCTTTAACTCACTATCTCCCTGTTCAATCTTTTTCTCTTTATTTGATCTTTTTCATCATGTACACTCTCATGTGTTTTGTTCTCTTCCTCCCCTGCACAGTCATTCTCTTCTTTAAACACAATTTCTTTGTTTCATCTCTCCTTTTTTCTTCTTCTACTTCAGCTTCACCTTCTCCTCTTCCTTTTTTTCTTCATCTTCTTCTAATTCCCTTTTTTTAGCTTCTCTTTCTTGTGTTTCTTCAGTTTCCTCTTCTTTAGGTTCCTCTCCTTCATCGGTCAGGTTGTCATTGATTTCTTCCCTTATCCATTGAACAATGTCATCACACAGTTCTTCGGGGTTAGGTTGAGCCTTTGCTGAGATCCGTTCTGACTGACATTTAACTAAATTTCTACTATTTGTGCCAGTATGAGATCATTAGGTAATCCTACTCTTTGCTATCTTTCTGCAATTTCACAAAGTATTGTACTTTTTCATCAAAAAAGCATCAAATCTTGATTCTTCGTGTTGAGCTGAAGAGTAGCTTTGCTGCTATTGGAAAGAAGGTTGCTTATGGAATGAAACATCATTTTGGTGCCACCCAAAGTCCTGATTCTGGCTATTTCTCCAACCTTGAGAATTTCTTGCAAAGTTGTTGCTGTTGGAGAAGTTACCTTATCTTCCTTGATTGTCCCTGTAAGTAACTTGCTCTTCTTGAGTGCATGGGTAAGAGCAGTGACCATTGAGATGGTTACCTCCACAAAAATCACAAATTAAGTGGTGACTGGCCAGGATAAGAGTGCCCTGTCTGCGATTGCTCAGGAAGGTTAGCTAGCTTCTTGTTGAGTGCTTCTAATTTTTGTGGAGTATCTTTTCAAAACAAGATTTTAGCCATGATCTCATCTCTAGAAGTTTGCATGTGGAGCGAGACATCATCTCGTTGCCACCCAAAATTTTGATTCCGGTAACTTCCTCAATCCTGTGAAAAAGTATTAGAATAATTGTTGTAATTAGAGAAGTTACCTTGAATCGGTGTGTGGGAGAAATATTTTGTCTCTTGCTGCCTAACATAATCTCCAAGGGTTCTTCTTGGTGGATTTTGATAATCTCCAAGTGTTCTTCGTGGTGGATTTTTCCATTCAGTAGCCATTCAACATTTACTTCATTTGGGGTTGTTGAACAGAGAGTGTTGAGATTGTCTCCTTAAGCTTATCCTTGCCCCTTTCTCTGTTTCTATTTTGTTTCTTCTACACCTGTCAAGAATCTCAAATAAGTGTTAGCTCAGATGAGAAGAACAAAATATCAAAAAATAATAATTTAATTTTTTAAAAAAAATGATAATAAAATAATTTTTTTAAAAAAATAATAATAATAAATTTTTTATCCTAAATAAAAAGAAAAGAATTAAAATAAAATAATAAAATATTTTTGTTTCTTCTCGACTTCTCCCTCGTCTCCTTCTCTTGTTTCTTCTTTTGTTCTTCCTTGATGTCCTTTTTATCTAGATCAAATTGTAGTTTTTTGGGGAAATCTGGCCTCTCAAAAGCATAAACAAGAAAACTTGAAAAGGGTAAGTGTGGAAGAGAATTTTTATAATAAAAAGAACAAAAATAAAAATAAAAATCTAAAAATCCTAAGATAGAGTATATACAACTTGATAGTTAGACCTCCCAAGTCTACGAATTGATACACCGTTCCCCGGCAACGGCGCCAAAATACTTGATAAGATTTTGGCAAGCGTACCAAAATTTCAGCAGTATAATAGTAAGTATGAGTTTATCGTATCCACAGGGAACGGTTCACTTCGTATTTTCTAGTGATCAGACTATCAAGTAAGAAACAATATTTTGATGGTTTGTTGTGCAGAAAGTAAATTTGCATAAAGTAAAGAGATAATAGAGATAAGGTAAGATAGCGTTACTTAGATCAGGATTGAACTTCGTATCATCGCACCCCTTATGCATGTGAACCCCAATATTATTTATGAATATATTTCTATAATATCATAGCCAAATTATATTGTTTTACCCCGAGTTACCAGCAGTAAATCACTCGAAGATATTTCATGCGGGTTCTCCCAGGCCACAAATTACCCCGGCTTGATTGCTCTACTTTTCCGTTCGTTATCACTATCAATTCACTGTATATTCCTATAGGGACTACTATGAAGAGGCTGTCACATTCCAATTCTTCAATCGTTGATTCCCCCTATATTCCTATAGCGATCTATGAGTACTTTTACCAATCAGAATTTGAGTTTCCTAAGTATCGGCTCCCCCAAACTCGTTGTTGAATTAATAAAACCATTTACCAATGTATTTTATAAAAACAACCTATAACTCTGTCACAAGTGCGGAAGCTACGCATTAAGCAAAGTATAAAAGCATCGATATTATAGAATAGGGATTCATAAATAATAAAGAAATTCACATACACTTGGGGACTGAATCAACTGCATTCAACCCTATTGGAGAGTTTAGCTACGCATGGTTGCCATACAGACCAATGAAGAAACTGTCACGCTTTTCTTCAATCCTAGCCCTGCCTTTATCGTCTCTCTAATCTCCTTGCTCTATGCTCTCTCTACCTGCAGCCACTGTGATTTTTACAAAAGGTCCTATTTATAGACCAAGGAAAGCTATATTAAATCTGGAAGGAATCTATTTTAAAAACAGATCTAAAAACAAATCTTCGCAGCTGCGCTTCACTTGCGCTCAGCGCAAGTGAAGCGTAAATTACAGAATGATGCGCTCCACCCTGCGCTCAGCGCAGGTGGAGCGTGGAGTGCGTAACTGCTTCTTCTGTTTCCTCTTTTAACAGCTTGATTTCTTCCTGATCTTATCCTTGTTTGCTTGGCTTTCCTTGTTTCCTTCTTTTTGATCTGATTTTGTATTTATCTTGCCTTTGAATTTAAATTGGGAAGTTATCCGCAGAATCCTTGTTTAAATGGCAACTGATCTTATCTTTATTTGTTCTCATTTAAACTTCAAATCTGCAAATCCTATCCTCAAATGATGTTATCTTCTTTCCTCATTTAAATCTCCTCATAAATCTGCAAAATCAACAGATTTTATATTAAAATAGCATCAAATTCAAATCCAAATTAAATAAATACAATTACTACAATTATTAATAAAAAGAGATTATTTTGGGGCATAAATTACAATTTTAACCTTGATAAGTGCAGTAAAAATACAAGAATTTATCATATAATTTGCACTTATCAAAAAGGAATTAGGAAAGGGGAAGAAAAACTAAGTTAGAAGCAAAAGGAGTAAAAACCAAGATTTTGAATCCTGACACTAGCTCAGAGCTTGCTCGAGCGAGGGTATCAGCAGAAAGAGGGATTTTCATTCTGATTTACTCGCTTAGAGCTCGCCTAAGCGCAGCTTGAGTGAGAAAACAGAGTAAAAAATGGGGCTCTCTGGCTAAAACTCAGCTCAGAGCTTACCCGAGCACACGCGAGCAAATTTTTAAGAAACACTTTCAAGGTTCATTTACTCACTTTTCATCCATTCCTTTTCACCTTAGAGAGAAGAGAGAGATAGGGTTTTAGAGAGATAATCAAGCTTTGGAGCTAGAGGAAGCCAAGGATCTCCTCCCCTAACCTCCATCAACTCATTCCCTTCTCTTGGAGCTCTCTTGAGGTGAGTAGAGCTCACACACTTCACACATTCTTGTCTGAATCCCTCTGAACCCTATTCCCTATTATTCCCTTCTTTACTCCTTTGCTTGTGAATGAACTAGTTTGCATGATGAATGAATATGAATGATGGTAAGCCTTAGAGATTGTTCCTTATTTGGGTTTTATTTTAAGATCGGAACCCTAGGTTAGGGTTTGTTGTTCTAATAGCTCATGTTCATGTTCATTGTTAAGCAAACGTATTCTTATGAATCATGTTCAAATCAAGTGAAAGCTACTCATGTATCATGTTATCGAGTAATTCAAGTGAGAAGAAAATCATGTTAGGCTTCAGCAATCATGGGTCCAGGACAATCATGTTAATTGTTTTAAAATGTGGCTTCGACCTTCAGGTAATGGCGGCGACTATATGTCCCCAAGGGAGATATCCCTTGTAGTTTGAGCTCTGGTCTAGCTTCAGGAAAGTGATAAGACCCCTGCTGCTGGGTTAACAGTTCATGTCAAGTCATGTTATATATATATATATATATATATCATTGCTTAATGTCTACATGTACATGTATATAGTTCAGAGCATGGTTAAACTGATGCATCTCATTTGCTTGGACCCTACACATGCATGCTTAAGCTTACTCACTGAGGCATTAGTCTCACCCCATTTGTCTGGGTTTATATTTTAGATCCCCAGGCAGGTCATTGAGGACCATGGTGCAACTGGAGCATAGAGTTCATTTGGCTTGAGAGCCTATTATTTTAGTTGTATTTTGTTATGGCTTTGGATGTATATTCCTTTGTTTGGATATTTAGTGCATGTGTTCCTCATGTTGGTTCCGCTTGGATAGGACACATGCATTGTAATATCCATATTATGATGATATATTTAGACACTCAGATTATGTTTAATTAAATGTTGGATTTAGTTAAGCAAAACTTTAATTTCGTTATCGATATCATTAATGTCGCAAAAATAATTCTCTAAATTTTTTGGACTTACGCTTCCAACGGGCATAATTCTTGAGTATGGGGAATTAGGACGTTACATCTCTCTGCTCCTCCATCTAATTTTCATAAGATGGTATCAAAGCTCAATGGGAAGAGCTCTCCACGCTTCAAAAGGATTCATCGTCCACCAAAAAGGAATTACTGAATGTTTTGAAGATGATCATTCTTGCAGAGGTACCATCATCTTCTCTATCTCCAAGAAATCGTGTTCATTGGCTCCTGTATATTTGCACTCTGTTCCTTGTTCTATTTCAATTTCGAACCACTAGGTCTCTGCAGTTTCAAGATTTCTAATCTTCATGACAGAGGAGCATAATAATCTGGCCACTTCCTCTACAAGTTCAGAATGGAAGCCAGCGCCAGATTCGTTCATTTTTTGGAGTTCTAGATCTCAATCATGGAAAGATTTAGAGGAAGGCAAAGAAACTGCTATAGCTGCACAAACTCACAGCTCACAACGCAATCTCTGTAAATTCAAACTTCCATAGCCACAATGAGTTCCTCAGATGCAGCAACGACAACCACCAAAGGTGGAAGGGGCAAACCCAAGGCTATGAAGTCCGTCTCTAGGTCCTCTAAATTGGCCTTCAATTTTCTGTTGGTCGTATCACTTGCTTTCTCATAGTTGGTCACTACGCCCAACGTGTTGGTTCAGGTTCAACTGTTTATCTTTCTGTCATTTCTGCTTCCTTTTTAATCGATGGAATCCACACGGGAAAGCCCAAGCTAGGAAGTGATTATCTGAGTTTTAGCAAGAAAGGATAAAATTGTTTTGCAAATTTAGATTCTTAAAGAAATATCGATATGGCTCTGTCGCTTTTGCACTCTGCGCGTAAGATGTTCGATGAAATGCCTCAACGAGGTGTTATTCTTGGATTGAATTAATCGTTGCTTATGACAGGGTGGTGATATGAATTTTGTTCAGAACTTGTTTGATGAGTTGCCTTTGAAGGATAAAGTGGCTTAGACTGCCATGGTTATTGGGTGTGCCAAAAATACCATGCCCAAGAAGCATTGGAGTTTTTTCGGCAGTTACAAGATGCGGGTGTAGAGATTGATGAAGTTACTTTGGTTGCATCATATTATGGTTGGCCGATATCTACTACTCACTGTATAGTTGGAGCAAGAGTAGGATTTGGTGTATCCTACGGAGGAGCAAGAACCTTTTTCTGGAGTTCACTGGCCAGGGTGATTTCTTCTTGGATTATCTCACCACTAATGGGAGCAGTTGTGTCATTCCTGTCTATAAATGCATTAGGAGGTTTGTATACAGTCCACCAAATCTAGGACAAGCAGTACAGTTACGGCTCCAATTGTTGTATTTTTTGGTGTAACTGGAGTTTCTTTTGCTGCCTTTCCTCTTAGTAAGACCTTTCCTGTGGCTCTTGCCCATCCTTAAGTTGTACACGTGTCTTCTGTTCACCAGTCCATTCTTCCTTGGGAATGGGCACACCATTATGGGTAGGAATATTCTAACGCCTTAATTTCTTGAACTCAGAAATAGTGCCCGTTGGAGACACTACTCCTGTAATTCTTGAAATCACTTTGTTAGATTTTCGATATCGTCATACAATTTACTTAAACTCTCCAACGATTAGTTTAAGTCATACAATTAAACGCATCCACAAGAAGCTTAAGGAAAGAAGCCTACACTTAAAGTAATAGGATTCCATAAATTCGTATCGGAGGTCCGAAAGAATCTTCCTTAAACTAGATAAATAAACACTAGTCATAAATAAACCTTCTAGGCTAGGAATTACATACTTCCATAATTAAAATATATAACGTCAATTCATTACACAACTGAATCAATTCTATTACAAGAAATTCCTATTCTAATGATAATAAGCTCCATTAATTTTCTCTTATCCTCATTAGCTTCCTGTAACGTCCTGCACACTAAGAAAAGCCCCGAAACGTGGGGTGAGACTATTGTCTCAGCAAGTATAACTCTATGCATGAATGCAGGGGACATACATGCATGAAGAACTAACCTATATTCACATCATCATATACAATTAAGCATAGTATTCATTCACATAATAATCTTCATAATCGGCCAATCAACATCAATCATATAAATAAACATCAATCTTAAGGTAGATGCAATCAATCTCTTTCCATAAAAATAACAATATGCAATGGTATGCTTCGCCCAAGGCCATGTACATTCACAGTCTAGAGTTAGACCTGAGCTCAGACTACAGGGGATATCTCCCTGGGGACGAATCCCACCCTACTTAGGCCGAAGCCCTCTTATTTGACCGAAGCCCTTGAATCACTTAGGCCAAAGCCCTCTTATTTGACCGAAGCCCTTGAATCACTTAGGCCGAAGCCCGGTGTTTGACTGAATAACTAATTAGACATACGAATTGATGAATAGTTCATTCTCGATAGTTCGACCGTTCGAAGCTAAAGAGAATCAACGTTCTATGTGAACTCATATCCACTACCCCTCAATTCCTATATCCTAATCAGTCACCAATCCTTAATTTCCATTCAATATCAAGTATAATTGGAGAGAATAGAGCGTTTCGATGTTACGATAGTTTCGAAACTTTCGATAGCTTCGAAAGTTTCGAAACTAAAGAATATCAAGAACCGCTCCGTTCTAACCAATTAGAATTATCCCATATCTTTCAAACATCAATCACAATACAATCTAAAAATCATAACCATATACACGTTAGGCTTACTTGAATCGGTGGTAACAACTAGGATTTCGAATGCCTCGAGTGTTTCGATACTTTCGCAAGTCTCGTAACTTTCGTAACTTCGAAATTCCTTCGTTTCACCTTCGATTCAAATATCCTCTTATCAATCTCATTTCTAACATTACAATTCAATCAAATTAATCATAGCGAAAGGGATTCGAGAATTCGGGATCATGCAAGGGACATATCGACAATTACGCTAATTATAACTTTACGAACCTACGTCTCGATTCTCATTTCAAGCCACATCTAACCATAATTGACAAAAGTAAGAAGTATAAACGTAATGGAATGCTTAAATGAATCGAAATCGAGGGAAATACGATAGTTTCGTAAGTTTCGTACATTTCATGAGTTTCGACATTCTCGATAACTTCGAAACTAAGGATTTCACTCTCGATTTCAATTCGTAAGCTCAGTCAAACATCAACAACCCAAACAATCAAACAATCAACTTTCATTCAAGTATCCAGCCAAGAAAGGGAGGGGAAGAAGAGGGGACATGCAAGGAGACCAATTCCTAACCTAAGGGTGAGTTATACTCACTTGATGAAGAAATCTAAGGAGGAAAGGATGTTGATGATGATCCCCTTGGTGTTTCCTTGCTTCGATTCCATTCTTGAGCTCCGATATAGAGTTTCTCTCACTAGGTTCTCTCCCTCTCTTTCTAGGGTTGAAAAGGGAAGAAGAGAAAATGAATTCTGCTGAATTTTCGCACCAGCATATATATATATACTGATGGTAATCGATTACCAAACCCCGGTAATCGATTACCAGAGGCAAAAATGCATTCCTGGAGGTCTGGTAATCAATTACCACTTCTGGTAGTCGATTACAATGAACCCAGAAACCTGGTAATCGATTACCAAACCCTGGTAATCGATTACCTGGGACCAAAAACTCCTAAATTGGTTCTATTAAGGTTCCAAACTCATAACTTACCCTTTTCCTACCTATTACTCATAATCCAAGTGAACATACAAGGTTTTGACCTACCAAACTGACATGTTAGCTTAGCCAAAGGTTGGGATGTCATACAAGTCCTAATATTGATTTAACAATTAAGGTTTAACCTATAAAGTTCTTGACTTACCTTCTTCTTAAACTCTAACACATGGTTAATTATCTAATCCCTATTGGATAAACAAGCTCCTGGAATGTGGGATGTTACACTCTACCCCCCTTAAGACAATTTTGTCCTCAAAATTGCTTAAGGCAAAGGAACTTAAGGTTAACTTCAACTAGAAGGTTTTCAGAAATCCTCCCCACAGGCTTGATAACGAACATTCTAATACTCAGGAGTGAACTTAGGATTTCTATCTTACTCGACACTAGAGGAAAACTAAAGGTTTTGACATCTGTCCTAACATACAAAACTTCTAACTTACTAAGAAAGGAGGTACTCCTAGTAGGTGTAAAAATGGGCTGACTTGTGTAATTGGTCTAACACCACTTGGATGGCCTCCAATCTAGCTTGGATTCGAGGCAGTCCCACTATGCTTCGCTGCTAAACTCTCCCACTACCTCTCAGGATCTCTAATGGTGAAAGGGCGCTTGGTGGTTTGAATTTCTATACTGACTAGCTGACAACATAAAGGTTGAAAGGCACGACCTACTATAACTCCCTTCGAATCCTGGTACATCTTGGTAGGTCCAGGATGCACCTAAAACTCACTTCTGATAACTTCCTCTATCACTGGTTGCCTGAGACTACCCCCTTAGAGATGCAGACTCCCTCTTAGAAGGATCATCCCATCCCCTGCTCCAGAAATGCTAACTGTTGCCTTCCCCCTTGGAGACTTGAGTCCAAACTCAAGGTCCCTCTGATTAGAGCTCCTAGCTCATTAAAGATCTCCTTTAACTGATATAGGTGCTATGCTCCATTGGTTACACCTAAACTTGGGTTTCTAATCTTCCATTACAACTCTCTCCCTGTATTATACTAAAGACATAAGGAAAGACTCTCTATCCTCTCTAAGTTCTCTAATCGGGCTTGAATAAACAACACAATAGAAAGTCTGATTATGAGAAAATTTTCATGTTACAACTAATTAAGGTTTCTAACTCCAAACCTAATCCAACATTCACCTATTATTTTCTTTCAAAATTTTATATTTCTAAGTTTCCACTTATTTTACTAGGACTTAACTATAAACACAGAATAACTCAATCCCTCTAATCACTAAGTTTGTGTTGACCAAAACATCCAACACTCACGTCGTGTTCTGAGAGATTAAATTTGAATAGAAACATAAATAAACACACCTCACCCGAAAAAGGAAAACAACATTCATGCCACAAACCTTAGAGGTATCCTCTCCCGGTTACGTCATGAACACGGGGGTCTCCTTGTTCTCCTGTCATCCCTTAAGGGGATCGCTCTCTCTCTATATCACCTTACTGGTTAGGCTGAACTTATTTGAGTTTGGGGTGCTAAGGAAAAAGGAGAGTGTCCTAATCTAAGTCACTTCCTAGTCCTCCACTAAGTAAGGATTCCAATGCTACAAAGTTCTAACCCGGTGAACGCACCTCTTAACAGTTCCATCCTCTAATAACACACTAGCTAAGCTTAACTATACACAGTCAAAGCAAAAATTCAGGTTGGGTGAAATTACTTCAGTTCGGGGTTAAATCTACCCTTTCTTAAAATAGTCTATATCGGGGTTATCTAGCTTGCTTGAATTGGTTCCTCTTCCTTAAGGGAGCTATAACTAAGGTTCCTCTCTACTTTAGATGACAATAAATGAAGATAGGTGGTCTAGAATGGTGGAGCTACTAAGTTGGATTTCTTGAGAAGTTTGATTCTTCTCCTAACTCCCCTAGCTAAGGCCATTACCCAATTCTATTCCTGATTACTACTTCGACGTTGCACCAGTATAGTTAATCTAAAGGTTTGGATGGAATGTTCTTGAGTGTTTCCCTAAGGGTGAAAAGAAAAATAGAGGTATTGTTTCTCTCACAACTTACCCACTCGTTAGGGCTAAAGATATTACTAAGATAAATTCTAGAAGGGTTCTAATACTAGATAATAGAAGTCTCACTACCTCTTACTAAGAATTACTAACTTGCTCATTTTCTTAACATACTCCTAACTCCTAGCGGTTACTAATGATAGTGTATTCCTTCCCTGAAGGTCTCTTAAATTGCTAGGGTACCAAAGCATTGCTCCTAAAGTCACTAGAGAGTTTTCTAATCACAAACGAACAGGGTGAGATGTTGGTGGTCGCCATGACCACACACTCTACTGGAAAAGTCTACGGATCCGTTCATGTAATCCATGAACAAACAAGGTAAGGTGGAGGAGGGAATCTTTAATCTCTCGACCGACTCCCGACTACCCTTAATGTGGCCTAAAGGATGCATCTAGTCTTACATTGGTTTTATAGGAAGGCCTCATCTTACTAACCCCCTTTCTAAGGTTGAGTCTAAATGCCTATGTATAGATGTACTCCTATTAAGCTTAATAACTTTAGGTAAGGTCCAAATCTACTTGAGGTAAAGCCCTCTATACCCTTTTCCTCTAAATGGAAATCCTATTGTATCTTTAAACTACAACCCCTCACTCCTTCTACCATGACCTCACAAGGGTTAAACCCAAAGAAGTCCTAGCTATGGATATCACTATCAATCAAGCATTCAGCACATCCATACATCATACACAATTATTCAAACAATTCAACATCATCAATCATTAGCAAGCCACACCAAACATCTAGCTCATACAAATCACTCACATAAAGCACACCACAACCAATGTCATAATCATACAACCATTCATTAGATGCAATCATGCACACCACACAATGGAAATCATATCATAGGTCATACACAACCATCCTTAAAATATTAAATCACTCCTCACTAACTTGCTTAAGGGTGTCTAACTTTTATTAGGCTTTTGAGATCAAATTCTATAAGGCTCCTAGAGTAAGGGTTCCCTAAGTACTTATCCTAAGATATTTCCTTTCCTATTCGTGAAAAGAGGTCGCTCTAACTTGGTTAAGGAAGTATCCTAGCTTCCGAACCAAAGTATCTTACTTACATAACAAACCATAATCTCCACACACATCACCCATCATAAGAGTGATCAGTTCCTATGATGGTAAACGTATTAGAATCATAGTAAGTCACGGGCAACTAACCTAACCACAGTCCAATTGGATTGAACTGCTCTGATACCAAAATGTAACGCCTTAATTTCTAGAACTCAGAAATAGTGCCCGTTGGAGACACTACTCCTGTAATTCTTGAAATCACTTTGTTAGATTTCGATATCGTCATACAATTTACTTAAACTCTCCAACGATTAGTTTAAGTCATACAATTAAACGCATCCACAAGAAGCTTAAGGAAAGAAGCCTACACTTAAGTAATAGGATTCCATAAATTCGTATCGGAGGTCCGAAAGAATCTTCCTTTAAACTAGATAAATAAACACTAGTCATAAATAAACCTTCTAGGCTAGGAATTACATACTTCCATAATTACAATATCTAACGTCAATTCATTACACAACTGAATCAATTCTATTACAAAAAACTCCTATTCTAATGATAATAAGCTCCATTAATTTTCTCTTATCCTCATTAGCTGCCTGTAACGTCCTGCACACTAAGAAAAGCCCCGAAACATGGGGTAAGACTATTGTCTCAGCAAGTATAACTCTATGCATGAATGCAGGGGACATACATGCATGAAGAACTAACCTATATTCACATCATCATATACAATTAAGCATAGTATTCATTCACATAATAATCTTCATAATCGGCCAATCAACATCAATCATATAAATAAACATCAATCTTAAGGTAGATGCAATCAATCTCTTTCCATAAAAATAACAATATGAATGGTATGCTTCGCCCGAAGGCCATGTACATTCACAGTCTAGAGTTAGACCTAAGCTCAGACTACAGGGGATATCTCCCTAGCGGACGAATCCCACCCTACTTAGGCCGAAGCCCTCTTATTTGACCGAAGCTCTTGAATCACTTAGGCCGAAGCCCACTTATTTGACCGAAGCCCTTGAATCACTTAGGCCGAAGCCCAGTGTTTGACCGAATAACTAATTAGACATACGAATTGATGAATAGTTCGTTCTCGATAGTTCGACCGTTCGAAGCTAAAGAGAATCAACGTTCTATGTGAACTCATACGCACTACCCCTCAATTCCTATATCCTAATCAGTCACCAATCCTTAATTTTCATTCAGGATCAAGTATAATTGGAGAGAATAGAGCGTTTCGACGTTACGATAGTTTCGAAACTTTCGATAGCTTCGAAAGTTTCGAAACTAAAGAATATCAAGAACCGCGCTTCGTTCTAACCAATTAGAATTATCCCATATCTTTCAAACATCAATCACAATACAATCTAACAATCATAACCATATACACGTTAGGCTTACTTGAATCGGTGGTAACAACTAGGATTTCGAAGCCTCGAGTGTTTCGATACTTTCGCAAGTCTCGTAACTTTCGTAACTTCGAAATTCCTTCGTTTCACCTTCGATTCAAATATCCTCTTATCAATCTCATTTCTAACATTACAATTCAATCAAATTAATCATAGCGAAAGGGATTCGAGAATTCGGGATCATGCAAGGGACATATCGATAATTACGCTAATTATAACTTTACGAACCTACGTCTCGATTCTCATTTCAAGCCACAATCTAACCATAATTGACAAAAGTAAGAAGTATAAACGTAATGGAATGCTTAAATGAATCGAAATCGAGGGAAATACGATAGTTTCGTAAGTTTCGTACATTTCGTGAGTTTCGACATCTCGATAACTTCGAACTAAGGATTTCAACTCTCGATTTCAATTCGTAAGCTCATTCAAACAATCAACAACCCAAACAATCAAACAATCAACTTTCATTCAAGTATCCAGCCAAGAAAGGGAGGGGAAGAAGAGGGGACATGCAAGGAGACCAATTCCTAACCTAAGGGTGAGTTATACTCACTTGATGAAGAAATCTAAGGAGGAAAGGATGTTAGATGATGATCCCCTTGGTGTTTCCTTGCTTCGATTCCGTTCTTGAGCTCCGATATAGAGTTTCTCTCACTAGGTTCTCTCCCTCTCTTTCTAGGGTTGAAAAGGGAAAGAAGAGAAAATGAATTTTGCTGAATTTTCGCACCAGCATATATATATATACTGATGGTAATCGATTACCAAACCCTGGTAATCGATTACCAGAGGCAAAAATGCATTCTTGGAGGTCTGGTAATCAATTACCACTTCTGGTAGTCGATTACAATGAACCCAGAAACCTGGTAATCGATTACCAAACCCTGGTAATCGATTTCCACCAACAGAACTCTCTGGTAATCGATTACCAACTTCTGGTAATCGATTACCTGGGACCAAAAACTCCTAAATTGGTTCTATTAAGGTTCCAAACTCATAACTTACCCTTTTCCTACCTATTACTCATAATCCTAAGTGAACATACAAGGTTTTGACCTACCAAACTCACATGTTAGCTTAGCCAAAGGTTGGGATGTCATACAAGTCCTAAGATTGATTTAACAATTATGGTTTAACCTATAAGTTCTTGACTTACCTTCTTCTTAAACTCTAACACATGGTTAATTATCTAATCCCTATTGGATAGACAAGCTCCTGGAATGCGGGATGTTACAAATATAATCACCATCAGTGACTACATCCCAAAGATCTATGTTGTTGCTCTCAATGAACAACTTCATACGATCTCTCTAGTAATGATAGTCTGTACCATTAAAAGCTGGGGGCCTTGAGACAGAGGCTCCTTCTGCGATGTAGTGAGGGTTGCTTGTTGAGGTTTCCATTTGGATCTTCTTGCCTCAGCACTTGTTAGATACTCAACCCGAGGTTGAGCTCTGATACCAACTGTAGAAACCATAGAAAAACTAGAACGGGGGTTGAATAGTGTTTTATATGTTCAAACAGATTTTATGAAAACCTTTTCACAAGCAAAGTATTTCACAATAATTTTGAGCAACTTGCTGAAACTGGGCGTTAAGGCATTTGCTGAAGTTGCTTCAACAAGTCCAGAAAATAGTTTTGGAAACTTGTTTTTAAACAGCGTTTGAATTCATTTTCAGTTCAAACTTATAAAGCAGATTATACAGAACCCTCCAGTTAGTTTAAATAACACATATTGAGAGATAAGGGTATAAAAGACTTAGCCAAGAGATTTATCCTGGTTCACTCACATCCACCGTGAGCTACGTCCAGTCCCAATGTCAAACCAACAAAGGATTTCCACTAACTGATCATAGTTACACGTATTCTTTTTCAGTCAAGCCTTTTTAGGCTCTTTACAACAAGTATTCCTTTTCAAACAAGCCTCTCCAGGCTCAAACCAAGTATTCTTTAAATAGCAAGCCTCTCCAGGCTCAAACAC